>CM069150.1:3676112-4276112 GCA_035221665.1 Okamejei kenojei | reverse complement strand
TTACATCGAAGATAGACACAAAGTGCTGGAGTAACTCAGCGGGACAGGCAGCATCTCTGGAAAGAAGGAATGGGTGATGTTTCGTGTCGAGAGCCTTCTTCAGACTTAATTAATAACACTGAAATTGTGTCTGTAGGTTCATAATATGGTTTGCATACTATCTTGAAGCAGGCTTAAGATGGAGACGAATTACTGGGACAATCTATCTTGATTAACAAGGCACGGTTGTGAGGTCAAGAGATGTGAGTGTTAGTGGTGCTGCTCCCAGATTTCTGCTGAGTGTTCCTCTGTGCTGTCAACTAAGATGGCATGTCCATTGTACCTCTGGACAGATAGAATCCTCATGCATTTCCAGGACCCATTGGATGTCTGGGGAGTGGTGGTTGTTTTTAAGGAGAACCTGGCAATAATACGACTAGTTTTGTGTTTGGCAAACACAGGAAGACTTCAGTCCATTTATGGACAAAAAAAACCATGAACGTAAGGTGTTCTGCATTGGAAGCTCTACATAGCCTCTTTGAAAACATAACCCCAGCTCAAAATGGCACTTAAAGTTCAAAAAACTCCATGGACCTAAGGGATGATGTGGCTGGAAAATGCTGTGTGATCTTCCATTACTCACCTCATACCTGTGTACATGCATTGGTTCTTCAGTCTGTTGGTCTTCAGAGGTGCACTCATGGTGGCTGGTGTGGGTCTGCGGTTGGAGAGAGTCAATATCTTGGACTTGCTTATCACTGGACTATAGTGGCCTCAGATCATTGATACAATCATAAACTCCACATCCCCATCCCACCTACCACATGTCGCTCCAGCCTTCTCGTTCAATCATCAATCAGCTTACAATGGCTGTTTACTTTTTACATCGTTAATTTTTTGCTTATACTTCATTAATTTTCTAAATCTCTCTTACGTACATGTCTATATCACTAGTTTTCCTTGATGTGAATTTCAATCTGTAATAATGGTCTTGAACCCGAATCATCACCCATTCCTTCTCTCCAGTGATGATGCCTGTCACGCTGAGGTACTCCACCTTTTTGTGTCTCCAATCTTTGGGTTAAACCTGCTCTGCAGTTCTGCTCGCACTGAACTATGTAAACTGACTCAGGCCTTTGTAATGTCTTGCATCTGAGTGAAGGAGATCAGATGAGATGACATCTTCTTATACGGGGAGCTTTAAATTTGCACCCACTCTCTGCATCCTGCCATGATGGAGTCAGCAAAGGTTGCCTGACTGCTATATGTAATCGTTCTGTAGAGGATTTTTAAGGAAGAGGGAGGAAGGTTTAGGAAGAAGAACACTAATGTTGTTCTCTTGGTTTGCATCCCACCATTGGAAGTTTAAAAGGGGCTCAGGGTTCCCAACCCTCAAAAGTATATCTTTTGTTAACAGTGTTCCATTGCGGTTGGCTCGTTAATCTTTAATTAACCCTCCTCCTCTTGTTTTTAGACAATAACTTAAGAGAACAGGAAGCCTTAATGAGACAGTGCAGAGAAGGAAGAACAGGAGCAATGTGGTGTTCTGAAGCGGTAGAGTTGCTGCATTTTGCCGGCATATCTTGGTTAGGACACTGAGGTTCCCCCCCTCCAACCTTTAGACTGCTTTGAACATGGACCTCCGATTAAATCCGGAATGGAAACCTCAGGTTAAATGGAGAGGCTCCTGCTCGAACAAAGAACGATTGTAGTTATAAAACACTTACATTCTTGGTTGTGTAACTTAACGCCGGCAGGTGCAGTTTTTGAACCATACAGTCGGTGTGCCTGACCCTGTAGTTTATGGTACATCAAACCAGACCTTGTTTCATCTAGGCTGTGTTCGGTGACACAATAACGTGTGCATCTGCGGGAGTGCATGGTGTGACAGGGCATGTAGGAATGCTGCCCTGAAGTTTAGGGAACCATCACACCAGCACCTAGTTTTAGGGATGTGTGTGTGACCTCCAGTTGGTGCATGCTTCAGCCGGGAGAGCCAGGGCCTATAGAATGCGGACCTGATGGTGGTGTCACTACTTATGTGCTACACCAAAAAGCACAAGTGCAACACTCATGGTGTCCCGGTTGTGGTTAGCAATTTAACCATTCCGGTGAAGGTCGGGGATGACAATTTGACCTGCTATTAATGGTCCTCCCAGTCCAGGACTTATTTAATGTGGGAGAGAAAGATGGCGAGAAAAATAATGGGAAGGGAATGAAAAGAGAAAGGATAAGGGGGGGGAGGGTTTTAATTAAAGGAGAAAGGTGAGGGGGGAGGAGGGAGGTAGAGTAGAGGAAGGAATGGAAAGAGGGAGAGTGGGAAAGGGAAGGGAGGATAGTATAGGTTAGAAAATAGAGTAAAAGGAAGGAGGGTAGAAAGGGATATGAGAAGGGGGATAGAAGAAGTGAGGGGAAGAAGTAAAGGGGGGAATGGTGAAGGTTGAAGGAAATGAAAAAAGAAAAAGAGGAAAAGAAAATGTGAGGGAAGAAGGGAAAGGGGAAAAAGTTCACGTAGGGAGATGAGGGATGGGAATGAAGGGGGGATAGAAGGGGGGAAAAATGGGGGAAAGATTGGGGGGGGTCTAAAGAAAAGGAAGGAAAGAAAAAGTGGAAAAAAGGTTTGAGTATAAGCGGAAGAAGGTTTAGGATGAGGAAGATGGTGAATAGATAAAGAATAAATGGGGAAAAGAAGCGTATATGGTTGTAAGGGGGGGGATAGATAGAATGAATGGGGGGGAGAAAAGAAAACGTGAGGGAGGTAAGTGGGGAGGGTCGGGAAAAAAAAGTCTCATATCAAACAACCGGTTTACCTGTGCGCGATGTCTAAAGGAGCGCATCATGAGGGCGAATGCTAATTTTGGATTGCAAAAAGACCTTAAAAAAATAAATAAAATTAAATTTAATCTGGTTAAAGCTTGGAATTATATCCATTTGTAGTTTAATAATTTACGATATATAATATACCTGCCTACATCAACACCACAGGTTCTCTAGCACTTGCGCAGTTCCTCTAGTACACAGGGAATACCTGGCACGATGAGACTAAAATGGACGGCCAGGATGCCACCTCAAAAACTGTTTCCATTTCTGATTAGGAAACAGTAAGTGAATATTGGTACTGTATACCTGGGATATCGATTTATGTTGCTGGATTACATCCACTCCGTTACCAATATTGTACAGTTGGTTTTGGGGTTCATTTCAACTAACTTATTGGTGGTAATGCATATCAGCCTTAACTATTGTGTCCATATTCCCCAGCACAAAGGACCGATGGTGGCGTGTTGAGTCTTTCTGGGCCGGTAAATTACTTAACACTTAAGAGGTCCTGGTTATAAAAGGTTTTTGGTTTTTTAAATAAATTTGGGCATATAAATTTATATAATAAAAGGAGGTTGTTATTTTGGCAGAAATAGATATGTATGAAAGTTTTATTTATTCAGCTACCACTAACATGTTTGATGAGGGTAGGTCCTCTTAAACCATAGTTGTTATACGTAGTTTAGTTCATTTGAGTTTGATTGGCTTTTTTGACCATAATCATTGGTTTATGTTTCATGTACTGTACTTTGGCTACTGCCATATTGATAACTAAGGACTGCGTTGTTTTTGTTATCCCGCGTCATTCTGACTAAATAAACATTTGTTTTCAAAACTGATGTGGAGATTCAGGATGAGGAGCCAATGATATCAAGTATGGCTGGGAATGGCAGGTGTAAATGTGATAGAGGCCA
The DNA here is from genome assembly GCA_035221665.1 of Okamejei kenojei. Classification (NCBI taxonomy): domain Eukaryota; kingdom Metazoa; phylum Chordata; class Chondrichthyes; order Rajiformes; family Rajidae; genus Okamejei; species Okamejei kenojei. Next base: position 4,272,399 of record CM069150.1, on the reverse strand, counting down.
TTTACCCTGCTAGAGGATGGGAATGTGTGAACTGGTAGATTGCTGGGTGCATTTACTTTCGCCTTCTAATGAATTTCCCTCGCCTCATCATATAAGCCATTAGCTGAATGTGCAAGTTGCTATTTTGTGCTGCTTACAGTTCACAATAACACAGACTGGTACCACATTAATCATCTAATGGGCCCACATGGAGGTCTTATTCTGTAACAGTCTCTGCCTAAGGAATTAGCTGCATAGCTGGTTGCATTACAACGAATAGTGAGGGTCTCAGATTTTTAACTATCAGGATAGAGTATTAAGCGGAACGGGTATGTTGCAGATTCCTAGTCATGTAAGTCCATACACCACATCATGAATGAGAATACCATAAAGTTCATAATTCATTGTTAAGGCTGGTAAGATTGCCTGACAATAGATCTGTGTATCTGGGTTAAATTATCAGTACCTGTAGTCGGCATGGGAACTAAAATCTAGGGGCAGTAGCGGAGGATACATTCTCACTACATGGGGGATGTATGTTCCTTTTCGGCTTACCCCATTTCTTCCTCATTCAATCAATGTCTCACCAAAATTTGAGTTATGACTACACTTAGGTGTTTATGAGTGGGTTCTAAACTGCATGGTCCCATTGGTTTGAGACGGAATGACACTGCATTCATGATCATCCCAATTTCCTGGAACTTGTTGGTTCACACTGGGTACAGGAGGGAAAGTTCCCTTTACATGAGTATATTAATTTATTGATTTGTATCTTCTGACCAGACTGCCCCAGGAACTCAGATTATTGCGTAAGTACAGTTGATGTGATTACGATGGTCTGGAAGTGTATTGTGACTAAAAAAACAATATGTATCTTCATATTAAAAATGGGAGATGTCATGTTTACAGTTTAAATATATCTTATCATAAGTTGCAGCCATACCGGTTGGTATTGGTGTTCCTGGCTACATTGCAGTTTGAAGTCGCAGTTACGCTATATTGTGCAATTTATAGTGCTGGAAGTTCTTTGTCCTCATAACTTAGGCAAGGGTCCGGGACATCCACTCTGTCGGATCTCAAATCTATATTTGTGGGCAGATTTTCATAGGTGGTATTTTAACACCACATACCTCCCAGACATACATATTCAGAAAATCTGGGATCGTGATGTGAGCATAGTTCTCACGCTGCTTTGGCAATGGGCTCCAATTACATCTTTGCCTTTCAGGAAGTTATCGCTCAAAGTGATCATGTTCATGGTTGCAGCTTATGGGTCCAAATATTGCAAATGGTTTGACTGGAATGCATTCTTCTGTAGATGGATATTGTGTTTTTATGCATACCATCTAATCAAACAGAGCAGGCCAGGGATGGCTGGAACCAAAATAAACTTAAAATATCTTACCCATAGATCTACGACTATAATGTAATTACGCAACGGAGCTAATAATATCAAGGTCATCAAGTGTCTCAGAGGCTCTGAAAACAGCGATGGTCATCAACCACATTAAACCATCATACAAAGATGTCAGTACAAGCTATTGCTAGATGACCGACTACAGGTTTTTTTGCTTTTGGAGGAGTAGACACTGATGTGTTTTAAATCACTCATTACCAGGGCGGCATCAACGTTACGCAGCAAAGGCGCGCCAGGACGTTTTTGCCCTTAGACCATTAATTACCTCACTGCAGGATTTTAGTCCAGTTTAGAAACTGTTAGGGTTTCTGACAAACCTGTCAGCGCAATGCAAAGATTGGGCAAGCTGTTTTGGGTTCTGTTTGAGTTATCCTTTTGCAATTTCCCCTGCGAAAGAGGGGGCTTATTACTGTTGTGTAAAATTTTATTGTTGAGGACATTTATTGTGTAAATTAAACAATGTTTGTTTGATACATTATTTGGTTATCCTGTGTCATCCAAGGACAGTGTGTCGTTATGGAACTGTTTCTGCGGCATGAAATCACAGAGCTTTGAAATCTTCTACGTAGTCATACTCACGTGATCTTCCGATGTAAAATAGTAAGATTAAACGAGAACTTACCTGTTTGAAGTTTGATCCTTATTTTCGGATGAGGAGTGACGATGAGCGATTACGTTTGCCCTCCGCTCCCAACCTCATAATATCTAAAGGATCATCTGGTAGTTCTAGTCTTCTAAAAGCCTTACTATGTTACTTCGGCAATTGGGTTTCTGTGTTTTCACGCCGCTGCTTTGAAGTATGACAAGCATGCGCACTGGCGGGGCTTCTTCACGTAATCCCTTATCGTAACTCTTCACAATATAAGGATCAAACTTCAAACTGGTAAGTTCTCATTTAATCTTACTATTTTATGTCGGGGGGGGGGTCCAGTCGTCGGTATTTCGGCAAACTGCGATGACTATGACAGTCGCTGGCAGTTGCCTAAAAATAACCTAAGTGGGACAGATCCTTACACTACCCTACACACACTAGGGACAATTTTACATTTATACCAAGCCAATTAACCTAAAACCTGTACAATTTTGGAATCTGGGAGGAAACCGAAGATCTCGGAGAAAACCCACAGGTTTTCTCCGAGATCTTCGGTTTTCCCCTACACTCCAAAGACGTACAGGTTTGTAGGTTAATTGGCTTGGTAGAAATGTAAATTGATCCTGGTATGTGTAGGATAGTATTAATGTGCGGGAATCTGTTGGTCTGTGTGGAGCTGGTGGGCCGAAGGGCCTGTTTCTGCGCTGTATATAAACTAACATATCACTATCCCACACACACTAGAGACAACTTACAATTTTTACTGGCCAAGTTAACCTACAAACCTGTGCGTCTTTGGAGTGTTGGAGGAAACCGGAGCACCCGGAGAAAACCCACAAGGTCACAGGGAAAACGTACAGACAGCACCCGTAGTCAGGATCAAACCCGAGTCTCTAGGGAGAAAACTGACAACGATGCGGGTGGATGCTCCATTGGTGTCCTGGATCACCAACTACCTGACTGGATGACCACAGTATGTCAGGCTACAGAACTGTGTCTCGGGCATGGTAGTGAGCAACACAGAGGCCCCACAAGGCACGGTCCTGCCTTTTCAGATGGCTCTGCAATTGTGGGCTGCATCAATGAAGGAAGGGAAGCTAAATACGGAGGTGTAGTCAACGACTTTGATGAGTGGCATGGTCTGAATTACCTGCAGCTCAACACCGACAAGACTAAGGAGTTAGTGGTGGACTTTAGCAGGAGGGGAACATCCCTGTTCCCAGGGGAGTATCTTGGAGTGTACCTGGACAGTAAACTGGACTTGTCCATGAATGCTGAGGCCCTGTACAAGAAGGGACAGAGCCGGCTGTACTTGCTGAGAAGGCTCCCACATTAAGCTGCTGCAGATGTTCTACGAATCGAAGTTAGCCAGTGCCATCTTCTTCGCTGCCGTGTGCTGGGGCAGCAGGACGAAGGCTGCGGACGACAATAGGATCAAGAAACTCAATAGGAAGGCTGCCTCCATCCTGGGGGCGGAGTTGGATTCCTGGGAGGTAGTCTTGGAGGGGAGGATGCTCCTCCAACTGTGGAGAAACCTGGACAATACAGCTCAACCCCCTCCATGACACACTGGTCAACCTGAGGAGCACCTTCAGCAACAGACTGGTTCCACCAAGATGCAATACAGAATGCCACAGGATATCATTCTTCCCTGTAGCTATCAAACTGCACAACTGCTCCCCCTTCTGACTCCGCTCTCCCCCTCCCCCCTCCTCAATCTTTGCAATTCCCTAATCCTTTCCACTCATCACTTTTATTTCATGTTTCATGTATTTTGAGTTTTTATGACTGTTGGAAGATCAATTTCCCTCCTGAGATAAATATTCTATTGTATCGTATTGTATGAATGCTAACTTGTTTTCTCTTTCCCTGTGCTGATGTAGGGTCTTTGACCTGAAATAATAACTGTTTATTTTTCCACAGAAGCTGCCTGACCTGCTTAATTGTTCCAGTGTTACATGTATTATAGATCGAGATATAGTCATACAACACCAAAACGGGCCTTCAGTCTATTGCTGAGCAAAATGTCCCATATAAGCTTGTCCCATTTGCCCACAATAGCTCCCATATCCTCCTATGCATGTACCTGTCCAAGTCACAAGGTCGTAAGGTCATAAGTGATAGGAGTAGAATGAAGCCATTCGGCCCATCAAGTCTACTACGCCATTCAATCATGGTTGATCCATCTCTCCCTCTAACCCTCTTGCTTTCTCCCCATAACCTCTGACACCCATACCAATCAACAATCTATCTATGTCTGCCTTAAATGTATCCACTAAGGGCCTCTGCAGCCTTCTGTGGCGGAGTCCCACAGATTCATCACCCTCTGACTAAAATGCTGTCTATAGTATCTGCCTCAACTTCCTCCTCTGGTAGCTCATTCCAAATACCCACCACCCTCTGAGGGAAAAAGTTTTTGTTAAATATGTCCCATTGTGTTTGATTCCCCTACCCTGTGTAAAAGATACTGCCCACTCATAAAGAGTTTGTGCATTCACATTTGTTATCAGATTTCCAGAGAATAGCTCTAGCATAAACTGCTTAGAGCAGGAAAAGAAATTCAATTACATACAGTAACAATGATTCCTGATTGAAAATCTTGTCCAGAGTGAGCTTGGTTCACCAGCCCCAGTCTCAAAATTCATGCAATCTGGTCTATAAATTCAGTTTCACCTCACCTCCCAAATCATTTTATTCCACGTGCTTCATTTTAATAGGTAGTTTACTCAACCTGTACAGTTCTGCCGTAAACCCCTATCATGACATTTTTTTTAATCACTTTATTTTCTTAAGTACTAACATAGTGAAAGTGATGGCATATAGGAGACGAGAACAGCACATCACAAACCTCTCAAACTGAATGTAAGTGGACAGGATCATATTTGACTGTAAAACTCCAGGCTTTGATCGCCTACTCCCTGCTGCCTCCCAAGTGTAATAGCGTCATGCAGGTGTCTAGCAGTTCCATTCCATTGATAATGGAATTTTTAAATGCCGCAGAAAGCCTTTCTGTGCATTGGGTCACCAGTTAACTCTCTTGACATTTTTATTTCATTTCTCAACGCAATTGGAAGCAGAAGTAAATCATAACTTTTTCAGCAACCCTTGCATTTTGAAGAATTTTTAATATTTGGCTTATTTTCTTTCTAAAAATAAAAAAGCAATTTCAATCCAAATGCTGTTCACCTGGGACAGAAAGCAACATCCATCCTGTTGTAACTTAAAATTATCCAAACTCTAGTGCTGTATCTGATACTAAATTCAGGTTAACCATTAACCCAAAGCTTACAGGTTTACATAGAGTCGCAATCCGACCATGCCTTCCTTCAAAAATGTTTATTCGTCTACTTCTTCTTGCATATGGCGTGTACAGCCTAAAGTTGTAGGATAACTTGGTCTATTTGATCTTATTTGATTGTGCACGCTGGGTTGATTGCATTCGTCGAAACAGGGCGGATCGCATGAAGGTTGCAATCTTCCACCCCCAATCATATACTGAAATTCCCTATCCCTTCTTTCCATTCCTTCCCTGCACCTACTGGTATTGGTATGTATTGGTATATTATTGTCCTGTGTATCGAGACACAGTGAAATCCCTTGTTTTGCATGCAATTCAGGCAAACCATACCATGAATGAGTACATCAGATAGAGCAAAAGAGAAAATAAATAGAGTTCAGAATATATTTTTGCATCTACAGTGAAAGTGGTAAGAACAAAAAGTGCAAGGGCCACAGTGAGGTAGCTTGGAAGATTTGGAATTCATCCCGAGCATATCAAAGGTCTGTTCAAGAATCCGATAAGCTGTTCTTGCAGCTGCTTCACGGTATGTGCATTCACGTTCTTGTATCTTCTGCCAGGCAGGAGAGGGGAGTGGAAAGAATGATCAGGGTGTAAATGGTCTTTAAATAAGTTGGCTACTTTCCCAAGGAGCGTGAGGTATAATGGATTGAGAACATATCTCTCATTTTCCTATCCCCTGACTCTCAGTCTGAAGAAACATCACCCATTCTTTATATCCAGAGATGCTGCCTGTCCCGCTGAGATAGTCCACCATTTTGTGTCTATCTGAGGTATAGTGGGGTAGACTGGGGTGGAGGGGAGGGGGAGGATAGTTTGCGTTATAGACTGGGCTGTGTTCACTACTCTGCAATGCTGTCTTCAGCAGAGCAGTTAATGTACCAATCTGTGATGCATCCTGATAGAATGTTTTTATGGTGTATCTGTAGAAATTAGTGAGTTATTGTGAATATGCTGAATCTCAGATTTAAAACAAAGAATATAGAACAGTACAGCACAGGAACAGGGCCTTTGGCCCATAATGTTTGTACCAGATATGATGCCAAGCAGAACTGATCTCATCTGCCTGTACATGTATCCCTCTGTCCTCTGCTCTTCCACCTAAATCATAGAATCATATAATGTGGAAACAGGCCCTTCGGCTCAAGTTACCCACATCAATCAACATGCCACATCTACACTGGTCCCACCTGCCTGCTTTTAACCCATTCCTCTCTAAACCTTTCCTACCCATGTACCCGTCTAAATTATTTTTAAACATTATGATAGTACCTGCCTTAACTACCTCCGCTGGCAGCTTGTTCCTTATACCAAGCACCCTTTGTAACACTCCTTTTACCCTCACCTCTATCTCTCCTGAAGGATGTGTATCCTGGAGGACTAGGCTGCCCAACTTTAACCAGGTTTCTGTAATGGCTACAACGTCCCAGTTGCACGTACCTATCTACGCACAATGGAAGCCCAATGGAACTGTTGAACTCGGTTTTCGCTTACATCGGTTGTTTCGACAATAATCGACTGGACCTGGGTTGGTTTAAACGTACGTTTATTCAGCAGGAGTCTTTACACAGGTCAGCAACCTAGGAAAGAGTCAAGCTCAATGCCTTTATTCGTAATGCCTTGTATACTTTTAATGCTACTGTTTATGTCTCTCACATTACCCAATTAATCAACAGACACGTACGCAATGGTCACGATAACAGGCACGTACACAATGGTCAACATAACAGGCACATACACATGGGGAGATGTTATTTAGTGGAACAATACTAGGGCTAAGACAGATACATTCCTCAGACTTTCGGGCGCGGCAGTTTGTATATTCCTCAGCCTTCTGGTCGCCAGCCATCTCAGTCAGACGGGTGCGGGGAATACCAAAGTCGCAAATATGCAGCAACAGCAGGACAATGTGTATTTCTCATGACCACAACTTCCTGAAACCTGCAGCTATATAGTCAGCAACTTTGGTCAGCAGACATTTTATGCTTTAATCCAGTTCACCTGTCCAAACCAGTTTACCTTCACAGAACAATCTTACAGCATTTATTGAAGATTTACATTCACATTCCCCCCTTTTGCTATTCTTATGGCAACATTCATAGTCCATTAAAAGTCCCATTCGCTGAATCTCGTAACCTTCTAGTTCCCTGGCCATGGCCTCTTGGTCCGTCCGGCCCTTTTCCTTCAATTCTCCTTCCTCACTCACTTCATCGTCTTCGCTGTCGTTGGGGAATGGTAACAGTCTCTCCTGCTCACGCTGTAATATCAACATTCGTACAGAATTTTTAGCTTCCTCGGGGGTGGTCCCCAAACCCGATAAAGCCATCATTAATCGGGCTATGATACATTTCACAATGGCAATCCCCACAAATAAGCAAGTAGCTACTATAGCAGCATAGATGGCCATGCTGATAATCCAGCTCTATAATCCCCCAAATCCCCAATTCCCCTATCCCTGGTTTTCATTCATTCCAACCAAAAAGGTGGTAATCTCTTTCTGATGTTGGGTGATATTGCTAGTCCTGTCTTGAACCCCCATCGTACATTTCCCTTTTACGATGGTACATGTCCCCCCTTCTCTAGCCAATAAGTAATCGAGCGCATATCTATTTTGTAGGGAAAACATCCTCATTTCAGACATCTGGGTTTTCACTGCCTCCAAGGCTCCGGTTGTTGAATTGCCCAGAATTGTCAGGCCGCAAACAAGGTCATTTTGGTTTTTGGCTGCTTCACTTCCACCCACTCCTCCCAGGGTTAGCATGCTTAATAATCCCCATCCGATGGAATGATCATGGGTAGTTCCCCTGATCCCTGGATTTTTCCATTGTGCGCAAAACTCGACTGACACCGTCCTTCGATGAACCCGACCCATGGGTTTAGTCCATTGCTCGGGACAAGGTACCGTGGTTGGCACCAATGATCCAACTGCAACGTTCTTGGGGAAAGGGGGCTTTAGGACATTGGTTCCTTTCTCATTAAAGAAGAAGTAATATCCTTCCTCCGTATATAATGATCCATTACAGCCCCTTCAGGTATAAATGACTCCTCCCCCTCCAGACCAGTCCCTCCACGCTTCACTGATCCCATTGCTATAACTGGGGATTGGCAGGTGATCGGATCCTACTGTCAGATGGGTCCCGTTAGCCCATCCACACCACAGCCGAAATCCAGCATTTGCAGGGACACATTCCTTAGACACCTTACATTGGACTCCTTTATAGGTAAGGTTACATGCGGAGCCGTGAACGGGCCCTTGCAGAGCGCAAGAGGTTGTTTTTAACATATATGACTACACCCATGTCCTTGGTTATTAAAACAATTTTCATATTGCCTGTTGTCATTATTGGTGGTGAAGTTACATGGCCCAGCCGGCGCTCTTGACGCCGTCCTAGATCCATTATAGCAATTGTCGTAGGAGTGGTTATTGTTCTTAGGGAGTGGTAAGCAGTTGGCCGGTGGAGCGAGAAGCCTATCGTAGCTGATGGTAACGGGCTTGACAGGGACCAGTTTTGTGTCCTGGCACTTCACCAGTCATTCAGTTCTGCCCCATGCAGGGGGATGGGATAAACTGGGAGGTAACCGATTAACCCTACTGTGGTCGTCACACATATTAATGCCATGAACACCCTCATCTTAGCGTTTTATTTCGTATCTGTGAACACAAGGGAGGGAAAAAGAAAAGAACGTGCAATTTCATAGCAAAATTAATTCGAAACATACTTTTCGTGGACTGGATCCCACTCCCGCTCCCTGACATCGACCTCGACCTCCCCCCTTTGCTTGGTGTCACCAAGCACTTTACAATGGTGCAAATGCACCCATGCCGATCTTTCGTCCACCTTTACCGCGGTGGGGGTGGTAAGGAGAACCTGGAAGGGGCCCAACCATCGAGGAGAAAGGGTATCCTTACGAACCCAATTCTTAATCAACACATAAGAACCCGGGGTGATCCGTCCATCAACGGGAAAGTTTATGTCGCCCACATAAGCGCCTTGACCGCCCCATGAATCTCACGCAGGGCCCTTGTCAGGGCAAGGACGTAAGAGACCATCTCCTCCATCATATGATCCAATGTCATTGTGGCCGGGATAATGGAGCGGACACGGGACTGGCAACGGGGGCAGGCTGGTTCAGCGGGGGTGCTCCACGGATTTCCCAATGGTAATCCTCTACCTCCTCCTCCTCGTCACCTCCCAAATCTATGCCAGCCACCGACTTACGTAAGTCTTCATCTACCTCGGCCTTATTTTGTCTCTCTCGTTCCTGACGATCCTTATTCTCCTTAGCATGCCTACATTCCTGTTTTAATACTGTCACCGACTTCTCCTGACCCCCCTCGGTCAGGGGTATTCCTAGTTTCAAGGGATTTCTCTGCCAATTGGCCGTTAAAGACCGTACCTTTTCCCCGTTAGAATAATCGATCCACAACTGAATGGCCTTCTTGTAATTTAAAAAAAAATCCTTTTTCCATATTACACTCTGGGCCCTTGACAGCACACCCATATCCTTTGAACCCCCTTCAGGCCATTCATCCTTCCCCAGTTTATGGATGAGTCCTCCCGACATACGCCTGAAGGTCTCCTCCATTTCCGGATGCAAGAAACATTGCTGATGTAATGGCCGGTCCGGGTGACAACTGGTGTCCATGCCGTTACACATTTTTATACTTATACTATTACACACCAATATTTCAGGGTCAACCGTGAGTCCTTCGTTCCGCCGTATCTCACTCTGTCACTTCAATTCCTGACCTTCGCATGGAGGATTTCCTTTCTTAACAACCAGTCTAAGGCGGACGTTCTGTGAGATACGGAGGTACCTTGGTCTCGGTTAACGTCTCAATACTATTAATCGGTCGCCTTCTTCACGACGATTCAATAACCATTTCCATCCTATCCCCCAGTGCACTCCCTTTATATACCGTCGACGGTCCCCCTCTATGGGGTGTTTTATCCGCTCGATCAGACTTGGACAATCCTCAAGACGGCCCTATCCCAGTGCCCACAACCGGAACGTTCGGATGTCGTTCCTTCAACTGACCCGTGCCGGTGAAGTACCTTAGAGCGACGAGATCTGAGGTAGGACCAAGTGGCAATTTAACTAAATGTACTCACTTGGGTGCGCATTTCAGCAGGAGTCTTTACACAGGTCAGCAACCTAGCAAAGAGTCAAGCTCAGTGCCTTTATTCGTAATGCCTCATATACTTTTAATGCTACCGTTTCTGTCTCGCACATTACCCAATTAAGCAACAGTACGCAATGGTCAAGATAACAGGCACGTACACAATGGCAAGATAACAGGCACATACACATGGGGAGATGTTATTTAGTGGAACAATACTAGGGCTAAGACAGGTACATTCCTCAGACTTTCGGGCGCGGCGATTTGCATATTCCTCTGCCTTCTGGTCGCCAGCCATCTCAGTCAGACAGGTGCGGACAGGCAACATCTGTGGAGAGAAAGATCTCCAAGGGTCTCCCATTCCTTCTCCCCTGAGAAGTGCCTTTAAATGTTCCTCTCTGCTTCTACCTCTAGACATTCACTTGTATGTTCCTGACTCATGCTCCTCATGGAGATAAGAACTTGTCCGCCCCGGCAACAACTCAAGGAGGAAATGGGCGATTTTCTTTAATGATGATCTTGAAACATTGAAGTATCAAATGGAATGTGACAGGCACAAATTGCTGCAGCTTTGGTAAAACAGTGAGCTGGGGGACATTTGGCAAATTCTCCCAGATAGCAGATGCCTTCAAGTTGTCCTACAACTTTATGCTGTGCACGTCATACGCAAGAAGAAGAAGAAGAAGATGCCTTGTGGAATGAGATCTGTAAGCATCTGAAACCCATGGAGAGATTGGTTCAGACAGCAATCTCAGCTGCAGGCTTTGTACTAAAATGACACGCACTTCATAATCTCTTGGCGGCTTCCATTGGGAATAAGGCTTCATACAATTACTAAGGTGCAAAGTAAAGTGAAAGGATCACAGCGAATGTCTGCTGTCCTATGAATGGTACGTGCTGCATGAAGATCTCAAACATCCGTAAAGCCATCACGACTAATTTGCTGCTCTGATTGACACTCACAATGTGGTGACAGGGATTCAGGTTAATGGGGATTAAGGGTGGCACAGTGGTGCAGCAGTAGAGTTACTGCCTTACAACGCCGGAGACGTGGGTTCGATCCTGACTATGAGTGCTTGGCTGTATGGAGTTTGCCGTTCTCCCAGAGACCTTCATGAGTTTTCTCCAAGATATTCGCTTTCTTCCCCCACTCCAAAGACGTACAGGTTTGTAGGTTAATTGGCTTGGTATAAAATGTAAAATTGTCCCTAGTGTATGTAAGTTAGTGTTAATGTGCAGGAATCGCTGGTCGGTGCAGACTCGGTGGGCCTAAGGGCCTGTTTCCGCGCTGCATCTTTAAACAAAACAAAACTCCGGTGGTCCAGGGAGCTTGTTCGGCAGTGCAGCTGCAGACTCAGTGGAACAATATGCATTGGTTCATTATTGAAGGATTCTCATTCTAGTCAATGACCATGGCTTCTAGGTGTAGCAGTAGTATTCCACTTCCTGGAGTTGAGGTCACATGTGCCATTAAGCTCCGAGAGAAATGTCTGGAGTTTGCTGAATAAAGAGTTAGACCATAAGACCATAAGACACAGGAGCAGAATTAGGCCAATCGGCCCATCGAGTCTACTTTGGTACTGATAATTTGTCAGGGATTTACATCTGAAATACACCCCTCGGGGTTCAAAATAATAATCTGGAATCTATTGTAATCAAAAACAATTGGGAGTATTTGACCTCCCAACCCAGATAGACTGGGAATGGGCAGTGATTAGAAACAGGACATAATGGTTCCAAACACGGTTCTCTGGGATTTCTTGGAGGAGTAAATCAGGAATCCACTTGGGAAAGCTATGTAGGTATTTATCATTGGAAATGGACAGGCATCTATTGGAACAATTATTCCGGCACGGTGGCGCAGTGGTAGTGTTGCTGTCTTACAGCGCTTGCAGCACAGGAGACCCAGGTTTGAACCCGACGACAGGTGCTGTCTGTACGGAGTTTGTACGCTCACCCCGTAACCACATTGGTTTTCTCCGATACTCCAAAGACGTACAGGCTTGCAGGTTAATTGGCTTGGTATAAGTATAAATTGTCATAGTGTGTAAAATTGTGCGGTGATCACTGCTCGGTGCGGATCGGTGGGCCAAACGGCCTGTTTCCGCGCTGTATCGCTAAACTAAACTAAACTAAATTATTTTCCCCACAGAGGATATAAAAAGGAATTTTGAAGTAGTTTCCAACTGGGCTCTAAGTTTTATTTCCAGCCCAGGATTCAACCAATGGAGTGAAAAGTGGAATTTATCTTTTGAAGGCAGCTCTCCTGATGGTCTTATCAGAATAATTCCATCTGATGGCAGTGGTCAAGACGTTTTTGTGCAAGTGCGTCAGTGTGGAGATTCAGTGCCTTATCTCTGCTGGAACGTTAAATTTGCATGAATACAGAACATACATAGAACTCAGGAACAGGCTCTTCAGCCCACAATGTCCATGCCAAACATGATGCCAAGTTAACTTAACCTCATCAGCCTGAAAATCATCCATGTCCCTCCATTCTCTGCAAATTGATGTGCCTCTTCAATGCAACATAAGTATCTACCTCCGTCATGCTGGCAGTGCATTCCATGTACCCACCATCTCTATATAAAAAACTTGCCTTACAGCTACGCCTTTAGTCTTTGACATTACTACAGTGGGAAAAAGATTCTGAGTGTCTACACTATCTATGCCTCTCATTATTTTGTAGACTTCTATTAGTTCACCCCTCAGATTCCAATGTTCCAAAGAAAACAATCCAAGTTTGTCCATTGTAGTCCAGCAGGTGACCTCTAGCATGGTGTTATAGTAGTCCAGCAGGTTGACTTTTTCAGGGGGGATTTTTTGTTTTAGAGTTTCAGCGCGGAAACAGGCCCTTCGGCCCACCGACTCCGAACTGACCATCACTCCCCGCACATTAACACAAGCCTACACACCCCTAAGGACATTTACACTTATACCAAGTATACAAACCCAAGCCAATTAACCAACAAAACTGTTTGGAGTGTGGAGGGATCTCAGAGAAAACCCACGCAATTACGGGGAGAACGTACAAACTCTGTGCAGACAGCACCCATAGTCGGAATTGAACCCAGGTCTCTGGCGCTGCAGCACTGTGCTGCCCTATAGTGAGGGCAGGTTGATCTCTACCATGGAACCATTATAGTCTGACGGGCTGATCTCTACCATGCTGACGTCAGGCACCAGCGGTCAGACACCTCATTATACCATGACCATGACCCCACAAATGAACACCAGGCCATCATATCCCAGACTGTTGCCGATCTCATCACCTCTGGTGATCTCCCTGCCACAAGCTCCAATCTTATCATTCCACAGCCCTATGCTGCCTGTTTCTATCTCCTTCCCAAAATCCACAAACAGGCCAACCCTGGCAGACCCATTGTTTCTAACCTCTCATATAAATGTTGACTTCTCTAACTTCAATTAACCCTTGCTTTCCCTCTCTCTCTGTTCCTCCCCCATCCTAGTTCTCTGACTAGTTTCGCTGTCCTCCTATTTAAATTTTACTTATTGTGCAACCTTGTTGTCACCTTCCCCTCAACTAACCATTGAACCATTCTACAATCTACATTTTCCTTGATAATTGTCCAATTTGATCTCTCGATTTTCACACCTCACACATCCATGGCATAATTCTCCGATATTTCCATAAACCTCCAAAGTGATTCCACCACTAATCACATTTTCCCATCCCCCACACCCCGCTACGCCTTCTACAGAGACCATTCCCTCCGTAACTCCTTGGTTTACATCCCTTCCCATCCCTTCCACAGGTACTTTGTCCTGGAACTGCAGGAGATGTAACACCTGTCCTTATACTTCTTCCCTCTCCTCCATCCAGGGATCGCAGTAGTTTTTCCAGGTGAGACAGAGGTTCATGTGCACCTCCTCTGATGCATCATGCGGTGCTCCCGATGTGGCCTCCTGTACAATGCTGACACCAAGCATAGACTCGCCAACTGTCTCACTGAGCACACTTACGTTCAGTATGCCTGGTGATGGATGTTGAAGTCCCATCCAGAGTTCATCCTTTGCTCCTGTTACATTCAGTGCTTCTTCCATGCATTGCTCAATGTGACCACCAACTATGCCATTGAGTAATCTGATGATGGTCTTCAGATATTGAGATCACTGATTTTTTCAAAGGTAAGATATATTTAGGGGAGGCACGTTGTGACCAGGGTTTGGTCATAACCTCCAGTGCTGTTGCTGTGGAATTTGACATTCTATGTGAGACCACGGACTTCGCTGTATCGCTAAACTAAACTAAACTAAATTATTATCCCCACAGAGGATATAACAAGGAATTTTGAAGTAGTTTCCAACTGCGCTCTAAGTTTTATTTCCAGCCCAGGATTCAACCAATGGAATGAAAAGTGGAATTTATCTTTCGAAGGCAGCTCTCCTGATGGTCTTATCAGAATAATTCCATCTGATGGCAGTGGTCAAGACGTGTTTGTGCAAGTGCATCAGTGTGGAGACTCAGTGCTTTATCTCTGCTGGAACGTTGAATTTGCATGAATACAGAACATACATAGAGAACTATAACTCAGGAACAGGCTCTTCAGCCCACAATGTCCGTACCAAATATGATGCCAAGTTAACTTAATCTCATCAGCCTGCAAATCATCCATGTCCCTCCATTCTCTGCAAATTGATGTGCCTCTTCAATGCCACATAAGTATCTACCTCCGTCATGCTGGCAGTGCATTCCATGTACCCACCATCTCTATATAAAAAACTTGCCTCACAGCTACGCCTTTAGTCTTTGACATTACTACAGTGGGAAAAAGATTCTGAGTGTCTACACTATCTATGCCTCATTATTTTGTAGACTTCTATTAGTTCACCCCTCAGATTCCAATGTTCCAAAGAAAACAATCCAAGTTTGTCCATTGTAGTCCAGCAGGTGACCTCTAGCATGGTGTTATAGTAGTCCAGCAGGTTGACTTTTTCAGGGGGGATTTTTTGTTTTAGAGTTTCAGCACGGAAACAGGCTCTTCAGCCCACCGACTCCGAACTGACCATCACTTCCCGCACATTAACACAAGCCTACACACCCCTAAGGAAATTTACACTTATACCAAGTATACAAACCCAAGCCAATTAACCAACAAAACTGTTTGGAGTGTGGAGGGATCTCAGAGAAAACCCACGCAATTACGGGGAGAACGTACAAACTCTGTGCAGACAGCACCCATAGTCGGAATTGAACCCAGGTCTCTGGCGCTGCAGGAGCTGTAAGGCAGCAACTCTACCGCTGCACCACTGTGCTGCCCTATAGTGACGGCAGGTTGATCTCTACCATGGAACCATTATAGTCTGGCGGGCTGATCTCTACCATGCTGAGGTCAGGCACCAGCGGTCAGACACCTCATTATACCATGACCATGACCCCACAAATGAACACCAGGCCATCATATCCCAGACTGTTGCCGATCTCATCACCTCTGGTGATCTCCCTGCCACAAGCTCCAATCTTATCATTCCACAGCCCCATGCTGCCTGTTTCTATCTCCTTCCCAAAATCCACAAACAGGCCAACCCTGGCAGACCCATTGTTTCTAACCGCTCATATGAATGTTGACTTCTCTAACTTCAAGTAACCCTTGCTTTCCCTCTCTCTCTGTTCCTCCCCCATCCTAGTTCTCCGACTAGTTTCGCTGTCCTCCTATTTAAATTTTACTTATTGTGCACCTTGTTGTCACCTTCCCCTCAACTAACCATTGAACCATTCTACAATCTACATTTTCCTTGATAATTTGATCTCTCGATTTTCACACCTCACACATCCAAAGCATAATTCTCCGATATTTCCATAAACCTCCAAAGTGATTCCACCACCACTAATCACATTTTCCCATCCCCCACACCCCGCTACGCCTTCTACAGAGACCATTCCCTCCGTAACTCCTTGGTTTACATCCCTTCCCATCCACAGGTACTTTGTCCTGGAACTGCAGGAGATGTAACACCTGTCCTTATACTTCTTCCCTCTCCTCCATCCAGGGATCGCAGTAGTTTTTTCCAGGTGAGACAGAGGTTCAAAGGTAAGATATATTTAGGGGAGGCACATTGTGACCACGGTTTGGTCATAACCTCCAGTGCTGTTGCTGTGGAATTTGACATTCTATGTGAGACCACGGACTTCGCCTGGATGCTCCAGTTTCCTCTCACATACCAAAATGTGCGGAGATTTGTGGGTTAATTAACCACTGTAAATCACAGCTACAGTATAGAATCATAGAAATCATAGAAAATAGGTACAGGAGTAGGCCATTCGGCCCTTCAAGCCTGCACCGCCATTCAATATGATCATGGCTGATCATCCACCTCAGTATCCTGTACCTGCATTCTCTCCATACCCCCTGATCCCTTTAACCACAAGGGCCACATCTAACTCCCTCTTAAATAACCAATGAACTGGCCTCAACTACCTCCTGTGGCAGAGAATTCCACAGATTAACCACTCTCTGTGTGAAAAATTATTTTCTCATCTCGGTCCTAAAAGACTTCCCCCTTACCCTTAAACTGTGACCCCTTGTACTGGAGTTCCCCAACATCGGGAACAATCTTCCTGCATATAGCCTGTCCAACCCCTTAAGAATTTTGTAAGTCTCTATAAGATCCCCCCTCAATCTTCTAAATTCCAGCGAGTACAAGCCGAGTCTATCCAGTCTTTCTTCATATGGAAGTCCTGCCATCCCAGGAATCAGTCTGGTGAATCTTCTCTGTACTCCCTCTATGGCAAGAATGTCTTTCCTCAGATTAGGAGACCAAAACTG
Source organism: Okamejei kenojei (assembly GCA_035221665.1). Taxonomy (NCBI): domain Eukaryota; kingdom Metazoa; phylum Chordata; class Chondrichthyes; order Rajiformes; family Rajidae; genus Okamejei; species Okamejei kenojei. The sequence goes on along the minus strand of CM069150.1, from coordinate 4,255,203 downwards.
TACGCAATATTCCAGGTGCGGCCTCACCAAGACCCAGTACAACAGCAGTAGAACCTCCCTGCTCTTGTACTCAAATCCTTTTGCTACGAATGCCAACATACCATTCGCTTTCTTCACAGCCTGTTGCACCTGCATGCCTATTTTCAATGACTGGTGTACCATGACACCCAGGTCTCGTTGCATCTCCCCTTTTCCTAATCAACCACCATTCAGATAATAGTCTACCCTCTTGTTTTTGCCATCAAAGTGGATAACCTCACATTTATCCACATTATACTGCATCTGCCATGCATTTGCCCACTCACTCAACCTATCCAAGTTATCTTGCAGCCTCCTAGCATCCTCCTAACAGCTAGCACTGCCCCCGAGCTTCGTGTCATCCGCAAACTTGGAGATGTTGCATTCAATTCCCTCATCAAGATCATTAATATATATTGTAAATAGCTGGGATGCCAGCACTGAGCCTTGCGGTACCCCACTAGTCACTGTCTGCCATTCTGAAAAGGACCCATTTATTCCTACTCTTTGCTTCCAGTCTGCCAGCCAGTTCTCTATCCACATCAATACTGAACCCCCAATACCGTGTGCTTTAAGTTTGTATACTAATCTCTTATGTGGGACCTTGTCGAAAGCCTTCAGAAAGTCCAGATATAACACATCCACAGGTTCTCCCTTATCCACTCTACTAGTTACATCCTCAAAAAATTCTATAAGATTCGTCAGACATGATTTATCATTCATAAATCCATGCTGACTTTGTCCAATGATTTCATCACTTTCCAAATGTGGTGCTATCCCATATTTAATAACTGACTCTAGCATTTTCCCCACTACCGATGTTAGACTAACTGGTCTGTAATTCCCCATTTTCTCTCTCCCTCCCTTTTTAAAAAGTTGGGTTACATTAGCTACCGTCCAATCCTCACGAACTACTCCAGAATCTAAAGAATTTTGAAAAACTATCACTAATGATCCACTATTTCTGGGGCTACTTCCTTAAGTACTCTGGGATGCAGCCTATCTGGCCCTGGGGATTTATCGGCCTTTAATCCATTCAATTTACCTAACACCACTTCCCGGCTAACCTGGATTTCACGCAGTTCCTCCATCTCATTTGACCCCGGTCCCCTGCTATTTCTGGCAAATTCTTTATGTCTTCCTTAGTGAAGACAGAACCAAAGTATTTATTCAATTGGTCTGCCATGGCCTTGTTCCTCATGATCAATTCACCTGTTTCTGACTGCAAGGGACCTACATTTGTTTTAACTAACCTTTTTCTCTTCACATATCTATAAAAACTTCTGCAGTCTGTTTTTATGTTCCCAGCCAGTTTTCTTTCATAATCTATTTTCCCTTTCCTAATTAAGCCCTTTGTCCTCCTCTGCTGGTCTCTGAATTTCTCCCAGTCCTCTGGTATGCTGCTTTTCCTGGCTAATTTGTACGCATCATCCTTTGCTTTGATACTATCCCTGATTTCCCTTGTTATCCACGGATGCACTACCTTCTGTGATTTTTTCTTTTGCCAAACGAGGATGAATAATTGTTGTAGTTCATCCATGCAGTCTTTAAATACCTTCCATTGCATATCCACCGTCAACCCTTTAAGAATCACTTGCCAGTCTATCTTGGCCAATTCACGTCTCATACCCTCAAAGTTACATTTCTTTAAGTTCAGAACCCTTGTTTCTGAATTAACAATGTCACTCTCCATCCTAATGAAGAACTCAACCATATTATGATCACTCTTGCCCAAGGGGCCAAGCACAACAAGACTGCTAACTAACCCTTCCTCATTACTCAGTACCCAGTCTAGAATAGCCTGCTCTCTCGTTGGTTCCTCTACATGTTGGTTTAGAAAACTATCCCACATACATTCCAAGAAATCCTCTTCCTCAGCACCCCTGCCAATTTGATTCACCCAATCTATATGTAGATTGAAGTCACCCATTATAACTGTTTTATCTTTGTTGGACACATTTCTAATTTCATGTTTGATGCCATCCCCAACTCCACTACTACTGTTAGGTGGCCTGTACACAACTCCCACTAGTGTTTTCTGCCCCTTAGTGTTTCGCAGCTCTAGTCATATCGATTCCACATCCTCCAAGCTAATGTCCTTCGTTTCTAGTGCGTTAATCTCCTCTCTAACCAGCAACACTACTCCACCTCCTTTTCCTTTCTGTATATCCCTCCTGAATATTGAATATCCCTGGATGTTCAGCTCCCAGCCTTGGTCACCCTGGAGCCATGTCTCCGTGAGCCCACTATATCATATTCATTAATAACTATCTGCACATTCAACTCATCCACCTTATTACGAATGCTCGTTTCATTGAGACACTAAGCCTTCAGGCTTGTTTTTACAACACTCTTACCCCTTATACAATTATGCTGAAAAGTGGCCCTTTTTGATTTTTGCCCTGGATTTTTCTGCCTGCCACTTTTACTTTTTACCTTGCTACCTATTGCTTCTACCCTCATTTTACATCCCTCTATCTCTCTGTTCATGCTCTCATCCCCCTGCCTCATTAGTTTAAATCCTCCCTGACAGCACTAGCAAACACTCCCCCAAGGACATTGGTTCCCTTCAAGCCCAGGTGCAGACCGTCCTGTTTGTACTGGTCCCACCTCCCCCAGAACTGGTTCCAATGCCCGTGAAATTCGAATACCTCCCCCTTGCACCATTTTTCAAGCCATGTATTCATCTGCAATATCCTCCTATTTCTATTCTGACTAGCACGTGGCACTGGTAGTAGTCCAGAGTATTATCTTTGAGGTCCTACTTTTAAGTTTATCTCCTAGCTCCCTAAATTCGCCTTGTAGGACCTCATCCCGTTTTTTACCTATATCGCTGGTGGCAATGTGCACCACAATAGCTGGCTGTTCACCCTACCCCTCCAGAATGTTCTGCAGCCGTTCAGGTGGGTGGGAGAATCAGAGGGAGGTTGATGGGTCAGGAAGCATCTCTGGAGCAAAATGGATAGTCAATATTTTGGATCGAGACCCTTCACCTATATTACTAAAAGTCTGATCTTGACCACTTCCTGTTTTTCAGTTTCACGATTTTAGGAAATGCGCTGCCACTTACGGCTGTGATTTTTGGCCATCTTACTCAGAGTCCCCTCCGCTGCGCAGGTCAAGAGGATTTTCGGGGGAAGTGAGAGGGTCACGTCTCTCAGCCTGAGCTGTGGATAACACTGAACACATGTCTACTAAACTGTGAGTGTGTTTTCACTAACCTTGAGTGCCCTTAATGTGGTTTGAAAATAAAAATGTGGTTGGGTTGAAGTAAAAGCACTGCAACTGGTTGGTGGGGGTTTGGGTTGAAATAAAAGCACTGCAAATGGTTGGTGGGGGGTTGAGTTGACGAAAAGCACTGCAAATGATTGGTGGGGGTTTGGGTTGAATTAAAAGCACTTCAAATGTGGTGGGGGTTTGGATTGAAGTAAAAGCGCTGCAAATGGTTGGTGAGGGTTTGGGTTTAAGTAAAAGCACCGCACATGGTTGGTGAGTCTAACCTTGACAACTTCCTGTTTGCACTGTATATTGATTTTAGATAAAACGCTACCTCTTACGGCTGTGATTTTTGGCCATCTTACTCAGTCCCCTTCTGCTCATCAGGTGCAGAAAATTGTTCCCATAATTGAAAAAAAAAGTGTTATTAGTGTTTAAAAAATGTTGAGAATCTCTCTGCTGTCAATCACACCATGATGGCCACACCTTTTCTGGTGGGGGGGGAAGGGATTATAAAACCCGGAAGTGTGGGTGTGGCTCAGTCTCTGCATGATGGGAGAGGGCGAGGTCATGACTGGCTGAGCTGTGAATGAACTGAACACACTGAATGTCTACTGAACTGTGAGTATGGTTTTATGGTGGTTTCACCCTGCACTTGAATTTGGTGGCCTTGCACCCTGCTTGAAGTGGTATGAAACTGCATTTGAATTTGATTACCTTGCACCCTACTTGAAGTGGCAGGAAACTGCACTTGAATTTAGTGGCCTTGCACCCTGCTTGAAGTGGTAGGAAACTGCACTTGAATTCTGTGGCCTTGCACCCAGCTTGAAGTGGTAGGAAACTGCACCTGAATTTGGTGGCCTTGCACCCTGCTTGAAGTGGTAGGAAAATGGATTTGAATTTGGTGGCCTTGCACCCTGGTTGAAATGGAATTTCAAGGAATAGCCATGAATCAACTGCCAGCCCAACAGCCATGAGAGAGCTGCCAGCACATTAGGCTTGAGGGACTGAGCTGCCACCCCACGAATCCATTTGGCCCACAATGTCCATACTAGCCCTCTGGAGACCAGTCCCTTCAGCTCACAACACCCATACCAGCGCTCCAGAAAGTCCCCCCCCCCCCCCCCACTGGCCACCAATATTGGAATTGGTGGAGAGGTGGAATATTACGTTGGGAGAACCAGCCCTCCCATGTGAACATAGGACCCAACGGGTTCCGCTTAGTCTATTTTGAACTAAAAGCTCATGATCCAAAATATGAACTCTCCATTTCAGGTCCACAGATGGCACTGGACCTGTTGAGTTCCTCCAGCAGTATTTTGTAGTGTAAAAATGGATGGTTGATGTGCACTCATTGGGCCAAAGACCCTGTTTGCATGGTGTAATCCACTGTGCATCCAGAACTGATGGTGCAGAGGTAGAGTTGCTACCTTACAGCGCTTGCAACACCAGAGACCCGGGTTCGATTCCAACTACGGGTGCTGCCTATACGGAGTTTGTACGTTCTCTATGTGACCTGCGTGGGTTTTCTCTGAGATCTTCTGTTTCCTTCCACACTCCAAAGATGGGCAGGTATGTAGGAAAATTGGCTTGGTATAAATTTGTATTTGTCCCTAGTGTGTGTAGGATGATGTTAATGTGCAGGGATTGCTGTTTGGCGTGGACTCGGTGGACCAAAGGGTCTGTTTCCACGCTGTATCTCTAGACTAAACTAAACTAAACTAAACTAAACTAAACTAAATGACTGATATCCAGAATATTATTGATTTTCTGTGTCCTGCATAAAATGTGTAGCAGAGAGAATTGTAGATGGATAAGAGGCTTGTTGATCATTCTTATTATCACATTATCTCATTATCATTGGTCCTACTGTTGCCAACTGGAGAATGAGAAACACCATTGTAGCAGGAAGCAACACCCAGTCTAAAACATAAGAAGGAGATCTGTGTCCAGAATAACCCCACCTTCTTATGCTCCAAAGAGCTTTTCAATAAATCACTCATCCATTGAAATTGACCTTATGGGAGGTATCAAATAGTGACACTCAGCAGAATATGGAGAATGGGTCTTATTGGTAGAGACATTAGGAGAGAGAAAAGGGTAGGCAAATGGAAACAGGTGGGCGGAGAGAAAGGGAGTGATATAGGCTGAAGCTGCAACGTGGTAAATGGAGACACGAGAGCTGGAAATGCTGGATTACGTAACAAAGATTGTAAGTGGAATCTGATGAGGGAAGGATGGTGTGTGTAGGAAGGAACTGCAGACACTGGCTTAAACTGAAGATAGACACAAACAGCTGGAGTAACTCAGCGGGACAGGCAGCATCTCTGGAGAGAAGGAATGGATGACATTTTGGGTCGAGCCTCTTCTTCCAACAGGAAGGATGATAAGCAGATAGAGCCATTTAGGGAAGTGATCAGAGAACCAGAAGATATAGTTAATGGGTGATTGTCAGAGGGAATTAGGTGGGGCAGGGGAACAAAAAAGTGGAGTGAGCACAATCGCCACAGTCATTATGATCCCCTCAACTGTGTGACATAATCATTGACCCTGTCACTATGACCCCCTCAACCTACGATAATAAAATAATCCACCTTGTCCCAATCATTACCTCACCTGTGATAATATAATCATTGACCCTGTTACAATACTATTTGATATGATAACACTTTATTTATCACAGGAGGGAAATTGATCTGCCAACAGTCATAAAACACAGGATACATGAATCATGAAATTAACGTGAAGACTGGAAAGGATTGGGGATTTGCAAAGATTGGGGATGGGTCAGTCTACCCCATGACAGAAGGGGAAGGAGTTGTACTGTTTGATAGCCAGAGGGAAGAAGGATGTACTGTGGCATTTTGTGCTGCATCTTAGTGGAACCAGCCTGTTGCTGAACGTGCTCCTCAGGTTGACCAGTGTGTCACTGATCAATCGCTACCATATCCCAGTCTCACGTGTAACAAATGAATCATCAACCCTGTTACGATGATCACTTCACCTGTGACAATCTCATCATCATCACCTCATCACTATGATCACCACACACATTGTAATATATTTATCGACTTCATCACAATGACCACCAAACCTGTGATAGCTTTAAAAATCATTGATCCCAACACAATCACCTTATTTGTGATAATATGAACATTGCCCTCGATAGAATTAGCAGACCAGTGATTCTTTAGTATCTAAAGAAGGCCTGTCCTGCCGAGTTACTCCAGCATTTTGCATCCACCTTCAGTGATAATACCTGCAGTTCCTTCTTAAACATTGATCATGTCAGAATTACCTTACCTATAATAACATAATCACCCGCCCATACACAATAACCATCTCATCTTCTCTAATTTCAGATAGTCCCTACTTTCTCCTCCCCTTCTCAGCTCTCCCTCAGCCCCCTGGCTCCTCCTCTTCCTTTCTTCTTCCCACGCCCCCCACCCTCACATCAGCCGGAAGAAGGGTTTCGACCCGAAACGTTGCCTATTTCGCTCGCTCCATAGATGCGGTCTCACCCGCTGAGTTTCTCCAGCATTTTTGTCAACCATCTCATCTTTAGACTTTAGAGATACAGCGCGGAAACTGGCCCTTTGGCCCACCGAGTCCACGCCGATTAGCGATCACCCTGTATATTAGCACTATCCTACACACAAGGGATACTTTGTGTTGTATAAATAAAATATATAAAATCTCTCTGGAGAGAAAGAATGGGTGACGTTTTGGGTCAAGACCCTTCTTCAGACTGAGAGTCAGGAGAGAGGGAGACAGAGATATGGAAGGGTGAGGTGTGAAAACGCAGATGATCAAGGAAAATGCAGAATGGTTCATTGTCAGCTGAGGGGAAGGTGACAAGGAGGCATGCAATCAGTAAAATGTGATCTTGGACTAGTTGGAGAACTAGGATGGTGGAGGGACAGAGAGAGGGAAAGCAAGAGTTAAGTCCCATTGTACGAGGTAAGTCAAGAGTTCTCCCGAGTTTCCCCTGATTCGAACTCAGAGAATTACGGTAATTGCCGCTCGTAGGTACTCGGGGCTTTCGTGGACATTTTTCAACACGAACCCGCTACGTACATTCGACGTACTTACCACTAGTTTGATTTTCTTTTTTAAACTCGGGAGAGCTCTTGAATTACCTCGTAGAGTGAGACAGGCCCTTAACTTGGTTAGAGAAATCAATTTTTATACCGCTGGGTTAATAGTCAGGGCCTTCCATATGCTGATCTATTGCTCTTTCTTGCAGCCAAGTGGTGTTTCCGATACTGAGTAGCTCTGATGGCAGGGATTGTTTATGGGATCGGAGCTTTGGGAATGCCAGGACTGCATTGTCCAATCTCTTCAGTTTCAATGTATTCGGAAGGAACTGCAGATTCAGGTTTAAACCGAAGATAGACACAACATTCTGGGGTAACTCAGCGGGACAGGCAGCATCTCTGGAGAGAAGGAATGGGTGATGTTTCAGTTTGAGACCCTTCTTCAGACTGAAAGTCAAGGGAAAGGAAAACGAGAGATAAAGGCAATGCTGAAGAGAGATATAGAACAAATGAATGTAAGATATGCAAAAAAATAACAATAATAAAGGAAACAGGCCATTGTTAGCTGTAACGAAGGGAAGTTGGTTTGAATTATACTTATTTTAATGCGAGAGCCCTGACAGGTAAGGCAGGTGAGCTAAGGGCATGGATAGGTATGTGCAACTGGGACATTGTATCCATTACAGAAATGTGGTTAAAAAATGGGCTCATCGAAACGTCACCCATTCCTTCTCTCCAGAGATGCTTCCTGAGATTCCAGCTTTTTGCGTCTATCTTGTGTCTCAATGCCTGTCTTCCTGGTCATATCGCCAACCAATGTCTAGGAAACCTTAGCATTTGCAATTCCATCCTATCCTAAATCAAGAATATATTGTAGATTATGGATTGGAACTATGACCTTTTTGCTGGCCTGTATGGCTTTCCCGGCTTGCAAAATGTTAAATAGTAATTTATTTTATACTCTCTGGAACAATGTGAATCTGTTTAAGCAAATTGGAAGTTTCAATTATGTATCTGACTATGAGTGTTTCAATATTGAGGAGGCAATGCATGAAGATGTATCAACGTGATCCTTGTGGTGAAGGACACTGTTTCTCGCCCTCTCCCTTGTGCAATCAGTGAACTACTAAGAGTTCACAACTCAGTCGTTCCACATGGAAGAACATAACCACAAACCACATTTCAGTTAACCCGGCATTCTAATTATCGTCTCGGAGGAATGAACTGAATTATTCATGGCCATGCAAAATAATTTAATCCAAATTGGAAACCTTCCTGATTTTTAATTCATGTATTGAAGATGAGTATGTAGATCAAATGCAAGTAAACTCCAGAGATCAAAAGAAAGTAACAACAGTATGTGCATTTACATTTTGAATTCAAATAATTAACATTCAAAGCACCAGTGAAATCTATGTAAACTGTAATCTTCAAAGGAACATCAGGCCTCATGAGCTTGAAGGATATTTTTTGATATATTCTTAGTTTTTTAGTATAGAGATACAGCGCGGAAAGAGGCCCTTTGCCCTACCGAGTCATCACCGACCAGCGATCCCCGCTCATTAACACTATCCTGCACCAGGGACAATTTTTACACTTATTCCAAGCCAATTATTCTGCAAACCTGTACATCTCTGGAGTGTGGAAGGAAACCGAAGTTCTAAAAAAAATCCCATGTGGTCACGGGGAGAATGTACAAACTCCGTACAGATAAGCACCTGTAGCCTGGATCGAACCCGGGTCCCTGACCTTGTTAGCGCTGTAAGGTGGCAACTCTACCGCTGCGCCTCCGTGCTGCCCCCTTTTTCCTTATTCCTTAAGTTGAAATGTGGTGAAGTAGTAAATGAATGGTGAATGCTTCCTTGCTTTTTTGCAGTCAATGATGCATTGTGTCATGGCTTTGCTGACAGTCGGAAAATCTAGGTAGGATTACACGATGAAATGATCAGTTTAATTGTTTTTAAGTTTTGCTCTGAAGCACTAAATTGACTTTGGATCACTACAATAAGCATCACCCCATCACAAACAAACTGCTAATAGATTTTCCAGTGAAGGTTGAAGCGTATACAATTGGTTAGTCACCAGAAACATCTACAAAAGAAAAGATTTACCATCAGGCTCTGGAAGAAGTCGGGGAAGGTGAGATTGCTCTATTGTGGAAATGCTGAGATGGGTTAAAGGGAGGCACAAAATACAAACAGGACCATTCAGCATATTTGGAAAATACTGGCTAGGAGTTTGGGTGGCACATTGCCGTAGCGGTAGATCTGCTGTCTTACAGTGCCAGAGAACCGGGTTCAATCCTGACTTCGAGTGCTGTCTATATTGAGTTTGTACATTCTTCCCGTGACCTGCGAGGGTTTTCTCCAAGATCTTCGGTCTCCTCCCACACTCCAAAGACGTGGCCAAGAAGGCTTTGGGTACATTGGCCTTCATCAGTCAGGGTATTGATCATAGAAATTGGAATGTTATGTTACAGTTATACAAAACATTGGTGAGACCACACTTGGAATATTGTGTTCATTTTTAATCACCCTTATATAGGAAGGATGTTGCTAAGCTGCGAAGAGTGCAGAGAAGATTTACAAGGATGTTGCTGGGACTTGAAGCCCGGAGCTATTGGGAGAGGTTGAGCAGGCTAGGACGCGATTCCTTGGAGCACATGAAAGTGATTGGATAAGATCATGAAGGGAATAGATAAGGTGAATGTACAGTCTTTTACCCAAAAATAGGGGAATCAAGAACCAGCGGACATAGGTTAAAGGTGAGAGGGGAAAACTTTAATAGGAACCTGATGGGCAATTGTTTCACACAGAGGAACAAGTTACTTGCGGAGGTGGTTGAGGCAGGTACTACATTTGAAAGACATATGGACAGGTACATGGATGGGAAAGATTGTGGGAGCTGTGTGCCAAATGCAGGCAGGTGGGACCTGTTTATTTGGGGCAACTTTATTGGCATGGGCATGTTGAGCTGAAGGGCATATTTCCTAGCTGTATGATTCTATGACTATGACAGTTCATGTACCAGAGAAAGGAAAACTGTTGACGTGGATCCTTTATTTAAGAAGGGAAGCAAAGTTAAGCTAGGTAACTGTAGGCCACTGAGCCTTAAAACAGTGTGGAGAAATTATCGGCAAAACTTATAGGGAACAGGATAATGGTATTAAAAGCAGAGCTGTAGTCTATGAATAGGAGTCTGAGGTACGTGTCTCTCTTATCCCAATGTTTAGAGATGAGTGGAGGGCCAGGGCAATGGCATCATCTGTGGACCTGTTGTGGCAGTAGGCGAACTGCAGTGGGTCAAGGCCGCCGGGTAGACTGAGTTATTAATGGAAATGTACAAAAATCCGACAAAACTGAAATAAATACAACTCTTTCGCTGATGACGTCACAATGGATCTGCGTGCCTGGCGTCTTCCACACACTGCAAGTGATGTCACCCCCGCAACCTCTCCCTCCTCCCCCCAAACTCTTCCTCCTCCCACCTGACCTCTCCCTCCTCCCCCGTTATTCAAAAGATGCAGCCCTCTCACACCCTTCCCACCTCTCCCTGCTCCCCTCCTCTCCCCCCTCCTCTCTCCCCTCCCCTCCTCTCCCCCCCACACCTCCCCACCCCCCCCCCCCCCCCACCCTCTCACCCCCACCTCTCCCCCTCCCCTCCGTTATTCAAAAGACGCTCGGGGGTCGCTTTCTCTCGGGGATCGCTTTCTCGCGGCGCTTTGTCTCGGCCCTTGGTCGGCTCCTCTCTCTCCCCCCATCCTCTCTCTCCCCCCGCCTCTCTTCCCCCAGCCTCTCTTCCACCCTGCCCTCCCCCACCCTCTCCTTCCCCCCTCCTTCCTAACATACTATGACATGGTCCATGGGGGCCATCCCGCTGCAGAAATAACCCTTCAACATGCAAAAGGAATGCTGTTCTGGCCAGACATGGCTAATTACATTCTAGAAAGGGTTGCTGCCTGCCCAATCTGCAATAGCTTGACCCCGTACCAACTGAAGCAACCACTCCTCTCGCACCCCACGCTGGACTTACCCGGGTCCACAGTAGCAACCGACATCTTCGTGAGGCGCGGCAAACAATACCTGGTTCTAGTTGATTCCTATCAGGATGGTTTGAAATCGACCTGCTCAGTACCCCGACCTCAGCCATGGTCATTCAGAAACTACCTCATCACTTTTCTGTCCACGGAACCCCCTAAAGCTACTCTCAGACAATGGACCTCAGTTCTCCAGTCAGCTCTTCAGGAATTTCGCAAAAAGCTGGGATTTTTACCACATTACCAGTAGCCCCGAGGCCCGCAATCCAATGGCCTGGCTGACCATGCGGTAAAAAGTGCCAAAAACTAATGGAACGCTCACACAAGGCCGGCTCTGATGTTTATCTCAACTTTATCAACTTCGGAACATCGACCACGACCCTCTCCTATGATCTGCAGCCGAACGGCTCATGTCATGCTGAACTCGCTCCACTCTGCCTATGGCCAAACAACTACTAGAACCACAGGTTCGTACGCCATCAGTAATCCAATCCCAGCTCTAACGCCACCGCAATATACAAAGAAACTACTACAATAACTCCAGCCCTCCGCTTCAGCCGCTCAATAAGGGACAGGTTGTCCGCTTGCAGTCACTCCGAGGTTACGACCGCCTCGGATTCATTCTGGGGTCCACGCTCGTACTTGGTCAGTATTGACAATGGCATTTATCAGCGAACCCACCAACACCTCCTTCCGGTTAATGAACCAGCACGTCCTTACCCCGGACCAGCCCACCGGTCTTCCCTCACACTCTGCGAATGCTGCTCCAGCGATTCCTCTGCCGGTGCCAGCTCCATCCCTGCCTTCCCCGGTGCCCCAATTTCCACCGGTGTCTTCACTTCCGCATTCACCTGATATGGGACTTGCTTCCCCAGCGAAGGATGAGGTGTCCGCTGTAGGTTATTATTGTACACGTGCAGGTCATGTCTGCAAGCCAAACCCGCTAATTGGAAAATTTACTGGCTATACCTGAACTATGCATGACCTGTTTAGTTTATGTGCTCTCATATGCAGTAAAATAATAAATGCTGCGCCTATGCTAGTGTTTCATATTTACTCCACTAACCACCATATATGCTTTACTTCTTTAAGAGGAAGAATGTAGATTTAACCTTATTAACCCTTATTAATTCATGCCATTTATAATCTTCACTACACAAATATGCATGCCACCTTTTACAGAATATTACGGTACTCACGGAAATACTCTCTCTCTCTCTCTCGCTTTGGGCCAGTTAGTAAGCGAGACGCAAGTAGCAACTGACTGTTGAAATGCTCTAGTGTACTCGATGAAATAGTTGGACTTTATTTATCATTGAGCCACCAATAAACACCTTTCTCTCTGTCTCTGCCTCTCTCTCTCTGTCTCTGCCCTCTCTCTCTCTATACCCCCCCATCTCTCCCTCTCTAAACACGCCTACGAGTTGGGAGCTATGTGTGAGTGGATAGGACGGGGATGGGGTAAAAGGAGTGAATGAATAATATTAATATAATATCAAGGGGGGTGGTTAGTGTGTGTGTGTGTGTGGGAAGGGTGGGTAGTGTGTGTGTGTATGGGGGGTGGTTAGTAGGTGTGTGATGCTGCAGCCTGCCCCCCCCCCACACCCTGCAACCGCACGTTGAGGGGACGGGACCCAACGGATTCCACTTGGTCTAGTACATAACTAAATCTCTGATCTTGTGCTCTTCCCATCCGCGCGTCTTTTCTATTTTCGCAAAAATGGTATGCGATAGTGCTACTATCTTTTGCCAGCTCACTCACCGTTCTCCTGCGTTGCGAGTGCAATGAGTTTTGTTCCGATCGGAGATATATTGTAAAAGTTAGGCAGGTTTAAAAATCTTAAAAACCGCACGTGCGCAGATCAATCTCCTCTCGTGCCAGTCAGTGCCGTGCGGATTGGTTTATTCTCCTCTCACTCCATGGGACAGTCCGCCCCTTCCTGCACCATTGCATCTTTACTGGAGCTGAGGGACGCTCTGGATGGCTGGCGGAAGTCTCCAACCAGACGCAATTTTTGGAGGGACTGCAAGCGGCATGACACGGCACAGCGAGGCATGGCATGGCGCGACTCGGCATGGTGCGGAGTCAGAGATGTCACCGATGTCGCCAAATGAAAGGTGGAGACTCTGATCTCGGTGGAGGAGAACGACCAGCGACCAGCGCCCTCAATGAGTCCCCATCGCACCGTCAGCTCCAGCCCCTTCCCCTCTGGTCCCCCTCACTGGCTCCTGCCCCCCTCCCCGTGATACCCCCTCTCCTCCATGGCTTATCCCCTGTCTTTTCTCAGAGCTCCACCCCTCCTCCCTGCAAACAGACCCCCCCTCCCTCCACAATCCCCCAGGCCCACACACCCCTCCCCCTATACAACACCCCCTCTGCCCCCACACCCCTCCCCGCACAACCCCCACAACCCCCCCGCCCACACCCTCCCTTCCCCCGACAGCCCCCCCGGCCCACACGCACCCCCTCACTCCAGAATTCCCCTCCACCTCCTCCCCCCACAAACCCCCCCCCGCCCCCACAAACCCCCCTGCCCCTCACCCTCCCCCCCAATCACCCCCTGCTCACACCCCCCCCACAACCCCCACCTCCCACACCTCCCTGCCAACACACACCCCTCCCCTACACACGCCCCTCACAAATACCCCCTCCCCACGACACACAGCCCGCCCACACACAGCCCCCTCCCCTCTCCACCTCTTACACCCCCTCTCCTCCCCCACACCCCCATGCCCACACACACACCCCTCCCCTCCCTGCCCACATGCACCCCTTCCCACCCACATGCACCCCTCCCCACCCACGCACACCCCTCCTGCCCACACGCAACCCCATCCCTCCCACACACACCTCCCTCCCCCTACACCCTTGCCAACACACCCCCTTCCCCTACACACATCCTCTCCCTCATTCCTCCTCCCCCCTCCAACATCCCTCCTCCCCTCTCCCTCCCACAACACCCTCCCCACCCACACACACCCCTCTCCCCAGCCCACGCCCCCTCCCCCACACCTCCCCCCCACCCCTCACCCCTCCTAGACCCACCCGACCCACATTTGCGTGGGGGGGGCAAGCTGGACATCTGCATGGGGGGGGAGGGGTGGGGGGATGTCAGACGGTTGTCAAGATAGCTGAGGTGAATTCCCTCTGCACTTCACAGTTAGATATTCTAGGTCTGGGGAACATGAACTCGCCAGGACTGCTATGTCTGAACACCACATTGTATTGATTAGAATGCAGACACTGCCACCTCTAACCTTGCCCAAAGACACAATCAGGTATGTCAGGGGTGAGCCATGTTTTGTGAAACAGAGCACACAGCAGTCTCTCACTTCCCTGAGGTAAGTCAGTCTAGCTTCAAGTTCATCCAGCCTGTTCTCCATGGGCTGAACATTTGTTTGCGTGCAGTAGTATGCAGGAAAGAACTGCAGATGCTGGTTTGCACTGAAGATGGACACAAAATGCCAGAGTAATCAGCGGGACAGGCAGCATCGTTGTTTGGAAGGAATGTATGACGTTTTGGGTTCAAGAAGGGTCTCGACCCAAAATGTCACCCATTCCTTCTCTCCAGAGCTGCTGCCTGTCCCGCTGGGTTACTCCAGCATTTTGTGTGTATATTGTTGCTTTCATCTGGAAACTTTCTAACTGAACACCGTTCTGTTTTCAAAATCTCAGCATAATGTTCATTGCACGCAAAACAAAGATGTTTGCTTTTTGGATTATATATTGTCGAGCCTAAAGGTTTGATTGAACTTCTACTTTGAAAACTATTTCAGGTGACATTCAGGAGAAGATCCTTTTTGACCACTTTATCTACCTGTGACTCGACCTTCAAGGATCCATGCACCTGTACTCTTAGATCCCTCTGCTCTGCAACACATCCCAGAGGCCCACCATTCACTGTCTAATGCATATGTATATTTCCTGTATATGCAGGATATGGAGGTATGTGGATGATGTTTTGTTTAGTTCAGTTTATTGTGCAGGCATTAAGGGTGCTATTGATATTGTGTTCGGCACAGGCATCCCTGGGCCAAAAGGCCTGTTCCTGCATTGTGCTGTTTTATGTTTAACTGTGTGTTCTACTTGTCAGGATAAAAATAATTAATTGTATCTTTTGGAATGGAATAGAATCACCAGATTCAAAACTAAACAAAACTAAACCTGATGTCATAAGGTCATAAGTGACAGGAGCAGAATCAGACCAATCAGCCCATTGTCTACTCCGCCATTCAATCATGGATGATCTATCTCTCCCTCCTAACCCCATTCCCCTGCTTTCTCCCCATAACCCCTGACACCCATACTAATCGATAATCTATCTGTCTCTGTCTTAAAATGATTTATTGGCTTGGCCTCCACAGCCTTCTGTGGCAAAGAATTCATATAGATTCATCACCTTCTGACTAAAACCCTCCTTATCTCCTTTCTAAAGGAATGTCCTTTAGTTCTTTAATTCTGAGGCTATGACCTCTAGTCCTAGCGTCTACCACAAATGGAAACATCCTCTCCACATCCACTCTATCCAAGCCTTTCACTATTCGGTAAGTTTTAATGAGGTCCCCCCCTAATCCCTCCAAACTCCAGCAAGTACAGGCCCAGTGCCGTGAAACGGTAAGCATTTATTCTCACTTCCTCAGCCTTCCCTTCCGCATCTGGCCCAGCTTATTTGTCAATGATTCAATGGTTCAATGGTTCTTTATTGTTACGTATGCACTGCACAGTGAAATCATTTTTTGCACAGATCACACATGCACAAGTTGTTATATTTTGGCGCCATTTACAAAAATTCCAAAGTCCAGTCCACAAGCCTGGATCAGGGGTATCTCCTGATCCAAGTAATCCCTAGGCTGCTGCAGAGCCTCCTCCGTCGCCCTCGACAGTTTGACCTGCGGACCAACATCCGCCACCTCGACCAACCACTTCTATGTCCCGGGGGCATTCCTGCAGCGGACCTTGATGGTGCTGGATGCAATACCGTCTCCGACCGGCCCACTCCTCATGTCCATTGTTGCAAGCGGGTTCCTTGGTCAGTCTTAACAAGGATCTCGACCCGAAACGTCACCCATTCCTTCTCGCCAAAGATGCTGCCTGACCCGCTGAGTTACTTCAGCATTTGTGTCTACCCTTGGTATTTCCACTGTTGCAAAGAAACCCAACATTTCACATAGTTCCAGCTATTCTCTCTCACCCACCTTCGTCAGCTAAGGCTGACAAGCTTTCTCCTCCCTCTCTCAACTGGTGCAAAAAATATTAAGTCTTTCAGTCTTCCTTTATCTACACCTGATCAAACACATTCCATTCGTTCATAAGTTCATGTGGTAGGAACTGAATTAGGCCATTCGGCCTGTCAAGTCTACACCGCCATTCAATCATGGCTGAACTATCTCTCCCTCCTAACCCCATTCTCCAGCCTTCTCCCCACAACCCCTGAAACCCGTACTAATCACGGATCTATCTATCTCTGCCTTAAAAATATCCTTTGACTTGGCCTCTACAGCCTTCTGTGGCAATGAATTGCACAGATTCACCAGCCTCTGATGAAAGAAATTCCTCCTCAAGGAACATCCTTTAATTCTGAGGCTATGACCTCTGGTCACAGATTCTCTCACTACCGGGAACATCCTCTCCACATCCACTCTATCCAGGCCTTTCACTATTTGGTCAGTTTCAGTGAGGTGCCCCTTCATCCTTCTAAACACCAGCGAGTACAGGCCCAGTGCCGGCAAACATTCATCATACATCAACCCACTCATTCCTAGGATAATTCTCTAGACTAACTCTGGACCCTCTCCATCACCAGCACATCCCTCCTCAGATATGCGGCCCAAATTTGCTCACAATGATTCATTTGTACCTCTCCCGCGCCTCCACCTGAAAGTGTGTGCAGTTTCTAACCTTTCCTGTTCCCATGTGAGGTCAATAATCTGAAATGTTAATACTAACATGCTGTTTATCTCCAATGTTTTACGTTTTCATTCCTGAGAAACATCACTGGCGTTTTGGTTCCTGTTGGCTCGGTATGATTTCAACCTCTGATCTTCATCACGGATGGTACAGTCAGTGGCAGATAGAACAGGCAGGAAGCAACCAGCAGGATCTTGAAAATTAGTAGGCCCTTGGCCTTCTACTGGCACTCAATCTTTCCTTAATGGACATTCTTTTAGGAAAATGAAGAGGGATTTCTTTATTCAATCTGTGGAAGTCTTTGCCACTGAAGGCTGTGGAGGCCAAGTCAATAGATATTTTTAAGGCATAGATAGATAGATTCTTGATTAGTGCTGGTGTCAGGGGTTATGGGAAGAAGGCAGGGGAATGTGTTTACGAGGGAGAGATAGATCAGCCATAATTGAATGGCGGAGTAGGCATGATGGGCCGAATGGCCTAATTCTGCTCCTATCACTTATGACCTTATGACTCAGGATGCAGTGAAGGAATTCCATAGCAATGGACTAGTGAACTCATGTGGTTGTGAATAGGGATATGGACATTGTATTACACAGTCTGCTCCGGTTCTCACTGGAGAGAGCCAGTCTTCACCAGTGTGTTTCGACTGGCTTTTAGGCTCTTTTTTGTTAATCCGATTCATAGGTCATTGCATGGATCTTTTGTTTCAGATCTTCTGTGAGGTATTTGACACTTTCAGTATACTGCACTTATAGACTCAAATCAGCTGGGGAAGGAACTCCAGATGCTGGTTTACTCCGAAGATAGACACAAAATGATGGAGTAACTCAGCGGGACAGGCAGCCTCTCTGGAGAGAAGGAATGGGGGACGGTTCAGGTCGAGACCCTTCTTCAGTCTGAAGAAGGATCTCGACCCAAAACTTCACCCGTTCCTTCTCTCCAGAGATGCTGCCTGTCCCGCTGAGACTCCAACATTTTGTGTCTATCTCAAGATAGTTTGTTTAACTTCCAGTGAATAGAGAGACATTTTACTTGAGTTGTTGGACTTTCTGAAATAGCAGTGATTTGTGGTGAACGGGGAAGATCGAATCAAAGCAACTGTGTCAAAGATAACTTGAGGATTTCAATCATGCATTGAATTGCAGGATACAGTTGTGCATCCACCACTGATAATTTGTTATTATCGGTCAATACCAGTGCACAGTATGATAGAACCATTACTGATGACTGAGTTGTGTGTCCCATTTTTTGTACCATTTAGTGCTTGTATTCATTTTGTAAGAAACCTGCATGAGCATATAAAAAAGTTAATTAGGCAGTCTCATTTTACCGGCACACATTGTTGCCACAGGATTTTCAGGTTATGTTATGGAACAGAATTAGGCCATTTGGCCCATCAAGTCTACTCTGCCATTCAATCATGGCTGATCTATCTTTCCCTCTCAACCCCATTCTCCTGCCATATCCCCATAACCCTGACACCCGTACCAATCAAGAAATTATCAATCTCCGCCTTCAAAATATCCATTGACTTGGCCTCCACAGCCTTCTGTGGCAATGCATTCCACACACTCACTACCCTCTGACTAACGTAAATACTCCTCATCTCCTTTCTAAAGGTACATCCTTTTATACTGAGGCTTTCCTGGTCCTAGATTCTCCCATTAAAGGAAATATCCTCTCCCATTCTACATTATCCAAGGCTTTTACTGCTGGGTAAGTTTCTATGAGGTCCCCCCCTCATTCTTCTAAACTCCAGCGAGTAGAGGCCCAGTGCCGTCACACACTCATCATATGTTAAGTCACTCATTTCTGGATCTTTCTTGTAAACCTCTTCTGGACCCTCTCCAATGCTAGCACACCTTTCCTCAGATATTGGGCCCAAAACTGCTTACAATACTCCAAATGCGGTCTGACCAGTGCCCTATAAAGCTTCAGCATGCAAACATCCTGTTTACATATTCAAGGTAAAATGTAGGTGGACTGTTGGTTGCATTGGCTGGGAGCTGGCTTGAGTTAAGGGATATGGAGAGAAGGCAGGAATGGGGTACTGATTGTGGATGATCAGCCATGATCACATTGAATGGTGGTGCTGGCTCGAAGTGCCGAGTGGCCTACTCCTGCACCTATTGTCTATTGTATATGTTTGAAAAAGTTCCTGTTTGGTGCTTAGATCCAGGATCAAGATAAGCTTTATTTCTGTGGAGTCCATCTATGCAACGTTTTATGAGGAACTCTATCAATTTTGGATGCCCAACTTTGCAGGCAAGATCATCTGGGAATGTCATTACTTTCTTGTTAAATTTCACCATGTGGGTGACATTGAAATGCTTCTCTGGAACCATTGGAGAACAAAACGAAAAAAACTGGCAAGTTGACATTACAATAAATGTCATAAAACGTGCAATGATGACATATAGGCCCTCTATCAATGTTACCTCTTCCCTGTATACTCCAACTCAGCTATCAGATGAATTTGGGTCATTTATGGCCAGATTAGTTCAGATGTCAATCATACTCCAAATCTAACCTTTAACATAATGTTGTTTTGCTTTACAGGTGGCACAGTGGCACAGCGGTAGACCTGCTGCCTAACAGCGCTTACAGAGCCAGAGATCTGGGTTCAATCCTGGCTACGGGTGCTTCTCTGTACGGAGTTTATACATTCTCCCCATGACACCGAAAACCTCAGGTTTTCTCCGAGATCTTTGGTTTCCTCCCACACTCCAAAGACGTACAAGTTAGTAGGTTAATTGGCTTGGTTTAACTGTAAATTGTCCCAAGTGTGTGTAGGATAGTGTTAATATGCGGGGATCGTTGGTCGGTGTGGATCACGCTGTATCTGTAAACTAAACTAAACTTTACCTCAGTTCAGCAGAGTGCCGATACTACAATATGATTTTTCCACTGTGGTTCATTAACTTTACAAGGGTTCATGAGAGCATTTGTGGCAAAATAGGCTTATCTTCGCAATTTTTAAAAATTGTTTCAACAAACTAAAATTCAGGAATCAAAGAGAAAAGTAAATTGAAGCTGAGTTATTTTACTCAGCTTTTGAAGTGAAGTTGGAACAAGGAAAGCAACTAAGAATCATAAATATTCCAAGCAATTCATAGCTGTTCGGAATAGTTTGAGGACGACACTGACAAATACGAAAGGTCTTTATTCATCACAATAAGCAGAAATTCTCTTGAAGACTCTTTCAGTAGTGTTCTCCTTCAACTCAAAGTACATTGATTTTTTAATACAACTACGAACAAAGATAACATCAGATTTAGTTTGAAGATAGACACAAAATGCTGAGTTACTCCAGCGTGTCCTGCTTGGAACATTTATGATTCTCAGCTGCTTCCTTGTTCCAACTTCACTTCTAAAGCTGAGTAAAATAATTCAGCTTCAATTTACTTTCCTCTTTGATTCCCGAATTTTAGCCTGTTCAAGCAATTTTAAAAATTGCACCACAAATGCAAGAGCCACCAGTGTTCTAATACTGGCCTTTGATCACTAGATCCAATCACCTTTTAAATGAATCAAAAACTCTCTTGAACCCTTGTGATGGCCCTGTCTCACGGTGGGAGTTGACCCACGAGGTACCCCGAGTGAAAGACTCGTGGCTGTGTACGGGACTTCAAGTTTATGATCAAGTGTTCAACCGAGTTCCCACGGGTATGTCATTGCTGCGATGCTCCAACTTCCTCTCCCGAGTTACCAAGTTCCTCTCCCGTTACTCTTGAGCCAACCGCGAATGAACGTATGTTTTAATAAAGCAACAATGTTAAAATACTTCTCCATCCTGTGGCTTTGATTTATTTCAGCGCGGCCGCATCTATTGATATGACCTACAAAGGGAAAATGCGCATCCTCCAGTAACCAATAACGTGGTAAGTGCATTTCTTGGTGCTTTATGTTTTTAAATACTGTCTTTCCCGGGGTGGGGGGAGAGCTCAGTTCATAGTATTTGGGGAGTCTGGCGTTGTGAAGGAGGGGATTGGGGTCAGTAACCCACTTGCCACGCTCCGGTCTGAGCGCAGGTAGATGGGACTAGGTAAGTAGTGTTCAGCACGGAGTAAAAGGGCAGTGATGGCCTGTTTCCGTGCTGTCATTGCTATATGGTTTTATTGTGGCCGGGGAGTGAATTAGCTTGGGTGGCTGCCACAGCGCTCCGGGCGCGGACAGCAGAACTGGCAGCCACTTCCGAGGAAGGAAGCAGCTCGGGTGACTGACTTTGAGCGGCCGCCGGGACCCGAAGAGACACACACACACACACACACACACACACACACACACACACACACACACACACACACACACACACACACACACACACACACACACACACACACACACACACACACACACACACACACACACACACACACACACAGATACACACAGACAGCAGAACGGGCCGCCACTTCAGAGGAAGGAAGCAGTTCGGGTGACTGACTTTGAGCGGCCGCCGGGACCCGACAGCAGACACACACACACACACACACACACACAGATACACACAGACAGACAGAGAGAGAGAGAGAGACACACACACACACACACACACACACACACACACACACACACAGACACACACACACACACACAGATACACACAGACAGCAGGACGGGCCGCCACTTCAGAGGAAGGAAGCAGCTCGGGTGACTGACTTTGAGCGGCCGCCGGGACCCGACAGCAGACACACACACACACACACACACACACACACACACACACACAGAGAAACACACACACACACACACACACACACACACACACACACACACACACACACACACACACACACACACACACACACACACACACACACACACACACACACGCGCACACACACACACACACACACACACACACACACACACACACACACACACACACACACACACACACACACACACACACACACACACACACACACACACAGATACACACAGACAGCAGGACTGGCCGCCACTTCAGAGGAAGGAAGCAGCTCGGGTGACTGACTTTGAGCGGCCGCCGGGACCCGACAGCAGACACACACACAGATACACACAGATACACACACACACACACACACACACACACACACACACACACACACACACACACACACACACACATACACACACACACACACACACACACACACACACACACACACACACACACACACACACACACGCACATACACACGCACACACATACACATACACACACACACACAAACATATGTGGCGTTTCTGCTCGGGACCCTACTTCAGACAATCCAATGTCCCATAATATATTCTTTAAATATTAAGTTTTCTGTTGAAAGTGTGGTGCCGTGGTTACGGGTGGGCGGAAGGAAGATGATGAGGTCTGGTACAAGTTGACTTTGTTTTCAGTAATCAGGCCTCCGTGTTGGCCGATGTCTGGTTGATCGAGCGCTCATACAGTTGCGAGCGAGCGAGGTCCATATATAGGAGCAAGGAACACAAAGCCTCTGAGGGTTCATTGTTCCCCTGGTTTGGATTGCTCCCAGGAGAGCGGGCACAAAGACAAATTTAGGCATTTTTCTGGGGAAGGGGGAGGGCAGTATAGAATCGAAAGCATTGTAACAGCAGCACTCTCCCCAACACGAAACACAGCGCAGCGTAATCAATTAAACAGCTTCACTTTTAAAAGCAAAGACACACGTTAAATTACATGGCCCCAAGAAATCGCCTCTCAATTGCTTCGGGGTTGGAATTGAAATATATATAATATATATATAATATGTATATACATATTATACTACAAATACATATATATATTATATATTCTGCAATTGTGAGAGTGGTGAATCTGTGGAATTATCTGCCACAGAAGGTAGTTGAAGCCAGTTCATTGGCTATATTTAAGTGGGAGTTAGATGTGGCCCTTGTGGCTAAAGGGATCAGGGGGTATGGAGAGAAGGCAGGTACGGGATACTGAGTTGCATGATCAGCGATGATCATATTGAATAACCACATGTAATCACTCCAGCATTTTGTGACTATCTTTGGTTCAGTCCCTTTCAGATTATAAAAAGGTTCCCACGATAGACTCACGAGACACTAAGGTAAACGCACGGGCCATTACGTTACTGCAACGAGTTTAAATGTTTCCATTTTTAACTTGAACAGTTAATTTGACTCGTGGAAAAAATCAAACATGTTTGATTTTTTTCACGAGTTAACAAGTTTCCCAAGTACCTGCCGTTAGCGCCACGAGTGGACAAGTTGAACGCGCGAGTTCCGACGTTGCCGCTACGTTCATCGTACGTGACCACCACGAGTGAAAACTCGGGGTCACTCGTGGGCCAACTCGCACTGCGAGACAGGGGTTTAAGGTCAATGAACTCAGTGGGATATGCAGCATCTCTGAAGAGAAGGAACGGGTGACGTTTAGGGTCGAGACCCTTCTTCAGAATGAAGGATCTTGACCTGAAACGTCACCCATTCCTTCTCTTCAGAGATGCTGCCTGCCACGGCTGAGTTACTCCAGCGTTTTGTGTCTACCTTCCGTGTAAACCAGCATCTGCAGTTCCTTCCTACACAGGATGTTTCCACTAGTGGGAGAGCCTTGGACCAGAGGTGATACCCACAGAAATAAAGGATGTTCTTTTAGGAAGATGAGGAGGAATCTCTTTAGTCAGAAGGTGGTGAATCTGTGGAATTCGCTGCCACAGAGGATTGTGAAGGCCGAGTCAATGGATAGTTTTAAGGCAGAGATAGATAGATAGATTCTTGATTAGTATGCGTGTCAAGGGTTATGGGGAGAAGGCAGGAGAATGGGATTAGGAGGAAGAGATCGAACTGCCATGATTGAATGGCGGAGTAGACTTGATAGGTCAAATAGCCTAATTCTGCTTCTATCACTTATGACCTTATGACATAAGGTTTAATTTAGTTTAGTTTAATATCTGTTGATTCTATTCCATTCCAAAAGGTACAATGAAATCCTTTATTATTTTTAGTCTGACAAATAGAACACACAGTAAAACATAAAACAGCACTGTGCAGGAACAGGCCTTTGTCTATGCACAATGTCTATGCCGAACATAATGTCAAAACCACCCTTAATGCCTGCACAATAAACTAAATTAAACTAAACTACGCATAATCCACATACCTCCATATCCTGCATATACATTAAATATACATATTCATTACACAGTGAATGGTTGGGCTCTGGGGGGTGTTGTAGAGCAGAGGCATCTAAGTGCAGGTGCATGATTCCTTAACGGTCGAGTCACAGGTAGATAAGGTGGTCAAAAGGCTTATCTACTTATCAGAGTATTCAGTATAGAAGTTGGGAGGTCATGTTGCAGTTGCATAAGACTTTGGTGGGGCCACCTTTAGAGTATTGTGTTCAGTTATGGGCACCATGTAATAGGAACGATGTTGTTAAGCTGGAAAGGGTACAGAGAAGATTTACGAGGATGTGCCAGGACTAGAGGGCCTGAGCTATAGGGAGAGGTTGAGTAGGCTAGGACTCTATTCCTTGGAGAGCAGGAAGATGAGGGGTGATCTTATAGAGGTGTATAAGATCATGAGAGGAATAGATCGGGTAGATGCACAGTCTCTTGCCCAGAGTATGTGAATCGAGGACTAGAGGACATAGGTTTAAGATGAAGGGGCGAAGATTTAATAGGAATCTGAGGGGTAACCTATTCACACAAAGGGTGGTGCGTGTATGCAACAAGCTGCAAGAGGAGGTGGTTGAGGCAATGACTATCTGAACATTTAAGAAACAGTTAGACAGGTACATGGATAGGACAAGTTTGGTGGGATATGTACCAAATGCTGGCAGGTGGGACTAGTGTAGCTGGGACATGTTGGCCGTTGTGGGCAAGATGGGCAGAAGGGCCTGTTTCCACACTGTTTAACTCGATGACTGTGACTCTACAAATACCTGTGGAGTTCGATCTCATGATCCTTATTGATGGTCTAAGTGTTGTCAGTTACATAGAAACATAGAAACATAGAAATTAGGTGCAGGAGTAGGCCATTCAGCCCTTCGAGCCTGCACCGCCATTCAATATGATCATGGCTGATCATCCAACTCAGTATCCCGTACCTGCCTTCTCTCCATACCCTCTGATCCCCTTAGCCACAAGGGCCACATCCAACTCACTCTTAAATATAGCCAATGAACTGGCCTCAACTACCCTCTGTGGCAGAGAGTTCCAGAGACTCACCACTCTCTGTGTGAAAAAAGTATTTCTCATCTCGGTCTTAAAGGATTTCCCCCTTATCCTTAAGCTGTGACCCCTTGTCCTGGACTTCCCCAACATCGGGAACTATCTTCCAATTACAAATGATAATACTGACAAAAGGCACAACCAAAGTAATGGGCTATTCCAAACACTAATTTACGGTTTTAAGAAATAATGTTGTTCCGTTTTGTTCACTCTCTTGAAGGAAAGAAGTCATTAAGCTGGAACGGATGAGGATGTGTAGGAAGGATCTGCAGATGCTGGTTTAAACCGAAGATAGAAACAAAAAGCTGGAGTAACTGAGCGGATCAGACAGCATCTCTGGAGAGAAGGAATAGGTGACATTTTGGGTCAAGACCCTTCTTAAGACTTACTTCAGGGTGAAGATATTGCCAGGATTCAAGGGGCTGATCCATCGGGAGACGTTTGGCAGGCTAAGATTTTGTTCCCTGGAGCACAGGAGGCTGAGGGGTGATCTTATAGAGGTGTATAAAATCATGAGGGATAGGGATAAGCTGAAGGCACAGAGTCTTTTTCTCCAGTGTGGCGGAAGCAAGAACTAGAGGACATGGGTTACTGTGGCATAGAATGTAGAATGTATTTCAGTGGATATATTTAAGGCAGGGATAGACAAATTCTTGATTAGAACTGGTGTCAAGGGTTATGGAGAGAAGGCAGGAAAATGGGATTAAGAGGCAGCGATCAGCCAAGATTGAATGGCTGAGTGGACTCGATGGGCCAAATGGCCTAATTCTACTCCAACAACTTGTGAACTTGTGGGTTTAAGCTGAAAGGGGAAAGATAGACTTTTTGGCATGGCCAAGTTGGCCTGAAGGGCCTGTTTCTATGCTGTATGACTATGACGATGACTTGATGAATTGATACCTGAGATTTGAACATTATTCTTGTTTGTATTCATAAAACAATAGCATAATGACAGAGCTGGTGGAGCCCCACAATTCTGAGGATCTGGATTCAGTCCTGACCTCCAGTGCTATCTGTATGAGGTTTCTGTGATCGCCCTGTGACCATGTGTGTCTCCTCCAGGTGCTCCAATTTCCTTGCACATCCCAAAGACATGGGTTGATAAGTTAATTGACCACGGTAAATTGCCTCTGGGTATGTAGCTGAGCAGTAGATTCCAGGGGAGAGTTGATGTGGAAGGATTAAATAGGCATGAATAGGCAAGATGACTGAATAGGCAGCGTGGAATTTGTGCTTTGAGCTATATGATTCTGCAGTGAAGTTAATTCTCTGTAGTAAATTTGCTTAAAAAAATATCTTGCGATCTGTTGAGAGTGAAGTTTTTGTGCTGCAGGCAACTAGTTTATCATGGTCAATGCATGACAGAAGATTAGTCAGAATATGTGATTGATGAAATGGTATGTTGTTATTTCAACAAGTGACACACAGGTAAATCACACAGGTATTCACTTCTGTTGACAGGGTTATGCTTCATTCCAACAAGTGAAAAGCCAGCAAAGATACCGCATATTGCTGCTGCATGTTGGCACAGTGCCACAGCGGCACGGTGGCGCAGAAGTAGAGTTGCTGCCTTTATTAGCGCCGCACACTTGGGTTCGATCCCGACTGCAGTTGCTTGTCTATATGGAGTTTTTACGTTCTCCCCGTGACCGCATGAGTTTTCTCCGAAATCTTTGGTTTCCTCCCACACTCCAAAGACGTACAGATTTGTAGGTTAATTGGCTTGGTATAAATGTAAATTGTCCCTAGTGTGTGTAGGGTGGTGTGAATGTGTGGGGATCGCTGGAAGGTGCGGACTTGGTTGCCCGAATGTCCTCTTTCCTCACTTCCTTTATCTCCAAACTAAATTAAAGTAAACTAATATTTCTCCTTATGAATTAGCAGATGAGAAGCAATAAGATTCTTGCACGAACTATGAAGATAGGCTAGTTTTTGTTTTTCACAAGTATCAAAAGGCACATGTCACAATATCTTTGGCAGCCTCCAATTTTTTGAACTTTGAAATAGAAAGAGCCTGACCAGTTACCGTGACATAGAAGGTAGAATATAGAACAGTAAGACAAAAACAGACCCTTTGGCCCACAATGTCTGTGTAGAAAACGTACCCGCACATCTCCTTTAAGCTTTGTTCCTCTTACCTTAAAGTTATGCACTCTAGTATTTGATCTTTGGGAAAAAGGTTCTGACTGCCCGCTCTATCTACACTAGAGGCCCTGCAGCATCCTGGGGTTTGACTGGATCGGACGCTGCTCCAAGAGACTGTGCCATAGATAGGACACAAGGAGTCAACCGCAGGAAGAGCGAGGCCATGCTCTTCAGCAACAGGGGTGGTACAGTAGCCTAACGGTAGAGTTGCTGGTGTACAGTGACAGAGACCCAGGCTCGTTCCTGACTACGGGTATTGTCTGCACAGTTTGCACTTTCTTCTTGTGACTGTGTGGGTTTCCTGAGGTGCTCCGGTTTCCACCCACATTCCAACAATGTGCAAGCTGCTAGGTTAATTGGCTTCTGTAAATTGTCTCTAGAGTGTAGGAGAGACCTGGTATACAGGTGATCGCTGGTCAGCACGGATTCAGAGGGCCGAAGGTCCAGTTTCCAAGATGCGTCTCTAAACCAAAACTAGAAGATCTGCTCCGACCGATCTTCTGTCCCCTTCACCATCAGGTCTGACGGTGAAGGGGACTGGAGCGGATAGCCAAGTTTAAGCAAAACATTGGGATTGTGGAAGCAAAGTGATCAAGTGTGAAGAAGGGTCTTGACCCGAAACATCACCAGGGATGCTAACTGTCCCGCTGAGTTACTCCAGCTTTCTGTGTCTATCTGTGATCGTGTGAGGTGCTCTCGGGGCTGCTGCACCTGGCACAGGTGTGCAGGGGCATGGAGCGGTGGAGCAGCAGTGGAGGACACCAACAGCTACTCTCAGCTAGGATGACCCTGCCATGTCACCAGGACAATGAACCTCTATGACAAGGTTACAAAGTCTGCACATAGCAACTTAGACTTGAAAAAGGCCCAAAACCTGGCAAATCTTGTGTACTGAAGATAGACACAAAATGCTGGAGTAACTCAGCGGGACAGACAGCATCTCTGGAGAAAAGGAATAGGTGATGTTGCAGTCTGAAGAAGGGTCTCAACCTGAAATGTCATCCATTCCTCCACAGATGCTGCCTGTTCCGCTGAGTTACTCCAGCATTTTGTGTCTATCTTCGGAGTAAACCAGCTTTTGCAGTTCCTTCCTACACAACTCTCAGTGTACTATTCCCAAACACTTCTACTTATTCTAAGATTGTGCTTATGTATAGTAATACTTGGACTGAACTCTATGCAAAAAAAATAATGTAACTGTAGCTTGGTACATCTGACAATAATGTTCCATTGAACTATTGGGATCTGAACAATAGTCTGTATATTGCTCCTTTGAATTTGTCTGTTTGATGCTCCTTTGAATTTGAATGCCTTGTACAACTGTAGCATAACTTCCCAATGTCTATATTCAATAACCTGACTGATGAAGGCCAATGTGCCAGAAGCCTTCTTGACCACCCTATCAATCTGTGACTCCACTTTCAAGGAACTATGCACCTGCACTCCTAGATTCCTCCTCTCTACAACACGACCAAGGGCCCTGCCATTCACCATCTAGGTCCTGCCCAGATTCGACTTCCCAAAATGCAAAACCTCACACTTATCAAAATTTAACTCCATTAACCACTCCTCATCCCAACTGCCCAATCACTCAAGATCCTACCGTAATTATTGACAACCATCTTCGTCATCTACAATGCCATCCACTTTAGTATCAACTGCAAACTTACTAATCATGCCATTTATGTTCTCATCCATAATATTGATATCAACTACATACAGCAGTGGGCCCAGCACCGGTCCCTGAGGCACACTAATAATCCCAGGCCTCCAGCCCATAAAACAACCCTCCACTATCGCCCTCTGCTTCCTTCCAATGAAGCCAATTTTCTCTCCAGTCAGTTGGCTCTTCTTGGATCCCATGCGATCTAACCTTCCAGAGCAGGCAACCATGCGCAAGCTTACCAAATGCCCTGCTGAAATTCAAATATACAACATCTACAGCTCTACCCTCATCAGGTTTTTAGGTCACATCTTCAGATAAACTCAATCAGATTCATGAGACATGATCCCCCACGTACAAAACCATGCTGACTATCCTTAATCAGCCCTTGTCCATCTAAATGCATGCATATCTTATCTCTCAGAGTACTTTCTAGTATCTTTCCAACCACAGATGTTAGACTCACAGGCCTTTGCCACAGATGTTAGACTCACAGTTCCCAGGCTTTTCTCTGCAGCCCTTCTTAAATGGAGGTAACATTTGCCACCCTGCAGTCTTCATGCACCGCACCCATGAAGTTGCCGGAATCTCAACCAGGCCTCCTGCAATTTATTCCCTGGCTTCCTGAGGTGTCCTCGGATATGTCTGATCAGGCCCCAGAGATTTGTCTACCTTTGTATGCATCAGGACCTTCAGGGCATCCTCGACCGTAGTAGTGAATGCCCTCAAAACACTTCCTTTGATTGTCCCAAGTGCCCTGGTCCTCATATTGTTCTTCACAGTTAACATAGAGCAGAAATACTCATGGAGGACTTTGCCCATCTCCTGTGGCTCCACACAGAGATGACTACTTTGATTCATGAGAGCCCCTATTCTCCCTCTCTGGTTACCTTTTTTCCCTTAATGTACTGATAAAATCCCTTGAGATTGCCGTAATATTACCAGTCAATGCCATCTCCTGCCTCCTGATTACTCTCCTTAGATTGCTCCTCAGTTCCTGAAATTCTTCCAGAATTGCACTTGATCTCAGCTGCCTATACCTGTCCCATGCCTCCATCTAATTCTTGACCAGAGCCTCCATTTTTCTTATCATCCAAACTTCTTTATGTCCGCCTGCCTTGCCCTTCACTCTAACAGAAACATGCAGGTCCTGAGGTCTTGTCAGCACACTTTTAAAAACATTCCACTTTCCTGAAGGTAGACAAAAATGCTGGAGAAACTCAGCGGGTTTCCTGGTGTTCCTGATGTTCCTGATGTTCCTTTTCCTGATGTTCCTGAGATTTCCTGGTGTTCCCGATGTTCCGCGTTCCTGATGTTCTTTTCCTTCAAACAACCTGTCCCAATTTAGAATTTTTACTCACGATCATGCCCTGTCACTATCCATTACTCTCAAACCCCTAATAGAACTGTGGCCGTGGAAGAATCCAAGAGGCTCATCCATGAACACTTCATCAACTTGCCCCTCCTCATTTTCCAGAGAAAATGTCAAGTTTTGTCCTGTAGGGCCCCCTACATATTGCCTGCGGAAACGTTTCTGAACTCATTTCACAATTTCTGCCCCATCTATCTTTTGCACAATGACAGTCCCAGTAAATATTGAGAAAGTTAAAATCTCTTACTACCCTAATCCTGAAATAAGCGTAACTCAAACCTCCAGTCCTTCCTTGCTCCCCTACCATTCTCCTGCCTATTCTGTCCACTCAACTTTCTACCAACACCATCCATAACAGCTTCCCGCCTCTCATCTACCTCGATACTTCATAGTTTCCCACACCCCCCCTGGCAATCCAGTTTAAATCCACCCACGTGGGTGACATGGTGGCGCAGCGATAGAGCTGCTGTGTTACAGCACTTACAGCGCCAGAGACCCGGGTTCGATCTTGACTATGGATGCTGTCTGTTTGCAGTTTGTATGTTCTCCCCGTGACCGCATAGGTTTCTCTGAGATCTTTGGTTTCCTCCCACACACCAAAGACATACAGGCTTGTAGGTTAATTGGCTTGGTAAAAGTGTAAATAGTTTCTGGTGTGTGGAGGGTAGTATTAATGTACAGAGATCGTTGGTCAGTGTGAACTCATTGGGCTGAAGAGCCTGTTTCTGCATTGTATAACTAAACTAAACTAAACTGAAATGTAGCCCTAGCAAACCTGTCTGCCAGGATGTTGTTTCTCCTCCAGTTAAGGTGCAACCCGTCCTTCTTATACAAGTCGCCCCTGCCCCAAGAAAGATCCCAATGGTCCAGGAATCTGAGTCCCTGCCCCCAATTCCTCAGCCACACATTCATCTGCTCTATCCTCCTGTTCCTGCCCTCACTAGCACATGGCACTGGAAGTAGTCCAGGGATCACTACCCAGGAGGTCCTGATTTTTACCCTTTTACCTAACTCCCTATACTCATTTTCAGGACCTTATTCCTTTTCCTACCTCTGTCATTTGTGCCAACGTGCACAATGACTTCTGGGTGCTCCCCCTCCCCCTTCAAAATGTCTTGTAGCCGCTCCGAGACACCCTGGACCCTGGCACCAGGTAGTTGCATTGTACATAATGATTCACATTCTGCCCATTCATTGCCATGTGGACATGAATCCCCAATTTCTGGAAATAATAAAATTGATGAGATTTGTAATATGGTCAACCTAAGAAAAGGATGATGGGGAATTAGGTTAACCTAGCCTCACAGGTTGACAGGGTGGTAAAGAAAGCATTTGGTACATTTTCCCTCATCAATCAGGGTATTGAGTATAGAGGTTGGGATGTTATGTTATAGATTAGTTTAGTTTTTTTGTTTAGAAGCACAGTGCGGAAATAGGCCCTTCGGCCCACCGAGTCCACACCAGCCAGCAATCCCCGCACATTAACACTACGCTACGCTACGCACACTAGGGACAATTTTACATTTCTATCCAGCCAATTAACGTACAAACCTGTGCATCTTTGGAGTGTGGGAGGTCACAGAGAAAACCCACGCATGTCACGGGGAGAACGTACAAACTCCATACAGACAGCACCCATAGTCGGGATCTAACCTGGGAATCTGGTGCTGTAAGGCAGTAGCTCTACCAATACACCACCATGCAAGGTGTTAGTTTAGCTGCATTTAGAGCACTGTGATCAGTTTTGGTTGCCCTAATATAGAAAAGTTATAATTAAGCTGGAAAAAGTGCAGCGAAGATTTAGGAGGATGTTGTCAGTGCTCGAGTCCGAGCTATAGGGAGATTGAGCGGGCTAGGACTTCATTTCTTGAAGCGCAGGAGGCTGAGGGATGATCTTATAGAGATGTAGAAAATGATAAGT
The DNA here is from genome assembly GCA_035221665.1 of Okamejei kenojei. Classification (NCBI taxonomy): domain Eukaryota; kingdom Metazoa; phylum Chordata; class Chondrichthyes; order Rajiformes; family Rajidae; genus Okamejei; species Okamejei kenojei. The sequence continues at coordinate 4,222,689 of CM069150.1, read as the reverse complement.
GGAATAGATAGGGTGAATGCGTAGAGTCTTATGCCCAGAGCAGGAGAATCAAGAACTAGAGAACATACATTTAATGTGAGAAGGGTAAGATCTAAGAGGTACATTTTTCATTCAGAAGGTTGTGGGTATATGGATTAGGTTGCCTGAGGAGATAGTTAAGACAGATTGTAATGGCAATTTCAAACTTTTCCAATGTCCAACTTCCTGGTGCAATTACTAACACAGGTGGTGGGAGTGATCGTACGCAGACAAGAAAAAACGGATTTTCCCAGTCATTATTTCCATTTTTGGTTGTTTATTGAAGTCGTTTTACAAAAAAAAAGAACATACAAGGTCCTCATGTTCTTATACAAATTGTAGCTTTCCGTTCTTACTATCTGGTAAGAACTGTTTTCTCTCTAAATCCCGTGACTGGTCTGATCTGGTCAGTCCCTCTCCCTCGATCGTATATGTCACGACCATCTACGTATCAAATGCGCACCCCCAACCATTCAAAATAATACTGCTAAAAATATCTTGACAAAATAATACAATATACTAACATAATTAACCTAAGCATGAATGGCTCCTACACAGATACAATAACAACATTTAAAAGACATTTGGACAGGTAGATGAGTAGGAATTGTCTCGAGGGTATATGGGCCAAATGCAGGTAAATGCAGCGAGCTTAGATGGGGCCTTGGATGAGTTGGGCTGCGGGGTTTGTTTCCATGCTAGTCCACAAATAAGAACAGGATCTTTATGAATTGTTGTGAAACTGCAGAATTTCAAAGTGACTATTGTAACTCGAATATTTATAATGTTGATTAAGATGTTTGTTTGGGGTAGTAGAGCATTTTTGGAGTTTTCTCAGAAATGGTCTGCAGTATATACTAAAATAAGTCCGGAATGAACTGACTTGTTTGAGATACCGCTGCAGCATAGGAATTTTTTGTACTCTGCCCTACCCTGAGCCGTAAATACAGTGTTATTCAGATATGAGGCCTTCAGTGTTGCAGTTTTTACTGCTTTCCTCTGCTTGACCATGGCTAAAATTGAAAAGGTTTTTGAGAAGCATGGGAGGCATGGGTTTGGTAGTAAGGGGGAGAAAATGAGGCTGGGGAGGGATGAAGCCTGGCAAGTGATGGGTGAACATGGGTGAGGGCAGATGGGTGGGCAAAGGGTAGAGATGAAAAGGAGAAGAGGGGTGTTAGATAAGTAGAGTGATATGTAAAGCCAGAGGGAAGGATACAGGTGGAAAGGGAAGGGTGCATGGGGAAGAGGGGTCAGATAGTGGGAGCAAGCTCATATTCCTATTGCACACTCATTTCTCCCACTATCCCGTCTAGGACTAGAGATCATAGCCTCATCTGTGGAATTTTACTTCGTAGTCACGTGAGTGACTACGTGAAGAGCCCGCCAGCCCGCATGCGCGTCATTAAGTCTAACGCATGGTGGCGCGACTGGCTGGTAGGCGCGTCGCTCCACCAGCGGTAAGTTTAAAAGACCATCAGGTAAGTTCTCGTACTTATTCTGATGTCGTTTGTTGCTATTCTTGTGACAGCTTTAATGAACAGCATGGACAAGACAAGGGTGAAGTCCCGATGGGCCGCGGGGAGAACCGCTACTGAAGACCGCGGGAGTGCGGCTAACAGGCGGCCATTAGTTTCACCATCACAGTCGCTGGCGGCGCAGCCAGCGACTTCGGACTTGGTGCCTATGGAAAGCACCCTGGCTACCCCGAGAGGTGGGAAAGCCAAACTGAAGTCCAACAGTCCGGTTGACTCGGACGTGTCCGGCTGGGAGGGTTTGCCTCCTGCTGTGGGGAGCGTCTTCGGACATCTTTCCCGGATGGAGCATCTCAAGGATAACATGCTCCGCCATGATATACTCCAAGGAACGGAGTCATATCTGTAGATGATATGTGTGTACACCTTTAACAGTAGTGACGCAGCCCTTGCTAACCACTCCCCCATCATCTAGTATAATTGTGACCTTCCCACTCATAGCCCTCTCTCTAGTGTCCGTGACAGACCACGTACAGCTAGGGCAGTCATGTGTGTGTATAATTAATAAAGTTGAAGTAAAGATTCATCTGTGTATGCGCTTATCCTTTACATGGCGTCAGAAGTTTTTTACCCTACGTCTCCTGTCTATCGGTTTTTGTTTCTTTAGTCCCAGTACCCCCTCCCTGTGTCGCGATGGCATCTGCTTGTCGTAAACCTGACAACCTGATCTTTGATGCGGACATTGACTTTGAGCACTACGTTACCATCGCTCACCCTGCCCCTGCGGTCAAAGCCTCTCTCCTGCTCAACTTGGCCGGTCCCGAAGCACTGGAGTGATCGGATTCGTTCGTCTACGGGGTCAACGAGAACGCTGAGGACCCGGTATGTTTACTTGCAAAGTTTACTGAGTTGTGTGACATCCCTACTAACTGTATCCTGGAGCGTTTCAAACTTTTAGGCCACCGCCAAAACGCTGGGATATCGGTCGATAATTTTGTCGCCGCGTTGCGGCACCTGGCTCGCCGCTGCGGCCTGGATGCTTTAACCTCTGAAGCTTTAACCCGGGACATTTTGGTCTATGGCCTCCGGGATGAGAAGCTGTGATCTGAGCTCCTTCGCAAGCCTGATCTGACTTTTAACGAGGCATTGCATGCCTCTCCCCGGCAGAGGCTGTCTCCTCCGCCGTGTTGACGCCCGATCATGAGGTCCACGCGGCCAGTTTCACCGGCCGTCAGTACTATGCTCCACAGCGACAGAGGGTAAGCCCTGCGCCCAGGTCCAGACCACATCAACGCTGCCCGAATTGCAGGTAAATGCAGCGAGCTTATGTTTTAATGTTTGTCCTGCGCTGGGAAGGGCCTGTAATTTCTGCCACAAGCAAAACCCATTTCTCGGCGGTGTGTCGTGATTCCTCAAATGAGATGGAGGAACTGCGTGAAATCCAGGTTAGCCGGGAAGTGGTGTTGGGTAAATTGAATGGATTAAAGCCAATACATCCCCAGGGCCAGATAGGCTGCATCCCAGGGTACTTAAGGAAGTAGCCCCAGAAATAGCAGATGCCTTAGTGATCATTTTTCAAAACTCTTTAGATTCTGGAGTAGTTCCTGAGGATTGGAGGGTAGCTAATGTAACCCCACTTTTTAAAAAGGGAGGGAGAGAGAAAACGGGGAATTACAGACCAGTGAGTCTAACATCGGTAGTGGGGAAACTGCTAGAGTCAATTATTAAAGATGGGATAGCAGCGCATTTGGAAAGTGGTGAAATCATTGGACAAAGTCAGCATGGATTTACGAAGGGTAAATCATATCTGACGAATCTTATTGAATTTTTTGAGGATGTAACTAGTAGAGTGGATAAGGGAGAAGCAGTGGATGTGTTGTATTTCAGAAGGCTTTCGACAAGGTCCCACACAAGAGATTGGTATACAAACGTAAAGCACACGGTATTGGTGGTTCAGTATTGATGTGGATAGAGAACTGGCTGGCAGACAGAAAGCAAAGAGTAGGAGTGAACGGGTCCTTATCAGGATGGCAGGCAGTGACTAGTGGGGTGCCGCAAGGCTCAGTGCTGGGACCCCAGCTATTTACAATATACATTAATGATTTGGACGAGGGAATTAAATGCAACATCTCGAAGTTTGCGGATGACACGAAGCTGGGGGGCAGTGTTAGCTGTGAGGAGGATGCTAGGAGGCTGCAAAATGACTTGGATAGACTGGGTGAGTGGGCAAATTCATGGTAGAATGCAGTATAACGTGGATAAATGGAGGTTATCCACTTTGATGGCAAAAACAAGAAGGTAGACTATTAGTTGAATGGTGACCGATTAGGAAAAGGGGAGATGCAGCGAGACCTGGGTGTCATGGTATACCAGTCATTGAAAGTAGGCATGCAGGTGCAGCAGGCTGTGAAGAAAGCGAATTGTATGTTGGCATTCATAGCAAAAGGATTTGAGTACAAGAGCAGGGAGGTTCTACTGCAGTTGTACAGGGTCTTGGTGAGGCCACACCTGAAGTATTGCGTACAGTTTTGGTCTCCTAATCTGAGGAAAGACATTCTTGCCATAGTGTGAGTACAGAGAAGGTTCACCAGACTGATTCCTGGGATGGCACGCCTTCCATATGAAGAAAGACTCGATAGACTTGGCTTGTACTCGCTGGAATTTAGAAGATTGTGGGGTGATCTCATAGAGACTTACAAAATTCTTAAGGGGTTGGACAGGCTAGATGCAGGAAGATTGTTCCCCGATGTTGGGGAGTCCAGGACAAGGGGTCACAGTTAAGGATAACGGGGAAGTCTTTTAGGACCGAGATGAGAAAATCGTTTTTCACACAGAGAGTGGTGAATCTGTGGGATTTTCTGCCACAGAAGGTAGTTGAGGCCAGTTCGTTGGCCATATTTATGAGGGAGTTGGATGTGGCCCTTGTGGCTGAAGGGATCAGGGGGTATGGAGAGAAGGCAGGTACAGGATACTGAATTGGATGATCAGCCATGATCATATTGAATGGCGGTGCAGGCTCGAAGGGCCGAATGGCCTGCTCCTGCACCTAATTTCTATGTTTCTATGTTTCTAACTCCCCCTATCTGACTCTTCCCAGAGCAAGCTGAGTGTTTTTTCACTGAAAAATGCACCTGCACTGATAACGGACCCGACCGTGCGAGTCACTGTGAATGGCATCGCCTTCTCTGCTAAAGTCGACACGGGGGCTGCTGCCAACGTTATGTCAACAAGCTTGTTCAAAAGATACGACATAATGAGCTCATTAGCACTGACCGCTCTGTTTTGCATGCCAATGGGGGAGGCGTGCTCGTTCCTGTGGGGGAGGCCACTCTCCACTGCAAAGTATTGAAGGCCTCTCGGCCCCTCTCTTTCTTTCTGCTGGACAGTAAATGTGAACCCTGTTAGGCATTCGGGCCTGCCAAGACCTCGGATTGGTGAACTTCCACCATGACATTCGCTTAGTGCAGTCGCCCCTGGACCCGCTGGCCGAATACCCGGACCGTTTCGACACCAAGCTGGGGAAGCTTCCGTGCAGCTACAAAATCGCCCTCAATCCGGATATCGAACCCGTCATCCGCCCACCGCACCGGGTGTCCTTCGCGATGAAAGACAAAGTCGAGTCTACACTTTGTGAAATGGTGACCGTGGGCATCCTGAAGGAGGTGAGTGAGCCCACCCGGTGGGTCTCTACCATGGTCATCGCTGCAAAGAAGGAGAAGAGTGAACTACGAATCTATCAACCCAAAGGATCTGAACTTGGCCATCAAGCGCCCACATTACCCCATGCGAACTGTTGAAGATGTTGCTGCACAAGTCGGTCCAGCCACTGTGTTTTCGGTTCGGTGGGATGTTGGGGGAACATTCCACGACACGTGAGCTGCGTGAAGCAGAAGCACATACCATGGTGTCCAAATTCAGGATGCCCTCGCAAATCGGCGAGCCGCTGGACAAAGAATTGGCGGCCAGCATCAATTTCCATGCTTCACATCAGCTACAGGAGCAAATAATGGTAGAAACGGCCATGAGATACCATACGCCCAGCAACTGTGCTTTGCTTAAAGTTCCGGCTGTAAACAGCTCCATCTAGAGTTACAGTGGTGGAGGCATCAAGACAGGAGGTAAAACTCCAAAGGATCCGGAACTTGCTAGCTTCCGGGGTCACGGCCTTTGCAAGGTCAGTGGATGGAACTTCCCTGTCGGAGGTACAACAGGATGTGCTGGCATTGAAGTGCAATGCACATTTTGCGATAAATTGCTTTTGCAAGAATGACATCCATCCTGTCCTCAATCCCAAGTTTGCGGGATTATGCAGGTCCAGCAACCTGCATCCACCAAATTATTTGTTTGGGGAAGATCTGTCAAAGCAGGTCAAGGACCTGGACGATGAGCCAAAGGCTGTGGTTCTACTCAGAGCTCCACCAACGAACAAACCTTCCTCATTTCGACGGCAGCACCCCTATGCCTCTACCAGTAGCAGACGCTTCACAGAAACTGGTGCCAGCTCGAGGACCGAATGCACTGAGCAAAGGTATATTTTAGGACAAGGCTCGTTATCGAGGATGCGCAATTGGTGCACTCTACCCCCCAAACATCGGGGGCGGAAATAAACACCGCAAATCCAACGGTAACCATGGAGGTAGGTGGGTCTGGTTCTCAACGGAACATGCGGTGTGTGGGTCAGTCACATGTTGATGGGAGATTACGTTTGTTTTTGAATGAATGGCGTTGGATAACATCAGATTTGTATATACTGCACAGTATAGATGGGTTCCAAATTGAATTTATTTCTGATTCACTTCCACCCATGCAGCATACACCAAACCAAACCTTTGTTCATTCACAACAGGATGGTTTGGATCTACAAACTGAAATTCAGGCATTATATTCATAAAGCGTAATTGAGAAGTTGAATCATGAATCTCACCTATTTGTGTCCAATATATTTACTAGACAAAAGAGGGCTGGAGGACGCCGAATCATCCTTGATCTGACCCAACTTGTGCAGTACAGACATTTTAAAATGGAAAATTTTGCTACTGCCAAACAACTGGTTTCCAAGAGACGTTATATGCCATGCATCGATCTTAAAGATGCATACTATTCAGTACCCATTCACAAGGATCACTGAAAAAACTTGAAAATTAACGATGGGGCAGCTATGGCAGTTTAAAGCATTGCCTAATGGGTTGACTTCAGCCCCCAGATTATTCACAAAATTATTGAAACCAGTACTTGCGCTTTTACGAGCTCAAAAAATATAGTGATGGCATATTTGGATGATATCTTTATTATAGGAAAGACTCTGGAATTAGCTAATCCAGCTATTTCAGCCACCTAGCTCTTGTTTGAGCGATTGGGGTTTCTCATCCATCCAGTTAAACCCAAGTTGACACCATACACAGTTATGGATTATTTGGGATTTAACATTAACTCTGTTCACATGTCTGTAACTCTGCCTTGGGGCAAGAGATTGGAGTTAATAGAAGCCTGTAATTATCTCATAATGAAGCAGCAGCCTTCTATTTGACAAGTAGCCAGTTTAATTGGCAAATTAGTGGCTGCTTTCCAGCTGCAAAATTTGGGCCTTTGCATTATCAACAATTACAACGTGCAAAGGAGCAGGCACTTAAACACCATTCAGATCACTATGATAGACCCAAGCAATTGCCGGCTGAAGCCATTACTGAATTACAATGGTGGAAGTCCAACATTCGGCATTGCTTTAGCAATATTTTGGTTGACAATCCCTCAGTTATTTTACAAACTGATGCCAGTGTTCTGGGATGGCGCGCTACTGATACCATCTCTAGCTGTGGTGGCAGATGGAACATGCATGAGTTATCATTTTTTCATTTGCATGGTATTAATTATTTGGAGTTGCTCGGAGCACTATATGGATTGAGGGCTTATTGCAGCTATATGCACCATCTGCATGTTCAACTGTAGATTGATAATACCACAGCGGTGGCATACATAAATCACATGGGTGAAATCAAGTCAGTATCCTGTGATAAATTGGCTAACTGATGCATTGCAAGAAATATTTTGGTTTCAGCTACCTACCTGCCAGGTAGGTTCAATATGGTGGCGGACACCAAGTCACGGAGATTCAATGACAACACAGAATGGATGTTGAATCATAGAGTGTTTAATGATATTATCTCTCGGTATGGAACACCGGATATAGATTTGTTTGCATCCAGACTAAATCATCAGTTACCGAAGTATGTTGCATGGAAACCAGACCCAGCTGCAGTAGCGGTAGATGCATTCTCGCTACATTGGGGAGGAATGTTTTTCTATGCATTTCCCCCATTTTGCCTTGTCAGTCGATGTCTGCTTATAGAAACAAAGAAACATAGAAAATAGGTGCAGGAGGAGACCATTCGGCTCTTCGAGTCAGCACCACCATTCATTGTGATCATGGCTCATCGTCTGCTATCAATAACCCGTGCCTGCCTTCTCCCCATATGCCTAGATTCCACTAGCCCCTAGAGCTAAATCTTGCTTAAACAAGACTCTGCCTCGGGCATTCTCGAAGTCCCTGACTGGCATACACAGCCATGGTATGCACTCATTCTGGGTATGATCATAGAACCCTTCATGGCGGTTCCCAAGTGCAGGAATCTGCTAGTTCACCCCGTGACTGGGGAGAAACATCCACAGCATGATCGGCTAAATTTATTGGTTTGCAGATTCTAAGAAGACCTTTCCTCGGGCTTGGACTATCTGATCGTATGGTGGATGTGCTCACTGCGGCCTGGTGAGACAGTACTAAGAAACAGTACATCTCCTATATTAAGAAATGGGAAGTGTTCTGTTTGCAATCTAATATCTCGTATGACACGGCACACATAGCTAATGTATTAGAATTCCTCTCTGAACTTCATTTTGATGAGAGATTGAGTTACAGTGCTTTAAATTGTGCCAGAAGTGCTTTGTCGTCATACTTGGTGCCGAGATTGGGACACCACTCTATTGGGTCTCACCCATTAATATCCAGGTTCATGAGGGGTATCTTCAACTCAAACCCTCCCAGGCCCAGATACTCGGAAATATGGGATATAGGTGTAGTACTAACTCTGGTTCGCCAATGGGCTCCAGCAACATCCCTGTCCCTGGTACAGCTCACGTACAAGGTAGTGATGCTCATGGCACTAGTGTCAGCACAACGAGTCCAGTCGTTGCAGAAGCTACGTCTGGATAGGATGATCACTTCTGCCAGTAGTATAACTTTTTATGTGTATGATCTGATCAAACAGAGTAGACCAGGTACTTCCGGCCTTAAACTACTATTTATGGCATACCCCTTGGACAATCGGTTATGTGTGGTCACACACCTCCAGCAATATATTAAGGTCACAAAGGGCCTTAGGGGGTCAGAACTAGCATTAATTGTTAGTCACAAGAAACCACATAAAAAGGTTTCTGCTTAGACTGTCTCCAGGTGGTTGAAACAGGTTCTGGCTGATGCAGGTGTAGATACTGAAATATTCAAATCTCATTCTACCAGGGCTGCAGCTACGTCAGCAGCAAGGATCATGGACGTCCCGCTGGACCAGATCCTAGCGGCTGCAGGATGGTCCACAGAGCGCACGTTCCAGAAATTTTATAATAAACCCTTAGGCAGACCGGGGGTATTTGCTAACTCCATTTTAAGTTCCATTTTATAGTTTCCTCTCGGGTGTTACTATTGTTTTTTGTCCATTAAATCATCAGCATGTGTAAATTTATGTCATGTCTGAATGCATTATTTTTTCCACTCATCCTTGGTCAACTATTACAGTGTGTGGCATGGACTCATTCCATGGCATGAACTCACAGAGCTTTGAACTCCAGCTAAATACAGAACCTGTTTTAACCATCTAGAATAGTTTGTAATGTCACTATTTTTTTTTTAATTTTGTGGGTAATGAGCATTGGTGTCTCACAATCTTGGAGACTCTTAGTTACTTTAATATATTGAGTCAGATGTTTAACCACACACAATATTTGGTCGACAGGGTATGCTTTAAAGATTACCTTGGTTCCAGCTTCCCTGGCTTGCTTTGCTTGCTTAGATCATTGACATAAAAAGTAATTTTATCTACAGACAACTGCATATAAGCACAACAGTTGTAAAGTTTGTACTCATTGTGCTGATACTAATGACATGAGCATAACCACTTTAAATATTAAGTTCTGAAAGACAGTAACGTAATTGGAGCCCACTGCCGAAGCAATGTGAGAATTATACTGACATCCCAGATTTCTGTATATCTGGGTTTGGTAGGATTTTATTAAAATTCCTCTCATAAATCGGGATATTAACGGATGAACCCGATAGATTATCGTTCTGAATTTTGTCCTAAATAGGAGGACAAAGTACTCCGAGCACTATTAATGGCACTATATCTCAGGTGCAACATAGCAAGGAACTCCAATACATCCGATATGTTTGCAGTATGATAAAATATATCTGACTGTATACAAAAGATTTCCCATTTCCTTATATGAAACATATATTGTTTCTTAGTGCTATCTCTCCAAGCTGCAGTTATAACATCCATAGTCCTATCCGACAGTCCATCAGAACCTGCAGATTAACAATTAATGTAAGGGATGACTTCTCCTGTACTGGATGTACCAACAATTACTGCAACTGGGGATTGTCATGAATGGCTGAGATCATTCTGAGCACCAATGGGAACAATGGCTGTGTAGACCAGTTTGGAACCACCAAACGCCTGCGGCAGAGTCTTGCTCTATTTTGGTGAGACATTGCCTAATCAGGCAAAATGGGGAACATAGAAGACTATACTTCCCCAATGTAGCGAGAATGCATCCACCGCTACTGCTCCTGGGTCTGGCTCCTATGACATATTTAGGCAACTGGAGATTTAATCTGGACACAAACAGATCAATATTTGGTACCCATACTGACTGACAATCTTTTTGAACTTCTGGATTTAACATCCATTCTGTATTGTCATTGACTTTCGTGATCTGTTGTCTGCCACAATATTGTCTCTCCCACAGCTGTGGTATTGTCTACTTGTAATTGAACATGTAATTCATTCATTGTAGAACAATAAGCTATCAATGCATAAAACGCCCCCCAATAACTCCAAATAATTGATACCATGTGTTAGGAGAATTAATCGTCTTGGACAGTCCATCACTGGTGGCGCTGTCCTACCTCCCCATCCGAGAGCACTCCCATCAGTTTGTAATACCACTGAAGGTTGCTGAACCAAAATATTTTCTAGTAGCTTGTGCAACATTGAGAATCCACCATTGCAATTCAGCTAAAACTTTAGTTGGTAACTGCATGGACCTATCAAATGACCTGCATGCTTTTTATTTTATTTTTAATTATTTTTTTATATATATATTTTGTATTTATTTATTTATCTATGTATTTATTTGTTTGGTTATTTATTTATATTATTTTTTATTTTAATTTATTTATTTTACTTTTTATTTTTAGTGCTTGTCCTCTGGCTCTTAGCAGACTTCAATAATGCAGAGGTCCAAACTCGACAGCAGGAATGATGCTACTATTTTACCAATACCCATAGCTACTTCTCAGATGGAGGGATAAGGTCTCTCAGCGAGACAAGTACAGACATTTGTAATATTCCCAACCTTATCTGTTAGCAAGTTACTGACATATCAACTGAATTAATGACAAACCCCAAATAATCAATTGTTTGGGATGGCTGTAACTTAGATGTTGTTGGATGGACAGAACCCTACCCTTTCAATAGGCTTATGGTTGCTGAAACCAGTTCTTCAGTTGTCTCCTGAGTGGCAGTTACAATTAAGATATCCTCTAGATAAGCCATTACAATGTGATTCTGAGACCTCAGAAACACCAGTGCTGGTTTCAATAATTATATGAACAGCCTGAGAGCTGCAGTTAACCCATTAGGTAATTATTTAAATTGCCTCAGCTGACCCATCGAATTAACTTAAAGTACCTGCTATAATGATGCATTGGTACTAAATAATAAGGTATCTTTTTCTTTTTTTTTTAACGTATATAGTAACCACATAGCAGCCTTGTGATAACAACTGCGTTACAGTGTTGAAGGTGTACTTTATTAAATGCCTATACTGAACATATAAATTTAGTTTGTGAGGTCCAGAATGATTCTGCAACCCCCATCTTTTTCTGTCTGGGATATATTTTCTACCTGACGAGTTTCTAGTGCAGCAAACACCAAACCGATCAATATTATGCAGCATCATTCATTATAAAACAATTGTAATCTTACACCCAACCAGAGGTTTGTACCCCAGAAGTTCTATGTGTGATGGAATGAAGTTCATGTCCCTCCATAAATGAACTAGAAGATCCTGAATTGTTTTGGCAGATTTTCAATAATCAATCTGGTTATTGTTTGCCTTACAAAGTCCTGAGTTTTTGGGTATAATGTTGGCCAAATGGCAATTTTCATCGTACAATTAGTTTAGAATAGGCACTGCAAAGTAACGCAAGCCTGTCTTTATAAGTTTTGGACATTTATCGACCCTTGTATGTCTTCCCCAAATGCAGTGATGCCAACTGATATCAGCTAGAGGACATGCTGGAAACACATTTCCTGCCCTCGCATCGTAACACTCATGGGTGCCCAAATTACTGAATTTACTGTTGGCACCCTGAGCGAGGCACAATAGACGGGTATTAATATATATTTTACTGTTTCAGTCATAAGTTTCTTGGAGCAGGTGAGAAACCAAATAATGTTGGCAGCCAGGTCTCATCCATAGCCTCACCAGTCCATACCGATATAGCAAACTTGATGCTACATCGGAAACACCCGGAGCGTGGCTCTTGTGCTCTGGTGTATACACATAAGTAGGGACACCTGCTTCAGGGTCAGTCTCCTCCTGTCCTGGTACTCCCGGGTCTTGCTCTAGGAGACCTCATCCAGACCTAAACAAGGCACTGGAGAGTCAGATTCCCATTTTTTTTCTTTTTTAACAGGCATCATACTCAGTGTATAGAACTCCTTTGGAGGGTGCCTGGGAATCTCTGGGTCTTTGGACCCTTGACTGATCAAAGTTTAGAGCATTTTAGTCTTGCTCTAGGGAGACCTCATCCAGACCTAAGAAGGCACTGGAGAGTCAGATTCCCATTTTTTTACAGGCACCATACATAGTGTATGGAACTCCTTTGGAAGCTGCCTGGGAATCTTTGGGTCTTTGGACCCTTGACTGAGTAAAGTGTGGAGCATTTTCTCCATTTCAAGTCTCCCCCACATGCTTGTCCTCTCTTGGAGGAGAGTAACGTTCTTTACATTTTCTTGTGTATTTGTGTATAATCATATATGTTCATATTTAGAATTATAGATTCTGACAGGCACATTCTACTTGTAGAATATTTATATTAATCTCAGTATCACACAGTTCTCCCAATATAAGGGTTGATGCGGCTGGATTGGTTATAATACTTTGTACCCATCTCCCTGCCTCTGCTGGACTCCCAGAATCAAACTTTTGTATTCAACCTGCTTGTTTTCTCAGAGCGGGGATGAGAAGTTTAATAATGCACATATCCTGATCATACACATTAAACTAAGGAACTGCATCTGGTAACACATGCTCAGAGCAGACCTTGTATGCTTACCTATCATTGTGGCCTCAGCCCGTACGACTCTAGAGCAGCTGGAGGGTATTAACTATGGAATAACGGCCACCGGTATCGGCACCGGCACCGCACTTATGTATTTTGCCGATCGCTGCATGCTTGCTCCTCCCGCTCAAAAGGCTCCTGGTGACTCACAAGCCACCCTTACAGAGCTTAAGTCTCGCTGGAAGTTTTTAAAAACTTACCTGCGAGGTTTTCCTACTTACCACTAGTGGAGCTGCGCTCTCCAGCTCCATTCAATGCGACATGCGTCGACGTAATGACGCGCATGCGCCTGGCGGGGCTTCTTCACGTAGTCACTCATGTCACTCTGAAGTAAAATTGGAGAATTCAGTTTGCATATGGCCTCATTCTAGCAACAGAGTAGGTCCCCATTCCTTCTTCTGGTTTAACATTTCATGCCTCTTCTCTCCTTGTTTCCTTAGCTCGCACAATTGGTCTTTTCATCGCTGGCCTTTGTCCAGGTGGGACAATGATAGAGTTGCTGCCTTCCAGCGAATGCAGCATCAGAGACCCAGGTTCAATCCCGATTACGGATGCTGTCTGTACAGAGTTTGAACGTTTTCTCCGTGATCTGCGTAGGTTTTCTCGGATATCTTCGGTTTCCTCCCACATTCCAAAGACGTACAGGTTTGTAGGTTAATTGGCTTGGTAAATGTGAAAATTGTCCGTAGTGGGTGTAGGATAATGTTAATGTGCGGGGATCGCTGGTCGGTGCAGACCCGGTGGGCCAGGTGCTTGTTTCCCCGCTGTATCCCTAAAACTAAAACTAAAACTGAAACTTAAAAAACTAAAACCATCTTCGAATCAGGTCCCTGCCCCCTCATGTGTAACCATCTATCACTTGCCCCATTTCTTTACCAAATTCAGGGTTGAGACCCTTCTTCAGTATGAATTCTTGAAACATCACCCATTTATTCTCTCCATAGATGCTGCCTGACCTGCTGAGTTACTCCAGATTTTGTAACTATCTTTGGTGTATAACCAGCAACTGCAGTTCCTTTCTACATTTAGTCTTTTAATAACTTGGTTTGGATTAACTAACCTGTGTCTCATCAATCCTATTCCATAAAACCTAGGCAGTTCTAGCCGGCCCTGAAGATAGTGTGCCACTTTCCTACTACCTATGTTCCCATTTGCAGACTCTAGGCAAGGCTGAGCTCCTGGGACAAGCCTCATCACAGAGGACACGAGACAGTGCACCCACAAGTGGAGCAATACTGAGCCGCCGGGACAAGCCTGAGATTGCCAGTACCCCTTCTTAGAACATAGAAACATAGAAATTAGGTGCAGGAGCAGGCCATTCGGCCCTTCGAGCCTGCACCGCCATTCAATATGATCATGGCTGATCATCCAACTCAGTATCCTGTACCTGCCTTCTCTCCATACCCCCTGATCCCTTCAGCCACAAGGGCCACATCCAACTTCCTCTTAAATATGGCCAAAGAACTGGCCACAACTACCTTCCGTGGCAGAGAATTCCACAGATTCACCACTCTGTGTGTGAAAAACGATTTTCTCATCTCGGTCCTAAAAGACTTCCCCCTTATCCTTAAACTGTGACTTGTCCTGGACTTCCCCAACATCGGGAACAATCTTCCTGCATCTAGACTGTCCAACCCCTTAAGAATTTTGTAAGTCTCTATGAGATCCCCCCTCAATCTTCTAAATTCCAGCGAGTACAAGCCGAGTCTATCCAGTCTTTCTTCATATGGAAGTCCTGCCATCCCAGGAATCAGTCTGGTGAACCTTCTCTGTACTCCCTCTATTTCAAGAATGTTTTTCCTCAGATTAGGAGAACAAAACTGTACGCAATATCCAGGTGTGGCCTCACCAACACCCAGTACAACTGCAGTAGATCCTCCCTGCTCTTGTACTCAAATCCTTTTGCTATGAATGCCAATATTCCATTCGCTTTCTACACAGCCTGCTACACCTGCATACCTACTTTCAATAACTGGTGTACCATGACATCCAGGTCTCGTTGCATCTCCCCTTTTCCTAATCGGTCACCATTCAAATAATAGTCTACTTTCCTGTTTTTCCACCAAAGTGGATAACCTCACATTTATCCACATTATACTGCATCTGTCCATGCATTTGTCCTCTCACCCAGTCTATCCAAGTCATCTTGCAGCCTCCTAGCATCCTCCTCACAGCTAACACTGCCCCCCAGCTTCGTGTCATGCGCAAACTTCGAGATGTTGCATTTAATTCCCTCATCCAAATCAGTAATGTATATTGTAAATAGTTGCGATCCCAGCACTGAGACTTGCGGCACCCCACTAGTCACAGCCTGCCATCCTGAAAAGGACCCGTTCACTCCCACACTTTGCTTCCTGTCTGCCAGCCAGTTCTCTATCCACATCAATACGGAACCACCAATACCGTGTGCTTTAAGTTTGTATACCAATCTCTTGTGTGGGACTTTGTCGAAAGCCTTCTGAAAGTCCAGATATAACACATCCACTGCTTTCTCCCTTATCCACTCTACTAGTTACATCCTCGAAAAATTCTATAAGATTCGTCAGACATGATTTACCTTTCGTAAATCCATGCTGACTTTGTCCAATGATTTCACCACTTTCCAAATGCGCTGCTATCCCATCTTTAATAACTGACTCTAGCAGTTTGTGAGCAACACCGCAAGTTGGAGGAACAGCACCTCATATTCCGCTTGGGGAGTCTGCATCCTTTGTGCTTGAACATTGAATTTTCTCAATTCTGTTAACCCTTGCTGTCTCCTCCCCTTCCCACCTCTCCCTCAGCCGTCGGGCCCTGGCATTCCCTCTCTCTCTATCTCCCTCCCCCACCCTAGTCGCACTAGCTTCTCATTTTCACACCACAAACAGCTTACAATGGCTTGTTCCCTTTATCATCGATACTTTTTTGCATATCTTTCATTCATTGTTATTTATCTCTCCACATCACCGTCTATATCTTCGTTTCCCTGATCACTGACCAGTCTGAAGAAGGGTCTCGACCCGAAACGTCGCCTATCTCCTTCGCTCCTTAGATGCTGCTGAACCCGCTGAGTTTCTCCAGCTTTTTGTGTAACCACCGATGTTAGACTAACTGGTCTGTAATTCCCCGTTTTCCCTCTCCCTCCCTTTTTAAAAAGTGGGGTTACATGAGCTTCCCTCCAATCCTCAGGAACTACTCCATAATCCCAAGAGCTTTGAAAAATTATCACTAAGGCATCAGCTATTTCTGGGGCTACTTCCTTAAGTACCCTGGGATGCAGCCTATCTGGCCCTGGGGATTTATCGGCCTTTAATCCATTCAATTTACCTAACACCACGACAAACCGGGATTTCACTCAGTTCCTCCATCTCATTTGACCCGCGATCCCCTGCTATTTTCGGCAAATTATTTATCTTCCTTAGTGAAGACAGAACCAAAGTAGTTATTCAATTGGTCTGCCATGTCCTTGTTCCCCATGATCAATTCACCCGTTTCTGACTGCAAGGGACCTACATTTGTTGTAACTAATCTTTTTCGCTTCACATATCGATAAAAACCTTTGCAGTCCGCTTTTATGTTTCCTGCCAGTTTTCATTCATTATCCATTTTCCCTTTCCTAATTAAGCTCTTTTCCTCCTCTGTTGGTCTCTGAATTTCTCCCAGTCCCCTGGTAGGCTGCTTTTTCTGGCTAATTTGTACGCTTCATCTTTTGCTTTGATACTATCCCTGATTTCCCTTGTTATCCATGGATGCACTACCTTCCCTGATTTATTCTTTTGCCATACTGGGATGAACAATTGTTGTAGTTCATCCATGCAGTCTTTAAATGCCTTCCATTGCATATCCACCATCAACCCTTCAAGAATCAATTGCCAGTCCATCTTGGCCAATTCACGTCTCATACCCTCAAAGTTTCCTTTCTTTAAGTTCAGGACCCGTGTTTCTGAATTAACAATGTCACTCTCCATCCTAATGAAGAACTCAACCATATTATGATCACTCTTGCCCAAGGGGCCACGTACAACAAGGCTGCTAACTAACCCTTCCTCATTACTCAATACCCTGTCTAGAATAGCCTGCTCTCTCGTTGGTTCCTCTACATGTTGGTTTAGAAAACTATCCCGCATACATTTCCAAGAAATCCTCTGCACCCCTGCCAATTTGATTCACCCAATCTATATGTAGATTGAAGTCACCCATTATAACTGTTTTACCTTTGTTGCACGCATTTCTAATTTCCTGTTTGATGCCATTCCCAACTCCACTACTACTGTTAGGTGGCCTGTACACAACTCCCACTAGCGTTTTCTGCCCCTTAGTGTTTCGCAGCTCTACCCACATCGATTCCACATCCTCCAAGCTAATGTCCTTCCTTTCTATTGCGTTAATCTCCTCTCTAACCAGCAACGCTACCCCACCTCCCTGTCTATCCCTCCTGAATATTGAATATCCCTGGATGTTCAGCTCCCAGCCTTGGTCACCCTGGAGCCATGTCTCCGTGATCCCAACTATATCATAATTATTAATAGCTATCTGTACATTCAACTCATCCACCTTATTACGAATGCTCCTCGCATTGAGACACAAAGCCTTCAGGCTTGTTTTTACAACGCTCTTGCCCCTTTTACAATTATGTTGAAAAGTGGCCCTTTTTGATTTTTGCCCTGGATTTGTCTGCCTGCCACTTTTCACCTTGCTACCTATTGCTCCTATCCTCATTTTACACACCTCTCTCGCTGCTCACACATTTAAGTAACCCTCCACTTCTTATTCTCTGTTTATTGTTTTTTTCTTCTTCCCCCCTACGTGTTGCGCCTGGCTGCTTCTATTCTCTGCCTCCAGCCTCACAAACGGACTACGTGCTTTCTCGATTTGAGTCCCTCCCCCAACCGTTCTACTTTAAAGTCTCCCCAGTAGTCCTTTGCAAATCTCCCCGCCAGGATATTGATTCCCCTCGGGTTCAAGTGCAACCCGTCCTCTTTGTACAGGTCACACCTTCCCCAAAAGAGGTCCCAATGATCCAGAAACTTGAATCTCTGCGCTCTGCACCAGTCCTTTAGCCACACATTTATCCTCCACCTTGCTCCATTCCTACTCTCACTGTCGCGTGGCACAGGCAGTAATCCTGAGATTGTTACCTTTGCGGTCCTTCTCCTTAACACTCCTCCTAACTCCCTAAATTCTCCTTTCAGGACCTCCTCTCTTTTTCTACCTATGTCATTGGTACCTATATGTACCACGACCTCTGGCTCCTCTCCCTCCCATTTCAAGATATCTTGGACACGTTCAGTCACATCCCAGACCCTGGCACCAGGGAGGCAAACTACCATCCGGGTCTCCTGACTGCGTCCACAGAATCGCCTATCTGACCCCCTAACTATAGAGTCCTCCTATTACTGCTGCCCTCCTCTTCTTTTCCTTACCCTTCTGAGCAACAGGGCCGGTCTTTGTACCGGAGGCCCGGTCGCTGTTGCTACCCCCAGGTAGGCTGTGCCCCCCAACAGTACTCAAACAGGAGTACTTATTGCCAAGGTGTACAGCCACCGGGGTACTCTCTAGTCCCTGCCTCTGCCCCTTGCCTCTCCTAACCGTGACCCACTTTTCTGCCTCCTGTGGTTTTGGAGTGACCACCTGTCTGTAACTCCTCTCTATGGCTTCCTCACTCTCCCTGACCAGACGGAGGTCATCGAGCTGCTGCTCCAGGTACCGAATACGGTCCATTTGGAGCACAACAAGACTGAGCCGCCAGGTCAAGCCAACATCTCAATTTGAAGCAGGCCTGAGCTGCCGGGACTAGACTGAGATGACTATCACCTTGTAGGTCCACAAATGGCAAGGGACTGTGTACCTGCATGGCATGCAAGACAGAGATGCTCGGACAAGCCCAAACCACCAGCTCCTCCTCTTGGAGAAAGAGTGAGATGATGTGCCAAGCCCGAGACTGCCAGTACCTCCTCACCTGCCAACAGATGATGATTGACTGCATTCCCACTCAGAGAGCAAGACTGAGCCAAGACAAGACCAATACGACCATTGTCTGCTTTTGGAGCCAATCTGAGTTGCTGGGACCAGCCCAAGACCATCAGTGCCTCATCTTGAGGCAGGAGTGAGTTGTTGGGACAAGTCTGAGACCACCTACAGCTCCTCACCTTTCCACAGATGACAAGTGTAAAGTCCCAGAAGCTATTGAAGATGTACAATTCATTAATACATTAAACCAAGTCGCCAGTTAGTATCTGCTATTTAACATATTCATTTTCCCTACCTTTGTAGTCCGCTGCATGCAAAGTTTAGATGACGCCAGCTAGTATCAGTTGTAAACATATGCATTGTCCTTACCTTGACACATGGGGCATTCAGATGCCAACAGCTGGTATTTGTTAGTAACACATTCACTGTCATTTTACTTCGGAGTCACGTGAGTGACTAGGTGAAGAAGGCCGTCAGCCCGCATGCGCGTCATTTACGTTGACTCGCTTTGCGCAACGAGCTGACTGGCGGTAGCGTTGCTCTGTCCAGCGGTAAGTTAAGTTTTCACCTTATTCTCAGGTTTTGTTTTTTCTTTTTCTGCAGGAATCTCTGTACTAGTGATATACCTGCTAAACTAATTGGGGCGAAGTCCGGACGGGCCGCGAAATAGGTTATGGACCACGGGGAATCCCGGTCTTGGACCACGGATACCGGGACCAGGGGGAACCGGCTACAGAGACCGCGGAAGTGCGGGTAGCCGGCGGCCGTCGGGTTCGCCACCCAAAGTCACCGACAACACAGTCAGTGGCTTCCAGACCGGCTGTGGTCCCCAGGAAGGGGGTAAAACAAACCACAAGCCGGCAAGGTCTATGAAGCCAGGCCAGGAGGGTTCCCCCCGACATACAGGAGTCATCTCCTTCCAGACCACTGTGGGTCCCCAGAAAGGGGGTAAAACCAAAAATAAGGCGGTCAGGCCTGTGGACTAGGGGAGTCAGGCCAGGAGGGTTCCCCTCCTTCAATGGGTAGCGTCTGTGGACGTCTAAACCCACATGGAGCACCTGATGGAGAGGTTGCTCCACAATGATACTCCAAAGGAAGGAGTTATCAGCGCGGGTCTCCTCGGGGGCCCGCGACAGCGGCATCTGTTTCAAGGCTGCACAATGACTCCCTCTCTGAGGAGGGGAGCATTCAGGGTCAGTTCCTGTCTGACTCAGAGCGGAAAACCTGATATAGGTCCGTAGGAGGGGCCATGTCAGCGCATGTATCCTTAGGGGCCTGCGGCAGCACCTGGTTTCAGGGCTGCCTACGAATCTCCCTCGCTGTGGAGGGGAGTGCGAGTGGTCAGTGTGTAACTGATTTTAAAATTGAAAGTATATCCATGGAACATACTGGAGCACATGCATTATGGCTTCAAGGGATACTCGCAAACAAAGGTGTTGCTGCCGGAAGAGTTGGTCTCCAGCTGTTGGCAGAATACCCGGAAGGTGCTAGAGTTCCCTCACACTACAAGTGCCGGCAGTGAACAGCACTATCAGGGTGACATCGGAGGGCATGAAATCCAGGAAATGAAATCATCCGCCGAATCCTCTCTTCAGGTAAGACTTATCCCTCAGGTAAGACCAGAATGAGAAAGCAAAAAGCTGTCGGACTAATCAAGGTACCGATGACGAGCAAAGCTTCATCGGGAGGCGACGACACACCCCAAGCCTTCATCGGGGGTAAGCGGTTCACTGAAGCCAGTGGCAGCTGGAAAGCTGGGCACGGAAATATGGCCAGAGTTTCGAGGCAGGCTCAGTATGATGAGGTTTTCAGACCAATGCCCAAGCCGGTCTCAGGGAAAATATGGAATCCACGCATCCTGCCAGTCCTACTCCCCAATCAAGGAGGGGAAAATGAACCCGTATCAGCGGCCTTTGGGCTTACCATAAGACCACCGGTAGCCATAGAGGTAGGTGGGAATGGTTCTTCCGAAACATGGGATTGTAGACCATTGGTGATATTGGTAATATTTACACTGGTGTTTTTGTACAAGTGACAATGATAACATGAGATTCAGATCTGTTTAAAAAAAACTGATGATAACATGTGATTACTTTATACTGCACAACATACATAGGTTCCAAGCATGCTTGGAATTGGGGCCGAAGTTGTCTTTCGAGGCAGGCCCAGTATTATGGCCAGGATTGCCTTTCAGGACAGGGTGAAAGATGGAGGATGTCACTTCATCCAGATTTAATTCGTATGTACAGTATAGACTTTCAGAATAGGAAACTTCGTTACTGTCTAACAATTGATTTCTATAGGAGCTATATGGCAAGCATCAATCTCAAAGATGCATGCTACTCAGTTCCCATTCACAGGGATCACCGGAGATATTTGAAATTTATCTGGATGGGTCAATGATAACAGTTAAAACGTTGCAAAATGGGCTAACTTCTACTCCCAGAGCGGGGCCAGGAGCGGAGCTGTGCTGCTGGCGGGGAGGATTTGATGAACTTTCGAAAGGCGGGGAGGAACAAAAGCAGTCAGACTTTGCAGTTCGGAGCTTTGTCTGACTGCAGAGGCTTTCTTTGTTCAAAGAGTCCTCTAATTAGTAAGGTTTGTCTGTGTGTATCTGGAAAGTCGTAGGAGCGGCAGTGGCTGGCGGAAGGCCAAGATTCACTTGAGCTGGAGGGAGCTGAGTCTGGAGCGGTGTTTGTAGTCAGTAACATCGGAAAGCTCCCTCCTACACCGACTTGCCCGGTCCAGGTGTGCTGGGTAAGTGCGGCAACAGTGCCTTGGATTTCGTTGAAGCCGGGGAGGACGGAGACCTGGGGAAGAAGCCTCCGGAAGCTCCATTTTTTGACGGCGGGAGGATTGACACGGACTTCCTATCTTATCAGGAGGAGACTGTTTCTGTTGCTTTGCCAAGAAAGCCTTCACAAGACTCATTAACTGTTGCAAAAGAGTGGAGGTGCAGCAACAGCAGAAAGACTGCTTTGATCTAAAAAGGACGGATACTGTGTGTTGTGCCGCGCCCTACAGATGGCGACCCCTCAGAGTATGCAGCTGTCGCACGGTCGGCAGTCCCCGAGACTGAGGCCATGAGTTGATGGGGCGCACACATGGGGTAAAAATGTACATGCAGAGCAACCTAGATGCGCTGGGTGAGACTGTTGGCAAGAAAGCCATAGTCTCGGGCGCGGTGGTCAGTGGGAAGGTGGTTGTTCTACTGAAGACTGAACAGGCGGTGGCTCTGGCTCTGGAAAGGGGCATAACAGCGGGTGGGAATTTTGCGGCGGTGGACCCATTGGGGATCCCGTGCTGCCAGTCATTCTGTCCAACGTTCCCACTTTTGTTCCGGATGCGCTCCTGCTCCCACATGTAAGGAAGCTGGGGGAGGTGCGGTCGGGGCTCACCAAATTGTTGTATAGGTTTGATGATCCTGAGATGCAGCGTATATATACGTTCAAGTGTCGTGTGTATATGCAGATGGCACAGGGGACGGACACGGAGGGGAGTTTTGATGTGGAGGTGGATGATTTCTCCTATCGCGTGTTTTGGAACGCGGGCCAAGTGCGTTGTCACGCTTGCAAAAAGGTGGGGCATTTTCGCAGGAATTGTGATTGAAGATTGAATTGTGATTGAAGAATTGTGATCCTCCCCGCCAGGAATCGCTGCCACTTCCACCACGGTGGCCCGGGAGAGCACTGCTGGCCCATCTGGGGCTGCTGGTTCTACCACTGTAGCCCGTGAAGGCTCTATTCCCCTACCTCCACCCCCCATCCCCCCACCACACCCATGTCCCGTACCTGCGGCGGTGGTTGCGGGTGAAGTGCGTGGGGAGGACAGGGAGGGTTGGGAGCGTCAGGGGGGGAGGAAAGTCAAGAAAAAGAAGAAGGGCAGATCCCAGGAAGAAGACCACCTCCAAGCGGGACCCCTGGCAGCGTATAAACTTGTGCTCGCCTCTGAACCCGGCCCAGGGAAGCATAAGGGGCCTAAGGTTGGAGAGGTTGAACAAGTAGACGGTAGTGTGGAGGTAGAGGCTTCCGCAATGGAGATCACTGTGCCACCGCACGCCAGTGGTTCAAAGAGGAGGAGACATGGGTCCTCCGATATAGAGAAGGGCCCTGAAGTTCAGGAGCAACCTGAAGGGGGGCCTTCCCCTCCTGTTGAGGTGGGGGACCCAGGGCACTCTTCCTCTGAGGGGGAGGATGCCTCTGTAGTGCAGGGAACACCTGAGAGTGGCGATACATTACCCTTGGGGGCTGTTCCCCCAGAGAGTGCGTCTGCTAGCTTAGAGGATGACCAGGGGCAGCCTGAAGAGGGGTCTTGGGTGAGGGGGAGGGTCCCCAGTCTGCGCTCCCCATTGAGGCTGTAAGCCCAGTTGAGGGGTGTGTTGTCCCACTGGTCGAGGGAGCAGGGGGGACTTCAATAACATCGGCCCCTGAGGGTCACAGTGAGGTGATTCACCTGGTGGTGGGGGTAGGGGCCTCTCTGGGTGATGGTGTTGGGGCGGGTAGCCTGGGCGCGGAGGAGGGCAAGGTCGTTTCGGATCGTGTCCTTCGGTCGGACTCTAGACAGGCCCGCTTACAGCAAGGCCCGGAGACTTGCTCCGACTTCACTGTTGCCAATCCGGTTACAGAGGGCGGTGGGAGAGTGCAGGAGACTGGCCAATTAGCAGATAGCTTGCCGCAGTCAGAGGCACTGGTACCTGCCCCTGTCACTGATCCTGGGGGTGGGAAGGTGACAGAGGATGTGGTGGCTGGAAACGCCCACCTCACAAGGAGAGGTGAGCGAGGTGGCTGAGAGTAGCAACCTTCCGGACTCGGGCTCGGACATTAAGTGCGAGGAGGAGGGGTACGCGGAGTCCGTCGACAGTGCGTTGACGGATTGCCCCACCCGCGGCCCTGTGTCACGACTTGTCGAAGTCTGGGAACTTCGGAAGTTCTTAAAGGATACGAGAGGGAGTAGGAACAAGGTGGATTTGGCTGTCGACCGCTGGTCGGACCTGAGGGTGCCCATCCTTCAGAAGAAGGGGAATGAGGCGGGGCTAATACGAAATGAGCGGCGCCAGTTCCAAGAGCTTTTTAAGGCCCTAAAGAGAGGGCAGAAGGCTAGGGGAGGCTCCACTCCTTCACTGGGGGCTGGTAAAAGATCTAGTGTACACTCAAAATGAAGCTCACTATAGCCAGCCTTAATATCAATGGGGGCAGGGGGTCTCTCCGTAGGTATCACCATCTCTCAGTGCTCAGGGACGGGGGGTACGCGGTGAGCTTCCTGCAGGAAACACACACTGTGGCTAGTGATGAACCCACCTGGCTCCTGGAGTGGGAAGGGGGGGTCTACATGAGCCATCTCAGCTCCAATTCGAGTGGAGTGGCATTCCTGTTGGCCCCGTCTTTCCAGCCGGAGATCCTCAGAGTGCAGGACATTGTACCGGGCCGTTTGCTGTATCTGGCCGTGCGTTTGGATGGCGTGCCTTTACACTTCATTAATGTGTACGCTCCCAAGATCGGCGCAATGCAGACGCGCTTAACAAGGGAAGTGACCACGTTGTTGAACACTATCGACCGTGGGGAGTGTGTTTTCCTTGGGAGAGATTTTAATTGTACCCTCGAGGTGAGAGATCGCTCCGGCGTTCAGCGTGACCCAGCTGCAGTAAAGTCTTTAAGGGAGATGGTGGACTCTTTTGAGCTAGTAGATGCTTGGCGGAATTTCCATCCTGACTCTAACGCCTTCTCGTACAGGTTTGAGGGGGGTGGTTCCCGTATTGACCGTTTATACGTGTCCAAGGCCTTTGTCTCCTGTGTTTCGGCGGCCTCCATGCGGCCGGCGCCATGCTCGGACCATTGCCTGGTGCGAGTGGATTTTATCCCGACGCGCACACGGGCTGGGTCCGCGTACTGGCATTTTAATAGCCAGCTGCTGGAGGATCGCCGATTCCAGGATTCCTTCAGGCAGTTCTGGGCGAGGTGGAGAGAGAGGCAGGGGCGTTTCCTTTCCCTAAGGCAGTGGTGGGACGTGGGGAAGGCCTACGTACGTCTGTTTTGTCAGGACAATGCGAGGGGGTCGACCAAGGGGCGGGACTCCGAGATCGGACGGCTTGAGAGGGAGTTGCTCGACTCAGAGGCTCGTCTGGATCAGACTGGTGGGGCTTCGTGTGAGTGGGAGGAGTATCAGGAGAAGACGGGAGCACTGAGGGACTTGCAGCTTAAGAGGTCCCGGGGCACGTATGTGAGGTCGTGAGTCCAGATGTTGCACGATCTGGACCGAGCCTCCCCCTTTTTCTTTTCTCTGGAGAAGGGGCGAGGAGCCCGCAGGCAGCTTGTAGAGTTGTTTGCGGATGATGGCTCCTCTGTCACGGATCCAGAGCGCATTGGTGCCTCGGTTCGGTCTTTCTATAGGACTCTGTTCTCAGCAGGCACATCAAGTGCGGAGGCGCAAGAGGTCCTGTGGGAGGGCTTACCCGCTGTGTGCAATGATGTGGCTGAACACCTGGATGATCCCCTAACTCTGGACGACAGGCCTTGCACCAGCTCAGGGGGGGCAAGTCTCCAGGGCTGGATGGACTGACTGTGGAGTACCTTAGAGCCTTCTGGGATGTCCTGGGGGGTGACTATACGAAGGTCCTGGGGGAGAGCCTGGCGACCGGGGAGATGGCCTTCTCATGGCGCAGGGCAGTAGTTGTCCTGCTGCCTAAGAAGGGCGATCTCCGCCTTTTGAAGAACTGGCGCCCAGTCTCTCTCCTCAGCACGGACTACAAAGTTGTTACACGGGCATTGGCGAATCGCCTGGGTCCCGTGCTGTCTCAGGTGATTCACCCTGACCAGTCTTACACCGTCCCGGGCCGGTCCATCCAGGAAATATCCATCTGCTCCGGGACCTGATCCATCTGTCCCAGGGGGCTGGACAGTCAGTCGCCTATCTCTCCCTCGACCAGGAGAAGGCGTTCGACAGGGTGGAGCACGAATACCTTCTCGGGACTCTGCAGGCGTTCGGATTTGGACCGCATTTTGTGTCCTGGGTCCGACTTTTATACACTGCTGCAGAGTGCCTTGTTAAGGTCAACGGCTCTTTATTGGCCCCCATTCCCTTTGGGAGGGGGTTCGTCAGGGATGTCCCATGTCCGGTCAGCTGTATTCCATCTGTGTAGAGCCTTTCCTGTGCCTTCTCCGGAGGCGGTTGACGGGCCTGGTTGTGGCGGGGCCGGGGATGGAGGTGGTTCTCTCGGCCTACGCCGATGATGTCATTTTGATGTTCACCGACCCTGTTGACCTGCGGAGGATGCGAGAGTGCCAACAGGTTTTCTCAGCTGCATCCTCCGCCAAGATCAACTGGGGGAAATGTTCTGGTCTCTTGGTGGGTCAGTGGGAGGTGGACTCCCTGCCGGAGGAGATGGCAGGTTTTGCGTGGAGCACCACGCACCTCCTCTATCTGGGGGTCTACCTGAGTCCCACTGAGGGGGCGTGGCCGGCGAACTGGCAGGAACTGGAGGCGAAAGTGGTCGCTCGGCTGGGACGTTGGTCAGGCCTCCTTGGTGTGCTCTCTTACCGGGGCAGGGCTGTAGTTATAAACCAGCTGGTGGCCTCTATGCTGTGGTACCGGCTGGCCACTATGGTCCCGTCCTCTTTATTTATAATCAGGATACAGAGGAGATTGGTCAACTTCTTCTGGGGTGAGAGGAACCACTGGGTCTCTGCGGGGGTTCTGAGTCTCCCATTGGAGGAGGGTGGTCAGGCGCTGGTCTGTGTTCGTACCCAGGTGGCGGCTCTCCGACTAAGGACCCTGCGGAGATACGTCTACTCAGACTACCCTCCTAAATGGCACATGCTGGCGACGTACTTTTTCCGCCAGGGGCGCTGCCTTCAGGAGGGCTCAAAGCTCCCAGTAGCGGGTATGAGTCGACGCGCTCGGCGGGAGTTGCCTGGCTTTTACCGTGACCTCCTGAAGGCCAGGAATTTGGTCACCTTCAGCCAGGGCGCTGCTCCTCAGGGGGAGGGGGGTGTTGTGGCTGTGACGGTGGGTGTTGAGGAGAGGCGTGTGCGTGGAGCGATTCCAGATGAGCTTACCCCCGCTCCATCGGAATTGTTCATAGGACCCATGGCCCGGGTCCCTCCCCGAGAGCCGGCCCCACGCAACATGAGCCGCCTTTCCGAGATGCCCAGCGTGCCGTTCCGTGATGCGGAGAGGCGCGTGTTGTACAGGTTGCTCTTGCACACTCTCCACTTCCTCGCCCTCGTCTTCCGTCCAGACACGCCCTGGCGGTCCGTGTTACCACCTGACGAGGGGGAGAAGTCCTCAGTGGAGGTCTCTATAAGGGAGTCCTCCCCCTTTACATCGGGGACCTGGGATGGAGAGTGTTACACAAAGCTGTGGCCTGAAACAGGTACTTGAGCCGGTTCACGGACTCGTCCGCCGCCTGTCACTTTTGCGGCGAGGAAGAGACCGTGTTCCATGTCTACATGGAGTGTGAGAGGTTGCAGCCCTTGTTCGAGTATCTGAAGGGGCTGCTCCTCAAGTTTTGGCTCCACTTTAGTCCGACGCTATTGATTTTTGGGCACCCGGTGCAGAGGGGGGAGGGTCGGGAGGGAGGAGGGGGTCTCCCTGTCGGTCTGCTCCTGGGCCTGGCCAAGATGGCCATTCGCGGGTCCAGGCAGCGGGCAGTCGACGGCCGCACAGCAGTCGGCTGCCTGCCCCCTTCCGGGGTTACGTCCGTGCCCGCATGTCCCTAGAGAGGGAACACGCGGTGTCCACGGGGACTGTGGAGGCTTTCCGTGAACTCTGGTCACCGCAGGAGGTCGAATGTATTATTGATAAAAACGATAATATTTTAATTTGAGAACTTTCTTTATAAAATGCCAATATAGGCATTATCTGATCGTGTTACTGTTTTGTATTTGTTGGTTTGAATAAAAGCATTTGTAAAAAAAAAAGAGGAAGCAAAGAGTAGGAGTGAACGGGTCCTTTTCAGGATGGCAGACAGTGACTAGTGGGGTGCCGCAAGGCTCAGTGCTGGGATCCCAGCTATTTACAATATACATTAATGATTTGAACAAGGGAATTAAATGCAACATCTCGAAGTTTGCGGATGACAGGAAGCTGGGGGGCAGTGTTAGCTGTGAGGAGGATGCTAGGAGGCTGCAGGATGACTTGGATAGACTGGGTGAGTGGGCAAATGCATGGCAGATGCAGTATAATGTGGATAAATGTGAGGTTATCCACTTTGGTGGCAAAAACAGGAAGGTAGACTATTATTTGAATGGTGACCATCCAGGCTCACTCACCAGTTGCAAAATATGTGGCATACTGTGGCGAGAGATACATTATCGCCACACTGGGGAGGAATGTTCTTACATGTCTTTCCTCCATTCTGCCTTATCAGTCGGGTGTTGCAAGAAATCCAGCAAGATACCGCTTCAGGCTTTTCGAACTGCCTGACCGGCATGGTTCCCGCTAATGTTGGGAATAATTTAGAACCTTATATGGTTATTCAAAACATGAACTTGCTGGTTCAGCCTGTGATTCGGGAAACCAGCCTCTGCATGATAAATCAATTCATTAACTTGCAGATTCTGAGATGGCTATTCATGCGGCTCGGGTTGTCAGACCGATCCATGTAGTGCTCACTGCAGAGTGCAGGGACAGCACCAAAAGGTAGTACATATCCTCGTCAGGAGATGGGATACGTTTTTGTTTGAATACACATGTTGCATTCTATACAGCACGGATAACTGACGTCTTAGAGTTCATTTTCAAATTGGTCTTTGACAATAATTAAGTTACAGTGCCATTATCTGAGCCAACGTGCCTTCTCATCATATTTGCTGCAGCAAGTGGGACCCACACTGTCGGGTCTCACCCTCTGATAATCAGAATTATATAGGACATCTTTATTTATTTATTTTTTTTGTAAATTATTTTTATTAGAAGTAAATACATATTAAGAAGAAATAATATAAAATCGAAAAAAAAGGAAACATATTATTCGTCACATACATTCTTAATATTTTTTAAATTTACGGTCATACTTATTTATACTTCTATATTTTTTATTATTTTATGACAGTAGGAAATAATGAGAAATAATAGAAAGAAAAATAAATAAGAAAGAGTGGAGTATTAAGCAAGATATTCTTAATTGGAGATATATTCGTGGTCTATTGTATATAATTCGTCATCTATTCCTTCATTCAGGCTTCAGTCATGGCCTCGAACTGGACCCTTAACCCTTTAAGTATTCAATAAATGGAGACCATATTCCTCTGAATTGATCTAGCCTGTCCATTAGGACGTCTTAATCTTTCCAGGTGAAGTGTCTCCGACATTTCTGTAATCCACATTTTGATTGTGGGGGATGTGGGACCTTTCCAAAATCTTAGTATTAATTTTTTACCAATTATTAAACTATAACCAATAAAAAATATTTGTTGTGTTGTTAGTAGCTGATCCGTTCTAATATTCCTAATATGATTAATTTTGAGTCTGGAGTTAAATTTGCATTAACTACATTCGAGATTATCTTTAAAATTTCTGTCCAAAAATTAGTAATTTTTGTTCATTTTGTGAATGAATGCGTTAGATTAGCTTCTAACTGCTGACATTTATCACATATAGCAGAAACATTTGAAAAAAATCTGTTTAATTTGGATTTTGAGAAGTGTAATCTATGTAAAACTTTAAATTGTATCAAGGAGTGTCTGGCATTTAATGAGCAGTGGTGTATATGTTGTAAACTTTCATTCCATACTTCTACACTAATTGTTTGACCTAATTCGTTTTCCCATGCTTGTCTATATTTTTCCGTATTTGGTAAATCATTTTCCAATAAGATATTATAAATATATGATATTAATTTTTCTGTATTTGGATGTTTATTTAGAAATTCATCTAAAATTTCTGTCTTTCTATTCCTAAAATCTGGTGTATTTGATTTAACATAATCTCTAATTTGTAGATCTCTAAAGTACTCTTTTGAGTGTAATCCATAATTTTGTTGTAATTCCTGAAATGAAAGAAATAAACTTTCCCTGTAGAGATCACCCATCTTATTTATTCCATATTTCTTCCATTTTAAAAAACCTTTATCCATCAATTAAGGTTTAAAAGTAATGTTGTTTACAATTGGAAGAGCCAGTGGTATACTCTGTAATTTTAATGTTTTTTTTAATTGTTTCCAAATACGTATACCACTTTCTATTATTGGGTTTCCTCTATAATTTTCTTATGTATTTTAGTGTTAGCAAATAAAATCGAGCTAATTTCGAAAGGTGAACAGTCTTCCTTTTCCATTTTTAACCAGTTTGGTTGTTTATCTACTTCTTCCAACCAAAAATTCATATTTTTTATATTAACTGCCCAATAATAAAACATAAAATTAGGCAGTGCAAAACCTCCATTCATTTTTGATTTACATAGATGTTTTTAAATTATTCTATGGTTCTTATAATTCCAAATAAAATTGGTAACTATATACTCCACTTTCTTAAAAAAAATTTTAGGAAGATATATCAGGATCAGTTGAAACAGGTATAATAATTGCGGAAGAAAAATCATTTTTATCGCATTAATTTTACCTAGCATTGAAATAGGTAATGTTTTCCAATATAGGATATTCTTATGTAGTTTATTCAATGGGTGGGAAATTAGATTTAAATAAAGAATCATATCTTTTTGTTACATAAATTCCAAGATATTTGATTTTTTCATTTGCTATCTTGAAAGGATATTGTTGTAATATATGTAAATTATTTCCCATTATTGGCATAAGTTCACTTTTATTCCAATTAATTCTATATCCTGAAAACAATCCAAATTGAGTTATTAAATCTAATAAGTTAGGAATACTAATTTCCAGCTTTGTAATATAAAGTAATACATCATCTGCGTATAAAGAGATTTTATTTTCAGTTTCTTTAGTTTCATACCCATATATTTCAGGATGCAATCTCACGGATTTTGCTAGTGGTTCTATTGCAAGTGCAAACAGTAGTGGAGATAAAGGACAACCTTGTCTGCAGCCTCGGAATGTTAAATTTAGTTGTTAACATTTGGTTTATTAATATTCTAGCTGTTGGCTTGGTATATAGTAACTTAACCCATGTTATAAACTTCTCCCCCAACTGAAAAGTTTCCATAACCGAAAATAAATAAGACCATTCAATCTGATCAAAAGCTTTCTCTGCGTCCAACAAAATAATTGATAAAGACTTATTAATGTTTCTTTTCGAGTATATAATATTGAATAATCTTCTCAGGTTGTTTGAGGAGTATCGTTTTGGTATAAATCCTGTTTAATCTGAATGAATTAGTTTATTAATCACTGTATTTAGTATTTATAAATTTTTAGAATATTGCAAAAATTTCTCGTTTATATCTTTAGTTTGTACTAATAATTCCCCTTTATCTGATTTAATCCTATAGATTAATTTTTCTCCCTCCAATGTTCGTAATTGACGAGCAAATAACTTATGTGGTTTATCTCCAAATTCAAATTGTATTTGTTTAGTATATTGGTATAGTTTTACAACTTGGTCTGACTGTATTTTATTTAATTTATATTTCAATGCAAAGATTTTATTATGTTTTATCATGGTTGGATTAACAGCGTTCTCTGTGTCTAATTGTTTGATCTCCCTTTCCAATGCCTGTTGTACCCTCCGATTCTCTTTATTATAAAATGCTTGAGAGGATATCATAATTCCCCGAACATACGCTTTAAAAGTTTCCCATAATAGGGACGAAGATATTTCTGGCGTATCATTTATTTCAAAGAAAATCTTGATCTGTTTTTTGATGTATTCTTGAGTTATTTTGTCTTTTAAAATTTGTGGGTTAAATCTCCATTGTCCTTGTTTTTCCGTTTTACCAGTTATTTTCATCATAAAAGTTAAAGGTGCATGATCTGAAATTATAATATTGTGATATTTTGAATTATATGTAAGTGGGATAAGTTTTAAATCTACCAAAAAATAATCTATTCTTGAATAAGTTTTATGCACAGGTGAGTAAAATGAGTATTCTCGTCCAGTTGGGTTTTGCATTCTCCAAACATCTTTAATATTACTAGTATCTATATATGCATTTATTAACTCACTGGAATGCGATTTAAGTTTCCGTTGTTTTGATGATCTGTCCAAATAAGGATCTAGTGTACAATTTAAATCTCCTCCAATTATTAGATTGTGATGTGATAATTCCGGGATGGTATTAAATATTTTTTTTTAAAACAGCGGGCTATCAAAATTTGGGCCATATACATTGACAAAAATCATTTTTTGTGTGTATAATTCTCCTATTACAATAATATATCTACCGTCACTATCAGTTATTGTTGAAGTATGTTTAAATGCAGTGCCTTTACGAATTAATATTACTACACCTCTAGATTTGTGTGTGAAAGAAGAATGATAGACTTTGTCAATCCATTTAGCCTTTAATCTATGTTCTGCCTCTTTTTTAAATGTGTCTCTTGGATGAATGCCACATCTACTTTAAGTGCTCTTAAATGTGCTAATACTTTACCTCTCTTAATTGGTTTGTTAATACCTTTAACATTCCAGCTGCAAAACGTTATTCCTCCATTCCCCATATTCGTATGTAAGTCTTGCATCTTTTATCTAAAGGAATATATAATAGAGCGAATGGTTCAGTTCGACATACCCGACTTTACACCTGAACTCCGAGTAGATGAATTTCAAAACCCTTGAGTATCTCTCACATATATATCTCCTTTGCATTAATTTATAATTCCACTCAAATGTAAATTAATAATAACAAGAAATAATATTTAAAAAAGGATAGATTAAGAGATTAGTAAGGTGCACAAAGAAAGAAAAATCTACATCTAATATTGGTGTAGTTAGTGTTAGCCATACTACCATGGCTAGCAATCTATAGACTTCCGTAGTCAATGTTACATACTTATCCATCTCCATGATTCACTAAGATTATTATTCCATAAAAATGTTTAAACCGGGAGTATTAAACTGTGATGTGTACAAAGTTCATCAGTCAAGTATATACTAATATATATACTTAATACTTATTAAAAGCTATAATAATAAGAATATATTGAAAAAATATATAGAAAAAATAAAAAATAAAAAAATAAAAAAAAGTACCAGGGGGGATAAATAAAGTCAAAGTTTATATGTTGTGTATTTATATTTACTATTTACTTAATTCTAGGTTAATCAGCTATAATTAATTATTAATCATTAATTGGTAGTTATTAGCTTTAATTAATAATGATACCAGTGTATTAATTTTAGTATATGTTTATTAACATTAGTAGTGTTAGTATTCTAATTATTAGTATCCATAGAATAGTCTTCGATCCGTATCTCCTCGAATCTCCCATCCACATCCTTCTCCATCTTCTTTAGATGAATCAAGTCCATAGTCTATTCCAATCTTGAAAGTACGGTTTAGTTGTTCATATAGTTTATCTTTGAAGATTTCATTCAGTCTACCTCTCACTCCTTAATCCCTTGGGCAAAGCTCAGTGCGCCGCTGGGTTTTTAAAATAATGTTTTTCCTGGTTGTAGGTGACTCAGTGTGGCTGGGTATCTCAGACTGGACTTCAGATTCTTCACTTCCCTCAAAATTATTTTGGTCTCTTTGAACGCATTTCGTTTCTTGGAGACCTCTGCTGGATAGTCTCGGTAAATGCTGATCGAATCTTCTTCATATGTAAGATTTCTACTTTTTACAATTTTATTCATCATTTCCTCCAAAACGTGATCATACTGGACTTTTACTATCATTTGTCTTGGAGGAGCATCTTGCTTTGTATAACGTCTCATTACTCTGTGTGCTCGGGCTAGCAAAGGCTTTTGTTCCAGAGATAAAACCTTTTGTAATAAGTTTGCAGTAAACTCTCGGGTATCTTGATTCTTTTCTCTCCCTTCTCGAATACCCACGATCCTTAGGTTCTGCCTTCTCTGGCGTCCTTCCAACTCAGTACACTTATCAGTGATTTTGCCCAGTAAGTCAGATAATCGTTGATTTTCTTTGAGGAGGGTTTTCGTAGTCTGAGTACTTATTTCGACTAGTTCTTCAAGGGTTTTTATGGCTGTTGATTGTTCCTTAATTTTTTCCACCATAGGTTCCATTTCCATTTCCACCTTATTTTCAATTTTTTCATTCATCTCTTTCATTTCAGACTTTAATTCCTTCATCTCCATCTTGATTTTTTCATTTCTTCCCTAAAATTCATTTTTTCCAGTTCAATCTTTAATTCCAACTTCATTTCTTTCTTTAATTCTGCCATTTCTTGTACAAAAAAAATGTTGAGTTCTTCCATTTCCAATTTTTTCTTCGATTTTTTTTGACACATCTTCTAGGGACAATGTCCTACCTGAGGCCGAGGCTTCAGTCGGGCCTTGTTCTTGTTCAGCCATTTTCCTTGTATACCGGGATTTGGATTTATCCACGGGTGGGCTGCGCTGTTTTGCCATTACGGGTCGCGCGCCTGATGACGTCATTCACGGCAGCCGGTGCAGAAACAGCAGGTGCAGAAACAGCAGCTTCAAGTAGGTCTTTTCTCCCCGTTTTCTCCCCGGTTTTTCCTCGTTTTTTCACGGAGGTGGCTGGCGTTGCCTTCTAGTCCTCCATAGCGCCACCGGAAGTGATATAGGATATCTTAACACAAGTTCTCCCAGGCCCAGTTACACGGAAGTATGGGACATTGATGTTATGTTAACTTTACTTCACCAGGGGGCTTCAGCTACATCCTTATCTTTAGCCGGCTCTCATAAGGTAGTTATCCTCATGGCCCTGGTCTCAGTGCAACGGGTCCAGTCACTACCTAAATTGCGACTGGACAGGATGGTTATATCTGCTATAACATAATATTTTATGTCTTTGATTTAATTAACCAGAACAAACCAGGGACGTTAGGTCTCAAACTAGTTTTCATGGCATAATAGATCCCATGGACCTTCTGTAATGTGTGGTCACACATATACAACAATACGTCTAGGTCACCTAGAGCCTTAAAGGCTCCAAACTAGCAATGTTTGTTAGTTACTGAACATTTTTACTGAAAACTTCATAAGAAGGTATTAGTTCTACCCTCTCCAGGTGGTTAAACAGGGGTTTGGCTAATGCATGAGTCGATACTAATATTTCAACTCTCACTCCACCAGGGCTGCTACTACATCATCACCAAGGGTTATGTACGTTCCACTGGACCACATCCTAGCAGCTGCAGGATGGTCAAACGGACACACTTTCCCAACATTTTATATAACCCATTGCCAAACCGGGGGTATTTGCCAACTCCATTTTAGATTCTGTTTTATTGTTTCCCCCTGGTGGCCGATTAGGAAAATGGGAGATGCAACAAGACCTGGGTGTCATGGTACACGAGTCATTGAAAGTAGGCATGCAGGTGCAGCAGGCTGTGAAGAAAGCGAATGGTATGTTAGCATTCATAGCAAAAGGATTTGAGTATAGGAGCAGGGAGGTTCTACTGCAGTTGTACAGGGTCTTGGTGAGACCACACCTGGAGTATTGCGTACAGTTTTGGTCTCCAAATCTGAGGAAAGACATTCTTGCCATAGAGAGAGTACAGAGAAGGTTCACCAGACTGATTCCTGGGATGTCAGGACTTTGATATGTGGAAAGACTGGATAGACTCGGCTTGTACTCACTAGAATTTAGAAGATTGAGGGGGGATCTTATAGAAGCTTACAAAATTCTTAAGGGGTTGGACAGGCTAGATGCAGGAAGATTGTTGGGGAGGTCCAGAACAAGGGGTCACAGTTTAAGGATAAGGGGGAATTCCTTTAGGACCGAGATGAGGAAAACATATTTCACACAGAGAGTGGTGAGTCTCTGGAATTCTCTGCCACAGAAGGTAGTTGAGGCCAGTTCATTGGCTATATTTAAGAGGGAGTTAGATGTGGCCCTTGTGGCTAAAGGGATCAGGGAGTATGGAGAGAAGGCAGGTACAGGATACTGTGTTGAATGATCAGCCATGATCATATTGAATGGCGGTGTAGGCTCGAAGGGCCGAATGGCCTACTCCTGCACCTATTTTCTATGTTTCTTTGTTTCTATGAGAGGGGTCACTATTATTTTCCTTTGATTCAATTCAATTCAACTTTAATGTCATTGCACAGATACAAGTATGGGTACAACGAAATGCAGTTTAGTGACAGTACGAAGTGATAGCAATATATAGATAAATGCAGATAAATAAATACAGATGTGGAAATCTATCGGCGGGACTCCGAGTTCAGCAGTGCGATGGTGTTATTATAGAAGTTACTCCTCATCCTGCTGGTGCGAGACCTGAGGCTCCTGTACCGCCTCCCCGATGGTAGGAGGGCAAACAGTCCATGGTTAGGGTGGGAGGGGTCCTTGATGATCTTCCCAGCCCGTCTCAGACACCATTTTCGGTGGAGGGCATCCATGGCAGGGAGCGGGGCACCGATGATGTACTGGGCGGTTTTCACCACCCATTGTAGTGCCTTCCTGTCTGCTACGGTGCAACTGCTGTACCAGACCGTAAAGCAGGCGGTCAGGATGCTTTCAATGGTACAGCGGTAAAAGTTGGTCAGGATCTGGGGGGACAGGTGGGCTTTTTTGAGCCTCCTCAGGAAGTAAAGGCGCTGCTGCGCCTTTTTGATCAGCTTGGAGGTGTTGAAGGACCAGGACAGATCCTCCGAGATGTGTACCCCGAGGAATTTGTAGTTGGAGACCCGCTCCACCTCAGTCCCGTTTATATGGATGGGGGTGTGTCTGCCCCTCTGTTCTTTCTGAAGTCGACAATGATTTCTTTCGTCTTCTGGGAGTTGAGGACGAGGTTATTATTGGCACACCAGGTTGTCAGGTGCTGGACCTCCTCCCTGTAGGCTGACTCGTCGTTGTCGCTGATCAGTCCTACCACCGTGGTGTCGTCGGCAAATTTTATGATGGCGTTGGAGCTATACTTAGGGATGCAGTCATGGGTGAAGAGAGAGTAGAGGAGAGGACTGAGCACACAGCCCTGTGGCACGCCAGTGTTCAGTGTTATAGTGGAGGAGGTGAGGTTGTTGATCCTAACAGACTGAGGTCTGTTAGTGAGGAAATCCAGTGTCCAATTGCAGAGGGAAGTGGAGATGCCAAGACCGCTGAGTTTGGTGATCAAGCTAGCGGGTATGACAGTGTTAAAGGCGGAGCTGAAGTCAATGAACAGCAACCTGATGTAGGTGTTATTGCTGTCCAAGTGGGTCAGGGCAGAGTGTAGGGCCGCCGATATGGCGTCCTCTGTAGACCTGTTGGTCCGGTAGGCAAACTGATGGGGGTCCAGTGTGGGGGGAAGGCTGGCTTTGAGGTGAGCCAAGATCAGTCGCTCGAAGCACTTGGCGATGACAGGGGTGAGTGCCACTGGCCGGAAATCGTTGAGACTCCCTGTCGCTGATTGTTTGGGCACTGGCACAATGGTAGATGTCTTGAGGCAAGTGGGGACGACACCCTGGGCCAGTGACAGATTGAAAATGTCAGTGAGGACCAGGGATAGTTGTCCAGCACATGCCCTGAGCACCCGCCCGGGGATGCCATCGGGGCCGGCAGCTTTGTGCTCATTCACCTTGCTCAGTGCATCTTGTACAGCAGAGGTGGAGAGACTGAGGGGCTGTTCATGCGGGGGTGGAGCAACTTTGATGGCTGGAGTTTTGTTGTCCCGGTCAAAGCGGGCATAGAAATGGTTTTGCTCGTCAGGAAGGGAGGCATTGTCTGGGGGGGGGGGGGTGTTGACTTTATGGTAATCGGCAATGGATTTTATTCCTTGCCACATGCGCCTGGGGTCAGAGTTGTTTCGGAAATGCTCCTCGATCCGCCGTTTGTGATTGAGTTTAGCATTTCTAATTCCCTTTTTCAGATTGGCCCTGGATGAGCTGTATCCCTCAGCATCGCCAGATTTAAAATCGGCGTCGCGAGCCTTCAGCAGGAGTCTGACCTCCCTGCTCATCCACGGCTTCTGGTTAGGGAAGGTCTTTATCTCTTTGTGGGTAGTGACGTTGTCCGTGCAGAATTTTATATAGATGATGATTTTATATTGATGATTAAAGCATTAGCATTTTAACAAATTAAGTCATGTCTGAATGCATTAATCTTTTTCACTCATCCATGGTCACTTCATGCAGTGTGTAACGCATGGACTTGTTTCCGGCATGAAATCACAGAGCTTTGAAATCTTCACGTAGTCACTCACGTGACTCCGAAGTAAAATATTAAGATTAGACGAGAACTTACCAGTTTGAAGTTTGATCTTTATTTTATGAGGAGTGACGATGAGCAATTACGTGTCCACCCTCCCAACCCTCGTATCATAAAGGTCATCTGGTAGTTCCACTCTTCTCTAATCTTACTATGTTCAGTTCAACCATTATTATCTGTGATTTCACACTGTTGCTTTGAAGATTGACGCGCATGCGGGCTGACGGCCTTCTTCACGTAATCGCTCATCGTAACTCCTCATAAAATAAAGATCAAACTTCAAACTGGTAAGTTCTCATTTAATCTTACTATTATCTTTTTATCCTGTTTCATGCAGAGCTGAGAAGTCGTGATCTAGTTACACTTATTAATATATTAAATATCCTTACCTTTGTTCCCGGTTGCTTACGGAACCAAAATGTTGTGACTTTTGTATAATGTAGCAGTAAAGTATAGATCCGGTAATTAACACATCAATCTACATATGAAGAAGGGTCTGAAGATGGGCTCAACCTGGGACATCACCCATTCCTTCGCTTCAGAGATGCTGCCTGTCTTGCTGAATTACTCCAGCATTTTGTGTCCATCTATCTCGCCGTTGAGCTTCATCAGTTGTCATCTTTTTTGTATATAAATGTCCAAGACTAATCTTGGAGATGTGCATGAGACACCTCTCCCCTTGTGCAAGTAAAATAAACCTACTGTTGATGGTTAATGATTTGGGTCCTTAAGTCTTATTACAAGTCACGACTTCGATAGAAGGACTGTAGCATCACATGGACTCAGGCCTCTCGACCAACCTCCTTCACTTTTCATGTGAGTTCAGCCTACCGTGACTGTGCTGGTGTAGTCATTGCCCACATTGTATTTTCCCTGACACCACAGTATGAAGATATTGTCACACTGAGAGTGATGATTTTCACACAGAGAGTGATGATTTTCACACAGAGAGTGGTGATTTTCACACAGCGAGTGGTGATTTTCACACAGAGAGTGGTGAATCTGTGGAATTCTCTGCCACAGAAGGTAGTTGAGACCAGTTCATTGGCTATATTTAAGAGGGAGTTAGATGTGGCC
Organism: Okamejei kenojei; assembly: GCA_035221665.1. NCBI lineage: Eukaryota > Metazoa > Chordata > Chondrichthyes > Rajiformes > Rajidae > Okamejei > Okamejei kenojei. Next base: position 4,183,365 of record CM069150.1, on the reverse strand, counting down.
CTTATGGCTAGAGGGATCAGGGGGTATGGAGAGAAGGCAGGTACTGGATACTGAGTTGGATGATCAGCCATGATCATATTGAATGGCGGTACAGGCTCCTGCACCTATTTTCTATGTTTCTATGTTTCTAAGACTGGGGGGGGGGGGGGGGGGGGGGGTGCGGTGTAGGGAATGTCCTGCAACTGGGGACGGGACAGCTTCAGGTGGGGGGCAGCAGTGTTTGTCCACGCCAGCGACAGGCCACGGCCAAGGCAGCGGTAGGCCATGACAGCGATAGGCCACGGCAGGGGTAGGCCATGGCAGAGCACCCCCCTCCACTGGCCCCAGACAGTCCCCACCTGAAGCCGGCCCAGACCCCCAGCTACAGGACACTCCCCGACAGTGGCCTATCACAGCCACGACAGCAATAGGCCACGGCAGCGCTCCACCCCCCCATCGTCCCCAGCTGCAGGATGCTCCCCACCGGCTTCAGGCGGCGACCGGAGGGTTGGGGGGCGGGAGCATCCTGCCTGGGGACGGGACCGCTTCAAGATGGAGGTGGCAGCGGTTGTCCATGACAGCGACAGGCCACGACTGCGATACATCACAGCAGGGGTAGGCCACGGCAGAGCACGGCCCATGAGAGGCCCCGTCTGAGGCTGTCCCCGCCCCCGGCTACAGAACGCACTCACCGTCCCCCGCCTGATGCCGTCCCTGTCCATTTGGCCCACAACACCCGCACTAACCCAAGAAAATTCCATTCGGCCCACAATATCCGTACTAACCCTCCAGAAACCAGTACCTTAGGTACACAATACCTGTACTAGCCCACGAAAGTCAATTCGGCCCATAATGTCCATACTAGCCCTCCAGTAACCAGTCCCTTCAGCCCACAACACATGGACTAGCCCAAGAAAAGTCCCTTCAGCCTGAACGTCTGTACTACCCTCTGGAATGCAGTCCGTTCGACCCACAACACGTACTAGCCCTCAAGAAAGTCCCTCTCCCACCGGCCCCTGCCTGAGGCCGTTCCCGTCCCCGTCCACAGCCCCAGCTGTAGGAGGCTCACCCTCTCCCCCCCCCCCCACCGGCCCCCGCTTGAAGCTGTCCTGTGTTGAACTGCAGGAAGCTCACCCCCCCACCCCACCGGCCACCATCTGAAGCCGTCCCCATCCCAAGCTGCTAAATCAGCCCACTTCAGGCACCAGCCCCCATCAGGCACCGCCTGAAGCCGCCACCCTCGCCCGGCTGAAGGACTCTCGCCGCTTGAAGCTGTCCCCGTCGCCGGGCTACAGAAGCTCTCGCCGGCCCGCGCCTCAAGCCACCCCCATCCCCAGCTGCAGGACGCTTCTCGCTCCTCACCGGCCCCCAAAGCCTTCCCCCTCCTCCTGCTGCAGGACGCTTCTCCCCCCCCGCCGGCACTCGACAGCCCACCCCCCCTCCCCTGACAGCCCCCCTTGAAGCATTCCCCCTCCCCCGGCTGCAAGACAATCCCCGGCCCAGGGCCGGATTTTCGTATAAGCTTGACAAGCTTAAGCTTATGGCCACGAGATCCAGGGGGGCCCTCGTAGAGCCGGATTTACCACTAGGCTTCATAGACTGAAGCCTAGTGTCTTGAAATCTAGGGGGGCCTCCAGCCAAAGCAGGACACCTGCCGTTCAACTCTGGGCGGGCCCCCCTCTCTATCTCTCTCTCTCTGTCTGTCACTCTCCGTCTCCGCCCGCCATTCGTATCCGTGTCTGGGCCGCCGGGTCTCCGCTCTCCGCTCGCTCCACATCCACCGGCACGGCAGGCCACCTTACACATGCACACTGCTACGGCCAGCACATCCTCCCCCCTGCACAGGCGCACAACCACGGCCAGCCCATCATCGGCAGCACTGCGCATGCGCACTGCCACGGCAACTGCTCGGCGCTGGGCACGTTCTCCCTCGCTTTGAATTGTGGGAGATCTGGCCGCCATTGCTGTCCGGTCGCCGCCTTGCTGCGACTGCTGAAAACCAACGCAGAATCACTCCCTGACCCTGGTTCTGGAGTAATGCTCTTGAGTAACTTGCTTCTGGTTTCCTGGTCCTCCATAAATATTCTAAATGGAATTTAAACTGGAGGTGGTGGAAAGCTGAACAATAACAGCCTATTGCATTTTATCTGTTTATTTATTGTGTATATATATGGTCTATGGTACATAAACACACTGAACTTTTATCTCCTGTTCTGTATTATGTTTACATATTCTGTTGTGCTGCAGCAAGCAAGAATTTTATCTGGGACACATGACAATAAAACTCTCTTGACTCTTGACTTGGACTTAAGCAAAAAAGGGTTCTTGGGGCAAAGAGATGTACCTTAAATTTAGTTGCGTCTGGTTGGGTAGCTATGCTAGGGTGAAGACTATTCCATGCTTTAATTGTGCAGGGGAACTCCATGGAGCAGCCAGCATCTCTGGATAGAAGAAATTGGGTGATGTTTCGGGTAGAGACCCTTCTTTAGACTCCCTCTGGTTTTAGTGTTTTTAATTTAATTTAAAGATACAGCGTGGAAACAGGCCCTTCGGCCCACCGAGTCCACGCCGACCACCGATCACCCGTACACTAGTTCTATCCCACACATTAGCGGAGTAAGTCAAGAGTGTTTTATTCTCTCACATCCCAGTTAGAACAATGACATCCTTACTTGCAGCAGCACAACAGAATATGTAAACATAGTATTCTGTAAACAATGTTATAACGAGTAAACAAAACAGTGTATATTTATATATCAATATATAACCATATAAATGTGTGTGTGTGTGTGTGTGCGTGTGTGCGTGTGTGCGTGTGTGCGTGTGTGTGTGTGTGTGTGTGTAATGTATATACCCACACACACACATACACAATTTCCCTCCCGGGATTAATAAAGTTCTATCATATTGTGTCGTGTGTGTTGGAAGGAACTGCAGATGCTGGTTTAAACTGAAGATGGACACTAAAAGCTGGAGTAACTCAACAGGTCAGACAGAATCTCTGGACAAAAGGAAAATATTACGTTTTCTGCACACCTTTGGAATGTGGAAGGAAACAAGAGCACCCGGCGAAAACCATGGGAAAAGGAGCAAACTCCATACAGACAGCACCCACATTCAGGATCAATTCCGGGTCTCTGGCACTATTAGGCAGCAACTTTATGGCCAATGTACTGCCCCATAGTCTTGAACTGAATTAAAACATACAGTAGCTGTAAAGGGTGACATAGCGTCACTTGGAGATTTAAAACTGAAAATGGATATTTTCATTTTTTTAGTAACCAAAGTTATCAACGTATAATTTTTTGTGTGTTGGAAAACAAAATATAGTGGCACAGCTGGTAGACTTGCTGCCTCACACGCCAGAGATCTGTGGTCGATCCTGTCCTCAGCCACTGTCTGTATTGCATTTGCAGTCTCCCAGCAAGCATGTGGCTTTCCTCCTACATCGCAAAGATGCATTGGCTTTGTAAAATTGCCCCTAATGTGTGGGTGAGGAAAGTGGGTGAGGAAAGTGGGTGAGGAAAGTGGGATAACAGAACTTGTGTGAATGGGTAGACAAAAATGCTGGAGAAACTCAGCGGGTGGGGCAGCATCTATGGAGCGAAGGAAATAGGTGACATTTCGGGTCGAGATCCTTCTTCAGACTGATGTGAGGGTGGGGGGACGGGAAGAAGAAAGGAAGAGGCGGAGACAGTGGGCTGAGGGAGAGCTGGGAAGGGGAGGAGAAAGCAGGGATTACCTGAAATTGAAGAAGTCAATGTTCATACCGCTGGGGTGTAAACTGCCCAAGCAAAATATGTGCTCCTCCAATTTACGGTGGGCCTCACTCTGGCCATGGAAGAGGCCCAGGATAAAATGGTCGGATTCGGAATGGGAGGGGGAGTTGAAGTGATGAGCCACTGGGAGATCAGGTTGGTTATTGCAAACTGAGTGGAGGTGTTGTGCGAAGTGATCGCCAAGCCTGCGCTTGGTCACACCGAGGTTGATCATACGCTGAATAATCCAACCACATTTTTGTTTTGAAGTGGAAAGAAATAATAGAAATTGTATTCATTGCAACGTGTGAAGAAGTTGAGATACTGCATTATAATTTTGCTGCATGTCATTGTGGTATATATCATGTCTTGATTGGTGAATATGTTTACTTTGTGTCTTTATTTGAAGCAGAAATAATATGTAAATGCTTCATTGAGCATAATTCCTACTGGTAGCTATCCGAGCACATTATCGCACATGTCATGAAGCCATCTTAAATGACCACCTAAACTGTCATTTGGCAACTTAAAAAGCTGCCGAGGTTGCCCGGCTGACAACGGAGGGAAAATATTAAGTGAGAGCACTGCAAGGTGTGTAATATTTTTGACACTGTCATAGGGCTGCAGGACGCTCCCCCAACCCCCACCGGCCCCCGACAGCACCCGCCTGAGGCCGTCCCTCTCCTCCGGCTACAGAACGCTCGCCGGCCCGCGCCTGAAGCCATCTCCGTCCCCAGCTGCAGGACGTTTCTTGCTCCCCACCGGCACCCGAAGCCTTCCCCCTCCCCTGCAGCAGGACGCTTCGCCCTCCTCCCCACCGGCACCCGACAGCCCCTGCCTGAAGCCGTCCTCCTCCCCCGGCTACAGGACACTACCCCCCCCTATCCCCTCCCCCCCCCCACCTGAAGCCATCTTCGTCCCCGGTTACAGAATGGTCCGCTGCCCCCCGCATGAAGCCGTACCCATACCCGGGCAACAGAACGCTCCCAGTTGCCCCCGTCTGAAGCCATCTCACACCCCCAGCTGCAGGAAGCTCCATGCCAGCCCTCACCTGAAGCCATCCCCCTCCCCGCTGCAGGACACTCCATCTCACCAGCCCCCGCCTGAAGCTGTCCCATCCCCAGATGCAGGATGCTTCCGCAAACCCCCCCACCCCCCCACCAGCCCCTGCCTGAAGCCGGTGGCGAGTGGCCACAGCAGCGGTAGGCTGCGGCAGTGGCAGGGGGCCGCAGCGGTATTCCATGGTAGGGGTAGGCAGCGGCAGGGGTAGGCAGCGGCCCTCCACCGGCTGCAGGACGCCTCTCTTCGCCACCGGCTCCCGACAGCCCCCACCTGAAACCATGCCTCTCCCTGGGCTGCAGGACGCAACAAGAGACGCAACAAGAAAGAATGGACTGAATAAATCTTATCTTTAAACTTTCAATTTTGTTATATTTTAAGAGTTATTCACATTTGAAGCTTTAATAAATCCCTTTTCCACTTGCCGTGCCTGTCAGCTGGGCCTGCACAGTAATACCTGCATTGTCTATGTCACAATGGGAACCCAATCGGCCGGAATGGCTGCACCGCCAGAGAGCCGCTAAGAGTGGATGGGGGAGGGGGGGTGTTGGGTTGAGGGGGGGTGGAGGTTGAGGGGGGATGGAGTGAGTGCGTGGGAGGGGAGGGGAGGGGAAGGGAAAGGGGCGGAGTGGGAGGGGGGATCAGGGGCATCACAATGGGAACCCAACAGCCACGAGTGCACAGTTGGGGGCTATGTGTGAGTGGTGGAATATACCGTTGGGAGACCAGGCCTCCCGTGTGAAAAATGGGACCCAACGGGTTCCACTTAGTCTACTGAAACATAAAATTAAAGTGATTAGTGGAAAGGATTGGGGATGAGCAGAGATTGGGGAGGGTGGGGGGGAGGGGAGCCAGTCTACCCCATGACAGAAGGGGAAGTTGTACAGTTTGGAAGAAGGATCTCCTGTCGCGTTCTATACTGATGTTTCTCTGAGATCTTCGGTTTTCTCCAACACTCCATCAACGTACAGATATGTACCTTAATTTGCTTGGTATAAATGTAAAAATGTCCCTAGCGTGCGTATAGGGTAGTGTTAATGTGTGCTGATCGCTGTATCTATAAACTGTATCTCTGTATCTCCGTACCATGTCTCTAAACTGAATTAAACCTCGGTGACAATTTATAGTGATTTTCTGAAATAGATGTTTGATATAATTATGGAAGTTCAGCCACCATTACTTCAGCAGATGATGGTGGTATGGAGGTTTGTCTGACCCGCTCTCTAAGTGCAAAGATGGGACTCAGTCAGGTGAGCTGAAGTATCTGATAGGTTTGGCTGCAACTGAAGAATGGGAAGGGCATTAAATGGTTCACCTGCTGTCAGTTGGAATGCCAGGGACCTGATTCATTGGCTTGTGTTCTTGAAAGGTCCCTGGGTTCATGATCAATCAGCAATTATGCCAATTGGGACAGACACAAAATGCTGGAGTAACTCAGCGGCCAGGCAGCATCTCTGGAGAGAAGGAATGGGTGACAATGATCTATTCTACATTTACCTTGAACTTCATCCCATTTGATCTCTCGTTTTCACACCTTTCCCTTCCATATCACTTCTTTCCCTCCCCTTTCTCAGTCTGAAGAAGGGTCTCGACCCGACCCGACGGAGCCCGCGGTTGGGGCCCAGGTCGGCACCAGAGAGGTGTGAACTTAGGCGTCGACAGCGGTGAGGCTTCGGCAGTGGCAGCAGTGAAGCCTCGTGACGATGGGGCCTCGGCGGTGGTGAAAACTCGTAGCGGCGGCGATGCCTCGGGTGTTGATCTGTGGTCGACAGTCGATGTGCGCATGGAGAACCACCTTGAGGGGGGAGGGGAAGAACATTGGAGGACCTGGCGTGGGGACAAAAGGAGAAGCTTTGTAACTTTGTCAGCGCCGTAGGTGGCTGTTCTTTGCATAGATTGTGTATGCAAGCAAAGAATCTCACTGTGCTTGGTCACATGTGACAATAAAGTATTCCTATTCCTATTCCTCCTCCTCCTATGTTGGCCAGTGTGGGCAAGATGGGCCGAAAGGCTGGTTTCCACATTGTATCACTCTATGATTCTAGGAAAAAATTCACTGAATGCAGAATATAGTATTACAGCGAAAGTGCAGACAAAAAAAGCACACAATTAAGTAGATTGAAAGATCAGGAATACATCCCCAGGATATGAGAGGTACACTGAAGATGTAGCCAACATTAAAATGTACATTCCCCACTACATACACAATGTTTAGAACACATTGAAGATAGACACCAAAAGCTGGAATAACTCGGCGGGTCAGACAGCATCGCTGAAGAAAAGGGATAGATAATGTTTTGAGTCAAGACCCTTCTTCAGACTCGTAGAATGAATCTATGGGACCTGCTACTTGCCCATTGAGCTTTGCAATATTTTTCACAAAGGCATAAATTGTGTCCATGTCCTCTGTCTCCATCAAGGGTGTGGATATGCTATTTTCCAAGGAGTATAAGTAATTTGGAGTTCAACTGGACAGTAAGCTGGACTGGTACAGGAATGCTGAGATACTGTATGAGAAGGGACAGAGCTGTCCATAATTTCTGAGGAGGCTCTGCTCTTTCAACATCTGCAGTAAGATGCTGCAGATGTTCTATCAATCGGTGGTGGCCAGTGCAATTTTCTTCACTGTCATGTGCTGGGGCAGCAGGGCAAAGGTTGCGGACACCAACAGAATGAACAAACTCATCAGGAAGGCTGCATCTGTCCTGCGGGTGGAGTTGGAGTCATTGGAGTTGATCTTGGAGGGTAGGATGCTCCTCAAACTGTCGTGCATCTTGGACAATACATCTCACCTCCTCCATGAATAGACTGGTTCCACCAAGATGCAGCACAGAACACCACAAGAGATACTTTTACCCTGTGGCTATCAAACTGTCAGGGCCGGATTTAGATGAAGAGAGGCCCTAGGTGATTCCACTTGTGAGGCCCCTCCCAATCCCCCACCCCCAAGACGAGAGGAAGATGGAAGAGTCCACCAGATTGACACCGATGTGCAGCCAAACGAGGCCAAACGTGTGAGATAAGGGTTGGAAAGCTGTGTTTTTTATTTATTGCCAGTGCTAGTGTCGAGTTATCGGCTTAAAACATCATTATTCTGAAATGGAGGGCAAGGAAAATTACTGAAGTGTTGTTAAGAGACTAAGGTGCTTTGTGACAGCATATGTAAGAAAGGCCTATGAAGGCAGGATTACAAAATGTTTATGTGAAATAAGTGCATGCAGCGCATATCACAAGCGCGAAGACCCTCGTGGCCAGAAGCTCTGGGGTTTTAGATGCTCTCTGGTGCATTCTGAGCCTTATTTTAGAGCATTTTTGCACTAAATTTATGACCAATATTTCAGAAATAATTTTGGTTGAGTCAAGAGTAATGAGTGGTTGGAATGAGATAATTGGGGTCATTGTTGTATACATTTTTTTTAATCAAGAATTGAAGCTGTCCTTGTTTTAATAATCAAGTTGTACTGTAAAATGTTATGTAAAGTGTTATAAAGGAGCATGCAAACACTGCAAATAAAATACTGTAAGTTTTTGCAGTAAACAACGCCTTTTTTTAGAAAATGTTTTTTGTGTTGATTGCCTGTTACTGTTCGACTGTGTTAGTGTGTGCACATTGAAAATATGATGCAAAATGAAAGTCGCAATCTATGGAATTCATATTTTTCGGTATTGTTATCAAAGAAAAGAGAGCAGTTCCAATTGTTTGATATTCATATGGAGGAGAACATATAATTGCTCTAAAACCTACATTAATTTTGCAAATCTCACTAAACCATTTCCCTCTCCCCCTCCGCCTTCCCTCTCTCTCCCACCCCATCTCTCTCTCCCCTCCCCCTTCCCCTCTCTCTCTCCCCTCCCCTCCCTCTCTCTCCCCTGTCTCAACCGCCATTTCCCCCTCTCACAACCCCCCTCTCTCCCCTCCCCCTCTCTCCCCCCTCTATCTCAGCCCCCCCTTTCCCCCTCTCACACCCCCCCTCTCTCTCTCTCTCCCTCCCTCCCCCTCTCTCTACCTCCCACGCAGTAAGGCTCCGACTCCGCATCGCAGACACCACAGCCCCCCCGGCCCGGAGAAACGGGCACTCCCACAACGCAATATTCCACTATTTACCTGGAGTAGACATGAGGCATCGAGGTGATTGTGTGGAGTGCAAATGGAGATCTGAACCCGACCAGGCCCACTGCGCACGCGCGGAGAGACAGCGTCATTCTGCGTCACTACTGCGTCACCGGCTTCCCCCAACTGCTCAGGAAAACTCCTAAAATTTCCAGCGGGCCGGAACCAGAATCTCGGGTCATTTTCCGTCAAAGTGTAAACACTGATAGCGCTCCAATTTTTTTTTTCTCGTGATTATTTTTACTCTGGGAAAAAAAAACACCTTGGCCGGAGATTTTGAGGCCCTAGGATTCAGCCTATGAAGCCAATAGGTAAATCCCCTTAGATCTCGAGGTCCTAGGCTTATGCCTGTGAAGCTAATATGTAAATACGGCCCTGCAAACTGTGTAACTCCTTCCCCCTTCTGTCGTGAGGTAGACTGAGTGACTCCACTTCCCTCCCTCCTAATCTTTGCACATCCCCAATCCTGGACTTTCCACTCGTCACTTTAATTTCATGTTTCATGTTTTATGTTGTAGTTTTTTACTGTTGGCAGACCAAATTCCCTCCTGGGATAAATAAAGTTCTATCGTATCATATCTGAAACTATGTCATTTCTTCTCTCTCTACTGTCCAGCCTCAGGGCTTATTCTAATCATTTATCTCTCTCGGTGTGAATTTTTTTGCAATAATTTACCTTCCACTCATATCCACCTGTGCCTTTTGGCCACACTCTTGTCACTTACTTTGAAGTGATACAACGTGGCTGATGTACTTTCTATTTTATATTCAGCAGATGGCGCCACCTCCTGTGCTGAAGGGGGTGTGAAGCTAAATGTGCAGAAATCATGCTGACAATGTGCCTTTGAAGACCGGTAAAGAAATTTGCCAAAAGCAGTTGAGTTAAGTTAGGCAGGGAAGCTTCGCACTAATTATCCGTTGGACTTTATTGCTGAGATGAATACCCGTCACACAACAACATAAAACTACCAAGAAAAGCAATGAAGATATATTTAAATGAGAAACTGCACATGTCATTGCCTTAAATACATCTGGATGTTGCAGCTGATATAAAGTTCATTTAATAATTCACATTGTTCTTCCAGGTGAATGCTCTGCATGATACACAACTTTGCACATCTGTGGAAATCTGCAGAATTTCCTGCCAGTTCTCTCCCTTTGTTATACAAATCCCATCTGGAGGACAAGACCTCGGTTCGGCTTTGTACTCAACTACCAACGTTTTTTAAAATTGAAATATAGCAGCAAATTTAACTCCCTCTAGAAACGATTCCTAGTGAGGTGATAAAAGAGGTTGTTCTCTTCTCATTACCATCACCTCAGTGTTTTGTTATCTCTCTGTCCTGATTTCAGAAAACTCTACACCGTTAAGACTTTAAATCAACATTAAAATCTAAAACAAAACCAGAAAATGCTGTTAATACTTAGCAGGTCAGGCAACACCATCAAGAAGAGCAATAGAGCTAAGGTTTCAGGTCAAAGAACTGCGATGAAGGGCTTCAACAGGAGATTTTGACTCAGTTTCACTCCCCCAGAGGCAGCCTGACCTGCTGAGTCATGTTAGTACTCTCTGCTTTCGTCTTAGATTTCCAGCATCTGCAATTTTTTTTAAATTTCTCTTATTTCTTGGAATGCAATGCCCAAAAAGTGAAAGAACTACCTTCAGTAGTAATTTTCCAAAAGGAATTTGGTATATGTTTTTTTTTCCAAGGTAAATGACACAGGTATATAATGGTGGGGCCTCAGCGGCGACGGCAGTAAAGCCTCATGAGTCGACCTGTGGTCGATGAGAGCGTGGAGGGATCTGCCTTGAGGGTGGGAGTGGAAGAACAATGGACATTGGGGATGGAGATGGATGAGAACAAAGGACGATAGGGAGAATTGCTGTGGGGAACGGGGAGGGAGAATAAAGGAGGATCCGGCGTACTTTGCATACCTTGGATAAGCAAGCAAATAATTTAACTGTGCCCTGTCACATGTGACAATAAAGTATTCCATTCCATTCCATTCCACTGTAGGTAAACAAACACACAAAGAAGAGTAACATGAATTCTAATTGGAGCGGGATATGTATACCCAATAACTGAACAGCTAAAAGCATTTTAATTTAGCTGTGAATTAGTACATGATGTAAACAGCAACAATGTATTGTGCTTCAACTACATCCAGGGACCTCGACAGTCCTACCAGGTGAGACACAGGTTCACATGCACCTCCTCTCACCTCATCTACTGCATCCGGCGTTCCCGATGTGGGCTCCTGTACATCGTTGAGACCTATCATAGACTTGGTCACTGTTTCGCTGAACACTTATGCTCGGCCCGCCAAGGCCTACTGGATCTCTCAGTTGCTAATCGCATTAACTCCACTTCCCATTCCCATGCAGACCTTTCTGCCTTGGGCCTCCTCCATTGCCAGAGTGAGCCCACATGAAAATTGGAGGAACAGCACCTCATATTTCACTTGGGTAGCTTACAATCCAGCGGTATGAACATGGAATTCCCTAATTATAGGTAACATCTACAAACACTTCCCTCCCATCTCCTCTCATTCGGGACACTTACCCCTATCCTCTACTAAAACTCGGTTAACCAGCTCCATAGTTTGAAATGGGGAGAAGGTACAAACTGTGTACAGACAAGCACCCATAGTCAGGATTGAACCTGGGTCTCTGGCGCTGTAAGGCAGCAACTCTACCGCTGCGTCACCGTGCCGTCTTTTCTTGCTTCCAGTTCCACTCTTCCCCTACAATCAGTCTGAAGAAAGGTCCCGAAACGAAATGTCACCTATCCATTTTCTCCAGAGATGCGGCCCGACCCGTTGAGTTTCTCCATCAGTTTGAACCTATCTTTGGTATAAACCACACCTGCAGTTCCTGTTAATACAGAATCAAGGGATATGGGGAAAAAGCAGGAACGGGGTACTGATTTTTGGATGACCAGCCATTGATCTACTTCTGCACCTATTTTCAATGTTTCTATGTTTCTATTACAATGAATTTGTCATCGATTCTATTTCAGGAACACCTTAGACCGGAGGGCAGACAAGAATTAATTTGGTTTGGGCTTCTTGTGTTGCGACTATTTAAATTTAGTGTCCAATAATTGTTGAAAACGAAGAGTTTCAACTAAAAAATAGCAACAATTGTTTACTTTCCAGCAAAGATGTTTTTTGGTGTGGAGAACTCTTACCAATTATTCTCTACAATAGATGATCATTACTATTTTTGAAGTGGAATAATTTGCTTTTAAGAACCATTAACCAATCCCCTCAAGACTTACTGAAAACAATCGCACACCTTCAACACAGGAAATACATTAACTGAAGACATAAACACAAACAGTAGTTTAGTTAAGTTTAGTTACATAGATGCATAGATAATAGGTCATTCGGCCCTTCGAGCCAGCGCCATATGGGACCATATCAAAGGCTTTCTGAAAGTCCAGGTACACTACATCCACTGGCTCTCCCTTGTCCATTTTACTTGCTACATCCACAGAAAATTCCAGAAGATTTGTCGAGCATGATTTCTCCTTCCTAAATCCATGCTGACTTGGACTGCTCCTGTTACTGCTATCCAGATGTGCTGCTATTTCATCTTTAATAATCGACTCCAGCTTCTTCCCCACCACTGATGTCAGGCTAACTGGTCTATAATTCCCTGCTCCCTCCTTTTTGGAAAAATGGGATAACATTAGATACCATCCAATCTACAGGAACTGATCCAGAATCTGTAAAACATTGTAAAATGATTACCAATGCGTCCACAATTTCTAGAGCCACCTCCTTTAATACCCTGGGATGCAGACCATCACGCCCTGGGGATTTATCAGCCTTCAGTCCCATCAGTCTATCCAACATCATTTTCTGCCGAATGTGGATTTCCTTCAGTTCCTCCATCATCCTTGGTCCTCTGTCCCCTAGTACATCTGGGAGATTGTTTGTGTCTTCCTCAGTAAAGACAGAACCTGTTCAACTCGTCTGTCATTTCCTTGTTCCCCATAATAAATTCATCTGTTTCTGTCTTCAAGGGACCCACATTTGTCTTAACTAATTTTTTCCTCTTCACTTACCTAAAAAAACTTTTACTATGCTCCTTTATATTCTTGGCTAGCTTACCTTTGTACTTCATCTTTTCTCCCCGTTTTGCCTTTTTAGTTACCATCTGTAGCACTTAAAAAGTTTCCCAATCCTCTGGCTTCCCGCTCATCTTCGCTATGATATATGTCTTCTGCTTTATTTTTATACAGTCCTTGACTTCCCTTGTCAGCCATGGTCGCCTTTTACTCCCCGTAGAATCTTTCTTCCTCTTTGGAAGATACAGCATGAAAACAGGCCCTTCGGCCCACCGAGTCTGCACCGACCAGCGATCCCCACACATTAACACTACCCTACACACACTAGGGACATTTTACATTTATACCAAGCCCATTAACATACAAATTTCTACATCTTAGGAGAGTGGGAGGAAACCGAAGATCTCGGAGAAAACTCACGCGGTCACAGGAGAACGTACAACTCCATACAGCCAGCACCTGTAGTCAGGATCGAACCCGGGTCTTTGGCGCTGCAAGCATTGTAAGGCAGCAACACTATCGCTGCGGCACTGTGCCGCTCGTTACGGTATGGTACTATCGATAAGAGAAATAGATAGACGATGTTTAGGATGTGTAGGCAGGAACTGCAGATGCTGGTTCAAACTGAAGATAGACACAAAATGCTGGAGTAACTCAGCGAGACAGGCAGCATCTCTGGAGAGAAGGAAAGGGTAACATTTCGGGTTGAGACCCTTCTTCCGACTAGAGTCAGGGGAAATGGAAATAAGTGATATAGACTGTGATGTAGAGATATACGTAGAACAAATTAACGAAGATGTAAAAAAGTAACAATGATTAAACAGGCCATTGTTAGCTGTTTGTTGGGTGAAAATGAGAAGCTGGTGCAACTTGGGTGGGGGGAGGGATGGAGAGAGAGGGAATGCAAGGGTTACTTGAAGTTAGAGAAATCAATATTCATACCATTGGGTTGTAAGCTGCCCAAGCTAAATATGAGATGCTGTTCCTCCAATTTGCATTTAGCCTCATTCTGACAATGGAGGAGGCCAAGGACAGAAAGGTCAGTGTGGGAATGGGTAAGGGAATTAAAATGTTTAGCAACCACGGGATCTGTTAGGTCCAGGCGAACTGAACGAATGTGGTCAGAGAAACGATCACCCAGTCAACGTTTGGTCTCGTCGATATATGAGTCCACATCTTGAATAACGGATACAAAAGATGAGATTGGAGGGGGTGCAAGTGAATCTCTGCCTCACCTGAAAGGTCTGTCGGGGTCCCTGGACAGAGTCGAGGGAGGAGGTAAAGGTCCAGGTGTTGCATCTCCTGCGGTTGCAGGGAAATGTACCTGGGGAGGGGGTGGTTTGGTTGGGAATGGATGTCTAGGATGCAGCAATGAAGCAAGACGCAGAAGTGAACAAATTTTTGCTGAAGATATTATAGAGCCAGGTGTGTTTAATTGTGATATGCATCAGGATTGGAACAATTAAATCCTTATTTTCTGCAGTTTTACAGGCACATTAACCCAACAAAACAAGATATAAATATCACAATAAACAAAAATAGAATAAATTGTCAATTAAACCAGGTAATCAGTGCATAACATGCCAAACCCAAACCAGGCCAAAGGACGCAGTGCAAACTATAAAATAAATCATGGTAGTTCATTGCTGAGGTTGAGTTTTGAATTAATAGTTGGGGTTGTAATGTGATTCAACACTTAAATGATTGATGGAAAGAAACTGTACTTCAACCTGGGGATGATGGTTCTTAGGCTTATGCACATGTTTCCTGATGGTAGAAGAGAGATGAGAGCATGATCAGGGCGGTATGGGTCTTTGATGAGGCAGGAACTCCTGTAGTGGGCCATGGCACTCCTGGTGAGCAGGCTCCCCAATGGAGGTGTCTCTATAAGGGAGTCCTCCCCCTTTACATTGGGGACCTTGGGTGGAGAGTGTTGCACAGAGCTGTGGGGTGAAACAGATATTTGTCGGCTCACGGACTCGCCAGCCGCCTGTCACTTCTGTGGCGAGGAAGAGACCGTGTTCCATGTGTATATGGAGTGTGAGAGGCTGCAGCCCCTGCACGAGTATCTGAAGGGGCTGATCCTCAGGTTTTGGTTGCATTGTTGACAATATTTTAATCTGATAACTGTTTGTAATTGCAAACAGCCAATGGCAATCTTGATTTTGTTACTACTCTGTATTTGTGTTTGTTTAAATAAAAGGCCTTTCTATATATAAATATATATATATA
The DNA here is from genome assembly GCA_035221665.1 of Okamejei kenojei. Classification (NCBI taxonomy): domain Eukaryota; kingdom Metazoa; phylum Chordata; class Chondrichthyes; order Rajiformes; family Rajidae; genus Okamejei; species Okamejei kenojei. The sequence goes on along the minus strand of CM069150.1, from coordinate 4,168,150 downwards.
TTTTTAATGTGAGCTGTGGGCCGGGACACACCCAGTGAGCAGACCCGACTAGCACACCGCGGACCAACAATGAAGAACGACTAGTCCGCCATGGTCCAACGACGGAGGACCCGCCTGTTTAAAATATTTATGCTCGCCCTGTGGACCAGGAATCGGAGAGGAGATGGAGGGAGAGGCCGATGGAAGCACAAGGGGCCCAGTGAAAGGAACCAGAGGGCCTAACCTGCTGCACCCTTGAGGTCAGCTGCGTATGGTGCCCCCTGGGCTGAAGAGGACCAGGCATTACAGGATGACCAAAATGGAGGCGACGGCTTCAACAGGCCTTTGTGGCCACTGCTGCTCGGACAGTAAAATGGCACCAAAATGGCAACTTTTGCATGTGGACTCAATGGGCTGTTCAGGGATTGCACTTAGATATGGAGTATCTTGCTGAGCCGTATGCAAAAAATATATTTAATTGCACCTGGTACACATGATAACAAAGAAACTGGCTATTGACCATTTGTAGATCCGTTTTATACTATTGAAGTTAATACCACTGATGGATCGTGCAATGTACACCACTTTCTGCAGCCTCCTTCGTTTATTAAGCTGGAAAGAGCACAAAGGAGATCTCCTCACCTCCCTGAACTCTACCAAGGATCACAAGCTTGCCTGCCTCTAGACCCGTCCCTCCACCGACACTCCTCGACTTGACCACCCGCAGGCCTGGGGCTCCACCGCTGGACCGCACTGCCTGCCCATACACCACAAGGCCGAGATGCCACCACAAGGAGCAACACCAACATCCAATGCCTCACCGAACTTCACTGCCTTCCCAGTTCAACCCAGGCTCGGACCACCGAAACTGCCGCATCCGCCGACTCTCACCGCCTCCTCAGGGGCCACTGCTGCCGCTGACCCCGAGATAACGGCTTCTCACACTAAGTCTGTGACCTCTGGGCAGCACTCCCAGTATAGTGTAACAAGCCTATAGACTGCTTTATCAGCGGCTTAAAACACATTGCTGCACGCTGTCATTTTGAAAATTTATGCAACAAACTGATCCGTGACAAGCTCGTTGGAGGTATGCTCAGTGACAAGGTGAGAGATGATCTACTCCAAACCATCACATCTGAAGCAGTTATCCAGAAGATGCAACGCCATTTCTCATTGCACGGTTCCCCTGCACGCCTTCTATCCGACAACAGCAGTCAATTCACCAGCCAGCTTTTCAAAAATTTCACTCAACGATGGGACTTTCTACATATCACCAGCAGCCCTGAGCAGTCCAACAGACTCGCCGAATGAGCTGCCTAAAGCGCAAAACAACTAATGGAGCATTCTTACCTTGCTAAATCTGCCGTCTACCTGGACCTGCTCAATTTAAGGAACATTGCCAGCGACTGATGTCTCATCAAACCCACGCTGCCCTGCCTGTACCCCAGCAGCTTCTGCTGCCACAGGTTCGTTCAACGCCCACGGTCCAGAAACAACTACAATTGAAGCGCGATGCACAAAAGCGTTTTTCTGACAAGTCCAGTAAGCCGCTTAAACCTCTCTTCAGTGGACAGGTTGTTCGCCTCCAGACTATCAAAGGCTATGGCCGTCTGGGTCACATCCACAGCCCTGCCAAAGAACCGCGCTCCTACCTGCTAAGCGCGGGCCATTTACAGACGCAACCATCAACATCTCCTTCCTGTGAAGGAACCGCGTCCTGCGGCTCCATATCCAGAGGGCTCGCGTTTTGTATACCCACCCATTACCGGGCCGACTGCTCCACAGCCAGAGACTGTTTCCCCCGCGGCCTCCCCACGGCGTTCAGTGCCCAGCTCTCCGACTTCACCAGCTTTACCCGGTGGGTCTCCGGTGCCGTCCCCGGTCACATCCCCGGTCCCCTCCGCAGTCTCTTCACCGGTGAAAGGAGGAGACGCGGATTCGTACCGCACACGTGCCGGACGGGTCAGCAGGCCACCCATTAGATACGGTGATTTTGTGTAACCATCCATACTTCCCTCTATGCGTTATTAACGTTTCGGCTACTGTATAGTTTAGCCACCATGTATCCACGCATCTATGCTTTATTTTGTTTCTACCAGGAAAGATGTAGATTGGTTATATCCTACTAACCAATTGTAGTGTTTGTTAGTAGTAGCTCCGCCTACTATGCGGTTTATATTACCAGGAGGTTGCTTACGTGATGCAGACTGAGTAGCTGCCAGTTACTGTCACGTCCTGCAGACCAACGCTGTAATTGTACTTTAATGAATATGTGTTGTATCTTGATGTGTGTACGACTCGACTCATTACAGTTAGCCACACCCCACCCATACAATACAATATAGGGCGCTGATTAAACCACTGTACTCTACTGTGGAGTTCTTGTTACGGAGCTGCCGACCCACCCCGGCTCGCAAGGTGCACCAGTGAACCTTTCCTTCTTCACCCACGGTCTGTTGGCGTGTCTACTCTGGGGACAGTGCTTTCCTCAGGCTGCTGCCAGAGATGATGCTTGGTCACGATGAGGATCCCCATCTGCTATTTCTTAAAGCTCTCCGTTTCTTCCTACACCACAGATCCAGCCAATTTCCCTCTACTAAGACTCTCCTCAGCCTAACGGAGCTGGTCCTCACCCTTAACAACTTCTCCTTCAACTCCTCCCACTTTCTCCAAATCCGAGACATAGCTATGGTCATCCGTCATTAACTTCACCACCAATATCCATCCTGCACTCAAACTCATGGACCATTTCCAACACCTCCCTCCACTTTCTGATCTCACCATCTCCAGGTCTGATGTCTATTGCAATTCCACTGACTCTCACAACTATCTTGACTACACTTCTTCCCACCCTGCTTCCTGAAAAGACTCTATCCCCTACTCCTAATTCCTCCGTCTATGCCACAGTTGCACCCAAAATGAAGTATTCCATACTGGGACATCCAAGATGTCCTCATTGTTTCGGGAAAGAGGGTTCCCCTCTTCCATTATAGATGAGGTCCTCACGCATATCTCCTCCATACCCTGCAGTTCTGCCCTTGCTCCCCCCACCTTTAGTCATAACAGTCCTCCTATTCCTTACCTTCCATCCCATCAGCCGTCACATCCTACACGTAATTATCTGATATTTTCGTCACCTCCATCAGGTTCCCAACACTAGTCACATTTTCCCTTCTCCACCCCTTTCCTCCTCCCGCAGAGACCGTTCCCTCTGCAACTCCCTGGTTAACTCATCCCTTCCCACCCAAACCACCTCCTCCCCAGCTACCTTCCCTTGCAACCGCAGGAGATGCAACACCTGTCCCTATACCTCCTCCCTCGACTCTGTCCAGGGCACCCGACAGTCCTTTCTGGTGAGGCAGAGGTTCAGTTGCACCTCCTCCAGCCTCATCCACTGTATCCATTGTTCAAGATGTGGACTCTTATACATCGGCAAGACCAAACGTAGACTGGGTGATTGTTTAGCAGAACACCTTCGCTCAGCCCGTGTGAACCCATCTAATCTCCCGGTTGCTGGACACTTTAATTCTCCTTCCAATTCCTACACAAACCTTTCTCTCCTCAGTCTCCTCCATTGTCAGAGTGAGCGTAAACGCATATTCTCGCACTTCCGGTAGCCCCGGCATTCCCACTCTCTCTATCCCTCCCCAACCCAAGTCGCACTAGCTTCTCATTTTCACCCTCCAAACAGCTTCAAATTGCCTGTTTCCTTTATCATCATTACTTTTTTGCGTATCTTTCATTCATTGTTCTTTATCTCTCCACATCACCGTCTATATCTCTCAATTTCCCTTATCCTTAACCAGTCTGAAGAAGGTTCTCGACCCGAAACATCACCCATTCTCTCCAGGGATACTGCCTGTCCCGCTGAGTTACTCCAGCTTTTTGTGTCTCCCTTTCGTTTAGTTAAGTTTAATTTAGAGATACAGCACAGAAACAGACCCCTTGGCACTTTCTGCATCTACCTTCATTCTTGGGTATTCAAGTTAGCGAGCCGGACTCTAATGCTACCAGTAAGTATACTGTCTACCGTACATCTATAGGGGTTCGATAAAGTATTCAGTAACATGTAGAATCTCCTCAAACTTCTGAGGAAGTTGAGTTTACTTTGTTGTCAAGTGTGTCGAGGTGCAGTGAAAGGTTTTTGTTGCGTGCTAACCAGTCAGCAGAAAGGCAATACATGATTACAATCGAACCATTTACAGTGTATAGACACATGATAAGGGAATAATGTTTAGTGCAAGGTAAAGCCAGCAAAGGCGTTGGTGAGCTATTGTTGTGATTGCATCAACATCCTGGGCGCTGGACAGATCATCAGAGACATGTCCAGGAACTTCATTACAAGTGAACTGGGTGTAAAACTTCATTTCAAGAATGAAACAATTTAGCGTCATTAGCATATGCTTGTGCATTTATGATTTGCATTTGTGATATAGCGTTATGGCCTCAAAGCCCAAAATATGTTTAAAAGCATATGAAATATGTTTAAGTGCATTCTCAACAAATTTGTAGGAAGTTGACAACCAATTTGCGCGCCTCAAATTTTCACAGACAGTAATGTGATAATGACCCTACAATCTGTTTTACTAATGCAGTTTCTATATAAATATTGTCCCAAGCAAAAGGCAGAATTAACCTGCTCATTATTATTAGTAATTTACATTTCCTTTGGCATTCACAACAACTTAAATTTCTGAAGAACTGAAAAACTGAAAAGGGGTCTCGACCCGAAACGTCACCCATTCCTTCTCTCCAGAGATGCTGCCTGTCCTGCTGAGTTACTCTTGCTTTCTGTGTCTATCTTCAGTTTAAACCAGCATCTGCAGTTCCTTCTTACACAACTTTAATTTAATATTTAATACCAAAAAAGCCATTCTGACAGTTTCTTCAGTTTTACACTAAAGTGGTAGCCAGGGTGTGCCTATATCTTGTGTTACTTGAAGTTAGAGAATTCAATGTTCATACCACTGGGGTGTAAACTACCCAAGCGAAATATGAGGTGCTGTTTCTCCAATTTGCGCTGGGCCTCACTCTGACCGGAGGAGGTCCGGGACAGAAAGGTCAGTGTGGGAATGGGAGGGGGAGTTAAAGTGTTCAGCAACCAGGAGATCACTTAGGTTTCGTGGACTAAGCGGAGGTGTTCAGCGAAACGATCGCTGAACCTGCGCTTGGTCTCGCCGATATATAAGAGTCCACACCTGGAACAGCGGATAAAGAAGATGCAGTTGGAGGAGATGCAAGTGAACCTCTGCCTCACCTGAAAGGTCTGTCGGGGTTCTTGGACGGATTCGAATGAGGAGGTGTAGGAACAGGTGTTGCATCTCCTGTGGTTGTAGGGGAAAATACCTGGGGAGGAGATGGATTGGTGGGAAGGGACGAGTTAGCCACAGAGTTGCGGAAGGAACAGTCTCTGTGGAAAGGGGTGGAGATGGGAAGATGTGGCTAATGGTGGGATCCCGTTGGAGATGTTGAAAATGTCGAAGGATTTTATTTCATTAAAAAATATTGTTTTAAGATATTATTTTACTTATTTCCTTCAATTAATAATTTACAGTAAATAGTTACCTGAGCTATTCACAATTTTTGCAGCATGAAAATAAGTGATGTGATAAATTCAAATCAGAATAAAGTCTACTAATTATGTGGAGTTGTTAGGTTGTTGTGAAAAAATAATCATCTAGCAGCTGTTTAATCTTCAGTGGTTTATCAAGTGTAGGGTTTGTGAGATTACTAAAAAATAAATAAATTTAATAGGGAAAAGAGCCCTTGTGTCACAGAGAGACCATGCCTGGAGTAGTGGTGGAGCAGTAATGCAATGGTAGAGTTACTGCCTTACAGTACCAGAGGCCCGGGTTTGATCACCAGTACGGGTGCTTTCTGTACGGAATTTGGACGTTCTCCTCGTGACCTGCGTGGGTTTCCTCCGAGATCTTTGGTTTCTTCCCACACTCCAAACACATGCAGGTTAATTGGCTTGGTGTAAATGTAAAGAAATGTATCTAATGGGCGTAGGATGGTGTTAATGTTCAGGGAGCGCAGGTCGGTACGGAGTCAGTAGGCTAAAGGGCCTGTTTCCACGCTGAATCTCTAAACTAAACTAAACTAAACAAAAACATTGAAAGTGGTGTGGAAGCAGGGAGCACCTTGTTATGTTTAGACTTGTGCAAATCTGGATTTCTGCCCTGACACTGTCTGGTTTCCACAAGGGACCCACAAATCCACTCAGGCCAAAACGTTGTTTTTGAAAATTAAATAACGTATTAGTTTTCCAAATGACTTCCACTCTCACATAGCATCCTCCAAGAGTCAGAAAAGCAGGGAAACTGATGAAGGCCAATGTGCCAAAAACCTTCTTGACCATCTTATCTACCTGTGATGCCACTTTCAAGGAGCAGAGTACCTGCACTCCTAGATCCCCCTGTCATTTACTATGAAGGTCCTACCCTGCTTAGACTTCGCAAAATACAGCACCTTACATTTATCTGCATTGATCTCCATAAAACATTCCTCTGCCCACTTGCCCAACTGATCAAAATCTTGGTGTAACCTTCGATAACCATCTTTGCCATCTGCAGTTCCACCCACTTTAGTGTCATCTGGAAACTTGCTAATCATGCCTTAGACATTCTCAAACAAATGGTTGATATAAACCGCAAACAGAAATGGACTTGCACCAAGCATCGAGGCACACCAGTAATCACAGGCCCCCAGTCTGAAAAACAACCTTCCACCATCGCCCTCTGCTTCCTTGCAGGAAGCTAATTTTCTCTCTAAGAGACTAGCTCTCCCTGGATCCCAATGTGATCTAACCATCCAGAGCAGCCTTCAAAGCTCAGTCCCTCGTCCAAAGGTGAACACAATACTCCAAGTGCGCCCTCACCATTGAATCATGCAACATAACATTTCAGTTTCTATGTTCTAGAAAGAACTGCAGATTCTGGAAAAATCGAAGGTAGACAAAAATGCTGGAGAAATTCAGCGGGTGAGGCAGGATCTATGGAGCGAAGGAATAGGTGATGTTTCGGGTCGAGACCCTTCTTCAGATCCTTCTTTCAAATTCAATATCAAGTCAAGTCAAGTCAAGTTTATTCGTCACATACCCATACGAGATGTGCAGTGAAATGAAAAGTGGCCGTGCTCGCGGACTTTGTGCAAAAAAACAAACAAACAACCAACAACCTACAAACAGAATGGGACAGAATCACATGTTCTTTTACTTATTAAATATTGTGGGCGGTATTGTGGTACAGTAGAGTTAGTCCCTGGTGAGTTAGGAGTTTACAGTCCTAATGGCCTCTGGGAAGAAACTCCTACTCAACCTCTCCGTTCTCACAGCATAACGGACTCGTTTGCCTGACCGTAGCAGCAGATACAGTCCGTTGCAGGGGTGGAAGGGGTCTCTCATTATCTTATTGGCTCTGGAGTTGCACCTCCTGATGCATAGTTCCTGCAGAGGGGCGAGTGAAGTTCCCATAGTGCATTCGGCCAAACGCACTACTCTCTGCAGAGCCTTCTTGTCCTGGGCAGAGCAATTCCCAAACCAGATTGTAATATTTCCGGACAAGATGCTTTCCACAGCCGCTGAGTGGAAGCACTGGAGGATCCTCGGAGACACTCTGAATTTCCTCAATTGCCTGAGGTGGTAAAGGCGCTGCCTTGCCTTACTCACGAGTGCTGCAGCGTGTGATGTCCATGTCATATCCTCAGAGATGTGGACTCCCAGGTATTTAAAACAGCTCACCCTATCCACAGTATCCCCATTTATCCTCAATGGTGTGTACGTCCTCGGATGATGTGCCCTCCTAAAGTCCACAATCAGCTCCTTAGTTTTTTTGATGTTCAAGAGGAGGCTGTTGGCCTGACACCAGAGTGCCAGATCAGCCACCTCCTCATCGTTGTCTAAGATCAGGCCCACCACCACAGTGTCATCGGCAAACTTGATAATCGATTTGGAGCTGAACCGAGCCACACAGTCATGTGTGTACAGAGAGTACAATAGGGGGCTGAGAACGCAACCCTGCAGGGATCCTGTGCTCAGGGTGAGGGACTTTGATGTATTCCCTCCCATCTTGACTACCTGGGGCCTGGCGGCGAGAAAGTCCAGGGCCCAGGCACGCGGGGGTGTTGAGCCCTAATTCCAGCAGCTTCTCGGCCAGTCTGGTGGGGACTATCATGTTGAAGGCTGAGCTGAAGTCTATGAACAGCATCCTCACGTAGCCCCCCCTTCTGGCTGTCAAGATGAGAGAGAGCGGTGTGCAAAACCTGGGAGATTGCATCGTTCGTGGGTCTGTTCGGACGGTATGCGAATTGTAACGGGTCCATGTTACGAGGGAGGAAGGCGCAGATGTGTTCTATCTATCAATTTCCATACTCACTGCACTTAAGCCCCTGTCCCACTTACATGTCCTTGTCACGCTAATTACGCGACCTCGTCGTCGCGTTGAGGCGCGACAGTCCCGCGAGAGTCGCGTGCATCATCCTGCGCCCGCACAGCCATCTGGAGCGTGTGACATCATTTGAGGATGGACACAAAATGCAGGAGTAACTCAGCGGGAACGGCAGCATCTCTGGAGAGAAGCAATGGATGATGTTTCGGGTCGAGATTCTTCTTCAGCCTGAAAGATGTGTCTTGACCCGAAACGTCATCCATTTCCTCTCTCCAGAAATGCTGCCGGCCCCGCTGAGTTACTCCTACATTTTGTCTCTATCTTCAATCATCTTGGACCCGCTCTGGGAGTAGGTGTGGGGGCAGATCCAGATCCGCAATGGCCGTGAGTCCCAGACTGATTTCGATGACCATTTGCCTGGCTTCTGCTGCTGTTGGAGGTGAGATGTTGCGTCGCGTCAGGGTCTTGGGCCTGTCCCACTTTGGCCGTCAGTTACGCGACAGGCCGGTGGCGCGCGAAGATTTTGTGCAGGATGAAGTCCCCTCTCCTCCACACCATTCCACACTCCTCCACACCACTCCATGCTCCCGTCCCCACGCTACCCACACACTAGCCACGCGCTACTCACACGCTACCCACATGCTAGCAGATCGCGTAAATGGCACGCGAAAGACAGCTAAGTGGGACAGGCCCTTTACTGATGAAAGCCAGCCAAAAGTCTTCTTCGCCACCTTATCCACATGAGATGCCACTTTCAATGAACTATGTAATTATACACCTGGGTCCCAGTGTGAAAGTTCATTTCTTAAAAAGTAGATAGCAACAACTGTTGAAGGTAGACCATGGCAATCTTTAATTGATTCATCAGATGGAAGTGGTGAGATTACAATGAGCACAAACATTGTTCAGTGCTTCTCGTGCTCCCACTCACAGAACAAAGGCGAGTTAGCACAATTATACATTTTTCTTATCAGTAAAACACTCCTACCAAGTCTGAATATGGCATGACTGAAAGATTCTGTAACCTTTCACATTATAGGAAAGCTGGGTCCAAATCGAGCTCATCCAATGACAAGTTATTACTTATCTCTGGAGCGTTAGCTATTTTTTTCAATCTTGGCTTCATTATGGCTTTGAAGAAGCACATGTTATTACTGCAGGCTGCCATCTTAATGTCTCTATTGAAAAGACAACCTGTCCTCCATATTGTGTTTCATATAATTTACAAAGTCATTCAGACTTGGCACCGAGCCATTCTTTTGTTCTACTAGTCCATGCTTTTGTAGAAGAATTACTCCATTTTAGATTTGACTATTCGATTTGACTATTAGCTCTTTCATTCCCTCCTTTTTATCAAACGTGATAGCATTCACTGTCCTTGGTATGTACACACAATGGTCGCAAGTATTAGAGCAATGATTAGCAGAATGATAGAGCCATAATATATCACAGTACCCCAAAGTCTATCAAACCAAAGGTATGGCTACCAGTTCAATAGTACCCCAAAGTCCATCAAACCAATGGTATGGCAACCAGTTCTCACTCTCTTTATTGACAACCATCCTGATGAAGCTTGTTTAGGGTTAATGGATCAGGTGCCACCTGTAGGCGGTGTAATACTTTCAGCCGATATTGGGGTTGTGCCATAAAGGTTTCACCTGTCCGAGGGTGTTGCCAGTCTCTTCGTAGATCGTTGCACAGCTGCTCCCCCCTCTCCCCCCCCCCCCCCCCTCATCCTGTGGTGGGGTTCATCACCTTGATCTATCTGTGGGTTTGGACAGCTTCTAGTAGGTTTGGATGGACTTCTTCCACATTACCACGTAGAAGCAGCTGCTGGACTGGAAGCCAAACACAAAGCCAGTGTAGATTGCAGTCTGTGTTGATGTAGAAGGTGCCACTGAAGTTGATGACATTAAACTCCTCAAATCCGACAGCAAGGCCAGGGTCAGAGCTGGCGGTCTGCAGTAACTCCCTGCCCTTGTTGTGCACTACCTAGTTAGGAACGATCTGCATCGTCCCCTTTGGAACTTCCTCAGGTCAGTCTCACTGATGGCGCTGTTTTCGGGGCACATGTCATAGATATCTGGGATGTTGTTGTCAAAGTCCTTGCAGGTGTCTCCTCTGCTGTCACCATCGGCATCGGTCTGGTCAGGGTTGGGAACAAACAGCAATTGTCCTTCTCATCAGAAACGCCATCAATGCCCTCCTCATCAATGTCCTGATTGTCATCACACTGACTACCCACCAGGTCTGAGTCATTGTCTTCCTGAATATGCTTAGGCATAATCTCTTTCAAGAGGTCCATCTGTTTCAAAATGTTCAACTTTTCTCTTTCTAGACCATTGGTCATACGGTAGAGCTCAAAATGCTTCAAGATTGTTGATCAAATGTGGTTTGCCTCTGACCAAAGGTTTTGCACTTCCTCCTGATCTGTAAAAATGTTCTTTCTTCTGTATGGATCAGATTTACAAGGCGCTGCAGGTAGCAATCAATCACAAACTCCTTGTTACATCCTGGGTGGGGCAACGTCTTTCATGCACCTCTTCATGCTGCTCTTTTATGTGTTTTTTAAGTCTGTCAACTCCTCTGTAAACAGCACAGCAACCCTTATACTGATATCGATACACGATGGGGAAATTTCCTTTCCAAGTTTGAATTTGGTTTCCGGCCACGTTTTTGTCCAGATTGTTTCTTCACATCCTTAATATTGCACTTCTTAACTGGTAACTTACTCTTCTTCTTCCAATATGGTTGAAAAGACTCATCTGAAGAGCCATTCTTAAATTGTTTCTCTGTCATCTTCATTTGATAAATACCTTTCAGAAAGGTCATTGGACCACATCCATCCACAACATCATTTCTTATAGACACAAGATTCTTCATTGCAGTTAATTGTTTTTTTTACATTTAATGGTTGAGTTGCATCTTTTACCTGAACTTTTCCCCAAGAGCACTCTGTATATTCAGGTTCTGAGCACAAGAACATATCCTTCTTCAATGGGGATTCCGAGTTGCCCACATCCACCGACCGCAAAGTGGCTCCACTATATGTACAAGGCTGAAAGTGCTAACACTGGGACAGGTTAATGTTTCGCAACATTATCCTCCTCATCATTTTCAGTCACTGTTCCATTCCAAGGTGAAAAGGTTATTGAACCATCCAGAACTTCCTCCATTTAGTCCTTATTTCTACTGGATGGGCACTGTCCCTCATTTAAAACAATGCTGCAACTTGAATGCATGTCCAGGATGTAACTGTGGCCCTCTGTTATCAGAGTTCTGAACAGTCCTTCCAATTGCTAGTATTCTGCCTGATGCACCTCTACCTCATTGCAGACATTGGACTTTGTCTCTGGAACTGGTGTGCTATAATGCTCAGAACTATGTTCTCCACACTAATCTTGCCTTTGCTCTATCTATTTTAGGTGAGCCTGAATTGATTAAATTTAATCATGTTAATCCTTTGTGTCTTGCTGACACTGAAGAAGGGTGCAAGATTCTTTAGACTCATCATTTAGCTGTTGAATAACTATTAACTGGGTTCCTGCTTAATTAATGTTTCTATACTTAGCTGACTTGATTCAATTTCAATAGACTTGTTTTTATCTGTATTCTGGGTCAAGGGATGATCCATGGACATATGAACATTCAAATTGTGGGCCTTCTCGAACCGCTACTCACATTGGTCACAAGCAAATTCAAGTTCAACTTCTGTCTTGTGCTTGGTCAGTGTTATAAACGTAAGGACAGTTGTCAGCCTTATTCAGTATGTCTTGGTGAAGGGGTGTTTCCCCAAGTCCAGCTCATTTTGGCCAAACTCAGGGTAAAAAGTAGGGTCAATAGCCGCATTGTCCTTCCTTAGTTCTCCTCCATTTATAGTCAATCGTATCAGATGTCTTCAACGGGAGTAATCTTCAATCTTCACAGCGGTTGGTGTCATCGTAGTAGCACCTGGTACAGTCCCCTCCAACATAGTCCCAATTTTGTACGATCCCAGTAGTATGGACTGTGTCCGTGAGCAACTGGCAGTGGCTTCTGCGTTTTCAACCCCTGTGAATGCAAGACTGACAAGGTTGTGCTTAATTGCTGTGCGTTAATAATTAACTAATTGCTGTGGGCCTGTAGGTCATAACTAACATCCACACTCTTTAGTATCCTATTCATTCCCTCCACTAATCCAGAATTCTACGGGTGGCTGGGGTTGTGAGATCACTCTTTAACTAGCTACAAGGCAGACCCATTAAAAATTGATCATTATATACAAAAAACAATAAAAACAAATATTTCCAATTGTTCCGATCTATCTCTCAAAATTTACAATTTCAAATTAACAGATTTTGTTCCGAGATAAAGGCATCTCCAATCTCATCTAACACATCTACCTGAATGCCACGTGACCATTGCAGAATTCAGGTCTCTGTTTGAACTCAATTCAAAAAGTAAGAAATAAGGAAAAGAAAGAAAAAAACCTAAAGATAAGAGAAAACAAAGAATAAACAATTAATTTTCATAGATTGCAAGCTCATTCAATGACATCCTATTTCATCTGACATGGACCATTTCATCAAAAGGGGTGATATATAAATATAGCCTGTTACTTGATGTCAACTATCTTTCTTCTTCTTCTTCTTTCGTGTGGCGTGCACAGCCTAAAGTTGTTGGACAACTTGTTCTATTTGATCTTCCGTTTGTGCACGTCGAGTTGATTGCATTAGTTGAAACAGGGCGGACCACGTGAAGGTTGCAATCTTCCACTCCTCAACTATCCTGATACGCTTTGGGAGAAACTAAAAAAAACATAGCAAAATTCTGAACACAGGAAACTGAAGCTGCCAGTATAGCCTTGAAAAGAACACTGAGCTTCTCTAGTCAGAAAAGAGCCAGAACTTGGATGAGTGACAATTTGAAAAAAAACATCTAGTAGACTTTTGAGGGTTACACAAAAAGCTGGAGAAACTCAGCGGGTGCAGCAGCATCTACTAAGGAGCGAAGGAGATAGGCGACGTTTCGGGTCGAGACCCTTCTTCAGACTGGTCAGGGATCAGGGAAACGAGAGATATAGACAGTGATGTGAGAGATAAAGAACAATGAATGAAAGATATGCAAAAAAGTATCGATGATAAAGGGAACAAGCCATTGTAAGCTGTTTGTGGTGTGAAAATGAGAAGCTAGTGCGACTAGGGTGGGGGAGGGAGATAGAGATAGTAGACTTTTGAAATAGCTTTTCGGTTTTAACAAATACTAACTTTTGAACACTAAAAGAAAACGAGTACAAAACAGGTAAAATACACATCAGGTATCCAAGATGAGTTAGCTAAAGTGGCGTAGCCGCCTCGTTTCCAAAAAAAATCATGCAAATCATTAGATATGTCTCTGTATTAATTTTCCATTGCCCTCCCTTGTCTGACAAAAGCCGTTCTGTTTAAAATAAAAATCTTTGTTACTATTGTTAAGATTGTTAAGGGCTTGGACACACTAGAGGCAGGAAACATGTTCCCAATGTTGGGGGAGTGCAGAATCAGGGGCCACAGTTTAAGAATAAGGAGTGAGCCATTTAGAACGGAGACGAGGAAACACCTTTTCTCACAGAGAGTGGTGAGTCTGTGGAATTCTCTGCCTCAGAGGGCGGTGGAGGCAGGTTCTCTGGATACTTCCATGGCGGCCAAGATAGCGACCGCCATGGAAGCTCAGCTGCCAGGTCAGCATTCGCTGTGGGGGTTTCTGCAACAGGTAGCATTTTTAAAATAGATGCTGCCAGCTGAGGTTGGTTCAGCATACACTGTAGAGCAGCTTATAGCTTATGCTCTATATATAGGGCAGCTATAAATAGAGTTGGCGGTTGATAATAGCGGCTGCTGCTCAGTCACGTCTGTGACTATCGTGGCAGAATGGGGCTCCACTGGAGCATGTGGCTGTTCGGAGCATCTTACAGGCAATGCCTGTACAGATTGATGCTCCGAAAGGGAGTCAGCCAGATGCAACTGGAGGCAACACCTGGTTCAGGGTTGCGTTCTATTTCCTTCCCTTAAACCCCTGTCTCACGGTGCGAGTTGACCCACGAGTGACCCAGAGTTGTCACTTGCGGTAATCACGTACACTAAACGTAGCAGGAACGTCGGAACTCTTGCGAGCAACTTAGCGACTCGTGGTGCTAACGGCAGGTACCCGTGAAACTTGGTAACTCGTGAAAAAAATCAAACATGTTTGATTTTTTCCACGAGTCAAATTTACAGTTCAAGTTAAAAATTGAAACATTTTAAACTCGTTTATAACGTGGCGGCCCGTGCGTTTACCTTAGTGATTCGTGAGTCTACTGTGGGAACTCTTTTAACTCAGCGGGCAGGCAGCATCTCTGGAGAGAAGGAATGGGTGACGGGATGACATTTCCAAATTTCTCCAGCCCCATGTGTTCACTTTTTTCAACTAGCATCTGCCCTTTCTTGTGTATGACATTATTTGTATCTACAGTGCCTTGTGTCTTGGCAATTCATGATTCACACACACACAATGCTGGGGTAACTCACACACACACACAATGCTGGGGTAACTCACACACACACACAATGCTGGAGTAACTCACACACACACACACAATGCTGGAGTAACTCACACACACACACACGAACAATGCTGGAGTAACTCTCGCACACACACAATTCTGGAGTTTAACTCAGCGGGACAGGCAGCATCTCCGGACAGAAGGAATGATGATGTCTGGGTCGAGACCCTTCCTTAGACCACTACCCAGAGATGCTGCCTGTCCCGCTGAGTTACTCCAGCATTTCATCTATCTTTAAACCAGCATCTGGACTTCCTTCCCACATAATAACCAATGAGATTCCCCACTAAACTTCCGTGTCCTCATTGTTCCCCTCTCTGTCTTCCCCAGACCTGTGTATATGTATATGTGTATGTGTATATGTATATGTGTATGTGAATATGTATACATACTTTGAGTGGTTCCTGGGTTGCCTACTGATATATATATGTATATATATATATATATATATAAATATATATATATATATATATATATATATATATATATATATATATATATATATATATATATAGAGAGAGAGAGAGAGAGAGACACACACACACACACAAATACACACATACACACACACACATATTTATACATATATATAATATTATATATATATATATATATATATATATATATATATATATATATATATATATATATATATATCAGTAGGCAACCCAGGAACCCAGCAAAGTATATATACAGCACATGGACATGTGTGTGTATATATATATATTTATATATATATATATATATATATATATATATATATATATATATATATATATTATATATATATATATATATATATATATATACATGTCCATGTGCTGTATATATACTTTGCGTGGTTCCTGGGTTGCCTACTGCTGGGTAACTCCACGAAATATCATCCCCCTGCATTTCAAATCTAAATCTCTCGCCAATATATATATATATGTGTGTGTGTGTGTGTGTGTGTGTGTCTGTGTGTGTGTGTGTGTGTGTGTGTGTGTGTGTGTGTGTGTGTGTGTGTGTGTGTGTGTGTGTGTGTGTGTGTGTGTGTGTGTCTCTGTCTGTCTGTGTGTATCTGTGTGTATCTGTGTGTGTGTGTGTGTCTGCTGTCGGGTCCCGGCGGCCACTCAAAGTCAGTCACCCGAGCTGCTTCCTTCCTCGGAAGTGGCGGCCAGTTCTGCTGTCTGTGTGTATTTGTGTGTGTGTGTGTGTGTGTGTGTGTGTGTGTCTCTCTGTCTGTATGTGTGTATCTGTGTGTGTGTGTGTGTGTCTGCTGTCGGGTCCCGGCGGCCGCTCAAAGTCAGTCACCCGAGCTGCTTCCTTCCTCGGAAGTGGCGGCCAGTTCTGCTGTCCGTGCCTGGAGCGCTGCGGCAGCCACCCAAGCTAATTCACTCCCTGGCCACAATAAAACCATATAGCAATGACAGCACGGAAACAGGCCATCTCTGCCCTTTTACTCCGTGCCGTTTACTGTCACCTAGTCCCATCTACCTGCACTCAGACTGGAGCGTGGCAAGTGGGTTACTGACCCCAATCCCCTCCTTCACAACGCCAGACTCCCCAAATACTACGAACTGAGCTCGCCCCCCACCCCGGGAAATACAGTATTTAAAAGCATAAAGCACCAAGAAATGCACTTACCACATTATTGGTTGCTGGACGGTGCGCATTTTCCCTTTGTAGGTCATATCAATAGATGCGGCCGCGCTGAAATAACTCAAAGCCACAGGATGGAGATGTCTTTTAACATTGTTGCTTTATTAAAACATACCTTCATTCACGGTTGGCTCAAGAGTAACGGGAGAGGAACTTGGTAACACGGAGGAGGAACTTGGAACATCGCAGAAATGACATTCCCGTGGGAACTCGGTTAAACACTTGAACATAAACTTGAAGTCTCGTACACAACCACGAGTCTTTCACTCGGGGTACCTCGTGGGTCAACTCGCACCGTGAGACAGGGCCATAAGGAACTCCGTTGAGGCTCCAGAAGGGAGCAAGGAACTCCTGGCTTAGGAAGCTTTTTGAGCTTTGTCTGTCAGACAACTATGGGAGTAACACCTGGTTCAGGGTTGCGTCATGATAATTTCTGCTCAGTAGAGGGGACTGTTGGAGATTCTTTCATAAGTGACTCCAACTATGTGGATATCGATAAAGCAATCGAATCCCTGAACTAATGGGGGATATGCTTCATTTTAATCATGTGCACAAAATATGCTCCGTGCACCGAAGGCATTAACAGGCTGTTCCAGTCATATGCCTGTGGCAACACCTGGCTCAGTATTCCTCCCACTCTGATGAGGGGAGTATTGTAGAATATTACAGAGATGACTCAGATTATGGGAATTTTAACAGGATATCCGAATCCCATAATTTATCGATGATATGCGGGAGCTACCAGCTCTTGTCACATATTTGCCATCCCTTTGGGGAAAGGAGAATCACTGGAGGAAGATATGGCTAAAAGTATCTGGGACATAAGCAGTCCACATAAACTGCCAGACTTTTTGGATGTTCCATACGTCTATTCTATCAGTTGAGATATTCCAGCGATGATATGTAGGCAAATAATTATGTCAACAAGTCCAAAGCTCATGGTACTACATTACCATCATTAAGGGCCATCTGAACCTCCAAGTCATAGTAGGCTGCGGAGTAGTCTTGATAATGATTTATACTTGATAGTCCACATAGAGATGGAGGCCTGAAGGGGCTGTTTCTGTGTTCCATTACTTTATGATTCTATGACTATATTAGTATGGATGTTAGGGGTTATGGGGAGAAGGAAGGAGAATGGGGTTAAGAGGGAGTGATAGATCAGCCATTATTGAATGCCGGAGTAGACTTAATGGACCAAATGGCCTAACTCTGCTCCTATCACTTGTGACCATATGACCGTATATATGACGCAGGACAGATGTCCAATCTAGAGGTCACATCCAAGCATAAGGGATAAGCCAGTTTAGACTAATATGAGAGAGTGGTGAACCTGTGGAATTACCAGCCATGGAAAGAAGTTAAATGATAAAACATATTCAGGAAAGATAGATTGAGGGAAGTGGGCACAAAGCTGAGACAAGCACTGAATGTAAATGTGTAGGAAGGAACTAGTTGACACTGAAGATAGACACAAAATGCTGGAGTAACTCAGCAAGACAGGCAGCATCTCTGGATAGAAGGAATGGGTGACGTTTGAAGTCGGAGAATGATCTTGATCCGAAACGTCACCCATTGCTTCTCTCCAGAGATGCCCCCTGTCGTTTACTCCAGCCTTGTGTGTCTATCTTTAGTGAATGTAAATTATCAGCCACAATTACATTGAAGGATGAAGAAAGCTGGAAGGACAGGCAGGCGCTCCTGATTGTGTTTCTTTTGTGAATCCCACTTTATACGTTGGAAAGTCAAGCAGGTTGTGTTACCTCCAGCAGCACAGTACTGAAAGGGAGGGATTCCTAGCAGATTAAAACAATTCTGACGTGGCTTTGCAAGTAACCTCCAGGAAAAGCTGGCATCCTGTTATTCTGTCTATGGAAGCACATTACAACCAGACTGAGGCAGAACTGTACATTCAGAATCAGAATCAAAATCAGAATCACACTTTATTCACCAAGTATATTTTGCAACATATGAGGAATTTCACTGGCCAGGTCAGTTATACAATTAAAAGCAACAAATCACTCAAAACACATTTTAACATGAACATCCAACACAGTGACTCCTATACATTCCTCACTGTGATGGAAGGCGACATAAAGTTAAAGCCCTTCCTTTTGTTCTTCCTCGGTCGGAGGCTTCGAGCCCTCCGTCGACGGGACGATTTTGACTACCGTAGCCGGCGGCGTTCGAGCCCTCCGCATCGAGGCGATATGCCCTTGCCTCGAGGGAATGTCAGCTCCCCCGTGCCTGGCGATCGAACCTCGCCTCGGGGCTGGTCGAGCCTTCCGCGGCGTTGGAGCTCCCGACTAGCCACTCCCGAGACTGTGAGCCCTAGATGGTAAGTCCACAGTGGTCGCAGTGGGAGCGATTCCAGGCAAGGGATCCGCACCGATGTTAAGTCTGCGTCCCTCGGTGGGGCTCAGGACAGTCCGAGGAGGCATCCAGCTCCAGATGGTAGGCCGCAGAGCCCGGAGAATGTGATCCGAAAATTGATCACATCTCCAGGAAGGTAGAAACTTGAAAAAAAGTTTCCCCCGATCCCCTCGGAAGAACATTAAAACAAACTTTTAACACACTAAAAAATAACAAAAAAAAAGAAAAAAATGACCAGACTGCCGGCAGGGCTACCATCTCCCCGGTGCTCCTGGTAGTCTCTCAAGGAGAGTAGCAAACCACATGGGTATTTACAACATTCCATTAAAGTTACTAGGGTTTCAATTCCAGATTGTTTAATTAACTGAATTTAAACTCTCCAGCTCTCACATTGTGATTTGTCTCTGGATCATTAGTTAGGCTCCTGGGCTCCTTGCTCCAGTTACACCACCTCTACTTCTACATCGGACGAATCCTGCCTTAAGACCGACACTGCCATTAACATCTGAATCGATGTCACAGACAAGCCATCCATCCGAAAACCCCAACAGTTCAAGTAATACAGTATTCAAATGGACGATTGAATCAATATCTGCAGCGCATCTAGAGCATGCTGATAACCTTGCATTAGAGGCATGCAAACCTATGTGACTGGTAACACATCCAAGAGTTACAATGAGGTCTTTGGATAGTGTTAGCAAGAAAACAGAGATGTATTTTTTTGATGCTACTCAATGCAGCCAGAGTGTCCAAGTGATAGAGAAAATAAAAGGATGGTGAATTAGATATTAATCAAATAAATAAGGAGGGGGATGGAGTTCCAACCAAGTGACTGATTTATCACACATAGTTTAGTTTACTTTGGAGATACAGCGCGGAAACAAGCCCTTTGGCCCACCGAGTCCGCACCGACCAGCGATCCCCGCACATTAACACATTCCTACACACACTAGGGACAATTTACACTTATACCAAGCCAACTTACCTACAAACCTGTACAATGAGACTCAACAAGACGGGTTTGAAGCTGGTATGAGTTGGGTGGGGGAGGGATGGAGAGAGAGGGCATGCAAGAGTTACTTGAAGTTTGTGAAATCAATGTTCATACCATTGGGCTGTAAGGTGCCCAAAGCAAAATATGAGGTACTGGTCCTTGTTCACAGGCAACACCACCAACCCTATATCAAATAATGAGAAAGACGGACTACAGGAAGGAGATTGAGAACTTCATAACCTGGTGCCAACACAACAACCTCTCCCTCAATGTCAGCAAGACATAAGAGATTGTGAGTGACTTCAGGAACGAAGCAGTACACACACCCCACTATACATTGATGACGCCGAAGTAGAGATGGTTAAAAGCTTCAAGTACTTCAAGGATAGAGTTGCTGCCTTACAGCGAATGCAGCGCTGTAGACCAGGGTTCGATCCTGACTACGGGTGCTGTCTGTACGGAGTGGGTTTTGTGTGGGTTTTGTCCGAGATCTTTGGTTTCCTCCCACACTCCAAAGACGTACAGGTCTGTAGGTTAATTGGCTTGGTAAATGTAAAATTTGTCTTTAGTGTCTGCAGGATAGCGATAATGTGTGGGGATCTCTGGCACGGACCCGTTTCTGCGCTGAAGGGCCTGTTTCTGCGCTGAATCTCTGAACTAAACTAAAATACTTTGAAATAAGTATCACTATCAATTTGGCCTGGACCAGCCACATCGAATCAACGGCCAAGAACGCACACCAATGGCTCTACTTCCTTAGAATGCTTAGGAAGTTTGGCATGTCCCCAACAACCCTCACCAACTTCTGCTGATGCTCCATAGAAAGCATTTTATCAGGATGCATCGCAGCATTGTTTGGAAACAACTCCATCCAAGACCGCAAGAAATTGCAGACAGTTGTGGATGTAGCCTAGACCACCAGACAACCCAACCTCCCTTCCATTGACTGCTTCTACGTGCTTCATGCTGTCCACCATCGAGTCCCCCGCTGCCGCCACAGAGGCTCCCAGCATGATCTAGCACCAATCTCACCCCGGCCACTACCTCTTCTCCCCTCTCCCAAAAAGCAAGAGTTTCAGAAGTTTGAAAATGCATTCCTCCAGATTCATGGACAGTTTCTTCCCAGTTGGTATCAGGCAACTGAATGGTCCTCTCACCAGCTAGGCGTGGTCTTGACATAGATACATAGAAACATAGAAATTAAGTGCAGGAGTAGGCCATTCGGCCCTTCGAGCCTGCATTCAATATGATCATGGCTGATCATCCAACTCAGTATCCCGTACCTGCCTTCTCTCCATACCCTCTGCTCCCCCTAGCCACAAGGGCCACATTTAAATCCCTCTTAAATATAGCCAATGAACTGGCCTCCACTACCCTCTGTGGCAGAGAGTTCCAGAGACCCACCACTCTCTGTGTGAAAAAAGTCCTTCTCATCTCGGTCCTAAAGGATTTCCCCCTTATCCTTAAGCTGTAACTCTTGTCCTGGACCTCCCCAACATCGGGAACAATCTTCCTGCATCTAGCCTGTCCAACCCCTTAAGAATTTTGTAAGTTTCTATAAGATCCCCTCTCACTCTCCTAAATTCTAGAGAGTATAAACCGAGTCTATCCAGTCTATCCAGAGGTTGACCTCCCATCTACCTCAATGGAGACCTTTGAACTATCTTTAATCTGACTTTATCATGACTTTAACATTTCCCTGTTCCTGTATCTGTATAATGTGGGTGGCTTGATTGTAATCATTTATATTGTTTTGTTTGATAGCACGCAACATAAACCTTTTACACTGCATCTCAGTACACATGAAAAAAAAAACTAATCTAAACTAGAAATCTTGTCCCGCACACTCCTTTAAACTTTAAACTCAAGATCCCACTACACATCAATGCACAATATACTCTCCTCTTATATTCAACCTCCTAAACCTCACCCTTGCTCAGATTGCGCACGCATGGTGGGAGTGCCCCGGGTGCCGCGCCCACAGGATCCACCCACCGAATAACTGCACCGCGAGACGACCGGAACGACGTCCAGAACGACGACCGACAACCAGAACGACCACGGTAGGTCACCCAGGGGACTGTGGAGAAGCCGGGAAGAGAGGCCTGTCTGGGTCGATGGAGAATCAGCGGTGGTGGAGATGGGAGCCTCGGCGGTGACAACGTGAGCCTCCGCGGCAATGGGAGCCTCAGCGGCAGCGTGAGCCACAGTGGAACACAGGGGAAGACAATGGGGACCCGGGGGAACCGTGAGGGATGGTGGGAGAACAAAGGGGGACCCGGTGTGGGGGGGGGGGGGGGGGCACACTAGTTTAGAATCCTCTGCCTTGGGGGTTAGTTTGTGTTCGGTTGTTTGTTCCGGTGAAGGCGCTGTGCACACGGCAGCCAGCCAACAGTCGCTTGTCCTTTTCTGTTTTTTTCACTTTTAATTTCAAGTTTTGTGTACCTTATTGTGTGTTGTGACTGTCGGCAGAGCAATTTCCCTCCAGGGATGAATAAAGTTTTATCATATTGCATTGTATTAAACTCCATCTGCCACTTCCTCACCCATTTCTGCTGCTGATCTCTATCCTGCTGTAGCTTTTGATATCCTTCCTCACTCTGCAACTGGTCCAATTTTGCTATTTTCAGCAAACTTACTCACCAAACCATCTACATTTCCATCCCAGCCACTTTGTATATATCACAAACAGCAGAGGTCGACATAGGCGGAGATCCCTACTTGAAGAGAAAAAGATTAGTTAAAACAAATGTAGGTCCCTTGCAGTCAGAAACAGGTGATTTGATCATGGGGAACAAGGACATGGCAGACCAATTGAATAACTACTTTGGTTCTGTCTTCACTAATGAAGACAGAAATAGCAGGGGACTGGGGGTCAAATAAGATGGAGGAACTGAGTGAAATCCAGGTTAGCCAGAAAGTGGTGTTGGGTAAATTGAATGGATTAAAGGCCGATAAATCCCCAGGGCCAGATAGGCTGCATCCCAGAGTACTCAAGGAAGTAGCCATAGAAATAGTGGATGCATTAGTGATAATTTTTCAAAATTCTTTAGATTCTGGAGTAGTTCCTGAGGATTGGAGGGTAGCTAATGTAACCCCACTTTTTAAAAAAGGAGGGAGAGAGAAAACGGGGAATTACAGACCAGTTAGTCTAACCGGTAGTGGGGAAACTGCTAGTCAGTTATTAAAGATGGGATAGCAGCACATTTGGAAAGTGGTGAAATCATTGGACAAAGTCAGCATGGATTTACGAAAGGTAAATCATGTCTGACGAATCTTATAGAATTTTTCGAGGATGTAACTAGTAGAGTGGATAAGGGAGAACCAGTGGATGTGTTATATCTGGACTTTCAGAAGGCTTTTGACAAGGTTCCACATGAGAGATTAGTATACAAACTTAAAGCACACAGTATTGGGGGTTCAGTATTGATGTGGATAGAGAACTGGCTGACAGACAGAAAGCAAAGGGTAGGAGTAAACTGGTCCTTTTCAGAATGGCAGGCAGTGACTAGTGGGGTACCGCAAGGCTCAGTGCTGGGACCCCAGCTATTTACAATATATATTAATGATTTGGATGAGGGAATTGAATGCAACATCTCCAAGTTTGCGGATGACACGAAGCTGGGGGGCAGTGTTAGGTGTGAGGAGGATGCTAGGAGGCTGCAAGGTGACTTGGATAGGTTGGGTGAGTGGGCAAATGCACGGCAGATGCTGTTTAATGTGGATAAATGTGAGGTTATCCACTTTGGTGGCAAAAAACAGGAGGGTAGACTATTATCTGAATGGTGGCCGATTTAGGAAAAGGGGAGTTGCAACGAGACCTGGGTGTCATGGTACACCTGTCATTGAAAGTAGGCATGCAGGTGCAGCAGGCAGTGAAGAAAGCAAATGGTATGTTAGCATTCATAGCGAAAGGATTTGAGTATAGGAGCAGGGAGGTTCTACTGCAGTTGTACAGGGTTTTGGTGAGACCACACCTGGAGTATTGCGTACAGTTTTGGTCTCCAAGTCTGAGCATTCTTGCCATAGAGGGGGTACCGAGAAGGTTCACCAGACTGATTCCTGGGTTGTCAGGCCTTTCATATGGGGAAAGACTGGATAGACTCGGCTTGTACTCGCTATAATTTAGAAGATTGAGGGGGGATCTTATAGAAACTTACAACATTCTTAAGGGGTTGGACAGGCTAGATGCAGGAAGATTGTTCCCGATGTTGGGGAGGTCCAGAACAAGGGGTCACAGTTTAAGGATAAGGGGGAATTCCTTTAGGACCGAGATGAGGAAAACATTTTTCACACAGAGAGTGGTGAGTCTCTGGAATTCTTTGCCACAGAAGGTAGTTGAGGCCAGTTCATTGGCTATATTAAAGAGGGAGTTAGATGTGGCCCTTGTGGCTAAAGGGATCAGGGGGTATGGAGAGAAGGCAGGTACAGGATACTGAGTTAAATGATCAGCCATGATCATATTGAATGGCGGTGAAGGCTCGAAGGGCCGAATGGCCTACTCCTGCACCTAATTTCTATGTTTCTATGTTTCTATGAACTCCACTGGTCACAGACGTCCAGCCAGAATATCTTCCTTCCACCACAACCCCTGATCTTCTATGAATAAACCTATTCTGAATCAACACAAGCAAGGCACCATGAATCCCATGCACCTTAATTACTGGATCAGACCACTATAAGGGACTTGATCAAATGCCTTACAAAGATCCTTTTATACAACTTTCATCACCCTACCTTCCCCATTCTCCTCTCTTGTCACCTCCTCAAAAAACGTAATCAAGTTAGTAAGACATGACCTGCTGCATGCAAAGGAGTGCTTGCTCTCGCTCATTAGCCCATTCTCTTCCATGTGGGAGTTGATCCTATGACGAAGAATTCTCTCCGATAAATTTCCCACCACTTTCATGAGGGTCATGAAGGTCACCGACCAATTAGTTCCCTAGATTTTTCCCTTCCCTTCGTAAACAAAGGAACAACATTAACATAGAAATTAAACCAGTCCGGGGACCTGTGGCTAGATAAGAAACAAAGATCCTCGTCAAGGCTCCTGCAAACGTCTCTCTTGTCTCTCTCAACAACCTGTGATAGATAGTCAAGCATGGGAAAGTTGGGCCGAAGGGCCAGCGTTCTTGCTGTATGACTTCTATGACATACTGTTTAAGGACACCTTCTTGGATACATCTAACAAATTCTGCCCCTTCTAATCCTCTTGCACTGAGTAAGTGTAAAGCTGCATCTGTCAAGATAGTCCATGTTCAAGTATGTTTTTCACCTGTGTGTCATTTTCATTTTGTATTATCTATTGAGTTCCATATTTAAGCGCTGATGTCAGCACTTAAATAGGGAACTTAATAGATAATTTTCCAGTAGAGCCTTGTGCTCTTGTTTATTTGGATTCCCATAAAAGCCTCTTTTGAGTTTAACCTTACTTCTGACTCCTGTGTCTTCTCCGCACTAGGGCCACCCATTCCTTCTCTCCAGAGATGCTGCCTGTCCCCCGAGTTACTCCAGCATTTTGTGTCTATCTTGGGTCTAATCTTTCAATGTTGTTCCAGCAAGACTGAGTGGGGGCAAACGTGAAGCCAGCAGAGATGAGCCACCTCCATTCTGCTCTGACATACAAGATGCCATGATTTGGAGGCATCACAGCTTTTGACAGCAGACCTCTGGTGTCAGGACAGGTAGTGCATCAAACCATTACACTGAAGTTCTTAATTAATGATAAACATTTAAAAATTATTCAATTCCACCTTCAGATTCCCCTGACCTTCCCCTTGTTTTCGGTCATCCCTGGTTTATTCAACATAACCCTCAAATTGACTGATCCTCCAACACAGTCATCAAATGGTCTCTATTTTGCCCCAAGAACTGCTTCGCAACCTTGCCTGGTCCACGTCCTCTGCTGTAGGAAGGAACTGCAGATGCTGTTTAACAAAAGGCAAACACAAAAAGCTGGAGTAACTCAATGGTTCAGACAGCATCTCTGGAGAAAAGGAATAGGTGATGCCTCGACCCGAAACGTCACGTATTCCTTTTCTCCAGAGATGCTGTCTGACCCGCTGAGTTACTCCAGCTTTTTGTGTCCCTTTCTCTGGGCCCATTTGATCATCCGGAGTTAAGCAGTGTTCCTGCAGTAGACATAAGTGCTGTGTTTAGTGAAAAGAAGGCCACCCCTCTTTCCCCTCATCATCGCTATGATTGTGCTATTGATCTCCTGTTGGGCACCAGTCCACTTTGGAACACTTTATTCTCTCTCATACCCCGAGACAAAGGCCACAAATAAAGACACTAAAGAAGGGCTAGTGTCTGTGTTAATACATCCCTCGACCTCACTGGTCCTGTATTGAGTATTGTGGTCTCAATTAAGTGACTGTTAAAAATCATTACCCCTACCATTAATTTCCTCTGCCGGTGAGCAGCTACAAAGATAGATTTGCACAATACGGGCGGCACGGTGGCGTCGCTGAAGAGTTACTGCCTTACAGCGGCAGAGACCCGGGTTCGATCCTGACTACGGGTGCTGTCTGTACGGAGTTTGTACGTTCTCCCCATGACCTGTGTGGGATTTCTCTGAGATCGTCGGTTTCCGCACTATAAAGACGTACAGGTTTCTAAGTTAATTGGCTTAGTATAAATGTAAATTGTCCCTAGCGTGTATAGAATAGTGTTAGTGTGTGAGCATCGCTGGTCGGCACGGACTCGGTGGGCGTTAGGGCCCATTTACGCGGTGCGTCTCTAAACTAAAGTAAACCTCCAACTTGGTTCGTATTCGGAAGGGTGATGAATGGAAAAATGCCTCTAACACTCCCTGTAGCCACGACAAATATTGAGTAATGTTGTTTAGTCTCACCGAATTCAGTCCTTGGCAAGGGATGGCATAGGATCAGAAGATGTGGAATCCTTGTGGACAGAGATGCAAGGGTAAAATAGCCATGATGGGAAATATGTACTGGCCTCTGAACAGTAGCCAGGATGTAGAATACAAATTATATCATGAGATACAATCAGTAAAAAAGGCAATGTTACAGTGCTCATTGGGGTTTTCAATATGCAGGTAGACTAGGAAAACTTGTGTGGTACTAGATCCCAATAGAAGAAATTTGTAGAGTGACCATGAGATGGCTTCTTAGAGCAGCTTGTAGTCAAGCACACTAGAGAAATAGCAATTGAATGAATGATATTTTATTATCGCATGTGGCATGTCACAGTGAGATTCTTTGTTTTGCACACAAAGGTATGCAAATAGTTGCCACATATAGGGTGCAAAGTTACAAAGTATTCCATTTTGTCCCCATTGGTCCATCTTTGTTCTTGGCCATGTCCCCATGATGAGTCCCACTTTATTCTCTGGATGCCCCCTCCCCCCGATGCCGGGTCCACCTTTGTTCTCGGTGGCCCCGCCTCGCTGGGTCCCCCTTGTTCTTGTTGGCCCCTACCATGCCGAGAGCCCGCATTGTTCTCGGTGGCACAACCTCGACTAAACTATGGCAGCCAAAGTGAGGCTGTCCAACCTCCGTCCCGCCCCTAAACTTCATGTTACGCTGTACTCTGAGGTACTCCAGCACTTTGTGTGCCTTGTCTGTATTAACCAGAATCAGCAGTTCATTGTTTTTCCATCCATGTTCATATTATTATTATTGTACACAACAAGAGACTGATGCTGCCTGACCCGCTGACTTTCCCCTGTCCTCTGCTACTGCAGGACTTGAACTGGAAGTGTTCATTCATCAATTAATCGGTCTGTTTGCTGCATTGATGTTTGCAATACGTTGCATGTGGTTTGTTTCGGCCGCCGTGGCTCTGCACCCTGCACTGCGCGCTGCACAGACCTGCTACACAATTCTGCATTTGGTGTTGTGCAAAGAAACAGATTTGATCACGGAGCTTAATGTAAAAGGAAACTCAAGGAGGTGGTGACCATAAAATGATAAATTTCAACCTGCAGTTTCAGAGAGAGAAGATTAAATCAAATGTATCAGTATTACTATTGAGTAAAGGTACGAGGGGCATGAGGGAGTAGCTGGCTAAATTTGATTGGAAATGGACCCTGGTAGCAATGACGTTGGAACAGTAATGGCAGGAGTTTCCAGGAATAATTTGGAAAACGCAGGATCTTTGCTTCCCAAAGTGAAGCAAAGATTCTTGGGTGAATGATGCGACCATGGCTGACAAGGGAAGTCAAAGACAGCATAAAACTAAAAGAGAAGTCATGTAATATTGAAAAGATTAGTGGGAAACTACAGGATAGGGAGTTTTCAAATACCAACAGAAGGCAATTAAAAAGGCAACACAGGGAGAAAAGATGAAATATGAAGGTAAGCAAGCCAATAATGTATAAGAGGATAGCAACATTTTCTTCAGATATATAAAGAGTAACAGAGAGGCAAGAGTGGACATTAGATTGCTGGCAAATGACGCTGGACAAGTGACAATGGGGAATAAATAAATGGCAGAGGAATTGAATACATTTTCTGCGTCAGCCTTCACAGTGGAAGACACCAGCAACGTGCCTGAAATTCAAAAGTGTCAGGGGGCAGAAGATAGTGGAATGGCTAATACTAAGGAGAAGGTGAAAGGTAAGTCCACTACTAATGCTAAGATATCTAATGCTATCTCGATAACCAATTACGTGTGAAGGCTGAAAAATGTGAATTTCACATTTCTACAGTCACCTTCCTAGGTTATTATTTCAAGTGGCAGCCAAACCCTTCCAAGGTTTAGTCAGTAGTTAACCTCCAAGTCAATAAAAAAGATCAACATTTTCTGGGTTTTGCCAATTTTTATTGGTGGTTTATCAGAAAAGTTAGTTCTCTTGTGGCCCCTCTGACGGCCATGACTAAATCTGCCTTTGTCTGTTTCTGTTGGTCCCCAGATGCAAACAAGCCTTCTAGGAGCTCAAGAAAGGCTTTATCTCAGCTCCTATCCTCATTCACCCTGACCCCTCACCGCCTTTCATTGTTGAGCTGGATGCCTCTGATGTAGGAGTGAGAGCTGCATAGAGTCTTGCAGCGTGGAAACAGGCCCTTCGGCCCAACTTGCCCACACCAGCCAACATGTCCCATTTGCAATAGTCCCACCTGCCTGCATTTGGCCCATGTCCCTCTAAACCTGTCCTATCCATGTACCTGTATAAATGTTTCTTAAAGATTGTGATAGTACCTGCCTCTATTACCTCCTCTGCAAGCTTTTCTATACACCCACCACCCTTTGTGTGAAAAAGTTACCCCTCAGATTCCAATTAAATCTTTCCCGCCTTACCTTAACCTATGTCCTCAGGTTCTTGATTCCCCTACTCTGGGCAAGAGACTCTATGCGTCTACCTGATCTATTCCTCTTATGATTTTGTACACTGCTATAAGATCAGCTTTCTTCCTCCTGCGCTCCAAGGAATAGAGTCCTTGCCTGCACAGTCTCCCTCTATAGCTCAGGCTCTCGAGTCCTGGCAACCAACTTGTAAATCTTCTCTGCATCCTTCCAGTTTGTCCTTTCACAACATTCTCCAACGGAACATAAACTTTATCTTGTTATCAGGAAGGATCTGCAGATGCTGGTTTAAACTGAAGATCAACACAAAAAGCTAGGGTAACTCAGCGGATCAGACAGGAACCCTGGAGAAAAGGAATAGGTGATGTATCGGGTCGAGACACTTCTTCAGGCTTTATCTGTGTGCCTTTATCACTTTTCACCTGAAGTCAGCTGAGAGGATTTTTGATAGAGGTGATTGAGACCACCTGGCTGTTCAATTAGCTTTTGAGAGTGGAGGCAGTGGGTGGAGGGAGCTGAGCACCCCTTTGTCTTCTGGACAGATCACAAGAATATGGAGTACATCCAGACGACAAAAATGCCTCAATTCTCGTCAGGCAAGGTGGCCCCTTTTCTTTAATCATTTTAATTTTGTCTTGTCATATTGCCCAAGTTCTAAGAATACTAGACCTAATGCTCTCTCTCAGTAGTTTGGTCCACCAGAAACTGGATTGAATCCCTGAACCTAAATATTCCCAACTCTTGCATAGTTGCTCTCATTTCTTGGGCTATTGATTCAAGAGTGAGAGACGCTCAACTGCAGAAAGCCGATCTTGAGGATGGTCCTTCTAATCATCTTAGTTAAGTTTAGTTTAATTTAGTTTAGAGATAAAGCACAGAAAATGGTCCTTTGGCCCTTCAAATCTGCACCGACCAGCAATCCCTGCACACTAACATTGCCCTACACACACTAGAGACAATTTTAAATTTATACCAAGCCAATTAACCTACTAACCTGTCTATCTCCTTCACTCCTTAGATGCTGCTGCACCCGCTGAGTTTCTCCAGCTTTTTGTGTACCCCTGCCCAACCTACTAACCTGTGTGTCTTTGAGTGGGGTGAAAGCAAAGATGCTCGGAGAAAAACCCTCGCAGTCACAAGAAAAGTACAAACTCTTGAACAGAGCCAGCCCCTGTAGTCGGATCGAACCCGGGTCTCTGCGCTGTAACAGTTGCACTACCGAGCTATGCCACCGGCCGTCCCTCTCTCTTTATCCCTATGCGTCTAGGTCATCCCAAAGTTGTCTGATGGGCTCACTCCTCTAAGCTGGTGACTGTTCACCCAGGAATAATATTGAACTCTTGATTTCCTTATCAAAGAATATTGGTGAGCCCACTATTGAGTCAGATGCCAGGATAATGTTAAAGCATGCTCTATCATGACCTCAGATTATGACATCTCATCCGCATGGTCTCTTCAACCACTGCCTATCCCTAATGCCAAGATGCCAGTACAAACCACAGGAGATCATTTTCTCCTGTGGCGTTTTTGTACGCACATGGGGTAGACTGACTCCCCTCCACACCCCCACCCTCCCCAATCTTGTCCGCAGATAACCAGATTTACCATATAACATTACAGCCACGGAGACAAAGGCCCTCTCCCGGCCCTTCCAGTCCGTCCGTCCATTTGCTTTTCCCCTAGTCCCATCTACCTGCACACTCAGACCATACCCCCCCTCCATTCCCTTCACGTCCATATACCTATCCACTTTACTTTTAAATGTTAAAATCGATCCTGCCTCCACCACTTCTGCTGGAAGCTCATTCCACACAGCCACCACCCTCTGAGTAAAGAAGTTCCCCCTCACGTTACCCCTAAACTTCTGTCCCTTAATTCTTTAATTCCCAACCCTTTCCACTCGTCACTTTAATTTCATGTTTCATGTATCTTGTGTTTTATGACTGTTGGCAAATCAAACTCCTTCTTGAGATAAATAACGTTCTATCATATCGTAATTGTCCCTGTCCCACATTTTTAAGGATTTTATTACTGGCATTAGAGTTATTGAGTGATACAGTGTGGAAACAGGACCTTCGAGCCAAATTGACCACACCGGCCAACATGTCCCAGCTACACTAGTTTCACCTACCTGCATTTGGCCCATATGCCTCCAAACCCTGTCCTATCCATGTACCTATCTAACTGTTTCTTAAATGATGCGATAGTCCCTGCCTCAACTACCTCCTCTGGTAGTGCATTCTTATTCTTCGCTCAATAACCTCACTACTATTTTGGTCATCATAGACCAGTTTTCTAAGGCCTGTCACTTTATTCCTTGAGCTGACCTAGTAATCAAACATGTTTTCTGCCTCCATGGTATTCATCAGAACATTGTTTTTAACCAGGATTCTCAGTTCGTCTTCTAAACTTTGGAAGGCATTTTACTCTCTTTTAGGTGCCTCTGCTAGCATGTCTTCTGGGTTTCACCCTCAATCCAACAGCCGGACAGAACAGGTCAACCAGGATCTTGAGCCAATGTAATTTCAGTAAATTTCAGTTTAGTTTATTGTCATGTGTGCTGAGGTACAGTGAAAAGCTTTTTTTGTGTGCTAACCAGCCAGCAGAAAGACAATACATGATTACAATCGAGCCACACATAGTGTACAGATGCATAGAAACATAGAAAATAGGTGCAGGAGGCCATTTGGCCCTACGAGCCAGCACTGTCACTCATTGTGATCATGGCTGATCATCCCCAATCAACGTGCCTGCCTTCTCCCCATAATCCCTTGATTCCACTAGCCCCTAGAGCTCTATCTAACTCTCTCTTAAATCCATCCATTGACTTGGCCTCCACTGCCCTCTGTGGCAGAGAATTCCACAAATTCACAACTCTCTGGGTGAAGAAGTTTTTTCCTCACCTCAGTCTTAAATGGCTTCCCCTTTATTCTAAGACTGGGCCCCTGGTTCAGGGCTGGACTCGCCCAAGTGTGGTGCTTTGAGAACATTATTTCCTGCATCTAGCTTGTCCAATCCTTTTATATGTTTCTATAAGATTCCCCCTCATCCTTCCAAACTCCAGTGAATACAAGCCTAGTCTTTTCAATCTTTCCTCATTTGACAGTCCCACCATCCCAGGGACCAATCTCCTGAACCTATGCTGCACTGCCCAAATCACAAGGATGTTTCTTCCTCAAATTAGGAATGGTAAGGGAATATTGTTTAGTGCAAGGTAAAGCCAGTAAAGTTCGATCAAAGGTAGTCCGAAGATCTCTGATGAGGTAAATTGTAGTTCAGGACTGCACTCTACTTGCGGTAGGATTGTGCAGTTGCCTGATAACAGCTGGGAAGAAACTGTCCCTAAATCTGGAGGTGTGTGTTACCTATGCTCTGCTGTTTTGTGTCCTTGAATCTAACTATTTGGAGTAAACACCTGGTCTGGGCAGAATATGTCCAATATACCCTGTATAGTTCCTCCACTGGACTATCTCCTTTCTAGTTTCAGTATGACTTCCAACCTACACGCTTCCCAGAGCGGCAATTGGAAGTGGGGATGTGAAGGAAGGTACTGCAGATGCCGGTTTACAGCAAAGATAGACTCAAAATACTGGAGTAACTCAGAGGGACAGGCAGCATCTCTGGAGAGCAAGAACGGGTGACGAGTCTGAAGAAGGGTCTGAAGAAGGGTCTCGACCTGAAACGTCACCCATTTCCCTTCCCTCCAGAGATGCTTCCTGTCCCACTGAGTTACTCCAACATTTTGTGTCTATCTTCAATAGGATGTGGGGGTGCCTTCCACCCAAATATCATCCTTCTCTGTTGGCGGATAGTCATAGAGTGATACAGTGTGGAAACAGGCCCTTTGACCCAGCTTACCACTTACCCACACTGCTGGCTACATATTGCTGGCTACTTACCGGCCCTTGCCTGAATGATTTTTAGGGACTGCTGTAACTAGGCATGGTTTGATTGAATTGTTGAGAAATTGTGCAGTCGGCAACAAACTTCCCCACTTCTGACCTTCAGAAGGAAGGACCATCCTTGATGAAGCAGCTGATGGTGCTATGGCCTGGGACTCGAGGAGGACCTGCAATAATGTCCTGTGCTGGGGATGATTAATCCTCAACAATCATCTTTAGTTCTTCAGTTTAATTTATTGTCACATGTACCGAGGTACAGTCAAAAGCTTTTGTTATCCAGTCAGCAGAAAGACAATACATGATTACAATCAAGCCATTTACAGTGTGTAGATACATGATACGGGAATAATGTTTAGTGCAAGGTAAAGGTAGTAAAGTCTGATAAAGGTTAGTCTGATGGTCAACAATGAGATAAATAGTAGTTCACTACTTCTCTCTGGTTATGGTAAGATGATTCAGTTACCTGATAACAGCTGGGAAAAAACTGTCCCTGAATCGGGAGATGTGCGTTTTCACAGGCCAGGTTGAAACTCATCCTTGATTATGCTGCTGGCCTTGCCAAGGCAGCTTGAGGTATAAATGGAGTCAATATAAAGGAGTATGTAGGAAGGATCTGTAGGATGGTTGGTTTAAACCAAAGATAGAAGCAGAATGAAGTAACTCAGCGGAACAGGCAGCATGAAGAAGGATCTCAACCTGAAACATCACTTATTCCTTCTCTCCAGAGGTGCTGCCTGTCCCGCCGTGTTACTCCAGCATTTTGTGTCTATCTTCAATAGAAGGGAGGTTGGTTTGTGTGATGGTCTGGGCTGTGTCCATAATTCACTGCAAGTCTTATCGTCATGGATGCAACTGTTGCAAAACCAAAGCTGTGTAAGCAAGGACTTCAGCCAGTACAATGGGTCCTCCTTGATGCCCATTAACCTTAGTTTTAATAGAGCTGTTTGATGCATCGCTTTACCAGATATTGCCTTAAAATCCAGAGTCCACACTTTGAGAATTTATCTCACATTTCATGTGCCCGATGAGTTGTAAATAACACTAGACTAAGAGGGACCCGTTGGGTCCTAGTCACACGGGAGGCCTGGTCTCACCCAATGCAGCCCATTCCCCAATGCAATATTCCAGTACTCACTTGCTCCCCCAACACAACCCGTTCTCCCAAAACAATGTTCCACCACTCTGGGAGGGGGGTGTGAGAGAATGGGGGGTTTGGGGGAAGGGGGGCTGTGGGGGAGGGGGGTGTGGGCTAGGGGAGGTGTGGGGAAGGAGGGGTGGTGGGGGGAATTGTGGGGGAGGGAGGGGGTGTGTGGTGGAGGGGGTGGAGAGGAGGTGGGGGGAAGTGGGATGTGGGGTGGGTGAGGGGGGTTTGTGGGGCAGGGGGGTGTGTGAGAGGGGGGTTGTGGGGGGAGGGGGTTTTTGGGGGAGAGGAGTGTGGGAGAGGCTGTGGAGGAGAGGGATGTGGAGGAGAAGGGATTGTGGGGGAGGGGGGACCTTCAAAACCTTCATACCTTTTGTATTATTTTACCGATCAGAACAAAACTTATTTGATTTGCAGCAGAGTAAGGAGGCGAAAAAATCGTAGCGCTACGGGGATCGTTTTTGCTCAAATTTAATTACAACACAGACAGGAAGTGGTCAAGATGAGTGATTTAGTAATGTATAGACACATAGTTTGTTGTCATATCACTAAGACCAGTTATTTTTAATTCCAGATGATTTAAATGACTTGAGCTCCAATCTCTGGTTTTTAATTCAACTTTCTGGATGACAAATAATTGAACTACTGGGCCGTCATTCTGAAGGAATATGGGTGAAACCCAGGCAAATGGGATTAGCTGAGATAACTCATCTTGCACAGCATGGGTGAATTGACCACAAAGGCTCTGTTTCTGTGCTACTGCCAAAATTGTTGTTTATGCTTTGCTGCAGCTGCAGTCAAATGGGAAAGTGAGTCACATTACTTTACTCCTGATATGCACCCTGTAAAACGTGGAAATCCTTTGGATGGTGACAAAGAAAATCACTGATGTTGAAACATTCAAGCTCTGACGTGTTCTTTACTTTAGTTTAATGTAGAGATACAGCGCAGAAACAGGCTCTTCATCCCACCGAGCGCACCAACCAGCGATCCCCAAACACTAACATTATCTACACACATAGAAACATAGAAATTAGGTGCAGGAGTAGGCCATTCAGCCCTTCGAGCCTGCACCGCCATTCAATATGATCATGGCTGATCATCCAACTCAGTATCCCGTACCTGCCTTCTCTCCATACCCTCTGATCCCCTTAGCCACAAGGGCCACATCCAACTCACTCTTAAATATAGCCAATGAACTGGCCTCAACTACCCTCTGTGGCAGAGAGTTCCAGAGACTCACCACTCTCTGTGTGAAAAAAAGTCTTTCTCATCTCGGTCTTAAAGGATTTTCCCCCTTATCCTTAAGCTGTGACCCCTTGTCCTGGACTTCCCCAACATCGGGAACAATCTTCCAGCATCTAGCCTGTCCAACCCCTTAAGAATTTTGTAAGTTTCTATAAGATCCCCTCTCAATCTCCTAAATTCCAGAGAGTATAAACCGAGTCTATCCAGTCTTTCTTCATAAGACAGTCCTGACATCCCAGGAATCAGTCTGGTGAACCTTCTCTGCACTCCTCTATGGCAATAATGTCCTTCCTCAGATTTGGAGACCAAAACTGTACGCAATAATCCAGGTGTGGTCTCACCAAGACCCTGTACAACTGAAGTAGAACCTCCCTGCTCCTGTACTCAAATCCTTTTGCTATGAAAGCTAACATACCATTCGCTTTGTTCACTGCCTGCTGCACCTGCATGCCTACTTTCAATGACTGGTGTACCATGACACCCAGGTCTCGCTGCATCTCCCCTTTTCCTGATCGGCCACCATTTAAATAATAGTCTGCTTTCCTGTTTTTGCCACCAAAGTGGATAACCTCACATTTATCCACATTATACTGCATCTGCCAAACATTTGCCCACTCACCCAGCCTATCCAAGTCACCTTGCAGTCTCCTAGCATCCTCCTCACAGCGAACACTGCCCCCCAGCTTAGTGTCATCCGCAAACTTGGAGATATTGCCTTCAATTCCCTCATCCAGATCATTAATATATATTGTAAATAGCTGGGGTCCCAGCACTGAGCCCTGCGGTACCCCACTAGTTACTGCCTGCCATTGTGAAAAGGACCCGTTTACTCCTACTCTTTGCTTCCTGTTTGCCAGCCAGTTCTCTATCCACCTCAATACTGAACCCCTAATACCGTATGCTTTAAGTTTGTATACTAATCTCTTATGTGGGACCTTGTCGAAAGCCTTCTGGAAGTCCAGATATACCACATCCACTGGTTCTCCCTTATCCACGCTACTAGTTACATCCTCGAAAATTCCACAAGATTCGTCAGACATGATTTACCTTTTGTAAATCCATGCTGACTTTGTCCAATGATTTCACCACTTTCCAAATGTGCTGCTATCCCATCTTTAATAACTGACTCTAGCAGTTTCCCCACTACCGATGTTAGACTAACTGGTCTGTAATTCCCCGTTTTCTCTCTCCCTCCCTTCTTAAAAAGAGGGGTTTACATTTGCTACCCGCCAATCCTCAGGAACTACTCCAGAATCTAAAGAGTTTTGAAAGATTATCACTAATGCATCCACTATTTCCTGAGCTACTTCCTTAAGTACTCTGGGATGCAGCCTATCTGGCCCTGGGGATTTATCGGCCTTTAGTCTATTCAATTTACCCAACACCACTTCCCGACTGACCTGGATTTCACTCAATTCCTCCTTTGACCCACAGTCCCCTGCTATTTCAGGCAGATTATTTATGTCTTCTTAGTGAAGACGGAACCAAAGTAGTTATTCAATTGGTCCGCCATATCCTTGTTCCCCATGATCAACTCACCTGTTTCTGACTGCAAGGGACCTACATTTGTTTTAACTAACCTCTTTCTCTTCACATATCTATAAAAACTTTTGCAGTCAGTTTTTATGTTCCCTGCCAGTTTTCTTTCATAATCTATTTTTCCTTTCCTAATTAAGCCCTTTGTCCTCCTCTGCTGGTCTCTGAATTTCTCCCAGTCCTCTGGTATGCTGCTTTTTTTGGCTACTTTGTACGCATCATCCTTTGCTTTGATACTATCCCTGATTTCCCTTGTTATCCACGGATGCACTACCTTCCCCGATTTATTATTTTGCCAAACTGGGATGAACAATTTTTGTAGTTCATCCATGCAGTCTTTAAATGTCTTCCATTGTATATCCACCGTCAACCCTTTTAGAATTAATTGCCAGTCAATCTTGGCCAATTCACGTCTCATACCCTCAAAGTTACCTTTCTTTAAGTTCAGAAACCATTGTTTCTGAATTAACAATGTCACTCTCCATCCTAATGAAGAACTCAACCATATTATGGTCACTCTTGCCCAAGGGGGCACGTACAACAAGACGGTTAATTACCCTTTCCACATTACTCAAAAACCCAGTCTAAAATAGCCTGCTCTCTCGTTGGTTCCTCTACATGTTGATTTAGATAACTATCCCGTATACATTCCAAAAAATCCTCTTCCTCAGCACCCCTGCCAATTTGATTAACCCAATCTATATGTAGATTGAAGTCACCCATTATAACTGTTTTGCCTTTGTCGCACGCATTTCTAATTTCCTGTTTGATACCATCCCCAACTTCTCTGCTACTGTTAGGTGGCCTGTACACAACACCCACCAGCGTTTTCTGCCCCTTAGTGTTTTGTAGCTCTACCCATACCGATTCCACATCCTCCAAGCTAATGTCCTTCCTTTCCATTGCGTTAATCTCCTCTCTAACCAGCAACGCTACCCACCCTCCTTTTCCTTTCTCTCTATCCCTCCTGAATATTGAATATCCCTGGATGTTCAGCTCCCAGCCTACGTCACCCTGGAGCCATGTCTCCGTGATCCCAACTATATCATAATCATTAATATCTATCTGCACGTTCAACTCGTCCACCTTATTACGAATACTCCTTGCATTGAGACACAAAGCCTTCAGGCTTGTCTTTACAACGCACTTACCCCTAATACAATTTTGCTGAAAAAGTGGCCCTTTTTGATTTTTGCCCTGGTTTTGTCTGCCTGCCACTTTTACTTTTCACCTTGCTACCTAATGCTTCTACCCTCATTTTACACCCTCCTGCCTCTCTGCTCTTGTACCCATCCCCCTGCCACATTAGTTTAAATCCTCCCCGACAGCACTAGCAAACACTCCCCCAAGAACATTGGTTCCATTCCAATCCAGGTGCAAACCGTCCTGTTTGTACCAGTCCCACCTCCCCCAGAACTGGTCCCAGTGCCCTAAAAATTTGAATCCCTCCCCCTTGCACCACTTTTCAAGCCACGTATTCATTTGCATTATCCTCCTATTTCTACTCTGACTGGCCCGTGGTACTGGTAGTTATCCGGAGTTTACTACCTTTGAGGTCCTACTTTTAAGTTTATCTCCTAGCTCCCTAAATTCACCTTGTAGGACCTCATCCCTTTTTTTACCTATATCGTTGGTGCCAACATGCACCACGACAACTGGCTGTTCACCCTCCCCCTCCAGAATGTTCTGCAGCCGTTCAGTGACATCCCTGACCTTTGCACCAGGGAGGCAACATACCATCCTGGAGTCTCGTTTGCGGCCGCAGAAACGCCTATCTATTCCCTGACAATTGAATCCCCTATTACTATTGCCCTTCCCCTCTTTTTTCCCCCCTCATGTGCTGCAGAGCCACCCATGGTGCCATGAACCTGGCTGCTGCTGCATTCCCCCTGATGAGCCATCTCCCTCAAAATGGTATACCTGTTTAGGAGGGAGATGACCGCGGGGACTCCTGCACTACCTGCCTACTGCTTTGCTGGCTATTGGCCACCCGTTCCCTTCTTGTCCTCTTACCGTTTGCCTGCGGTGTGACCAACTCACTGAACGTGCTATCCACGACTTTCTCCGCATCGTGGATGCTCCAGTATAAATCCAGCCGCAGTTCCAATCGTTCAATGCGGTCTGCCAGGAGCTGCAGCTGGACACACTTCCTGCAAACGTAGTCACCAGGGACACCGACCATCTCCCTGATCTCCCACATGTTGCAGGCTGAACAAACCATGGGGCCAATCTCTACTGCCATACCTTACTCCCAAATTACACTGTATTAAATATTAAAAAAACACAAAAACTTATCCTTTAAACTTTACTACTAAATACTGAATCCTTAACTCCCAGAATCCCTCACTCCCAGAAGGCAGAAATGTAAAATAGTAAACCCGGGGTTGCACCCAATCAGCTGCTTCCTCGGGTCCTCTTCCACCAATCAGCGGCTTCCTCAAAAAAAACCCACTTCTCCAAATGGAACGTTATGGATTTGGGTAAAAACAAGCCCCGCGCTAGATTTTTATCCTTACCGGTCGGGTGTCGCTCCTCCCCCTCCTTCTCTTCCTCCAACGGCTCCTGTGGGCCTCTGGAAAAAACAAGCCCCGCGCTAGATATTTATCCTTACCGGTCGGGTGTCGCTCCTCCCCCTCCTTCTCTTCCTCCAACGGCTCCTGTGGGCCTCTGGAAAAACAAGCCCCGTGCTCGATTTTTATCCTTACCGGTCGGGTGTCACTCCTCCCCCTCCTTCTCTTCCTCCAACGGCTCCTGTGGGCCTCTGGAAAAAAACAAGCCCCGCGCTAGATTTTTATCCTTACCAGTCGGGTGTCGCTCCTCCCCCTCCTTCTCTTCCTCCAACGGCTCCTGTGGGCACTAACATTATCTACACACACTGGGGACAATTTAAAGTTATACCAAGTCAATTAACCATCAAACCTGTACGGTCAGGCAGTGAAGAAAGCTAATGGTATGTTGACCTTCAAAACTAATTACAAGTTGGCCACACCTGGAGCATTGTGTGCAGTTTTACTCTCCTAATTTGAGGAAGGATATTATTGCTATTGAGGGAGTGCAGCGTAGGTTCACCAGGTTAGTTCCCAGGATGGGAACATTGACATATGACAAAGGCATTGACATATGATGAAAGAATGGGTCGACTGGGCTTGTATTCACTGGAATTTAGAAGGATGAGAGAGAATCATATAGAAACATATAAAATTCTTAAGGAATTGGATTGGCTAGATGCAGGAAAAATGTTCCCAATGTCGGGGGATTCCAGAATCAGGGGTCACAGTTTAAGAATAAGGGGTAGGCCATTTAGGACTGTGACGAGGAAAACATTTTCACCCAGAGCGTTGTAAATCTGTGGAATTCTCTGTCACAGAAGACAGTGGAGGCCAATTCACTGGATGTTTTCAAGAGAGAATTAGATTTAGCTCTCAGGGCTAAAGGAATCAAGGGATATGGGGAAAAAGCAGGAACAGGGTACTAGATTTTGGATGATTAACCATGATAATATTGAATGGCGGTGCTGGCTCGAAGGGCCGAATGGCCTACTCCTGCACCTATCTTTCTATGTTTCTATGTCTTTGGAATGTGGGAGGAAACCCACCTGGATAAAACCCACGCAGGTCACGGGGAGAACTAAATTAAACTAAAATAAACTAAAGAGACAAAGCACTTGTAGATAATGGTTAGGATTTTGAACAGAAGTAATGTTGTGCTACCTATTCCATGAGAGCAGAAGCTAAACTCTCCAGAGAGAGAGATAGACACAAACTCAGCAGGACAGGGAACATCTCTGGATAGAAGGAATGAGTGACGTTTCGGGTTGAAAACCCGTCTTCAACTGAGAGTCAGGGGCGAGGGAGACACAGACATAAGGAAGGGTAAGGTGTAAAAACGAGACATCCAAGGTAATGCGGATCAAGGAGAATGTAGAATAGATAATTGTTAGCTGGGAGAAGGTGACATCGAAGCAAACAGAGATACTTTCCCCTGCAACCGCAGGAGATGCAACACCTGTCCTTACACCTCCCCCCTCGACCATCCAAGGACCCCGACAGTTTTTTCAGGTGAGGCAGAGGTTCACTTGCACCTCCTCCAATCTTACCTACTGTATCCGCTGTTCCAGGAGAGGACTCCAGTATATCGGCGAGTCTGCTCTTGGTCACACCTCTGCTCAGTCCGCTGAACCTACCTGATCTCTTGGTTTGCTGGACACTTTCACTCCCCCTCTCGTTCCCACACTGAACTTTTGGAGGAATGGCACCTCATATTTTGTTTGGGCAGCTTACACTGCAGCGGTATGGACATTGACTTTAGTTTAGTTTAGAGATACTGCATGGAAACAGGCCCTTTAGCCCACTGGGTCCGCGCCGACCAGCGATCCCCACACACTAACACTATCCTACACCCACCAGGGACAATATTTACTTTTACCAAGACAATTAACCTACTACCTGTAAGTCTATGGCATGTGGGAGGAAACCAAAGATCTCGGAGAAAACCCACACAGGTCAGGGGAGAATGTACAAACTCCATACAGACGGCGCCCGTAATGGGATTGAACCCAGGTCTCCGCCCTGCATTCACTGTAAGACAGCAACTTTACCGCTGTGCCACTGACTGCCCTTACTTCAAATAGCCATTGCTTCCCTCTCTCTCCATCCCTTCCCCTTCCCAGTTCTCCGACCAGTCTTACTGTCTCTGACTACATTTTATCTTTGTTTGCTTTGTTGTTACCTTCTCCCAGCTAACAATGATCGATTCTACATTTTACTTGATCTCCATCCCATTGCCATGTATTCACATCTTCACACTTTCTGATCTATCTATCTCCCTCCCCTCCCTGATGTCAATCGGTAGAAGGGTCTCAAACTGAAACGTCACCCATTCCTTTTCTCCAGAGATGCTGCCTGTCCCGCTGAGTTACTCTAGCATTTGGTGTCTATCACACAGAGACAAAAATTTGATCGAGGACAGTCAGTCTGGTCTGAGAACTAGGAAGGGGGAGGGATGGAGAGAGAAGGAAAGCAAGGGTTACTTGAAGTTAGAGAAGTCAATATTCATGCTGGTGGAGTGTAAGCTGCTCATGCGAAATATGAGGTGCTCCAGAGAGAGATTCTGCCAGAATGACCAGACTCTCATTATTTACGCTACCAATTTCATGTTTTCTAACACTAGAGGCACCTCTAGTGTTCACCAAGTACCAACCAGTGCATTGTTTAGCAGAAGCTCTACCTTGCCACTGAACTGAATGCCACAGTGACGGAACTGTCCAATTTCTAAACCTGCTCCAGTTCCAAACTGTAGAGCTATAGAGCTTCATGTAGGCATGTTACAATACCTACCTTGAGCGGCACTGCAGTTCTGCCACTCCCCGTGTGCGCGACTTCGGCGCCTTTCAGAGGGGGGCGGGTTTAAAATGCCGTTTTTCCCTAGACAGTCCAAATCGATCCATCTCAGGCGATTTCGTCGCTAAAGATAAATCGCTCCGACATTTGTTATATGAAGCTAGATCATTTATTAACTAGAGTAGTTTAAAAATCATCTTCTAAAGCCCTGAGCGCCGACAGCGGAACAGACCTAACGTAGGCGATAACAGTTTATTTTTACATAAAAAAGTGCTTCTTGGGAATCCTTTAATCAAATTTTCATCATGCGAAAAGGGGACAAAAAATATATACGAACTGGTTGCATTTTTCCTGCCGACTGGGGGTTAAATGCACCGCAAACCGCAACGTTCCAATCCACCGCGCTCCACTAAAACCCACTCGCAATTTGATTTAAATGGCCATTAATTTACTTGGATTAAACACTACATTCCTTTCATTTGGCGCATAAATTCACGAACATTTGATTTAAAAATCATGTTATATTGTGGATTATTGTGTGAATGTTATTTGGACACTTAGGCAATTTAAAAATGTTTATCATTTCTTAACAAATGGATAGATGTTTAGATCTAGTAATTGAATTTTGTAATTAGCTACAATTAGGTAACTAATTAATTATATGTTTTAATTTCAGGTCATCCAAGTAAGATTGTTTCATATTTGTTTCAAAATGCTTCAATCTATAATAACTGAACATTTCATTGAGTTCTCTTAATTTTTAAGAAAGTTATGTGCTTTTAACTGTCCTCGATCACAGATTTTGTTTTAAGTCAATGGAAAGTCAATGGGGAACAAGATGCTAATTTCCGAATTTGAAAATGGCCATAACATTTTTAATACTGAAGATATGAGAGTGAATTAGGTGTCAAATTAAACTTCTTTTTATGCTTTATCTGATGGGATAAATTGCAGACTTGATTTTTAAAATCTCAAAATTTTGTAACATTGCTACTTCATGAACTACAAGAAGCATCGCAAATCACTTTGCAGCCAGTTAAATTATTTTGAATGTCAGTATATAGTAATTTGAAAAATGCAATCACCAATTTGAACTCTGTGGTGCAATAAATGGTTGGATCACTTGAATAATGGATAAATGTGTAATTGGGCACCTCTCCTATTCAGCACATTCTTGAAAATACCTGAATGACCATGTGCATTGTCAGTTTGTGTCTTGCATGAAAATCTTTCCCCCCTCACCTTAAACTATGTCCACTGGCTCAATTCCCCTGCTCTGCACAAGAGACTCTATGTGTCTACCCGATCTATTCCTCTCATGATTTTGTGCACCTCTACAAGATCGCCCATCCTCCTGCGCTCCAAGGAATAGAGTCCTACATGTTCAACCTCTCCCTATAGCTCAGGCCCTCGAGTCCTGGCAACATCCTCGTAAATCTTCTCTGTACCCTTTCCAGCTTGGCAACATCATTCCTATAACTGGATGCCCAAAACTGAAGTCGTCAAGTCAAGTCACTTTTATGTATATAACACATTTAAAAAATAACTCTTGTTGGCCTACATTGGGGGAGGTATTTTACATGGGGGAGGTACTAACGTTATACAACAGTGGTTCATAGATTTTGTTCATACATAAATACATAAATACACACATATAGCCCTCACTCAGAGGACGTCAAGAACACAATGTTCAAAATGCGGTTCAACAACGTCTTATACAACTGCGACATGACCTCCCACTTCTATACGCCATGGTCTGACTGATAATAATAATAATAATAATATTTTATTGTCATTACACATAAGTGCAACGAGATTTGGTTTGCAACTTCCATCCGATGTCATAACTTAATCGACAAATAAAATTTAGGTTTAAATACCCTGAGAACAAGGTTTGTAGAAACGAACATTAGACCAGTAAAATTAACACAGACTAAAGTGCGAGGCCGGGGGAGACAGTCCATGGGGGTGGGGGGTACTCAGCAGGGCCGGTTCAGAGCCGCTATAGCTCTG
The DNA here is from genome assembly GCA_035221665.1 of Okamejei kenojei. Classification (NCBI taxonomy): domain Eukaryota; kingdom Metazoa; phylum Chordata; class Chondrichthyes; order Rajiformes; family Rajidae; genus Okamejei; species Okamejei kenojei. The sequence continues at coordinate 4,123,771 of CM069150.1, read as the reverse complement.
GGGATGAAGCTGTCCTGAGTCTGGTGGTGCGGGCATAGAAGGCCTTGTAACGTCTGAGATGTGAGTGGCCAGAAACCTGAAGCTGGACACTCTCTCCACATTGTCTCCGTAGATGGAGATTGGGGCGTATTCCCCATTCTGCGACCTCCTGAAGTCGATAATCAGTTCCTTGGTCTTTAAGGTGTTTAGCGACAAGTTGTTCCGTGAGCACCAGTCCGCCAGGTTCTGCACCTCCGTGTATAGTTTGTTTCATCACCGTTGGTGATCAGCCCAATCACCGTTGTGTCATCTGCAAACTTGACAATGGTGTTACTGTCAAATGCAGGAACACAGTCGTGGGTGAAGAGGGAGTAGAGCATGGGGCTCAGTACACAGGCCTGTGGTGTGCCGGTGCTCAGGGTGATAGTGGAGGACAGGTGCGGCCCCAGTCTCACTGCCTGCGGTCGCTCCGTCAGAAAGTTCAGGATCCAATCGCATATCAGTGAGCTGAGGCCTAGCTGGTGGAGTTTGGTGGTGAGCTTGGTGGGGATGACCGTATTGAAGGCAGAGCTATAGTCAATGAAAAGCATCCTCACGTAGGTGCCCTGTCTTTCCAGGTGGGTCAGGACGGTGTGAAGAGCCACAGAGATGGCATCTTCTGTGTATCTATTTGCCCTGTATGCAAATTGATGAGAGTCCAATGATGCAGGGATGCTGGATTTGATGTGGGAGAGGACCAGCCTTTCAAAGCACTTCATTGGTATTGGAGTTAAGGCAACCGGGCGGAAGTCATTCAGCTTGTTGACTTTAGACTTTTTCGGCACCGGCACTATGGTAGCTGTCTTCAGGCACGTGGGGACTGTTGCCAGAGATAGAGACAGGTTAAAGATCCTCGTAAATACCGAAAATGATGAAGGCTATTGTGCCAAAATCCCTTTTGATCACCTTATCTATCTGTGATGCCACGATTGGCAATCACCCACTATCTACAAAATCATCCACTTATCATCTGCAAACTTGCTAATCATGCCATGTACGTTTTCATCAAAATCATTAATGTAGATGACAAACAACAAATAGGTCAGTACCAAACTCTAAGGTACACCACCAGTCACAGAACTCCAGTCTGAAAAGCAACCTTCCACCTTTTCAATGCAAGTGCATGTATATCCTATCCCTCAGAATATTTTCTACTAACTTTCCGACCACAGATGTTAAGATGCCTGTCCCACCAGCAAGCGATTACATGCGGCAAGCGCGACCTAACGTGGTCGCTTGAGCCATACGGCCTCGCGGGGCCGGTCCCACCTCGATCGCCGGAGGCATATGGAGTTGTGCTGAGCTGGTCCCAACATCGCGTGGGGCTCCGAAAAACTAACCGTGTTCAAAAATTCCGCGCGGCAAAGGCCTGTCGGCCCGCAGCCGCCTCGACGCCGTCCGCACCGCCTCGACGTCGTACCTCCGTGACCCTCTCTGAGTGTGCCTCCGTGTCCCTCTCTGTGTGTGCCTCCGTGACCCTCTCTGTGTGTGCCTCCGTGTCCCTCTCTGAGTGTGCCTCCGTGACCCTCTCTGTGTGCCTCCGTGCACCTCTCTCTGTGTGCCTCCGTGCACCTCTCTGTGTGTGCCTCCGTGTCCCTCTCTGAGTGCCTCCGTGACCCTCTCTGTGTGTGCCTCCATGTCCCGCTCTGTGTGTACCTCCATGACCCTCTCTGTGTGTACCTCCGTGACCCTCTCTGTGTGTGCCTCCGTGACCCTCTCTGTGTGTACCTCCGTGACCCTCTCTGTGTGTACCTCCGTGACCCTCTCTGTGTGTGCCTCTGTGTCCCTCTCTATGTGTCCCTCTCTGTGTGTGCCTCCGTGACCCTCTCTGTGTGTGCCTCCGTGACCCTCTCTGTGTGTGCCTCCGTGACCCTCTCTGTGTGTGTCTCCGTGACCCTCTCTGTGTGCCTCCGTGCACCTCTCTGTGTGCCTCCGTGACCCTCTGTGTGTGTGTCTCCATGACCCTCTCTGTGTGCCTCCGTGCACCTCTCTGTATGCCTCCGTGTCCTCACTGTCCTTGCGAACTTACCGTGGACTTCGCTCCAACTTCGCGACACTCACCTGACCTCCGCGGGGCCCCCGCCTCCGGTGGGATGCTGGTGGGACCGGCCCTGTACGGGGATCACCCGACCTCCGCGCGGCCCCCGCTTTTGGTTTGGTCGTGTTTGCCGCATGCAGGTCGCATGCTCGTGGGACAGGCCCTTAAGCCGGTAGTTCCAAGCCTATTCTCTGCAGCCCTTCTTGAATAGCGTCACAACATTAGCCCCATGCAGTTTTACGGCACCTCTCCTGTTTTAAACGATGACTCATAAATCTCAGCAAGGGCTCCTGCAATTTCCTCTCTAGCTTCCCACAGGGTCCTCGGATAGATCTGATCAGGCTCAGGAGATTTGCCTATCTTCATATGCGTCAAGACCTTCAGCACATCTGCAACCATAATGCTGAGTACTCGCAAGACACTTACAGTGACTACCCCAAGATCCCCCGTTCTCCTGTCTTTGAGGATTCATACTCATTGAGGACCTTGCCTAGCTCCTGTGGCTCTACATACAATTGAACGGTTTGAATCATGAGGGCTCCCACCCTCTCTTTGGTTTTTCCCTTAATATGCTTATAAAATCTCTTGGGATAATCCTGACTGCTACCTGCCAGAGCCCAGAGCTACCTCAGTCCTCATTTTGCCTTGTGATTTCCTTTTGCAGCTTACTCCTTAGTTCCCAAATCACCTCCATGGATGCACTTGATCCCAGCTGCCTCTTTCATACTCATGCAGGTGCAGGTACTGTATGTAGTTCTTTGAAGATGGTGTTGCAGGTAGATAAATTGGTCAAGTAGGCTTTTGGCACATTGGCCTTCAGCTGTCAGAATATTGAGTATAGACGTTATGATGTTATGTTACAGCTGGAGAAACCACTACACTGTACTTTGGAGTACAGTAAACCCACATTTTAACAGACCCCTTTATAATGGATATTGGTTACACCGGATGGAGCATTCGACCCACCCTGGCTCGCAAGGTGCACCTGTGAACCTTTCCTTCTTCACCCACAGCACGGTTTGTTGGGGTGTCTACGTTCTGGCCTCTGGGAACAGTGATTTCTTCAGTCTGCTGCCAGAGATGGTGCTTCGTCTAAAAACCTGTGCGGACCAACTGGCTGGAGTTTTTACGGACATTTTCAACCTGTCACTTCCGAGGTCTGAGGTCCCCACCTGCTTTAAAAGGGCATCAATAATACCGGTGCCCAAGAAAAGCAAGGTGACGTGCCTCAATGACTATCAACCAGTGGCACTAACGCCTGTGGTGATGAAGTGCTTTGAGAGGTTGATCATGGCGCAAATCAACTCCTACCTCGACAAAAACCTGGACCCACTGCAGTTCGGTTACCGTCACAACAAATCAACGGTGGACGCAATCTCGCCGGCTCTCCACTCCACTCTGGACCACTTGGACATCAAAAACTCATATGTCAGGCTGTTACTTATTGATTACAGCTCGGCATTTAACACAATCATCCCCTCCAAGCTGGTTACCAAACTCGCAGAACTGGGTCTCTGCGCATCCCTCTGCAATTGGATCCTCGACTTCCTCATTCACAGACCACAGTCTGTTCGTATTGGTGGAAATGTGTCAGACTCGATAACAATTAGCACGGGAGCACATCAAGGCTGCGTGCTCAGCCCCCTGCTGTACTCACTCTATACTCATGACTGCGTAGCCGATCATAGCGCGAACTCCATCATCAAGTTCGCTGATGACACCACTGTTGTGGGACATATCACTGATGGGGATGAGTCAGAGTATAAAAGAGAGATCGAGCGACTATCCATATGGTGCCAGCAAAATAACCTGGCCCTCAACACCTGCAAAACCAAGGAACTGATTGTGGACTTTGGAAAGAGTAGGATGGGGACCCACAGTCCTGTTTATATCAACAGGTCGATGGTTAAAAGGGTCAAGAGCTTCAAATTCCTGGGTGTGCACATCTCTGAAGATCTTTCCTGGTCCGAGAACACGGATGCAATTATTAAGAAAGCTCATCAGCACCCCTACTTCCTGAGAAGAATACAGAGAGTCGGTTTGTCAAGGAGAACTCTCTCTAACTTCTACAGGTGCACTTCTACAGTAGAGAGCATGCTGACCGGTTGCATCGTGGCTTGGTTCGGCAATTTGAGCACCCTGGAGAGGAAAAGATTACAAAAAGTAGTAAACACTGCCCAGTCCATCATCGGCTCTGACCTCCCTTCCATCAAGGGGATCTATCACAGTCACTGCCTCAAAAAGGCTGGCAGCATCATCAAGGACCCACACCATCCTGGCCACACACTCATCTCCCCGCTACCTTCAGGTAGAAAGTACAGGAGCCTGAGGACTGCAATGACCAGGTTCAGGAATAGCTACTTCCCCACAGCCATCAGGCTATTAAACTTGGCTCGGACAAAACTCTGAACATTGCTACCCCTTTATCTGTTATTTGCACTTCATCAATTTATTTATTCATGTGTGTATTTACGTATATAATGGTATATGGACACACTGATCTGCTTTGTAGTCAATGCCTACTATGTTCTGTTGTGCTGAAGCAAAGAAAGAATGTCATTGTCCTGTCAGGGACACATGCCAATAAACTCTTTTGACTCTTTTCACTTTTACTTTGGTCACGGTGAGGATCCCTCCCCTCTCACCAGCTACTTCTTAAAGCCCTCCGTTTCTTCTTCGACCACAGAACCACCCAAAACATCAGATAATCTGTTTTTTTTTCAGTTTATTTGCAGTTCATTTGTTTCAGGTTGTGGCGGAGAGCGCTGACAATGGGGAAGAGTGGGGGCTATGATGAGGGATGCGCTCCTTCGGTCACATCCATTTTGGTGCTCGGGCCCAGTCACCCTCCAGCCCCGGGTGGTCTTGTGTAGGGAAAATGACCCCACCCTCCTGTCTCCCCGGCCAGTGCTGTGAAGGACGCGGGGGTCTGGACCAATCGTTGACAAGTCCCCGGCGACGTCATGTCCATTATTTGGCTTTTCGGCGTTGCGACCATTCGGTGAGTTGGCTTGTAGGCGTTGCGTCCGTTCGGTGAGTTGGCTTCTAGGCGTTGCGTCCTTTTGATTATATGACTTTTGGGCATTGCGTCATTTCGGTTATATAGCTTTTCGCATCGTACGCTTTCGGTTATTTGGCTTTTCAGTGTCGTTTCCACTCAGTTATTTTGCCTCCGCTTCTTCGCTTTGGCTTCGGGTCCTTCTATGCCGCGTCCGCACACGGCAGTTCCTAACTACACATTGCTTCTTTCTGTTGGCCATCGCTTTGTACGCTCAGCCTCTCCCCCTTTCTTCTTCTCTCTCTGCCACCTCCTCCCCCACCTCCTCACCTCTTCCCCCCCCCCCCCCCCCCCCACCCCCACATCTCCACTGCTGCCTCCAACTCCCGCTGCTTTGTCGCTCCTTGCTCCTTCCTCCACCCACTCCCATCTCTCTGTCCACTCGGCTTCTCCCCACTTCTCCCTTCCCCCTCCACTAAAGTCGCTTCCTTCTTTCCCCCCGGAGTTGCTGACATACTCGATCTAGGGAGGGAGCCCCGCAGCGTGCCCTGTCGGTAGCGGCGGCCTGAAGCAAGCTGCAATGTGAGCCACAACAACATCCCCATTAACCGGCGAGGAACGTTTCGCTGGTACAGACCAGTGGTATCAGTGCCAAGTTGAAATGAAGCAAAGTGGTGAGGTAACTCAGTACAATGAATCATTCTGAACAAGGGCCCTGATGTCGCCTAAAGTCATCGAGTGATACAGTGTGGAAACAGGCCCTTTGGCCCATCTGCCCACAAGTCCCTGCTAGTGTCCCAGCTACACCAGCCTATCCATGTTCTTCAGAGATACAGCCTGACCCACTGAATTACTCCAGAACTTTGTGTCCTTTTGCATATTAACCATCATTTGCAGTTTTTTGTTTCAACTACATACAATGATAGACACAAAAAGCTGGAGTAACTCAGCGGGACAGGCAACATCTCTGGAGAAAAATAATGGGTGACGTTTTGGTTCTTCAGACCCGAAACGTCACCCCTTCCTTCTCTCAAGAGATGCTGCCTGGCCTGCTGAGTTACTCCAGCTTTTTGTGTCAATCTTCAGTTTAAACCAGCATCTGCAGTTCCTTCTTATACATGCAATGATAGTTCAGTTTATTTTGTCACGTGAACCGAGGTATGGTGACAAGCTTTTATTGCATGCTGTCAAGTCAGCAGAAAGGCAATCTATACATAACTAAAGCTCTGATCTTGTTATCTCCAGGTTTGTGTGGACATTCTATTTGCGCAAAAACAGTACGTGACAGCATTATGATTTTTCGCCAATTTACTCACCGTTCTCCTGTGCTGCGATTGCACCAAGTTTCGCTCCGATCAGTGGTATAATTTAAAAGTTAGCAAGGTTTAAAAATCCTAAAAGAACGCGTCGATCTCGTCTCCTGACGTTCAGTGCCGCACGGATTGGTCCTTTCTCCTGTCACTCCGCGGGACGGTGTGTCCCTTCCTGCGCCATCGCGTCTTTATTGGAGCTGAGGATGGCCGGCTGATGTTTCCAAACAGACACAATTTTCGGAGAGAGCGGAAACAGCCCAGCCCAGCCCAGTGCGGTAAATATCGCCAAACAGAAAGTGGAGAATCTGATCCCGGCGGAGGAGAGCGACCAGCGACTGCTGTGAGTCACCATCGCACCATCTCACCATCGTGAGTCAGCTCCAGCCCCTACCCCTCTGGTTCCACTCGCTGGCTCCTGCCCCCCTCCCCCGTGATACCCCCCTCTCCCCCACAACCCCCGTCTTTTCTCCGAGCTCTCTACCCCCCACACAAATCCCTACCCCCCACAACCCAACCGCCCCACAGCCCTCCACCTCGCCCCCACATTCCCCCCCTGCCCCACAACCCCCACCCACCGCTGCCCCCCACACCCCCCCCCCCCCCCCCCCCCACCCACACACCCCCCCACACAACTCCCCCCCACCCACCCGCCCTCCCCCCCCGTCCAAACCCCATCTGGTGGGGTGCAGCAGCAGTAGGCCACGGCAGTGATAAGCCATGTTAGCACCTGCCTGAAGCCATCCCCTCCGCCTGTTGCAGCACACTCCCCGCCGTCCCCCGACAGCTCCCGCCTGAAGACGTCCCTCTCCCCCGGCTGTAGGACGCGTCCCCCCTGGCCCCCGGCAGCCCCCTCCTGAAAATGTCCCCTCCCCCTGCTGCAGAATGCTTCCCCTCCCCCCACCGGCACCTGCCTGAAGCAGTCCATCCCATCCCCAGGATGCTCCCCATTGATCCCCGCCTAAAGCTGGTAGGTCACGGCAGCGGCAGCCGTCCCCCTCCCCCCACCGGCTTCAGCAGGGATTTTTGTTGGGGCTGGCAGGGAGGAGTATCCTACAAGGGTAGAACCCGGCAGCACTCCACCCCCTCCCCACTGGCTCCCGCCTGAAGCCGTTCTCCTCCCCCGACAGCCGCCACCTGAAGCCGTCCTAGCTGCAGGGACACTTCCCCCACCAGCCCCCACCCGATTCCGTCCCCTCCCCAACTGCAGAACACTCGCTCACCCCCCACCATCCCCGGCCTGAAGCCGGCCCCGTCCCCAGCTGCGGGATGCACCCCACCAGTCCCCGCTTGAAGCCGGTGGGGACCGGTAGGCCACAGCTGCAATAGGCCACAGCCACGCCAGCGGAAGGCCATGACAGAGATAGGCAGCGGTAGGCTACAACATTGATCAGCCACGGTAGCCCCTGCCTGAAGCCATCCCCCTCCCCCGGCTGCAGGACGCTTCCTCCCCGGCCACCGACAGCCCCCTCCTGAAGCCGTTCCCTATTCCGCTGCAGGATGCTCCCACTCCCCCCCACAGGTCCTTGCCTGATGCTGGTGTGGAATGGCACCAGTAGGCCATGGTAGTGGTAGGCAGCAGCAGGGGTAGGCAGCAACAGGCTATGGCAGCGCTCCCCCCCTCCCCATCGGTCAACGACAGGCTTCGCCTGAAGCCGTCCCCCTCCCCGGCTGCAGGATGCTCCCCCCACTGGCCCCCAACAGCCCCCGCCTGAAGCCGTCCCCCTCCCCGCTGCAGGATGCTCCCATCCCCAACTGCGAGATGATCCCCACCGGTCCACGCCTAAAGCTGGTGGGGAGCGGTAGGTCATGACAGCGGTAGGCCACGGCAGTGGCTGCGGTAGGCAGCAGCAGGGGTAGGCAGTGTTAGGCCACGGTAGTGGTAGACCACAGCAGCGCTTCACCTCCCGCCCCAGTGTGGATGGGGGGGTTGGTTGAGGGGGGATGAGAGAGTGCAGGACGCCTCCCCCCCACCCCCCGGAAGCTGCTCCATTCACCCGGCTGCAGGATGCTCTCTCCCCACTGACCTCCGACGGCCCCGCCTGAAGCCATCCCCTCCCCCGGCTAAAGAACACAACAAGAGACGCAACATGAAAGAAGGGACTGAATAAATCTCATTTTATCGTTTAAATTGTTGTTATATTTTAAGTTATTGACATTTTAAGCTTTAATAAATCGCTTTTCCACTTGCAGTGCTCGCCAGCTGCACCTGTGCAGTAATACCTGCGTGTTCTACGTCACAATGAGAACCCCATGGGAGGGAATGGCTGCGCTGCTGGAGAGCCGCTAACAGTGGATGGGGGGGGGGGGGTTGACTGGGGAATGGAGTGAGTGCATGGGGGGGGAGGGCAAAAGGCAGAGTGGGGGGGTGAGGGGAGGAGGGGGTTCAAGGGCGTCACAATGGGAACACGTCAGCTGCTCCTGCGTGAGTGGTGGACTATTGCATTGGTGGAACGGGTTGCGTTGGGGGAATGGGTGAGTGGTGGAATATTGCGTTGGAGAATGGGTTGTGTTGGGGTACCAGTCCTCACTTAGTCTAGTAATTACGATCAAGCCATTAAAGTGTATAGATGCATGATGAGGGAATAACATTCAGTGCAAGGTTAAGCCAGCTAAGTCCGATCAAGGATAGTCCAATGAGCTAGACACTATTTCAGCACTCCAGTCCACTCCCCTCACTGTGGTCTGTTTTAATGGGGGTTTACCATATTTTGGTCACCCTGCCATGGGAAAGATGTTAAGCTCTAAAGACTGCAAAGAAGATTTACCTGGATGTTGCCAGGACTTGAGGGCCTGAGCTACAGGATGAGGTTGGGCAGGCTAGGACTGTAATTCTTGGTGTAGGAGGGTGAGAGGTGATTTTATGGAAGTGTACAAGATAATGAGTGGAATAGATAATGTAGATGCACTGTCTTTTACCCAGAGTACCAAAGGACATAGATTTAAGGTGAGAGGGAAAAGATTTAATAGGAATCTGAGAGGCAACTCTTTCAGGTGATGGGAATATGGAATGAGCTGCTGTAGGAGGTAGTTGAGACACAAACTATAACAATATTTAAAAGACATTTGGACTGGTACATGGATAGGAATGGTTTCAAAGGATATGGGCCAAACGTGGGCAGGTGGAATTACTGTAAATGGGACACCTTGGTTGGTAAGGGCAAGCTGGGTAGAAGGGCATGTTTCCTTGCTGTATAACTCTTATGTCTTCATGACCCTATGACCACAGTTTCTCTTGTAATGCAGGCTTCCTGGAAACATCAACTCACCAATCTGTAAACTGAGTGGCAGGACATCATAAAGCAGATGGCACCACTCAACCCCGAGTCAACATCATAGATAGATAGATTTGAATGCAAAAAAGAATAAGGAACAAAGTGGATGATCTTGTAGCACAGTTAGAAATTGGTAGGTATGATGTTGTGGGCATTACAGAGGATCGGAGGCTGCAAGAGGATCAGAGCTGACATAGGATCAGAAGATGTAGAATCCTTGTGGATAGAGGTAAGAAGCTGCAAGGGTAAAAGGACCCTGGCGGAACCTGTTTACAGCCCGCCAAAAAGCAGCCAGGATATAGGGTACAAATTACATCAGGAGATACAATCGGCAAGTAAGAAAGCTAATGCGAGGGTGGTCAAGGGGAGTTTCTATATTCAGGTAAACTGGGAAAATTAGATTGGTACTGGATCACAAGAGAGGGAATTTGTAGAGTGCCTCTGAGATGGATTCTTAGAGCAGCTTGTAGTTGAGCCTACCAGGGAAAAGGCAATTCTGGATTTGGTGTTGTGTAATGAACCAGATTTGATGAGGGAGCCACGGTCGCTACCTCCGAGTAAAGGAACCACTCGGAGGTAGCGACCACAACATGCAATTTGAGACGGAAAAGATGAAATAGAATGTGTCAGTGTTAAAGCTGAACAAAGGTGATTACGGGGGCATGAGGGAGGAGCTGGTCATTGACTGGAAAGGAACACTAACTGGAATGACAGTGAAACAGCAATTTCTGGGAATAATCGGAAGATGCAGAATCTTTTCATTCCAAAGAGGAAGAGCAATTCTAGGGGGAGAATGAGGCGACCGTGGCTGACAAGGAAAGTCAAGGACTGTATGAAACTAAGGGAAGGCATGTAATATTCCACAGACTAATGGGAATCTAGAGGATTTGGAAGCTTTTAAAAAAGAACAGCAGGTCCTGTAACTAAAAAGTCAATATGAAAAGGTGAAATATGAAAGTAATCTCACCAATAATATAACAGAGGATAGCAAATGTTTATTCAGATATATAAATAACTTGACTAAGTGGGACCCGCTGGGTCCCATGTTCACACGGGAGTGCTGGTCCCCTATCACAATATTCCACCTCTCCACCAATTCCAATATTGGTGGCCAGTGCGGGGGCTTTCTGGAGCGCTAGTATGGGTATTGTGGGCTAAAGGGACTGGTTTCCAGAGGGCTAGTATGGACATTGTGGGCCAAATGGATTCTTGGGGCGACAGCTCAGTCACTCAAGCCTGATGTGCTGGCAGCTCACATTGTTGGTGGGCGAGCAGTTGACTCACGGCTATTCCTTCAAATTCCATTTCAAGCAGGGTGCAAGGCCACCAAATTCACATGCAGTTTCATACCACTTCAAACAGGGTGCAAGGACACCAAATTCAGGTGCAGTTTCCTACCACTTCAAGCAGGGTGCAAGGCCACGGAATTCAGGTGCAGTTTCATGCCACTTCAAGCAGGGTGCGAGGCCACCAAATCCTAGTGGTGTTTAATTCCATTTCAAGCAAGATGCAAGGCCACCAAATTCAAGTGCAGTTTCATACCATTTCATGCAGGGTGCAAGGACACCACATTCAAATGCAGTTTCATACTATTTCATGCAGGGTGCAAGGCCACCACATTCAAATGCAGTTTCAGACCATTTCAAGCAGTGTGCAACCACCATAAAAGCACACAAAACACCACACTCTCAGTTCAGTAGACATTCAGTGTGTTCAGTTGATTCACAGCTCAGACAGAGTCGTGACCTCTCCCTCCCCCATCTTGCAGCGATTGAGCCACACCCACACTTCTGGGTTTTATAATCCCTCCCCCTCCCACCGGAAGGGGCATGGCCACCACCACCAACCATTTTCAGTGCAGCATTACAGTGCAGTTCCCACCACCAACAACCATTTTTAATGCAGCATTGCAAAGCAGTTCCAACCACTAACAACCATTTGCAGTGCAGCATTTCAAAGCAGTTACCACCACCAACCATTTGCAGTGCAACATTTCAAAGCAGTTACCACCACCAACAACCATTTGCAGTGCAGCATTTCAAAGCAGTTACCACCACCAACAACCATTTGCAGTGCAGCATTTCAAAGCAACCACATTTTCATTTTCAAACATTAAAGGCAGTTGAGAAGACATGCGTTCAGTGTTATTCACAGCTCAGATAGACATGAACCTCTCACTTCCTCCATCTTGCAGAGACTGAGTGAGGCACAACACTTCCGAGTTTTATAGTCCCTCCCCCTCCCTCCAGCAGGGGCAGCAGAGAGAATGTCAACATATTTTTAAAATTAATAACTCTTTTATTTTTCATCGATGGGAAAAATCCTCTTGTCCTGCGCAGCGGAGGCGGACTCTGAGTAAGATGGCCAAAAATCACAGCCGTAAGTGGCAGCGTTTTTTCAAAAATCATATATGAAACAGAAAAACAGGAAGTGGTCAAGATCTTACTTTTAGTAATATAGACAAGAAAGAGGCGAGATGGATACTGGATCAGTGGAAATTGATGCAGGAGAAGTGATAATGGGGAATAAAGAAATGGCAGAGGAATTGAGTACATTTTTTGCGTCAGTCTTCACCAGCAAAGTGCCTGAAATTTAAGAGAGTCAGGGGGTGGAAGTTAGTGGAGTGGCGATTACTATGGAAAAGGTGCTTGAGAAACTGAAAGGTCTGAAGGTGGATAAGTCACCTGGACAAAATGGACTACACCCCAGGGTTCTGAAAGAGGTGGCTTTAGAGATTGTGGAGGCATTAGTGGTGATCTTTCAAGGATCAATAGCATCAGGATTGGTTCCTGATGAGTGGAAATGTGCAAATATTACTCCACTGTCCATGGGGAGCAAAGTAGAAAAGTGGAAACTGTATGTTTGTTAGCCTGATTGTGGTTGGTAAGATTTTGGAGTCATGAAAAAGATGATTTTGTGAGTACTTAGAAGCTCATGATAAAACAAGCCAAAGTCAACATGTTTTTGTGAAGGGGAGATCTTGCCTGACAAACCTGTTGGAATTCTTTGAGGAAGTAAATAGCAAGATAGACAAAGAAGAGTAAGTGGATGTTGTTTACCTGGATGTTCAGAAGGCCTTTGATAAGGTGGCGCACGTGAGGTAAAGAGTGTAAAGAGTAAACGCAGAAGGTAAAGAGTGGCAATAAGGGGGCTTTTTCTGGTTGGCTTTTGGTGAGTTCCGCAATGGTCGGTGCTGGGGCCGCTACTCCTCATGTTATGTATCAATGATTTGGATGGTGAGATTGACGGCTTTGTGGCCAAGTTTAATTCAATTTAGATATACAGCATGGAAACAGGGCATTTAGCCCACCGGGTCCATGCTGACCAGCGATCCCTGCACACTAACACTATCCCACACACTAGAGACAATTTACAATTCTATCAAACCAATTCACCTACAAACCTGTACGCCTTTGGAGTGTGGGAGGCAAGTGGAGATCCCGGAGAAAACTCATCCAGGTCACGATGACAATGTACAAACTCCGTACAGACAGTGCCCGGATCGAATCCTGGTCTGTAGCGCTGTAAGGCAGCATCTCTAACGTTGTGCCACAATGACACCCTTTTGGAGATGTTACTAAGTTTGCAGATGATACAAAGAAAGCAGGGACTCGGACAGGTTGGGAGAGTGGGCAAAGAAGTTGCAGATGAAATACCATGTACAAAAGTGTGGATTCAAGTAGGAATAAATACGTACACTATTTTTTAAATGACAAAATAATTCAGAAATCAAAAGTACAAAGGGACTTTGGAGTGCAGGTACAGGATTCCCTAAAGATAAATTTTGTAAGTCGAATCGGTAGGAAAGAAGACAAATGCAATGCTAGCATTTATTTTGAGAGGACTAGCATATAAAAACAGGGATGTAATGCGGAGGCTTTATAAGGCACTGGTCAGGCCACCTTTGGAATATTAAGGGCCTGTCCCACTGACACGACTTTTCAGCGACTGTCTTAGACCTTCAAGCTCAAGGGCACTCACCTGAAAAATCTCGAGCTGGATTGACCGTCAGCGATGAAACCGCAAACTGTTGTGATCGACCGACCACACACACACACACACACACACACACACACACACACACACACACACACACACACACACACACACACACACACACACACACACACACACACACACACACACACACACACACACACACACACACACACACACACAGCCAGAGAAAGCTGGGAAGCGCTGTCAGAAATTCACACACGCGATGAACAAGAAGAGCAACAACCTTCAATTAGACAGGTCGCAAGTTTGATTGGTAGATTAGTGGCTGCTTTTCCAGCTGTGCAATTTGGACCCCAGCAGTACCAAATTTACAGCGTGCAAAGGAACAGGCACTCATGATACATACAGGTCATTATGACAGGCCCATGCAATTACCAGCTGAAGTCATTGCTGACATGCACTGGTGGATAATGAACATCTTAAGTCCTTCCAGCAAAATTCTGGTTGACCAACCTTCCATTGTCTTACAGACTGATGTCAGTGCTCTAGGTTGGCGTGCTACTGATACAATTTCTAGCTGTGGAGGCAGATGGAATATGCATGAGGCTCCTCTTTTGCAATTACATGGGATTAACTATTTAGAGTTTTTGGGAGCATTGTATGGGATTAAGGCTCATTGCTCTACTAAGTGTCACTTGCATGTTCAGCTTCAGATAGACAATACTACGGCGGTGGCGAATGTTAATCATATGGGTGGAATCAAGTCGGAATCTTGTGATAGATTGGCTAATCTGATTTGGAACTGGTGTATTACCAGAAACATTTGGCTTTCAGCTATCTGCCGACCAGGTAGATCCAAATAGTGGCAGACATCATGTCACGCAAATTTAATGACAACACAGAATGGATGTTGAATCATGAGGTATTTAATGATGTTGTTGTTCGGTGTGGGATGCCAGATATCGATTAGTTTGCATCCAGACTCAATCACCAGTTACCTAAATATGTTTCGTGGGAACCAGACCCTGGGGCAGTAGCGGTAGATGCATTCTCGCTACATTGAGGTGGAATGTTTTTATATGCATTTCCTCCCTTTTGCCTCATCAGTCGGTGTCTGCTCAAGATCAAGCAGGACTCTGCCTCAGGAGTGTTGGTGGGACCTGACTGGCCTACTCAGCCATGGTTCCACTTTGTTTTGGAGATAATTACACAGCCCCTTATGGCTGTTCCCAAACGTAATGACCTGCTGGTGCACCCTGTAACTGGCAATGAACATCCTTTACATGACCGTATTGATCTGTTAATTTGCAGATTCAGAGGAGACCATACCTGGGGCAAGGACTTACCGATCGAACCGTGGATATGATCATTGCGGCCTGCAGGGATAGTACCCAAAAGCAGTACATCTCTCATGTCGGGAAATGGGAGGTGTTCTGATTACGGCAGAATATTACATATCACATGGCATGCATCTCAGATGTGCTGGTATTCCTGTCAACTCTCTATTTTGATGAAGGGTTAAGCTACAGTGCGATCAATACAGCCAGGAGTGCCCTGTCCTCATACTTGTGGATGGGATCAGAACAACATGCTATTGGGTCTCACCTTCTAATATCTCGATTTATGAAGGAAATTTTTAATTCCAATCCCCCCAGGCCCAGGTATTCAGTAATCTGGGATGTAAGCGTGGTACTCATGCTGCTTCGTCAGTGGACTCCCGTCACATCTCTTTCTTTGGCCAAAGTCACCATGAAGGTAGTTATGCTCATGGCACTGGTTTCAGCACAACGGGTGCAGATATTGCAGAAGTTGCGGCTAGACAGGATGGTAGTGTCAGCAGCTACCATTACATTTTACATTTATGATCTACTCAAGCAGAGCAGACCAGGGTGACAGGGCGTAAGATCATATTTTCGGCATACCCCACGGATTCACGACTATGTGTGGTGTCACATTTGTTATATTATATCAAGGTCACCAAAAGCCTCAGAGGTGTGGAATCAGCGTTATTTATCAGCCACAAAAACCGCAGAGGAAATTGTTGGTTCAGACTATTTCATGGTGGCTGAAGCAAGTTCTGGTTTGTGCAGGTATTGACACAGACCATTTAAAATCTCATTCCACCAGGGCGGCATCAACGTCAGCGGCCATGGCAATGGACGTGCCACTCGACCATATCCTCGCGGCCGCAGGATGGTCAAGTGAATTAACTTTTCAAACATTCTATCACAAACCGATTGCCGAACCAGGGGTATTTGCCCATTCAGTTTTGAGTTCTGTTTTATAGCTTCCCCCGGGATAGAGGGGATGCTATTGTTCTTCTTTATTAAAATAAAACGTTAATACGTTCAAATCAATGTCATGGTTTAATGAATTATTGATTATTAACTCATCCTGAGTCAATCAATACAGTGAGACACCTGGATTTGAATCTACGGCATGAAATCACAGAGCTTTGAAATCTTCATGTAGTCACTCACGTGACACCAAAGTACAATAATAAGATTAAACAAGAATTTATCAGTTTGAAGTTTGATCTTTATTTTATGAGGAGTTGCGATGAGTGATTACATGCCCACCACTCCCAACCCTCATATCACAAAGCTCGTCTGGTAGTTCTATGTTTCTAATCTTACTATGTTACTTCAATTACTATTATCTGTGATTTCACACCGCTGCTTTGAAGATTGACACGCATGCGGACTGGCGGGGTTCTTCACGTAATCACTCATCGCAACTCCTCATAAAATAAAGATCAAACTTCAGAATGGCAGGCGGTGACTAGTGGGGTACCGCAAGGCTCAGTGCTGGGACTGCAGCTATTTACAATATATATTAATGATCTGGATGAGGGAATTGAATGCAACATCTCCAAGTTTGCGGATGACACGAAGCTGGGTGGCAGTGTTAGCTGCGAGGAGGATGCTAGGAGGGTGCAAGTGACTTGGATAGGTTGGGTGAGTGGACAAATGCAGATGCAGTATTATGTGGATAAATGTGAGGTTATCCACTTTGGTGGCAAAAACAGGAAAGTAGATTGTTATCTGAATGGTGGCTGATTAGGAAAAGGGGAGATGCAACGAGACCTGGGTGTCATGGTACACGAGTCATTGAAAGTAGGCATGCAGGTGCAGCAGGCTGTGAAGAAAGCGAATGGTATGTTGGCATTCATAGCAAAAGGATTTGAGTACAAGAGCAGGGAGGTTCTACTGCAGTTGTACAGGGTCTTGATGAGGCCACACCTGGAGTATTGCGTACAGTTTTGGTCTCCTAATCTGAGGAAAGACATTCTTGCCATAGAGGGAGTACAGAGAAGGTTCACCAGTCTGATTCCTGGGATGGCAGGACTTCCATATGAAGAAAGACTGGATAGGCTCGGCTTGTACTCGCTGGAATTTAGAAGATTGAGGAGGGATCTTATGGAGACTTACAAAATTCAGGCTAGATGCAGGAAGATTGTTCCCGATGTTGGGGAAGTCCAGAACAAGGAGTCACAGTTTAAGGATAAGGGGGAAGTCTTTTAGGACCGAGATAAGAAAATCATTTTTCACACAGAGAGTGGTGAATCTGTGGATCGGGCTCCCATGAGACATATTTGGGTAACTGGTGGTTCAACCTGGAGGCAAACAAATCAATGTCCGGCATGCCATACCGGCCCACAATATCTGTAAACACAGTATAATGTGGATAAATGTGAGGTTAGTCTTCTATCTCGGGATACTAATTCTTGATGCCATACCCCCTGATCCCTTTAGCCACAAGTGCCACATCTAACTCCCTCTTAAATATAGCCAATGAACTGGCCTCAACTACCTTCTGTGGCAGAGAATTCCCCAGATTCACAGTCTGTAAACACTTCATGATTCAACATCCATTCTGTGTTATCATTAAATTTTCGTGACCTAGTGTCCGCCACCATATTATATCTACCTGGCAGGTAGATAGCCGAGAACCAAATGTTCCTTGCAATACACCAATGCCAAAGGAGGTTTGCCAATTTCAAAGTCAAAGTCAAGTCAAAAGAGTTTATTGTCATGTGTCCCTGACAGGACAATGAAATTCTTTCTTTGCATAGCACAACAGAACATAGTAGGCATTGACTACAATTATATACTTAAATACACACATTAATTAATAAATAAAGTGCAAATAACAGATGGAGGGGTATTAATGTTCAGAGTTTTGTCCGAGCCACGTTTAATAGCCTGATGGCTGTGGGGAAGTAGCTATTCCTGAACCGGGTCGTTGCAGTTCTCATGCTCCTCTACCTTCTACTCGAAGGTAGCAGGGAGATGAGTGTGTGGTCAGGGTGGTGTGGGTCCTTGATGATGCTGCCAGCCTTTCTGAGGCAGCGACTGTGGTAGATCCCCTCGATGGAAGGAAGGTCAGAGCCGATGATGGACTGGACAGTGTTTACTACTTTTTGTAGTTTTCTCCTCTCCAGGGCACTTAAGTTGCCAAACCAAGCCACGATGCAACCGGTCAGCAAGCTCTCTACTGTGCAGCTGTAGAAGTTAGAGAGAGTCCTCCTTGACAGACTGACTCTCCGTAATCTTCTTAGGAAGTAGAGGCGCTGATGAGCTTTCTTAATAATTGCATCTGTGTTCTCGGACCAGGAAAGATCTTCACAGATGTGCACGCCCAGGAATTTGAAGCTCTTGACCCTTTGAACCATCGACCCGTTGATATAAACAGGACTGAGGGTCCCCATCCTACTCCTTCCAAAGTCCACAATCAGTTCCTTGGTTTTGCTGGTGTTGAGGGCCAGCTTATTGTGCTGGCACCATATGGACAGTCGCTCGATCTCTCTTCTGTACTCGGACTCATTCCCATCAGTGATACGTCCCACAACAGTGGTGTCATCAGCGAACTTGATGATGGAGTTCGCACTATGACCGGCTACGCAGTCATGAGTATAGAGTGAGTACAGCAGGGGGCTGAGCACACAGCCTTGAGGTGCTCCCGTGCTGATTGTTATCGAGTCTGACACATTTCCACCAATACGAACAGACTGTGGTCTGTGAATGAGGAAGTCGAGGATCCAATTGCAGAGGGATGCGCATAGACCCAGTTCTGCAAGTTTGGTAACCAGCTTGGAGGGGATGATTGTGTTAAATGCCGAGCTGTAGTCAATGAATAACAGCCTGACATATGAGTTTTTGTTGTCCAAGTGGTCCAGAGCGGAGTGGAGGGCCAGCGAGATCGCGTCCACCGTTGATCTGTTGTGGCGGTAAGCGAACTGCAGTGGGTCCAGGTTTTTGTCGAGGTAGGAGTTGATTTGCACCATGATCAACCTCTCGAAGCACTTCATCACCACAGGCGTTAGTGCCACAGGTCGATAGTCATTGAGGCACGTCACCTTGCTCTTCTTGGGCACCGGTATTATTGATGCCCTTTTGAGGCAGGTGGGAACCTCAGACCTCAGAAGTGACAGGTTGAAAATGTCCTTAAAAACTCCAGCCAGTTGGTCCGCACAGGTTTTTAGAACACGACCAGGTATGCCATCAGGTCCAGACGCTTTTCGAGAGTTCACCCCTCTGAAGGATTTCCTGACGTCGGCCTCTGTGACTGAGACTGAAATACCATCACAGCGAATGGGGGCTCGGGAAGGCACATCAGTGTTCTCCCTATCAAAGCGTGCGTAAAATGCATTGAGCTCATCAGGGAGCGATGTATCGCCGACATCCGAGCTGCCTCCTGGTTTTGCCTTGTAGGAGGTGATTGCATTCAGTCCCTGCCACAGCTGCCGAACATCTGTCTCATCCTCCATTTTGGAGCAGAACTCCCTTTTGGCCTTTTTGATGGCCTTACCAAGGTCATATCTGGACTTTGTGTAGACCACTGTATCATCAGACATGAATGCCCGGTGTCTGGTCTTCAGAAGAGTGCGGATCTCACAGTTCATCCAAGGTTTCTGATTGGGAAACACTCAGTAGGGATGCAGTCCTCCACACGTTTTTGTAGGGATGCAGTCCTCCACACATTTCTTTATGAAGTCTGTAACGACTGTGGCTTATTCATTCAAGTCCGTTGCCGAGTCCTTGAACATTGCCCAGTCTACAGACTCCAAACAGTCAGTAGTTGTTCCTCTGCCCCCCCTCTGCCCCCGACCAGCTCTGTACTGTCCTCACCTCCGGGGGATGCGCTCTTTAATTGTTGCCTGTAGGCAGGAAGAAGCAGCACCGCAGTATGGTCGGATTTACCGAAGTGAGGGCGATGGATAGAGCGGTAAGCATTCTTGATGGTGGTGTAGCAGTGGTCGAGGGTGTTTGGTCCTCTGGTGCAGCAGGAGACATGTTGGTTTAAGTTAGGGTGTGATTTCTTGAGGTTTGCCTTATTGAAGTCCCCAGCAATGGTGGTAAAAGCCTTGGGGTAAGACGTCTGGTGTTTGTTGACCACGGCGTGCAGCTCCTCCAGTGCCAGACGGACGTCTGCCTGGGTTGGGATGTAGACCGCGGTCAGGAAGATGGAGGTGAATTCCCTCGGAAGGTAGAAGGGACGGCACTTCACCGCCAGATGTTCGAGATGTGGAGAGCAGGAGTTGGACAGGACTGCCACGTCTGAGCACCATGCAGAGTTGACCATGAGCCAGACGCCCCCTCCTCTCCCTTTTCCCGATGCCAGTGTACAGTCCATACGGTGGATGGAGAACCCTTCAGGCTGGACCTACTCTCCCTTGAAAATAAAGTGGAGGACTTAAGGGCAAGACTGCTTTATCAAAGGGAGCTGAGGGAATGCTCTGTGTTCTGTTTCACAGAGACATGGCTCACCCCCAGCTCCCCAGACTCAGCGGTCCAGCCTGAAGGTTTCTCCATCCACCGTATGGACCGTACACTGGCATCGGGGAAAGGGAGAGGAGGGGGCGTCTGGCTCATGGTCAACTCTGCATGGTGCTCAGACGTGGCCAGTAGGATAGTAGGAAGAGGGGGCCGAAGTCCCCTGCGCTTCAGTCTGACCTGAAGTCCTGCCCGCCGGCCACGTTTCCAGACACAATGGAGGCTTCCCCTTTGTTTCCAGGTACTGTGTTTCCTGTACCTGCTGTTTCTGCGGACCTGCGCTGGAATGGGGATTCCCTCACAGACGGCAGCTCCAGCTCCGTAACGAACGGGGGTTCCCTCAGAGTCAGCAGCTCCAGCTTCATTTTTCCTGGGATATCCAGCCCGTCAGCTCTGGAGATCATCCCGGGGTTTCCAGGTGCCGTACCTGGGATCCTCAGTCGGGTCAGGAGTTTCACAGCCAGCGTGGGAAAGTTTAAAGTCCGGGGCTCCCGCAGCTGCAGGAGATCGCGAAATTGCCAGTGCTTTCAGCTGCCCAAGCAGCCTGTCTGAAACGGCACAGATTACTGCCGTTTCCCTGATGCAGGTACGTTGTTGAGAGTTGTAGATGAGCCTTTTATGTTCCGGAGCTCCGCAAAAGTCGCCACAGGCAGGCACCATCTTGACTTTATCACATGACTCAGATCTTATTCCACCCATGTGATTGACATACACCACTACCGTGGTGTTGCCAATCTGAAGTTGTACATGGATATGATGCAAGTTGTAGCAATAGAGCGCATTTAAGCCATAGAGCGCTCCCAACTATTCTAAGTAGTTAATGCCATATTGTTGTAGTGTTGATGGTTCCCGCACATTCCATCTGCCCCCGCAGCTGGTGCTGGTGTCTGTTGCCCCCAAGCCCAGGCCACTTGCATCGGTTTGTATTATAACCCATGGTGTGTCAATTTGAATTTCCTTAGGACAATGATGTACATTGGTAGCCTACCAGTGTAACTCCGCAATAGCGTCTGGTGGTAAATGCATATGTTCCCCGAATTTGCCTGCGTGAGCTTTGAGGGATCGTTCCTTTGCTCTTTGTAAATTTTGGTAATGCAATGGTCCTTAGTGTACACTTGGAAAGGCTGCTACAAGCTTGCCAATTATGCTTGCTACTTGTCTGATTGATGGTCTCTGATTAGCAATTAGCTTATTGCAGGCTTCCTTCAATGGTGATTGCTTGTTAGCTGGCAGAATCACTGACATTTGATTTGAGTTGATGGTAAACCCTAGGTAATCAATTACCTTAATTGGAGTAAATTTCGACTTAACTGGATGGATCACAAATCCCAACCTCTCAAACATGTGTTTGGTGGCTGAAACAGATGCTATTGCTGATTCCCTTGTGTTGCCAATTATTAGAATATCATCCAAATAAGCCATCACAATATGACTCTGAGCTCTTAGCAGTCCCAGGACTGGTTTTAGTAATTTTGTAAAAAGCCTGAGTGCCGATGTCAGTCCATTTGGCAATGCCTTGAATTGCCACATCTGCCCCATCCAATTACATTTCAAATATCTCCTGTGTTCCCTATGTATAGATACAGAGTAATAAGCATCTTTGAGGTCAATGCAAGCCAAATAACACCCTTTGGAGACCAGCTGAATAGCTGTACCAAAGTTGTCAATTTTAAAATGTTTATACTGCACATGAGTATTGAGTTCCATCAAGTCTAGGATAATACGACTCCCTCCATTTTTCTTTAGCTTAGGGAATATATTTGATACGAATTGGTGTGATTCTGGGCAAGACCTCTGAATCACCCCTTTTGCTTTAAAGCCTGAATTTCAGCCTGTATCTCAAACCTTTCCTGTTGAGGGAACAGATATGTGTGGTTTGGTACATTTTGAGTGGGTGGTGCTGAGCCAAGAAGGAACTCAATTTTAAACCCTTCTACACTGTGCAGTATGAATGGGTCTGCTGTTATCCAAGTCCATTCTTTCAAAAATAGTTTCAACCTTCCCCCAACTTGTAAATTAGAGGTGTGTGATTTGTCCCACAAGGGACTAGAGAGTCCTACCTTTGGTGCTATCGCCTGTGTGGTCCTGGCCTCCTGCCTCCCTCCCTGGGACTGGTGGGTTCTGCCTCCTGTCCACGAGCCCCTAGGCTGGTTGCGCCTGTTGTGGAAGGTGGCATGACGATGCCCTCGTAGTGATGAGCTGCTGGGTGGAGTTGGTGTTCGGCTCATGAGGCGGAGCGTCTTGGCCTCGTCATCCAGCTCTCGTACCTGCTTCGGCAGGTCTGCCCCAAACAAATAGTTTGCCGGTTGTACATTGCTGGCTTTACACAACATGGCAAACTTTGGGTTAAGTGCCGGTCGTATGGCTCTCTTCCGCAGACAGTTAATTTCAAATAAAGCATTGCAGGAGCCCCATTGCATCCTGTTGTGTCTTCGTCAGTGGCCCGCCCCAAATAGACCTGGCAAAAGCCGTTACTGCTGAGGCCAGTATTTTCAGAATTTTCTGAAGCTTTACTTTCTGGACTCTTACCCCTGGCCCAATATGGCCCCAGATGTCATGGTTTACAGCAGGCACATCGAGGGAGGCACAGTTGACAGGGGTGCTATATCGACCTGTTGTCTCCTCCATTACCTGGTCCTTTAGCTGGTGCGAGGCCAGATAGTTAATGGTGCTGGCCAGTTCTTCATCCAGAGCCTCTCCGGTATGGGTGGGTATGGCAATCTTGGACGCCAACAACGGCACTGTTGCCCGTAGGTCCCCAGGATGTTCTCCTGATGTGCCTCCCTGCTCCGAGTCAGGGTACTGCTGACTCTGTGTACTCCCATCTATGGATAGGGAGACACTTTGCAGCCCTTTATAAGGTGCTGCTAACGCGAGCTCCCGTGGAGACCCGCCGTGATACTGCTCCCTGGAGCAGATCATTCTGGCGGCACCTCTCCAAAAGGTGCTCCATCTGGGAGAGACGTCCACAGACGCTTCCCATAGTGGGAGGTGATTCCTCCAGCCCGGACTCGTCAGAGTCTACGGGTCTAACAGACTTGTGTGTGGCTTTGCGCCCCGGTGGGGCTGCCACGGTGCTCTCCTGTAGCACCAGGTCTGCTACCACTGGCTCCAACACCGGCGGCCTTGAAGGTGACTCGGACAGCCGTCTGCTACCCACAGCCCCGCGGTCTTCCGTAGCCGGCTTTGCTGACCGCCTCCGCACCTTCGACATGGTAGGTCCGTCTGTTGAAAGAAAACTTGCAACCGAAACCCACCAAGCAATGACCATAAGTAACTAGTTTAAACACTTACCTCGGTTTTTAAAACTTTCCGCTGGAGAGACGCAATCGCGCCTGCCAGTCCGTCGTTCGCATGCTTCAGACGTAATGACGTGCATGATGACTGACGGCCTTCTTCATGTAGTCACTCACGTGACTCCGAAGTAAAATAGCCTGATGGCTGTAGGGAAGAAGCTGGTCCTGAACCTGGACGTTACAGTTTTCAGGCTCCTGTACCTTCTTCCCGATGGTAATGAGTGTGTGGCCATGATGTTGTGGGTCTTTGATGATGTTGGCTGCCTTTACATGGTGTTGACTCACGTTTTATTCTCACATCGGTTGTTTCGACAATAATCAACCAGGCACTGGGGTCACTTTAAACGTACGTTTATTGAGCAGGAGTCTCCACACAGATTAACAACCTAGCAAAGAGTCAAGCTCAATGCCTTTACTTGTAATGCTTTATATACTTAATGCCACGTTTGATGTCTACCACATTACCCAATTAACCAACAGACCCGAATGCAATGGTCAAGATAACAGGCACGTACACAATGGCCAAGATAACAGGCAGCACACATAGGGAGATGTTAATTAGTGGAACAACACTAGAGCTAAGACAGGGACATTTCTCTGACTTTCGGGAGCCAGTGGTTTGCATATTCTTCAGCCTTCTGAAACTCAGCCACCTCAATCAGACGGGTGCGAGGAATATCAAAGTTGTGAATATGCAGCATCAGCAGGATAATGTGTATTTCTCAGGATCACAACTTTCTGAAGCCTGCAGCCACATAGTCAGCAACTTTTTATTTATTTTTTTTAAAGAAGGAACTGCAGATGCTGGAGAATCGAGGGTACACAAATAGCTGGAGAAACTCAGCGGGTGCAGCAGCATCTAAGGAGCGAAGGAGATAGGCGACGTTTCGGGTCGAGACCCTTCTTCAGACTGGTCAGGGATCAGGGAAACAAGAGATATAGATATATGTGGAGAGATAAGGAACAATGAGTGAAAGATATGCAAAAAAGTATCGGTGATAAAGGGAACAAGCCATTGTAAGCTGTTTGTGGTGTGAAAATGAGAAGCTGGTGCGACTGGGGTGGGGGAGGGAGATAGAGATAGAGGGAATGCCAGGGCCCGAGGGCTGAGGGAGAGGTGGGAAGGGGAGGAGACAGCAAGGGTTAACAGAATTGAGAAAATTCAATATTCAAGCCCAAAGGATGCAGACTCCCCAAGCGGAATATGAGGTGCTGTTCCTCCAGCTTGCGGTGTTGCTCACTCTGGCCGTGGAGGAGGCCCAGGACCGAGAGGTCGGATGTGGAATGGGAGGGGGAGTTGAAGTGCTGAGCCACCGGGAGGTCGGGTTGGTTATTGCGGACCGAGCGGAGGTGTTCGGCGAAGCGATCGCCAAGCCTCCGCTTGGTCTCACCGATATAGATCATCTGGCATCTGGAGCAGCGGATGCAGTAGATGAGGTTGGAGGAGGTGCAGGTGAACCTCTGTCGGACCTGGAAGGACTGCTTGGGTCCCTGAAAGGAGTGGAGGGGGGAGGTGCATTTGCGGTTGCAAGGGAAAGTGCCCGGGGAAGGGGTAGAGTGGGAGGGGAGGGAAGAATGGACAAGGGAGTTGCGGAGGGAGCGGTCTTTGCGGAAGGCAGACAGGGGGGAGATGGGAAGATGTGGCGGGTGGAGGGGTCACGTTGGAGGTGGCGAAACTGGCGGAGGACTATATGTTGTATTTGCCGGCTGGTGGGGTGAAAGGTGAGGACCAGGGGGACTCTGCCCTGTTTGCGAGTGGGGGAAATGGGGAGCGAGGGCAGTATTGCGGGGTATGGAGGAGACCCTGGTGCGAGCCTCATCAATAGTGTGGGAGGGGAATCCCCGTTCTCTGAAGAATGAGGCCATTTGTGGGTGTGGAACACCTCATCCTGGGAGCAGATGCGGCGTAGACGGAGGAATTGGGAATAGGGGATGGAGTCCTTACAGGAAGCAGGGTGGGAGGAAGAGTAGTCCAGGTAGCTGTGGGAGTCAGTAGGTTTGTAGTGGATGTCGGTCAGGAGCGTATCACCTGCAATAGAGATGGTGAAGTCAAGGAATGGTAGGGAAGTGTCGGAAATGGTCCAAGTGTATTAGTGTCCTAGTCAGCAACTTTGGTCAGCAGACATTTTATGTTTCAACCCAGTTCACCTGACCACCATTTTCCCTTCAGAAACCAATTTTACAGTGCTGATTCAAGATTTACATTCACACTCCACCCTTTTGCCATTCTTATGGCAACACTCATAGTCCATTTAAAAGTCCCAAATCTCGTAACCCTCTCACTCACAAACATCGAATGTTTGATGCAAGGCATTTTATATATCAAATACCTCAATCTAGCTTCTTCTCCGCTTCCTCTTTTGTCACTTGGGAGACAAATGTCATAATCTGCAAGTTTGCCATTCTGAAGAAAGTCCAGTCCATGTGGGCCACCCCTGAATAAAAGGAGGGTCAATCACCCATTGTCCTTGTTGATTCCACAAACTGTTCACAGTCAATCAAATGTATCCAATGACGATGATCTTCAATCTTCACAGCAGTTTATGTTATTGTAGCACTTAGTTGTTCCTTTCAACAGTCTCAATTTCTTCTTGTCCCAACACATAGTCATCTTGTAGCCTTTATGGACTTGTTCCTGTGCTCACTGGTTTTCAGCATAGCTCCTCTAACCTGGGAATGCAGATCTGGCAAGACATGGGTTAATTGCTGTCCATACATAATTAGTTAATTGCCCAGAGCCTGTATGTGGCTTCCCCCCACTCTCCAGGGGGTCGGCACAGCAACCTTCCCTGCATCAATAAAAAAAGTTGTAAATCCTGTTTCTCTAGCTGCAGTTGAATGCCCCATTCTATTCTGAAGAAATCTATTCAGCCCGAAATGATGCCTATTTCCTTCGCTTCATAGATACTGCCTCACCCGCTGGGTTTCTCGAGCACTTTTGTCTCCCTTTGATTTTCCAGCATCTGCAGTTCCTTCTTAAACACTTTCCTGTGAATTTATTTTTTAATCCGATTATCCGAAGAGGCTCTCCCCACCTAAATATTAAATTCTCCAAATATGTTCTCTACCTCAATCCACTTATCTTCTCACCTTTTATCTCTCATTGTGAGTTCCCCAACCCCCCCTTTTGTAAGCCGTGAGACAATTTTACATGTGCATTCATTTCCCTTACACAGCACATGCTTCAACACCTTTGCTTGTCCGCAGACAGTAATCTTGTTTCATTTGCATTTTAAAAGACAACCTCTGTTATCACATCAAAACAATCTTTCCCAAAAAAACACACTCAGAATCAGTAATCAATAATATCTCTTATTTTTCTAAGTAATTTTGACAATTCCAATCTAATTTAACACTTTAATCGGGATAAGTCTCTTTTTTTAAACTTGGTTCAAAAGATTTATAACAACCAACACATTTTATTATTCAAGTATAGCTCCTCCCCCCATTCATGGCAATGTCTTAAAGGAACACACCATAACCTGTCTGTTCATTTGCATTTTAAAGGACAAACTGTTCTTAAAGACACACCTTTGCTCATTGCTTCAAATTTTACACATTCCACATACAAAACATTGTTTTACAAGAAGTACATATACAAAAACATTGTTTTACCAGCAGTATATGATATTTCATCTTCAAAGACATATTTTTGTAATTTACTTTCCCATTTTCTGACAAGACTTCTGTTTATCAGAATCCTGGTTGCCTAAATCTTTGCTTTTTTTCTTTTATGTCTGTCCACCAACTGAAACAGTTTCCATAGTTATTTTAATATATACAAGAGGCGTCCCAGTGTAAGAGCAGTACATCATTCATGGTTGGCATAGGTTTCTCAGATTCAGACGAGCCCATATAAAGGCTTTTCACCCATCTGATCATACTATCCCCCACTTTAGATATATCACGTGAAGCACACTTAGCAGCTTCGTCAGCCAACCTGTTACCAATCTGGGACTGGCAACGGGGGCAGGCTGGTTCAGCGAGGGTGCTCCATGGACTCCCCAGTGGTAATCCTCCACCTCCTCCTCGTCGTCACCTCCCAATTCTATGCCAGCCACCGACTTCGGCCTTATTTTGTCTCTCTCTTTCCTGACGATCCTTTCACTCCTTAGCATGCCTGTATTCCTGTTTTAATACTGTCGCTGACTTCTCCTGACCCCCCTCAGTCAGGGGTATTCCTAGTTTCAAGGCATTATTCTGCCAACTGGCCGTTAAAGACCGTGCCTTTTCTCTGTTACAATGATCGATCCACAACTGAATGGCCTTTTTATGTATATATTTTTTATCCGTTCTCCATATTACACTTTGGGCCCTTCACAACACACATATCCTTGGAACCCCCTTCAGGCCATTCATCCTTCCCCAGTTTATGAATGAGTTCTCCCGACATACGCCTAAAGGTCTCCTCCATTTCTGGATGCAAGAAACATAGCTGATGTAATGGCCAGTCCAGGTGACCACACCATTACCCATTTTTATACTTATACTATTACACACAATATTTCAGGGTTAACCGCGAGTCCTTGGTTCCGCCGTATCTCACTCGGTCACTTCAATTCCTGACCTTCGCGTGGAGGATTTCCTCTCTTAACAACCAGTCTAAGGCGGACTTTCTGTGAGATATACGGAGGTACCTTAGTCTCGGTTAACACTCAATACTTGTTAACTCTTTCAGGGTTAACCGTGAGTCCTTGGTTCTGCCCTATCTCACTCAGCCACTTTAAAGCGGACTTTCTGTGAGATATGGGGGTACCTTGGTCTCGGTTACCATCTCAATACTAGTTAACTTCCTATACACAGTGCACTCCTCTTATATACCGTCTACGGTCCCCCTCTACGGGGTGTTTTATCCGCTCGATCAGACTAGGATAATCCTCGAGACGGCCCTATCCCCATGCCCACAACCGGAACATTCGGATGTCGTCCCACCAACTGACGCAAGTCAGCGAATTACCCTGCTACACCGGGATACGAGGAAGGACCAAGAGGAGATTTAACTAAATCCACTCACTTGGCTGCGCAACCTTCACATCGATCCCGTCGCCCAGTGGATTCACTCGCCGGCTCGATCAGTCACTGGTTGACATCCCACTCCTGACACCAAATGTTGATTCACGTTTCTCTCTCACATCGGTTGTTTCGACAATAATCAACCAGGCACCGAGGTCACTTTAAACGTACGTTTATTGAGCAGGAGTCTCCACACAGGTTAACAACCTAGCACAGAGTCAAGCTCAATGCCTTTACTTGTAATGCTTTATATACTTAATGCCATGTTTGATGTCTACCACGTTACCCAATTAACCAACAGACCCGAATGCAATGGTCAAGATAACAGGCACGTACACAATGGCCAAGATAACAGGCAGCACACATAGAGAGATGTTAATTAGTGGAACAACACTAGAGCTAAGACAGGGACATTTCTTAGACTTTCAGGAGCCAGTGGTTTGCATATTCTTCAGCCTTCTGAAACTCAGCCACCTCAATCAGACGGGTGCGAGGAATATCAAAGTTGCGAATATGCAGCATCAGCAGGATAACGTGTATTTCTCAGGATCACAACTTCCTGAGGCCTGCAGCCACATAGTCAGCAACTTTGGTGAGCAGACATTTTATGTTTCAACCCAGTTCACCTGACCACTATTTTCCCTTCAGAAACCAATTTTACAGTGCTGATTCAAGATTTGCATTCACAGTGGCAGCGACTTCGATAGATCCCTTCAACGGTGATCTCCCGGTTGCTAAACACTTTAATTCTCCTTCCCATTCCCACACTGACCTTTCTGTCCTCGGCCTCCTTCATTGTCAGAGTGAGGCTAAATGCAAATTGAAGGAACTGCATCTCATATTTTGCTTGGGCAGCTTACAGCCCAGTGGTATGAATATTGATTTCTCTAACTGCAAATAACCCCAGCATTCTCTCTCTCCATCCCTTCCCACCCAACTCGCCCCAGCTTCTTGTTTTCACCAACAAACAGCTAACAATGGCCTGTTTCCAGTATCAGCGTAACTTTTTTGCATATCTTTCATTCATTGTTCTTTATATCTCCACATCACCGTCTATATCTCTTGTTTCCCTTTTTGACTCTCAGTCTGAAGAAGGGACTCGACCCAAAAAGGTCACCCATTCCTTCTCTCCAGAGATAACAATTACAGCAAGGAAACAGGCCATCTCGGCCCTTCCAGTCCGTGCCGACCAGATGCGGCCTGTCCCGCTGAGTTATCCAGCTTTTTGTGTCTTTCTTCAGTTTAAACCAGTGTCTGCAGTTCCTTCCTACACAAAGTAGAAAACGAATTTGATTAAAAAATGTAACCCTCATTTAACAGACAGACAGAGGCAATGTTTCAGTGCTGGGGGCTCTCAGAGGTTTTCTGATCTTAATTTAGGAAGGAACTGATCAATAAAACCTGAAAATAAATAATATTACTTTTTTTTAAATCAGCAATGGTATAAGAGATCACATTTCCGTTATGATTGAAAATGGAAATATTATTGCGGTTCTTCAGCATAACTGACAAAATATAAAACCTTTGTATGTGAGCCAGCCTTTCCATCTGCAAGTCATGTATTGTAATTTCTTTATCGAAATGCTAAAGACATAGACAGAAAGCATTTCCCAAAGCTACTGATTAATTCATGTGGGTACACAAAAAGCTGGAGAAACTCAGCGGGTGCAGCAGCATCTAAGGAGCGAAGGAGATAGGCGACGTTTCGGGTCGAGACCCTTCTTCAGACTGGTCAGGGATCAGGGAAACGAGAGATATAGATGGTGATGTGGAGAGATAAGGAACAATGAGTGAAAGATATGCAAAAAAGTATCGGTGATAAAGGGAACAAGCCATTGTAAGCTGTTTGTGGTGTGAAAATGAGAAGCTGGTGCGACTTGGGTGGGGGAGGGAGATAGAGATAGAGGGAATGCCAGGGCCCGAGGGCTGAGGGAGAGGTGGAAGGGGAGGAGACAGCAAGGGTTAACAGAATTGAGAAAATTCAATATTCAAGCCCAAAGGATGCAGACTCCCCAAGCGGAATATGAGGTGCTGTTCCTCCAGCTTGCGGTGTTGCTCACTCTGGCCGTGGAGGAGGCCCAGGACCGAGAGGTCGGATGTGGAATGGGAGGGGGAGTTGAAGTGCTGAGCCACCGGGAGGTCGGGTTGGTTATTGCGGACCGAGCGGAGGTGTTCGGCGAAGCGATCGCCAAGCCTCCGCTTGGTCTCACCGATATAGATCATCTGGCATCTGGAGCAACGGATGCAGTAGATGAGGTTGGAGGAGGTGCAGGTGAACCTCTGTCGGACCTGGAAGGACTGCTTGGGTCCCTGAAAGGAGTGGAGGGGGGAGGTGAAGGGACAAGTGTTGCATTTCTTGCGGTTGCAAGGGAAAGTGCCCGGGGAAGGGGTAGAGTGGGAGGGGAGGGAAGAATGGACAAGGGAGTTGCGGAGGGAGCGGTCTTTGCGGAAGGCAGACAGGGGGGGAGATGGGAAGATGTGGCGGGTGGAGGGGTCACGTTGGAGGTGGCGAAATTGGCGGAGGACTATATGTTGTATTTGCCGGCTGGTGGGGGTGAAAGGTGAGGACCAGGGGGACTCTGCCCTGTTTGCGAGTGGGGGAATGGGGAGCGAGGGCAGTGTTGCGGGGTATGGAGGAGACCCTGGTGCGAGCCTCATCAATAGTGGGGGAGGGGAATCCCCGTTCTCTGAAGAATGAGGCCATTTGTGATGACCTGGTGTGGAACACCTCATCCTGGGAGCAGATGCGGCGTAGACGGAGGAATTGGGAATAGGGGATGGAGTCCTTACAGGAAGCAGGGTGGGAGGAGGAGTAGTCCAGGTAGCTGTGGGAGTCAGTGGGTTTGTAGTGGATGTCGGTCAGGAGTGTATCACCTGCAATAGAGATGGTGAGGTCAAGGAATGGTAGGGAAGTGTCGGAAATGGTCCAAGTGTATTTGAGTGCCGGATGGAAGTTGGTAGTGAAATGAATGAAGTCAGTCAGTTGTGTGTGGGTGCAGGAGGTGACACCAAAGCAGTCGTCGATGTAACGGAGGTAGAGGTCGGGGATGGGGCCCTGGTATGCCGAGAACAAGGATTGTTCGACATACCCAACAAAGAGGCAAGCGTAGCTGGGGCCCATGCGTGTGCCCATAGCTACGCCTTGTGTTTGGAGGAAATGGGAGGAATCAAAAGAGAAGTTATTGAGGGTGAGGACCAACTCTGCTAGGCGGAGGAGGGTGTCAGTGGACGGGTATGGGTTGCTCCTCTGGTCGAGGAAGAACCGGAGGGCTTTGAGACCGTCCTGGTGGGGGGATGGAGGTGTAGAGTGACTGGACGTCCATGGTAAAGATGAGAGGATGGGGGCCTGGGGAATGGAATGCACGGAGCCGACGGAGAGTGTCTGAGGTTAATTAATTCATGTTCCTGCTTATCTTTACCAATGGAAGCAAATGAGTAGGGAATAGTGCAGATGTATCTTATTGTTTTGTTTGCATGAATCGGTTGTACCATAAAAGGCAGATAGTCCCTTAAGTTCATGTAAATGACGTCTGCGAGGCATCATTCTATGTTTCTATTTTCTAAGTAGGCAAGAGGTGAACTATACAGCTCATGCAGTGTTGAACATTTCAAACCATGCATGTTGTTTCACTCTCCCTCACAACTTAGGTTGTCCGCTCACATTCTCTTGATGACACTTTAAGGGCCGAAAGGCAGGCATTGGGAAAGTGACATGTTATTAATCCACATCCATACAACCCAGCAATTGATTCTCACAACTTTCCTGCTGCCTCCTCAATGCCACTGGTTCAGAAGAATGCACTACTGGTAGTTACGTCAACCAGAGGCCCCATTTTAGTTTAGTTTAGTTTAGTTTAGTTCAGAGATACAGCACAGAAACAGGCCCTTCAGCCAACCGATTCCGCACTGACCAGCCATCCCTGCACATTAACATTATCCTAGGGACAATTTTACATTTATAACAAACGACACACTAGGGACAATATTACTTTCATTAAAAAAACAATTAACCTACAAACCTGTACGTCTTTGGAGTGTGGGAGGAAACTGAAGATCTCAGAGAGAACCCACACGGTCACGGGGAGAACGTACAAACTCCGTACAGACAGCATCCGTAGTCGGGATCAAACCCATCTCTCTGGCGCTGTAAGCGCTATAAAGCAGCAACTCTACCGCTGCGTCACCGTACTGCTTCTGTGAGAAGGCTGCGGGTCTAATGTAGGTTTAGTATAACTAGGTCAGCATGAACAAATTGGTCTGAAGGCCTGTTTCTGTGCTGTACAACTTTGTGATTCGGTGACTCAATTCTCGGTATCTGTTCATGTCAAGAGACCGCCCGCACTTGGAGAACTGCATGCAGTTCTGGTCACCATGCTATAGGGGGGATATGAATAAGCTAGAGATGTTGGAGAAAAGGTTCTCAAGATTGTTGGTGGAAGTGAAGGCTAGACTGGATAGGCACAACTGAAGCGAAGATGACTAAACCTAACCTAACCTAATAAACCTAATGGAGGTTTATAAGATTATCAGGGCCATAGATCAAATGGATTGTCACAATCTTTCTCCCAGTGAAGGCTGCCTAAAACAATAGACCAAAGGTTTAAAGTGAGAGGGAAAACATTTAACAGGCCTGATGGATTGAAAGTATTGATTGAAAAATGCAGCTTGGAAACGGGCCCTTCAGCCCATCAAGCCCACGCTGACCATCGATCATCCGTCACACTAGTTCTATGTTATCCCATTTTTGTATCGATTCCCTACACATTAGGGGTAATTTACAGAGGCCAATTAACCTATAAAATCTCTTGTGTTTTTGTTTGGAATCTGGGAGGAAACTGGAGCATCCAGATGAAACCCATATGATCTTAGGGAGAATGTGCAAACTCCACGCAGACAACACCCGAGGTCAGGATCAAACCCATGTCTTTGGTGCCCTGAGGAACCACTGTGCTGCTCGACCTGACAGGCAAATATTGCAGACAGAGAGTGGTGGGATATATGGAACAATTAGTAGAAGCCAGTACAATTACGGGATGATACAATATGATAGAACTTAATTTAGCCGATAGTGGAGCAGCTAGCCCGGTAGTGGGACGGTATACAAAAGGCGAAACCTCTGGATGTGGAATCACAGGTTGCAGTTCCTGCACTGGAAGGAGATGTTGATGGTTGCGTCTGTAAATGGCCCCGTCCGTGTTAACCAGGTAGGAGCGCGGTTCTTTGGCAGGGCTGTGGATGTGACCCAGACGGCCAAAGCCCTTGTTGGTCTGAAGGTGAACAACCTGCCCCCTGGAGAGAGGTTTAAGTGGCTTACTGGACTTGTCGAAAAAACATTTTTGTGCATCCGCTTGAACTGTAGTTGTTTCTGGACCACGGGTGGAGAACGGGCCTGTGGCTGCAAAAGCTGCTGGGGCACAGGCAGGGCAACGCAGGTTTGGAGAGACATCAGTCTTTGGGCTGGAGAACCCAGTATGGGATCCCTGGCAATGTTCCTTAAATTGAGCAGGACCAGGTAGACGTCAGATTTAGCAAGGTAAGAACGCTCCATTAGTTGTTTTGCGCTTTGGACTGCTCTTTCGGCGAGTCTGTTGGACTGCGGAAACTCAGGAGCTGCTGGTGATATAGAAACATAGAAACATAGAAATTAGGTGCAGGAGCAGGCCATTCGGCCCTTCGAGCCTGCACCGCCATTCAATATGATCATGGCTGATCATCCAACTCAGTATCCTGTACATGCCTTCTCTCCATACCCCCTGATCCCTTCAGCCACAAGGGCCACATCCAACTCCCTCTTAAATATGGCCAACAAACTGACCTCAACTACCTTCTGTGGCAGAGAATTCCACAGATTTACCACTCTCTGTGTGAAAAACGATTTTCTCATCTCGGTCCTAAAAGACTTCCCCCTTATCCTTAAACTGTGACCTCTTGTCCTGGACTTCCCCAACATCGGGAACAATCTTCCTGCATCTAGCCTGTCCCACCCCTTAAGAATTGTATAAGTCTCTATGAGATCACCCCTCAATCTTCTAAATTCCAGCGAGTACAAGCCAAGTCTATCCAGTCTTTCTTCATATGGAAGTCGTGCCATCCCAGGAATCAGTCTGGTGAACCTTCTCTGTACTCCCTCTATGGCAAGAATGTCTTTCCTCAGATTAGGAGACCAAAACTGTAAGCAATACTCCAGGTGTGGCTTCACCAAGACCCTGTACAACTGCAGTACAATCTCCCTGTTCTTGTACTCAAATCCTTTTGCTATGAATGCCAACATACCATTCGCTTTCACCACAGCCTGCTGCACCTGCATGCCTTCAATGACTGGTGTACCATGACACCCAGGTCTCGCTGCATCTCCCCTTTTCCTAATCGGTCACCATTCAAATAATAGTCTACCTTCCTGTTTTTGCCACCAAAGTGGATAACCTCACATTTATCCACATTATACTGCATCTGCCATGCATTTGCCCACTCACCATGTCTATCCAAGTCATCCTGCAGCCTCCTAGCATCCTCCTCACAGCTAACACTGCCCCCCAGCTTCGTGTCATCCGCAAACTTCGAGATGTTGCATTTAATTCCCTCGTCCAAATCATTAATGTATATTGTAAATATATGTCGAAAGTCCCATCGTTGTGCAAAGTTTTTGAAAAGCTGGCTGGTGAACTGACTGCCTAGGCGTGCAGGGGAGCCGTGCATGGAGAAATGGCACTGCAACCTCTGTATAACTGCTTCAGATGTGATGGTTTGGACTAGACCAATGTCAAACCAACCCAAATAAGAGTCGACAAGAATCAGATAGTGTTTCCATGCCATTCGAATATGTCGGTGGCTACCGTGGACCATGGTAGAGGAGGAACCGTGTGCGGCAGTAAGGGCTGCTACTGCTGGTGTGGCATCCGATAACATAGTTCGAGGGGAGGTTAGACAACTGTCCAAACTTTGCAAGTAGGAAAGCAGGGTCATCGATCGTTCCTGCAGGCACATGAATCTGCCCATTTGGGTCTAAAACAGAAGTCTCAAATGTAAAACTGTCCGCACGTTTCATTGCGTCAGGCCCAGCCAGGTTTAGTAACACAGAAGCACGTACATCTAGCGGATCGTTACGATGAACGATGCGAACGTAGCGAATGTAGTCGCGCTCGTAAAGGCATCAGTGTTCAGCCATGTCAGAGTTAAAGATCAGAGGACAAGGATGGCGAGATGAGTTTGCCATAACAGAGATAACAGGCACATAAAACAAATATATAAAACAAAACCCGATAAACGTGAACGGAGTAGGTAAGACTTACTTCTCGACACCATGTAATGAGTCGAGTTGTACACACATCGAGATATAACACATGTTTATTAAAGTTCACTTACAGAGTTGGTCCGCAGGACATTACAGTAACTAACAGCTACTCAGACCGAGTTACGTAAGCATGCTCTTGGTAATATAAATCACATATTAGGTGGAGCAACTACGAACAAGCACTACAATTGGTTAGTAGGAAATAACCAATCTACAATATGTATACCTGGTATAAGTGTAATTTATCCCTAGTGTGTGTAGGATAGTGTTAGTGTGCGGGGATCACTGGTCAGTGCGGACACGGTGGGCCGAAGGGCCTGTTTCCGTTCTGTACCTCGAAACTAAACTAAACTAAAACAATTTGAAAGCTGCTGAGTATTTCTGTTTTGTTACTAAACGGGGTGTGCTTGATGTCTCCACATAGGAGTCTATCTGCAGTGTGGAGAGGTTTGCACTCAGCCGAGCTACATCTGCTGCAAGCCTCTTTGCTTTAAAATTACCACTTATTTTCCCATTTAGTTGTGTGTTATCAGTGAACTTGGAAGATCAGAATTTAATCCCTTCAGCCAAACTGTTGATGCAGTACTCCACTCCAGCCTAAGGAGACTCAGTCATTCCTATTTTTTGTCAATTGGCTGTAATCAGCTCGAAGTCCATGCTGATAACATTTGTCCCTGCCCAACCCACTAGAAATGTGTTCCAAAACCTCCTGTGTGGCACTTTATTGGAAGCCTTCTAAATCCAAACATATTGCAGCTACACGTAGCCTGCTCCTCTGTTCACGCATGTTTACATCTCCTAGGACACAGAGGAGGCCATTCAGCCTATAGAGTCCCAGCTGATTCTCACAGCACCCCCAGTAACCCATTGTGTAGAAAAGAACTGCAGATGCTGGTTTAAACCGAAGATAGACACATAATGCTGGAGTAACTCAAGCAGCATCTCTGGAGAGCAGGAATGGGTGACGTTTCGAGTCAAGACCCTTCTTCAGACTGATGGACTGTAATCTATTCCCCTATTTACATCCCTGTAACTCTCTCAATACCATCACTAATTCCCTACCCCTGCCATTCCTTCGATCATTCAGCTTCACGATGCGTAGTTTTCAGAAACCAATTTACCCACCAGGGATTTGTCTTTGGGATCTGTGACATCGGGAACGTGCAAACTCCACACAGACTCTGCTGCCTATATCACTGTGCTCTCCTCATATCCTCCAGGATTAATTCTGAAAGAATCACAACAGATTAGTCACACGTAACGTCCCTTTCATTCTCTTTGATCATATTATTGTTAAAGTGTTTTTATGCTTTATTATAGATTCAAGTTTTTCCTCGTTCCAATGTCAGGCTAACATGTCAGTAGATTACTGCTGTTCGCTCTCCTCCTATCTTACATATTTCCCCTCACCCCCTCCAAATAGTAATAACTAGACTGAGTGGGACCCGTTGGGTCCCATGTTCACACGGAAGGGCTGGTTCTCTGACGCAATATTCCACCTCTCCACCAATTCCAATATTGGTGACCAGTAAGGGGTGGGGGGACTTTCTGGAGCGCTGGTATGAGTGTTGTGGGCTGAACGGATTGGTCTACAGAGGGCTAGTATGGACATTGTGGGCCAAATGGATTCTTGGGGTGGCAGCTCAGTCCCTCAAGCCTGATGTGCTGGCAGCTCACTCACGGCTGGCGGGCGAGCAGTTTCCCACGGATATTCCTTGAAATTCCATTTCAAGCAGGGTGCAAGGCCACCAAATTCAAGTGCAGTTTCCTACCATTTCATGCAGGGTGCAAGGCCACCTAATTCAAGTGCAGTTTCTTACCACTTCGAGCAAGGTGCAAGGCCACCAAATTCAAGTGCAGTTTCATAGCACTTCAAGCAGGGTACAAGGCCACCGAATTCAAGTGCAGTTTCATACCATTTCAAGCAGGGTGCAAGGCCACCACATTCAAATGTAGTTTCATACCATTTCAAGCAGGGTGAAACCACCATAAAACCACCATAAAACCACACAAAACACCACACTCACAGTTCAGTAGACATTCACTGTGTTCAGTTGATTCACTGCTCAGACAGAGTCGTGACCTCTCCCTCCCCCATCATGCAGAGACTGAGCCACACTCACTTTTCCGGGATTTATAATCACTCCCCCTCCCACCGTAAAAGGTGTGGCCTTCATGGCATGATTGACAGGAGAGAGATTCTCAACATTTTTAAAACATTAATAACAGTTTTATTTTTCATTGATGGGAAGAATCCTCAGCACCTGATGAATGGAGGGGGACTGAGTAAGATGGCCAAAAATCACAGCCGTAAGTGGTAGTGTTTTATCTAAAATCAATATACAGTGCAAACAGGAAGTTGTGAAGTTTGGACAAACAACCATCTGCAGTGCCTTTTTACTTCAACCCAAAACCCCCAAACAACCATTTGCAGTGCCTTTTTACTTCAACCCAAAACCCCCAAACAACCATTTGCAGTGCCTTTTTACTTCAACCCAAAACCCCCAATCAACCATTTGCAGTGCCTTTTTACTTCAACCCAAAACCCCCAAACAACCATTTGCAGTGCCTTTTTACTTCAACCCAAAACCCCCAAACAACCGTTTGCAGTGCCTTTTACTTCAACCCAAAACCCCCAAACAACCATTTGCAGTGCTTTTTACTTCAGCCCAACCATATTTTCATTTTCAAACCACATTAAGGGCAGTCAAGGTCAGTAAAGCCACACTCACAGTTTAGTAGACATGTGATCAGTGTTATTCACAGCTCAGACTGAGAGACGTGACCCTCTCACTTCCCCCATCTTGCAGAGACCGACTGAGGCACAACACGTCCGGGTTTTATAGTCCACCCCCCCCCCCCCCTCTCACCAGCAGGGGCAGCAGAGAGAATGTCAACATTTTGTAAACATTAATAACTCTTTTATGTTTTATCGATTGGAAAATCATCTGGTCCAGCTCAGCAGAGGGGGACTCTGAGCAAGGTGGCCAAAATTGACGGCCGTAAGTGGCGGCGTCCTTTCAGAAATCACAAAACAGAAAGTCAGAAAGTGTTCAAGATCTTAGTTTTTGTAATATAGATAAAATGGATCACGCTGGAAGCACTGAGCAGGTCAGGCAGCGTCTGACGTCAGGAGCAACAGACATCTCAGGTCGAAGACCCTTGACCAGAATTGGGAAATATTAGTTTGGTTTAGTTTATTATTACTATCAAATGTACCAAGATACAGTAAAAAACGTTATATTTGCTTCCTATATTCTCGACTGTTGTCCGCAGTTTACACTTGCTTGTACATGCTTCCAAGCCTTTGTATCTTATGCCCAATAGAAGACAAGGGATTAAAAAAACAATGGGGGATGTAAGTGATCCTTGATTATATCGGCTGCTTTCCCAGGGAAGTTTGAAGTGTGGATGGAGTAATTGATCCCCGCTCCCCAACAGGCAGTCTGGCCTGAATAATGAACTGGGCTGCACCCAACCCCCTGGTGTTAATATCAACAAATGTATCTCCAGAGTGGAAATATTATTTTCAAACACAAGAACTGGAGCTAAATGGCATTGAACCAGGTATCTTCCTGTACTGTAGGAGTAGGAATGGTCACCAACGGAGTGGCATGGTGGCGCAGCTGTAGAGTTGCTGCCTTACAGCACTAGAGTCTCAGGTTGGATCCTGACTATGGGTGCTGTCTGTATGCCGTTTATACTTTCTCCCATTTTCTGCGAGATCTTCGGCTACCTCCCACACTCCAAAGACATACAGGTTTGTAGGTTAATTGGCTTGGTATGAATGTAGAATTGTCCCACGTGTGTAGGATAGTGTTAATGTGCGGGGATCGCTGGTCGGTGTGGACTCAGTGGGCTGACGGGCCTGTTTCCGCGCTGTATCTCTAAAACAAACTGTGCCTTCATGGGCTTCTTGTCCAATAGATGAAGCAGGTCAGCAGTTCAGGATGGTACGTTGCCTACCTGGTGCCTGGGTCTCTCATGTCTCAGAACAGCTGCAAAACATTCTCAATGGGAAGGGTGAGCAGCTGGAAGTCACTGTGCCAAGAAAGAGCACGATGGAGCATCTCGATGAGCGCTGATCCGCACCATCCTGTGTAGTTTGGCAAGAGGATAATTAATATAGGTCTGGAAAGGGGGACATTGAAGATGTGCAAGGACATATACAGAAAGTTGTGCCAATGACTATTGGTGCCTAAAAGTATTTTCTAGCTGGCACTATGATTAGGCAAACTACCATCTACCATCCGGGTCTCCCGACTGTGTCTACAGAAGCTATGTAGCTATGTTCATTATGTTGGTCTGATATCCTTATTTTTGGGGAGGGCTTCTTCCCTTATATTGTGGAGTACAACAGTGCAATGCAGTCGACTGCAGCCTCCTGGGGAAGCTCAGTTATGTCATTCAACAGTTCTAATGATTTTAATCAATATTAATATGTACACATGCTGTTTAGCTTCTTAAATGTAAAATATAGATATCAATAGAGTCATAGAGACATTCAGAGATATACAGCACAGAAATGGGGACGTCAGCCCACCGTGTCCTTGCCGATATTTCTGCTCATCTACCTCACCCCATTCTCCCACATTAGGACCGTATCCTTCTATGGTTTGCTTGTTCTAGTGGCTGTCTAAACGCCTCTTAAACGTAGTGATAGCGTCTGATTCCACCATGTCCTCTGGCAGAACATTCCTGATAACAACCACTCTGTGTGTAAAAAAATGTAATCCTCAGAACCAAAGATTATCTTTGCTCAGAACCCCTTTAAAACTCCTTCCTCTCACCTTAAATCTATGCCCCTATTGGTTTTGATATAGGAAAAGGTTTTTAGCAATCAGCCTTATCTATGCCTCCCATCATCGTTTATTTATATATATATATATATAAAAGATATACACCTGAGTGAAGAAGGCTAAGGGATGATCAATATATATATTTCCCTCAGATCATCCCTCAGCTTTCTTCACTCCAGGGGAAACAAGGGCAATATATTTGCTTTCATCTCTACTCTGGGCAACACTCTGGTCAAGCTCCTCTGCCCTCTCTCCTGTACAACAACCACATCCTTCCCAAAGTGTGGTGGCCAGAATTGCACACAATCTTCACGAAGCTTAACGAGTGTTTTGCAAACTTGCAACATAATGCTTCACCTTCAACTCTACGTCCCAATCTTAAGACTTTAAAATGTTTTTATCCTATCTTGGCTGCTATTGAATGTTTGTGAACGTCCAATGTGCCTGCCAAGGCCTGATAGAGTCATGGGGTGGTACAGCATGGAAACAGGCTCTTCAGCCCAACTTGCCCACACCAGTCAACATCTCCTAGCTATCCACTCCCACCTGCCTGC
This sequence comes from Okamejei kenojei, assembly GCA_035221665.1. Classification (NCBI taxonomy): domain Eukaryota; kingdom Metazoa; phylum Chordata; class Chondrichthyes; order Rajiformes; family Rajidae; genus Okamejei; species Okamejei kenojei. Next base: position 4,082,443 of record CM069150.1, on the reverse strand, counting down.
ATTTGGTCCAAATCCCTCCACGCCTGTCCTATCCATGTTCCTGTCTCACTGTTTCTTAAATGTGGAGATAGTCCCAGCCTCAACTACATCCTCTGGCAGCTTCCCATTAAATCAGATTCCCATTAAACCTTTTCCCCTTCACCTTAAACCTATGTCCTCTGGTCCTCTGGGCAAAAGACTCTGTGCATCTACCTGATCTATTTCTCCCGTGATCTTATCCACACCGACCATTTTGGCAGATTATTTTGGATAGTCAAAGTTGTTCAGTGAGTGGAGCTGACTGTGCTCTGAGGAGCCACATTGAAGCAATGGTACTGGGAGATGGGGACTGCATTGCATGAGTCAAGTATGGGTGAACTCATAGGAAACGTAGAAAATAGGTGCAGGAGGAGGCCATTTGGCCCTTCGAGCCAGCACCGCCATTCAATATGATCATGGCTGATCGTATGGGATCGCATGGCTGAACTCAATGGGACAATGAAACATCTGCTCCCTCATAGAAACATAGAAACATAGAAAATAGGTGCAGGAGTAGACCATTCGGCCATTCGAGCCATTCAATATGATCATAGCTGATCAACCAAAATCAATACCCTGTTCCTGCTTTTCCCAAATATCCCTTGATTCCCTTAGCATCAAGAGTAAATCTAACTCTCTCCTGAAAACATCCAGTGAATTATCCTCCACTGCCTTCTGGGACAGAGAATTCCACAGATTCACAACTCTCTGGGTGAGGACATCCTCTCAGTCATAAATGTCCAACCACTTATTCTTAAACCGTAGCCACTGGTTCTGGATTCCCCCAACATCTACCCTGTCCAATCCTCTAAGAATTTTATTTCTATAAGATATCCTCTCATCCTTCTGAATTCCAGTGAAAACAAGCCCAGTTGACCCATTCTTTCATCATAAGGGACAGAAGTTTAGGGGTAACGTGAGGGGGAACTTCTTTACTCAGAGGGTGATGGCTGTGTGGAATGAGCTTCCAGCAGAAGTGGTGGAGGCAGGATCGATTTTAACATTTAAAAGTAAAGTGGATAGGTATATGGACGTGAAGGGTATGGAGGGGTATGGTCTGAGTGCAGGTAGATGGGACTAGGGGAAAACAAATGGTCGGCACGGACTGGAAGGGCCGAGAGGGCCTGTTTCCGTGCTGTAATTGTTATATGGTTATATGGTTATATGGTTATATGCCAGTCCCACCATTCTGGGAATTAACCTGGTGTACCTACGCTGCACTCCCTCAATAGAAAGAATGTCCTTCCTCAAATTAGGAGACCAGAATTGCACACAATACTCCAGGTGCCATCTCACCAGGGCCCTATACAACTGCAAGAGGACCTTCTTGTTCCTAAACGCAAATCCTCATGATCCAAAGAGCAATGAAGCAACCCTTTCACATGTGTTTGACTACACCAGCACTCTAAACCATTTTAAACCCCTGATTTTCATGATATGATAAACCAAATAGTGACTGAAGAATAGTTTAATTTCTTCTAAATCACCTTGAGGCACAGCATATGTTAGTACACTCACACTATACATCAGTAAAAATTATAGAGCAACATGTACAACATTGAAGTGAAATCCATTCCTGCCAGTTTCAAGAGAGTTTAGTGTCACGAGTGTTTTATTGTCATATGTCCCAGGTAGAACAATAAAATTATTGCTTGCAGTAGCACAACAGAATATCTAAACACAGTGCACTGTAAATATATTAAACGAGAAAACAAGCTCAGTGTGTGTGCATACACACACACAGACACACACACACACACGCACACACACACGCACACACACACACACACACACACACGCACACACACACACACACACACACGCACGCACACGTACATGCACACGTACATGCACATAAAAACAAACATACCATAATCGCGCTAAAAGACAAAACCAATGCCCCCAAGTCTATGTGCTTCAGAACTTATTTGTAGGTTGGAGTTTGATGGCCAGATGGAAGGAGCTGTTCCTGAACATGCACGTTACAGTTTTCAGCTTGCTATAGTTGCTATCGGAGGGAAATGAATGTGTGGGCAGGGTGGTGTGGGTCTCTGATGATGTTTGCTGCCTTGTGTAAATCTCTTTGATGGTGGGGAGGTCAGAACTTGTGATGGACTGGGCAGTGTTCACCACTTTTTTGCTGTGTTCGTCACTCCTGGGCGTTCAATTTGCTGAACCTGGCTGTGATGCAACCAATCAATATGTTCTCTGCTGTACACTGGTAGACGTTTCCCACCCATTTCTGCCTGAGATTCTGGTTGTGGCTTGGCAGTGATTGAACGGGCATGGACTTGATCTGAGTCGCGTCAGACATGCCTCGGTAAGAAGGGAATCATCCATCTAAGTTGCACCATTACGCCTTGCAGACAACAAGATGTTTTTGCCTCAGTCCGCCTGAATCTCCTGGTTGCTAACACTTTAACTCTACTTCCACACAGACCTTTATGTCCTTGGTCTCTTCCATTGTCAATGTGAGGCTAAATACAAATTGGAGGATTAGCATCTCATATTTTACTTGGGCAGCTTACCACCCAGTGGTAAGAAATTGATTTATCTAACTTTGAGCAACCCCTGCATTCCCTCACTCCATCCCTCCCCCACCCAAGTCGCACCAGCTTCTCAATCTGACCTAACAAGCAGCTAACAATGGCCTGTTTCCTTTATCATCGTCATTTTTTTAGCATATCTTTCATTCATTTGTTCTATAACATCGGAGGCCTGGATCGCCTCAGCGCAGAGGGAGATCAAGGAGGGAAGAAGACAAAGACTTTAAGACTTTTGCCTTCCACCACAGTGAGGAGGTGCCTGGTGAACTCACTGTGGTGGATGTTAAATATGTGTGTTTTGTTTTTTATTATATGCAAGGTAACGAAATTTCGTTCAGACCGAAAGGTCTGAATGACAATAAAGGATACTTTACTTTATTATCTCTCTACATCACCGTCTATATCTCTTGTTTTCCTTTCCCCTGACTCTAGCCTGAAGAAGGGCCTTGACCCAAAACGTCTCCCATTCCTTCTATCCAAAGATGCTGCCTGTCCCACTGAGTTACTCCAGCATTTTATGTCCATCTTCAGGTGATTTTCACATATTGTTCTTCTTGCAACGTCGGACACTGTCAGTGGCCAGTGTTTATATCAGAGGCTCACAAAGCAGGAAACCAGGGGGATTCATCAGGATGAGGATTGTCCAGTGGAAATTATAGGATGGATGAGGTGGTTGAAGTGATTTTAGTGGCCTGGACGCGGTCAGAAAAAAAGGCTAGACGCCAGGCAGGTTCAAAGATACTTCAATGTGGTTGAGAGCATCCACTCACAACGAGTCCCACCAAAGGGATGATAAACTCCCAGGAACGTCTCCCGAAGACGTTGCAGAGCGTCCAAAGGCTGCTCCACCTGGCTCTGTGCCGGCGGGATGAACTCCCCGGGGACCGTCAACGGAGAGCCATACACCAACTCGGTGGAGGAGGAGGCCAAGTCCTCTTTCGGTGCAGTGTGGGTTCCCAGCAAACCCCACGGCAGGGCGTCTACCCAGTCCGGATCAGTGAGCCGTGCCTTCAGGGCAGCCTTGAGTTGGCGGTGAAACAGCTCCACCAGGCAGTTCGCCAGCGGATGATACGCCGTAGTGCGGTGTAGGCGAACCCCCAGGAGGCGTGCCATGGCTGACCACAGTCCGAGTGAACTGAGGCCCCCCATCGAATGTTATGTCCAGCGACACCCCGAACGAGGCGATCCAATGCGCCGCCAAGGTCCGAGCGCAAGTGGACGTTGAGAATTCAGCGAGCGGAATGACTTCAGGCCACCACGTGAAGCGGTCCACCACGGTGAAGGGGTGGGTCATGGCCCGGGACGGTGGCAGCGGCCCCACAATGTTCACGTGAATGTGGTCGAACCGCTGCCGAGAGATGGTGAACTGCTGCACCTTGGTGGTCTGGCATGGGATGCAGGTGCATGCCCAATGTCCAACCTGCTTGCGCAGCCCATGCCATGTGAAGCGGGAGGCTAGGAGAGCCGTTGTCGCCCGAGTAGAGGGATGGGCAACCTCGTGTAGCACCTCGAACAACCTGCGCCGCCAGGCGACGGGGACGATGGGTCACGGATGTGCAGTGGAGACATCACACAGCAGCGATGCGGCACCAGGACCACAGACAACGTCCTCCAACTGCAGGCCCGAAATTGCCATGGAACTAACCCCGCCCCCCCCCCCCCCCCCCCGCCTGAAGCCGTCCCTGTCCCTAGCTCCAGGACGCATGGCTCAAACGCCCCAACCTCCCCCCCCCCCCCCCCGCCTCCCCCACCAGCCCCTGCCTGAAGCCATCCCCTTCCCCTGCTGCAGGATGTTCCCCCCCCCCCACTGCCCCTGCCTGGCCGTCCCCGTCCCCAGCTGCAGGGTGCCCCACCCCCCCTACCTACCAGCCCCCACCTGAAGCCAGCTGGTTGCAAGCACGCTCTCCCCCCCCACGCCGGCTCCCGACAGCTCCTGCCTGGAGCTGTCCCCCTCCCCCCCCAGCTGTAGGGCGCTCTCCTCAACCCTGGCCCCCCCCGACTGGCCCCGTCCTGAATGCCATCCCCCTCCCGGCTGTAGGACGCTCACGACCCCCCCCCCCACCAGGCCCCACCTGAAGCCATCCCGTCGCCAGCTGCAGGATGTTCCCCCAATCTCCCCCCCCCCCCCAAAAGCCCCCCGCCTGAAGCTGTCCCAATCCCAGCTGCAGGATGTTCCCGACCGGTCCCCAACTGAAGCCAGTGGAGAACGGCAGCGGCAGCAGGCGCCAGTGGTAGTCCACGCAGAGGTAGGCAGTGGCAGGCCATGGCAGTGGTAGGCCATGGCAGCGTTCCCCACCCCACCGGCCCCCGACAGCCCCCGCCTGAAGCCATGCCCCTCCCCTGGCTGCAGGACGCAATAAGAGACACAACAAGAAAGAATGGACTGAATAAATCTTATGTTTAACCTTTAAATCGTTTTATATTTTAAGAGTTATTCACATTTTCAGCTTTAATAAATCACTTTTCCGTGCCTGTCAGCTGCGCCTGCGCAGTAATACCTGTGTTGTCTACATCACAATGGGAACCCAATGGGCAGGAATGGCTGCACCGCCAGAGAGCGGCGAAGAGTGGAATGGGGGGGGGGGGGGGGGGGTGGGATGGAAGTGAGCGCGTGGGGGGGGGGGAAGGCAATGGGGATCAGGGGCATCACAACGGGAACCCGTCATCCGTGCCTGCGCAGTTGGGGGCTATGCATGAGTGGTGGAATATTGTGTTGGGGGATCAAGGCTCCCATGTGGAAATGGGACCCAACGGGTCACCTTAGTCTAGTCTGTCTGTCTGTCTGTTGCTAAAAGTCTGATCTTGACCACTTTTAGCTCGCTGTGCTGTGATTTCCAAGAGAACACCGCCACCTATGGCCGTCATTTTTGGCCACCTCGCTCAGAGACGCCCTCCACCTTCCATGACCGGAAGATTTTTCCCATCGATGAAAAATCAGAGAGATATTAATGTTTTTACATTTTTTGCCATTCTCTCTGCTGGTAGAAGGGGGAGGGGGGGGGGCTATAAAACACAGAAGGGTCTGCCTCACTCAGTCTCTGCAACATGGAGGAAGCAAGAGGTTCATGTCTCTCTGAATAACACTAAACACATCTACTCAATTGTGAGTGCCCTTAATGTGGTTTGAAAATCAAAATATGGTTGGTTTCAAGTAGAAATGCACTGCAAATGGCTGTCTTTGTGATGTGGTGGGAGTGCACTGCAAATGGCTGTCTTTGGGGTGAGGTGGGAGTGCACTGCAAATGACTGTTTGGCTAAACTTGACAACTTCCTGTTTGCACTATATTGATTTTAGATAAAACGCTACCACTTACGGCTGTGATTTTTGGCCATCTTACTCGGTCCCCCTCCGCTCATCAGGTGCAGAGGATTCTTCCCATCGATGAATAATAAAAGTGTTTAGTGTTTAAAAAATGTTGAATCACGCCATGAGGGCCACACCTTTTCCGGTGGAAGGGGGAGGGATTATAAAACACGGAAGTGTGGGTGTGGCTCAGTCTCTGCATGATGGGGGAAGGAGAGGTCACGACTCTGTCTGAACTATGAATGAACTGAACACACTGAATGTCTACTGAACTGTGAGTGTGGTGTTTTGTGTGGTCTTATGGTGGTTTTACCCTGCTTGAAATGGTATGAAACTGCACTTGAATTTGGCGGCCTTGCACCCTGCTAGAAGTGGTAGGAAACTGAACCTGAATTTGGTGACCTTGCACCCTGCTTGAAGTGGTATGAAATTGCACTTGAATTTTGTGGCCTTGCACCCTGCTTGAAATGGTAGGAAGAAGAAGGGTCTCGACCCGAAACGTCGCCTATCTCCTGCGCTCCTTAGATGCTGCTGCACCCGCTGAGTTTCTCCAGCCTTTTGTGTACCCTGAAATGGTAGGAAAATGGATTTGAATTTGGTGGCCTTGCACTCTGCTTGAAATGGAATTTAAAGGAATAGCCATGAGTCAACTGCCATCCCACCAGCCGTGAGTGAGGTGCCAGCACATCATGCTTGAGGGACTGAGCTGCCACCCCAAGAATCCATTTGGCCCACAATGTCCATACTATCCCTCTGGCAGTAGTCCCTGCAGCCAACAACACCCGCACCAGCGCTCCAGAAATCACCCCCCCCCCCCCCCCCACTGGCCACCAATATTGGAATTGGTGGAGAGGTGGAATATTGCATCGGGGGACCAGACCACCTGTGTAAACATGGGACCCAACGGGTCCTACTTAGTCTAGTACTTAACTAAAATTTGCATCTTGTCCTCTTCCGGTTTGCGCTGTTTTCACATTCACGCAAAAACGTTACCCGATAGCGCTACGATTTTTCGCCACCTTACTCGCAATCCTCCTGTGCTGCAAGCGCACCAAGTTTTGTTCAGATCGGCGGAATATTACAAAAGGTATGAAGGCCTTTGTTCTTCTCTTCTGTCATTCACCGGGACCGCATCGCCCCTTCCGGCATCCACTGTCAATCACCGGCGGCGAGGAGCATAAAACTGAAGGAACAGAGTGAGGAGAGAGGGTTTTGTGTATGGGTCTGCATCTAAAACTGTTCTGGCTAGGCTAGATGTGTTGCAGGCAAAGGCTTTGAGGCTTTGCTGTGGAGCCTTTAGAACATCCCCAGTCCCTGCCCTGATTGTTGAAATGGGAGAAATGCCCTCATGGTTAAGGCGCATTAAGCTAGGGTTACATTACTGGGCTAAACTTTGCGGGTGTAATGATACCTTCCCAGCAAGGTGTTTGTTGCAAGAGGTTGATGATGGTAACAAATATAACACATTTTTTGTCATTATAAATCAGTGGGCTAGGAAGCTGGGTTTGGAACAAGGGGGTATTATAGAGCATACAATATGTGTCCTATTGGGTTCTTCCAGAACTGCTTATTGAGCTTGCTTTTCTTCAAGAAAAAGATAAGCTCCTGGTGACTCCAAGAATAGTGGAATATCTTAATTCAATCAGTGAGAGCACTTTGATTGTTTTTACAGATGGATCTAAAGATCCAGTTAGTGGGAGAGCTGGGTTTGGAGTGTATGTGGAGCAGCTTGGGTTGAAGATTGGCCGACGCATTTCTGATGGAAGCTCTGTTCTCACGACTGAATTAATGGCAATTCAATGGGCTCTATGGTGGATTGAGGAAGCCAGTTTTAGAGAAGTCATTATCTGTTCTGATTCTGCAGCTGCTCTTGAAACTTTAAGAGTAGGGAAATCTAACGCTCGTCCTGACATTCTAAATTAAATCTTGAGTGTATTTTCTAGAATTGGGTTTGTGTGTAACATCACTTTTGCTGGGTTCCCGGGCATGCTGGGGTGAGGGGGAATGAGCAGGTGGACCTCATAGCAAAGGAGAGTTTAAGAAGTGAAATAGATATCCATGTATCATTGGGGAGAGTGGAACAGAAAAATAATTAAAGAGGGCTTAAAAGAATGGCAGAGAGGATGGGAAAAATGAGTCAAGGGTAGACACTACTTTTCTGTACAAGCTGAAGTTAGAAAAATATGTTAGCGCAGACCCCGCCTGAGGCTGTCCCCGTGCCCGGCTACAGAACGCTCCCACCGACTACCACCTGAACCCGTCACTGTCCCCAACTGGGGGCCCACAACACTCGCACCATCCGGACGCTTACACCACCCCCAGCTCCTGGCAGCGCCCGCCTGAACCCGTCACTCTCCCCTGGCTGCAGGGCGCTCTCCCCCCCCCACCGGCCCCGACAGCCCCCACCTGAAGACGCCGCCCTCCGCCGGCTGCACAATGCCACATGAGACGCAACAAGAAAGAATCGACTGAATAAATCTCATCTTTAACGTTTACATTGTTGTTACATTTTAAGAGTTATGCACTTTTTAAGCTTTAATAAATCCCTTTTCCACTTGCCGTGCTCATCAGCTGCAACAGCGCAGTAATAACTCTGTGTTCCCCGCCACAATGTGAACCCATTGGGTTCTAATGACTGCAGCGCCAGGGAGCCGAGAGGAGCAAGAGGGGGGTTGAGGGGGGGTAGAGTGAGCGCAGGATGCTCTACCTCCCCCCCCCCTCCCCCACACATGGCCCACGCCTGAAGCCGTCCAACTCCACCGGGGGGAAACGTCCTGCAGCTGGGGACCGGGACGGCTTCAGGCGGGGGGGGGGGGAGGGGGCTTCAGGCGGGGGGGGGCTTCAGGCGGGGGGGGAGGGGGCTTCAGGGGGGGGGGGGGCTTCAGAAGGGGTTATCGGGGACCGGGGGGGGGGCGGCCTACGGCGGTAGGTCATGGCAGTGCTTCCCCCCCTCCCCCAATCCCCACCGTCCCCGACAGCCCCCGCCTGAGGCTGGTCTTCTCCCCCGGCTGCAGGTCGTTCCCTCCACCATCCCCCTTCCTCGGCTGCAGAACGCAACAAGAGATGCAACAAGAAAGAATGGACTGAATACATTTCATCTTTAACATTTACCCTGTTGTTATATTTTTAAGAGTTATGCATATTTTAAGCCTTAATAAATCCCTTTCCACTTGCCTGCACCTGCACAATAATACGTGCGTGTTCTCCGTCACAATGGGAACCCATTGGGCGGGAATGGCTGCGCCGCCAGTGGGTGGGAGGATTGAGGGGGAATGAGTGAGATGCAGGACACTGAGCCCCCCCTCCCCCCCCCTCCCCCCCCCCTCCCCCCCCGCCAACCCCCACAGGCCCTGACAGCCCCCGCCTGAAGCCCGCCCGCCCATCCCCCCCTGCTGCAAGACGCTCTTCCCCCCCCCCCCCCCCCTCCCCCGACAGCCCCCACCTGAAGCTGTCCCCCTCCACCGGCTGCAAGACGCTCCTTTCCCCCCCCCCCCCCCCACCCCTTAGTGGTCCCAGACAACCCCTGCCCACACACGCCCCTTCTCCCCTCCTCCCACCCCACACCCTCGTCCTTCCCTCCCTCCCCTCCCACACATGAAGAGGAAGGGGAGGGAGTGCTGGTGAATGAGGGGAAATGAGCTGTGCCTGCACAGTTAGCGGCTATGGGTGAGTGGTGGAATAGTGCATAGGAGGAACAGGCGGCATTGGGGGAATGGGTGAGTGGTGGAATATTGTGTTGGGCAATGGGTTGCATTGGGGGACCAGGCCTCCAGTGTGACTGGGACCCAACAGGTCCCACTTAGTCTAGTATATTGTAAATAGTTGCAACCCACACCGAGCCTTGCGGCACTCCACTTGCCAATGCCTGTCATTCTGACGGGGACCCGTTTATTCCTACTCTTCGTTTCCTACCCCCAATACCATGTACTCTAATTTTGCCCACTAATCTCATGTGTGGGATCTTATCAAAGGCTTTCTGAAAGTCCAGATACACTACATCCACTGGCTCTCCTTCATCCATTTTACTTGTCACATCCTCAGAAAATTCCAGAAGATTAGTCAAGCAGGATTTCCCCTTCATTAATCCATGCTGACTTGGACCAATCCTTTTACTGCTATCCAAATGCGCCATTATGTCTATATCCACAGGCATTTGTACCTGCATGGAAGAGCAGGCAGGATCGTGGCTGAACATCTCATCTGCTTTCACACCTCCTCCGGTGTAGCTCAGACGCAAAGGCAGCTGAGTGACATTTCTAATTCAGTCAGGTGCCCGGCAATTGAGCAGGATGCCACTTGATAACAGCTAACAGCTGTGCAAATATAGTTTCCTGAACATCAGGAAAATTCCCTTGTTCCACATTAATTAAAACCTCAAGAGCATTCATTTGGAATCTGCTCAACATATTTGTGACCCAGTGGGAACATTCATGCAAAAATAAAACTGAAATGTGTTTATTTTAATGAAAAATAAAAATTCATTCTGAAGACGTCCAAGGACAAGTATTGTAGCTGCAGCATCTGTGCCTCTCAATATTTTAAAACCATGGAGAGTGTTTCACATCTCTACAGCAGCCTCTCACGTTGCTGCTTTGCATGTAATAGCAAGCAAACACAATATGTATTGGGAAATGTTAATGTGCACATGTTGAGAAAAGCCTCTGTTTTTCGCTTTTCCTGGATAATGGTCACAATCAATTTCTACATCTCAACCATTAAATTCCCTTGGATCACGCAACTTTGCAAATAAATGTGGAAAGTGTTGCAGTCCTTGGACTTGACTGTTTTTCTCTATTGCAAACATCTGTGATTTTCATCTTAACTACCAGTAATCGTACTGTCAAATCTTCATTTCAACTACTTCTGAAAAACAGTTTTCACTGCAGTTATGAATGCAGCCATGTATTGCATAAAACAAGCTTCCAGGCAGCATAACACACCTGAGGCAACTTTTATTGATGGGAAATCATGTGGACCCAATCAACCTATCTCAACGGGAGAAAGCACTGTGTCTACTAGTAAATAACAAATCTTGCTCAAAACCAATCTTATGGGTGCAGCTGCCTCGCGCTCCAGCAATTTGGGCTCAATCCTGACCCACGCTGTGTGTTTTTTAGTTTATAGATAACAGTGCAGAAACAGGCCCTTCCGGCCCACTGTGTCCATGCTGATCGGCAATCCCCGTACACCAACATTGTCCTACACACTAGAGACAATTTATAATTTTACCGAAACCAATTAACCTATAAGCCTTAGTAATGTGGGAGGAAACTGGAGCAGCCGGAGAAAACACATAAGGTCACAGGGAGAACGTACAAACTCTGTACAGACAGCACCCGTAGTCAGGATCAAACCCGGAAACCCCCAATGTTGTCCTCCATACATACCCTCCTGTCCACCTAGTTTTTTTTATCTTCCTTTGTACATCTCTCTCAGCCTCTCTCCCACTCTTCTTTGTACCGTATATATAGTGGCAATATTTCCTTTTTATCCCTAGTCCTAACCCAGGGATGCTACTTGCTACTTGTTCCTTTAATCTCCTGCAAATGTTCTGTTTTTATTCTAGATTCCAGCATCTGCAGTCTTAGCATTTTTTGGTCAGTAAGATCTTCAAATAGGCTTGATCATATTGAATGACGGTGCTGGCTCAAAGGGCCTACCCCTGCACATATTTTTCTATGTTTCTGTTTCCACCCACCTGCCAAAAACCACATTTATTTATCCAGGAAGGTTTCCAACCTGAACCATCACTATCCACGTCTTTCAGATTGTATATAAACAGTCAAAGATGCATTAAAATATCTTTCACCAGTACACAAGCTTATAACTATCACTTCTGGACCAAACCTTAGTGTTCAATTGCTTCTGAAATCACCTTCCCTGCATTAGGACACTTGCTTTGCAAACAATCAATGTTTGGTATTATGTAGGCACAAGAAACTGCAGATGTTGGTTTACGAAAAAAGATACAAAGTGCTGGAGTAACTCAGCAGGTCAGGCAGCATTTCTGGAAATCGTGGATAGGTGACATTTCGTATCTGAAGAAGGTTCTGACCTGAAACGTCACCTATCCATATTCAACAAAGAGGATGACTTACTCACTGAGTTACACCAACACTTTGTGTTTAAGAAGGAACTGCAGCTGCTGGAAAATCGAAGGTAGACAAAAATGCTGGAGAGTTTCTCCAGCATTTTTGTCCACCAAAACTTTGTGTCTATTTTTTTGTCAGTTTAGTTTAATTTACTTTAGTATAGTTTAGTTTTGGAGGGGGACCAATATCCTGGCAGACAGGTTTGCTAGTGCGACCCGGGTGGGTTTAAACTAGATTGGCAGGGGGGTAAGAATTTTATACTGGACCGAGGCAGGTGAGAGAGGGATGATCACCTTGTACTACACACCCCCAAATAGTTTACGCGAATTCAAAGATGAAATATACCAGGAGAATGCAGACAGCTGCAGGTCAAATAAGGTTGTCGTCGTGGGGATTTTTAAATTTGCCAATATTAACAGGGAATGTCATAGTGCAAGGGTACACAAAAAGCTGGAGAAACTCAGCGGGTGCAGCAGCATCTAAGGAGCGAAGGAGATAGGCGACGTTTCGGGTCGAGACCCTTCTTCATAGTGCAAAATGTTTAGACGGGGTGGAATTTGACCAATGTGTTCAGGAGTTTTCTCCAGCAATATGCAGAGGGCCCTACAGTTTGCCCCAGAGGGCTACGCTTGATCTAGTCTTTAAAAATTGGGACGGGCAAGTGGATGAAGTGTTCATGGATGAGCCTTTTGGGACCAGTGACCACTGATCTATTAGGTTTAAAATAGTTATGAATGGGGACAGAGTGGGCACACAAATTAGAATGCTAAATTGGGGTAAAGGCCAACTTTGAGGGTATGAGACAGGAACTCCCTCAGGTTTTTAGGAGTAGGTTGTTTAAAGGTGATCTGAGTGGAAGTTTTTAAATGGGATAGTGTGTAGAATCATAGGCGTGGTTCCAGACAACTGAAGAGCTACTAAACACGGACAAATTCCCAGAGAATTGGAGAATAGCTAATGTTATTCCTGTCTTTAAGAAGGGAGATAGAGAGAATCCAGGGAAATAAAGGAGGGTGAGCTTCACGCCTGTGGCAGGGAAACTATTGGAGAAAATTCACCGGGATAGGATTTAATCCCAATTGGAAGAAAATGGGTTCACATGGGAAAGTCAGCATGGCTCTGTACATGGCAGGTTACGTGTTACGAAAGGGCCTGCCCACTTAAGTGATTTTTTAGGTGACTACAGGCCACTAGGCTGTCGCCACATGGTCACCGGGGTGTCGCCTGTATGGTCGTGAGCATTCTCCTCTGTCGCCCAAATAATCATAGCGTTTTTCTGCTCGCTGCTGGATTTTGAAATGTTCAAAGCTTTTCGGCGACAGTTGGTTTGAGTCCAATGAGTGCAGCTTGACTTCTCCTGACGTAGGTGCTGTCGTAGGTTGTCGCCAGGATGACGTAGGTTGTCACCAGATGATGTAGGTTGTCGCCGATGCTGACTTCGGTGATTCCATTGGCGACTATCTACGTCAACCTATCATAGAATCATAGAATCATAGAAAATAGGTGCAGGAGTAGGCCATTCAATATGATCATGGCTGATTATCCAACTCAGTATCCTGTACCTGCCTTCTCTCCATACCCCCTGATCCCTTTGGCCACAAGGGCCACATCTAACTCCCTCTTAAATATAGCCAATGAACTGGCCTCAACTACCTTCTGTGGCAGAGAATTCCACAGACTCACCACTCTCTGTGTGAAAAAAGATCTTCTCATCTCGGTCCTAAAAGACTTCACCCTTATCCTTAGACTGTGGCCCCTTGTTCTGGAGTTCCCCAACATCGGGAACAATCTTCTTACATCTAGCCTGTCCAACCCCTTAAGAATTTTGTAAGCCTCTATAAGATCCCCCCTCAATCTCCTAAATTCCAGCGAGTACAAGCCAAGTCTATCCAGTCTTTCTTCATATGGAAGTACTGCCATCCCAGGAATCATTCTGGTGAACCTTCTCTGTACTCCCTCTATGGAAAGAATGTCTTTCCTCAGATTAGGAGACCAAAACTGTACGCAATACTCCAGGCATGGCCTCACCAAGACCCTGTACAACTGCAGTAGAACCTCCCTGCTCTTGTACTCAAATCCTTTTGCTATGAATGCCAACATACCATTCGCTTTCTTCACAGCCTGCTGCACCTGCATGCCTACTTTCAATGACTGGTGTACCATGACACCCAGGTCTTGTTGCATCTCCCCTTTTCCTAATCAGCCACCATTCAGATAATAATCAACCCTCGTGTTTTTGCCACCAAAGTGGATAACCTCACATTTATCCACATTATACTGCATCTGCCATGCATTTGCACACTCACCCAACCTATCCAAATCACCTTGCAGCCTCCTAGCATCCTCCTAACACTGCCCCCCAGCTTCGTGTCATCCGCAAACTTGGAGATGTTGCATTCAATTCCCTCATTCAGATCATTAATATATATTGTAAATAGCTGGGGTCCCAGCACTGAGCCTTGCGGCTCCCCCATTAGTCACTGCCTGCCATTCTGAAAAGGACCCGTTTACTCCTACTCTTTGCTTCCTGCTGCCAGCCAGTTCTCTATCCACATAAATACTGAACCCCCAATATCATGTGCTTTAAGTTTGTATGCTAATCTCTTATGTGGGACCTTGTCGAAAGCCTTCTGAAAGTCCAGATATAACATATCCACAGATTCTCCCTTACCAATCTCTACTAGTTACATACTCAAAAAAAAAAGAATTATTTATTTATTTATTTATTTATTTATTTACTTATTTATTTGCACCATGTTTTAAAAGAAGACAAACGATCAATTTATAATACCACACAGTGCTGGGAGGGAAGGGAAGCCCAGAGGGCTTATACAAAGTTCGCTCCCATCTGAAAATGACGTTAATGGTAAATCAGGGGGTAGGAGAAATAAAAAAGACAATAATAAACAATAATACAGTTTAAGAATGAAAATTAAAAATATGAAATTAAAAATATGAAAATAAATAAAATAATAAGGTATAGAATGAGATAAGAGTCAACAGATGTAGTTTGGGCTCATAAATAGCATTACAAAAAGCTGGAGGTCAGAATTCAGGACATGATGAGAAACTTTTTAAGCTTAATCTTAAAGGTGGCTAAGGATGTGTGAGACTTTAATGATAGAGGCAGGGTATTCCAAAATTTAGGACCTTTAAAAGTAATGCAATGTTGGTGTTTGGATGTTCGACAAAACGGAAGATGAAGATAATTTCTTCTTCTGGGTGGGTAATGGTGAATATTAGAAGAAAGGGTGAAAAGATCATAAAGAGAAACAGGCAAATCATGTTTACATTTAAGATATTTGAAAATAAAAATACATATTTGGAATGCATTCAGTTTATCTACAGACAAAATTGAGTACTTCTTGAAGAGAGGGGCAGAAGGTTCTTGTGAATTTGAATGAGAAATTAATCTCATAATTTTCTTCTGTATGATGAGTAGCTTAGAAAGATAGGAAGGATAGGTAGAACCCCAAACAATATTACAATAATTGAAATAAGGAAAAATCAAACTGTAATATATTGTTAGATGGGAAGACCAGTGAATAAATGCACCAACCTTTCTCAGAATACCAAGCATTTTCATTGATCTTCTACAGACAATATTGATATGTTCTTTCCAAGTTAAATTTTGATCAATGGTTACTCCTAAAAATTTTGTATATGTTACTTCAGGAATTTCATGTCCATTGATAAAAATTTTAGATTTGTCTTTGGGAAAAAATTTGTTTTTATTGCAGAAGATCATGTAATTGCATTTTTTGATATTGAGAGAGAGCCTGTTCACTTCAAACCACTTAGAGACATGAGACATTTCTTCTTTAATTAATTCAACCAATGATTTTAGATCACTATGTGAAGCTATAAGATGGGTGTCATCGGCAAACAGGATAGGAAGAAGTACTCTACAGGTATAGAATAAGTCATTTATATAGATGAAGAATAGTAAAGAACCAAGGATGGAGTCTACACCACAGTGAATTATCAATTTTTTTGGATGAGCTTCCATTTAGATAGACAAATTGCACTCTATTTGCTAAATAGTTGGTTAACCATAGAAGCGCTACATCCTTTACCCCATATCTATTGAGTTTAGAGTTTAGGATTGAATGGTTGACTGTATCAAATACCTTGGATAGATCTAGAAAGACACCAAGGGCAAATTTATTTTCATCTGGAGCAGTAGAGATGTTATTAATAAGTTGTAATAATGCATGCTCCATAGAGTACTTCTTTCTAAAGCCATATTGATGGGTATACAAAATATTATTCACAGTTAGATGGTTTAGGATTCTTGTGTACACTAGTCTTTCTATGATTTTTGAGAGACAGGGGATATTGGGTGGTAATTACCAAATTCTTTAGGGTCATCTGATTTATAGATAGGTATGACTTTGGCAATCTTTAAATCTTGAGGAATGACACCAGATTGGAGAGATAAAGAAAAAAATATGTGCTAGTGGCTCAGTAATGATCAATAACTTTTTTTAAGAGAGTGGTTCTAACTCCATCATGGCCTTCTGCAGAGTTCTTTAGACTCACAATTATGTTGTAGACTTCTTTGGGACAAAGGGGATGGAAGGTGGACAAAGTAGAGAATTGACCGTTAATCAATTTACAAGGGTCTTCATTGGAGTCCTTAATGATTGAAGCCAAGGAGGACCCAACATTGACAAAAAAAATCATTAAAACCATCAACTATCTCCTTTGGGCTATAAATAGTGCCATCTCTTCCTAACCTCTCTGTGAGCACAGCAGGTGGGGCTTTTTTGCGATTTAGCACGTGGTTGATGAGGTTCCAAGTTGATTTGATGTCATTTGACGCTTGCATGAATTTATCAGTAAAGTATTTCATTTTTACTTGCCTTAAATAGTGAGTAGGATTATTTTTGTAAGCTTTATATGATTCCACATTGAATGGTGTGGGATGCAAAATAGATTTCTTGTATAGTTTATTTTTAATCAAAATGCGTTTCTTCAATTCTTTAGTGAACCAGGGTTTGTCAAATGAGGCAGCTTTCTTAATCTTGGTAGAAATTAAGGGAAAGCATTTCTCCAAAGAGGTATTAATAAGGAAAGGACTGCCTGATAAGCTTCATTGACATCTTGCAGCCTAAGAACCTCATCCCATGATAGTCCACCAATTACACATTTAAAAGCTTCCATATTTCTATTGGTATATTTGCGATATTCTGTTCCCTTATGTTCACAGCTATTGCTTTTACTTATTCTGTTTGAGTTGATATGTGCAATTTGGAATATAGGGAGATGATCAGAGATATCAGCTAACAATATACCAGAAGACATTTTGTAATCCAGACAGTTTGCCAAGATGTTATCAATGATGAAGCTGAGGTGCTGGTTATTCTCGTCGGTTTTATGTATCAATGGATAAAAGTGAGTTGAAAAAAGAACATTAAGGAAATCTGTCGAGAGAGGTGAATCGCTTTTAAGGAGGTTGATGTTTAAGTCATCAAGTAGAAAACACATTTTATATTCTTTGGTTATCATTTCTAGCGTCAGACAGAGGGCATCAATAAATGTGACAGAATCAGAATCTGGAGGTCTATAGATACAACCAATGATGATGTTTTTCCCACCAAAGTTTGGGCAAGAAGTAATTTCAACAAAAACAGATTCAACACTAGTTTTGTCTAAGTGTACACTGATATCGTTTTTATGAATACAGTTATAATTGTCTAGCAGATAAATCAAAACCACCTCCTGCTTTGTTCTTTCTACAAGAATGGAATGCATTGTATTGTGACAATAAGATTTGTCAGACATGATTTACCTTTCATAAATCCATGCTGACTTTGTCCAATGATTTCACCGCTTTCCAAATGTGCTGCTATCCCATCTTTAATAACTGACTCTAGCATTTTCCCCACTACCGATGTTAGACTAATTGGTCAGTAATTCCCCGTTTTCTCTCTCCCTCCCTTTTTAAGAAGTGGGATTACATTAGCTACCCTCCAATCCTCAGGAACTACTCCAGAATCTAAAGAGTTTTGAAAAATTGTCACTAATGCATCCACTATTTCTGGGGCTACTTCCTTAATTACTCTGGGATGCAGCCTACCTCTCCTGGGGATTTATCGGCCTTTAATCCATTCAATTTACCTAACACCACTTCCCGGCTAGCCTGGATTTCATTCAGTTCCTCCATCTCATTTGACCCGCGATCCCCTGCTATTTCCGGCAGATTATTTATGTCTTCCTTTGTGAAGAGAGAACCAAACTAGTTATTCAATTGGTCTGCCATGTCCTTGTTCCCCATGATCAATTCACCAGTTTCTGACTGCAAGGGACCTATGTCAAACGGCGACAGGTACCGGAGACTTAAGTTGTCTTCAGGTGTTGCCGACAGAGTCATACCGTGTCGTAGCTTTCCGCAGGAGGATGTAGATGCGGTCGTAGGTGTACGTCCTAATGGGTCGCCAGTTGTCGGTCGCTTGCCGTAGCTTGATGTCGACTAGGTGGTAGGTTGTTGTAGACATTGTCATAGACATTGTCACAGGGGGGTCCAGTCACCGTTTTTTGGCGACCTGCTACGACTATGACAGTTGCTGAAGTGGGACAGGCCCATAACAATCATGTTTTTCAGTAGGTGTATGCATGGAATTTAGTAAGGAATTTAGTAGGATCATCCAAACGATTAAGGTGCACGGGATTAACAGTGACTTGTTCCTATGGATTCAGATCTGGCTTACTGATAGAAGATAGAGGGATATGGTGGAAGGATAATATTCAGGCTGGAGGTCCATGATGAGTGAAATTCCGCAGGTATCTGTGCTGGGACCTAGTTTATTCGTGATATACAAAACTGACTTGGATGTGAACATGGATGGGTTGGTTAGTAAGGTTAGTAAGTGTGCAAATGACTCCAGGATTGCGGGGGTTGTGAACTGTGAGGAAGACCGGTAAAGTATACCGTGGGATGTAGATCAGCTACAGATATAGGTGGAGTAATGGCAGATGGACTTTAATCTGATCAAGTGTGAGGAATTGTACTATGAGAGTCAAATGTAAGGGGAAAGTATGCAATTGATTGCATGACCCTTAACAGCATTGATGCACAATAGAAACATAGACATAGAAACATAGAAAATAGGTGCAGGAGGAGGCCATTCGGCCCTTCGAGCCAACATCGCCATTCATTGTGATCATGGCTGATCGTCTGCTATCAATAACCCGTGCCTGCCTTCTCCCCATATCCCTAGACTCCACTAGCCCCTAGAGCTCTATCCAACTCTTTCTTAAATCCATCCAGTGACTTGGCCTCCACTGCGCTCTGTGGCAGGGAATTCCATAAATTCACAACTCTGGGTGAAAAAGTTTTTTCTCACCTCAGTTTAAATGACCTCCCCTTTATTCTAAGACTGTGGCCCCTGGTTCTGGACTCACCCAACATTGGGAACATTTTTCCTGCATCTAGCTTGTCCAGTCCTTTTATAATCTTATATGTTTCTATGTTTCCCCCTCATCCTTCTAAACTCCAGTGAATACAAGTCTAGTCTTTTCAATCTTTCCTCATATGACAGTCCCGCCATCCCAGGGATCAATCTCGTGAACCTATGCTGCACTGCCTCAATCACAAGGATGTCCTTCCTCAAATTAGGAGACCAAAACTGTACACAATACTCCAGATGTGGTCTCACCAGAGCCCTATACAACTGCAGAAGAACCTCTTTACTCCTATACTGAATTCCTCTTGTTATGAAGGCCAACATTCCATTAGCTTTCTTCACTGCCTGCTGTACCTGCACGCCAACTTTCAGTGAACGGTGTACAAGGACACCCAGGTCTCGATGTACCTCCCCCTTACCTAACCTAAACCCATTGAGATAATAATCTGCCCCCTTGTTTTTGCTGCCAAAGTGGATAATCTCACATTTATCTATATTATACTGCATCTGCCACGCATCTGCCCACTCACTCAACCTGTCCAGGTCACCCTGCAACCTCATAACATCCTCTTCAAGGTTCACACTGCCACCCAGCTTTGTGTCATCTGCAAACTTGCTAGTGTTGCTCCTAATTCCCTCTTCCAAATCATTAATATATATGGTAAACAGTTGCGGCCCCAACACCGAGCCTTGCGGCACTCCACTCGCCACTGACCGGCCATTCACTCCTACTCTTTGCTTCCTGTCTGCCAACCAATTTTCTATTCCATGTCAACACCCTATCTCCAATACCACATGCTCTAATAGGATCTAAGTGGTCTGAGTCCATAACTCCCTGAAAATGGAAACGCAAGGAGATAGAGTTGTAAATAATGTACAATGCTGGAGATGGAGGATGAAGCAGTGATTTAAGACATTTATGGATGGGTATATGTAGATTTAGGGAATGGAGGGACAAACATTATCTGCAGCCAGATTACACATCATGTTCAGCACTGACCTTATGGGCTATATTTATGTCCATGTGATAAAGTCCCTCATGGATGGCTGATCCAGAAGATGAAGAGGCATGGGAGCCACATGACAGTAGTTTGGATTCAGAACTGGCTTTACCCATTGAATACAGAAAGTAGTGATGGTAGGGTGATATTGTTGCTGGAGGTTTGTGATCAGTGGTGTTCTGCAGATCCCAGACTGTTGTAGAACAGAGTACAAGAACATAGTTCCCACAGCACAGGTAGAAAGGGTAGTGAGAAAAGGCTTTTTGCACACCGGGCTTCATTAATTGGGTAATGCGTACAGAAGTTGGGGATTTTATGTTGCACCTGTGCAAGACTTTACAAGAATGATCCCAGGGATGATTGGGTTATGGTCTGAAGAAGGATTTCGATGCTGCCTGTGCTGCTGAGTTACTCCAGCTTTTGTGTCTATCTTCGGTTTAAAGCAGCATCTGCAGTTCCTTCTTACACATGATTGGGTTAATGTTTGGTAAGCGATTGATTGATCTGAGTTAGTACTCGTGCGAGTTCAGAAGGATTAGGGAAGATCTCACTGAATCTTTCCAAATGATTTAAGGCCTGGTTGGAGTGGATGTGGAGAGGATGTTTCCAGTAGTCGGAGTGTCAAAACCAGAAACCATAGACTCAGAATAAAAGGAAGTACCTTTAGAAAGGGGATGAGGAGGTATTTCATTAGCCAAAGGGTGGTGAAACTGCAAATTCATTGCCATCGATGGCTGTGGAGGCCACGTTTTGGTATTTATAAAGCAGAGATTGATGTGTTCATGATTAGTAAGGGTGAATGGCCTAATCCTACACTTCTGACATGAACTTTGTGAGGCCTCACTTGGAGTATTGTGTCTTGTTGGTCATCTTGGTATCAGATGACGTCTCCTGCCTTTCATTGGGTCGTGGTATCCTGGTGTCACAATATATGAGGAGGACAAGGTACAGATTGCTGTGGAGCACAAACACACCCACAAACACAAGCACAAATAGAAGTTGTGCATCATTTTCAAATTGTTATATTAGAAAAAAATGCAATGTCATGATAATGACATTGATGAGTCTCTTAGATTCTAAGTCAGGATTCATAGATATGGCTTCAAATACCACTCCTCAAAAGTTAACTCAGTAAAACTGGGTGGCACGGTGGTAGAGCTACTGCCTTACAGCGGCCAGAGACACATGTTCAGCCCTGACTATAGGAGCTGTCTATACATGTTTGTACGTTCTCCATGAGACCTGCATGGGTTTTCTCTGAGATCTTCAGTTTCTTTCCACACTCCAAAGAGGTACAGGTTTGTAGGTTAATCATCTTGGTACAAATGTAAAATTGTTCCTAGTGTGTGAAGAATAGCATTAATGTGTGGGGGTCACTGGTTGGTGCGTACTCGGTGGGCCGAAAGGCCTCTTTCCGTGCTGTAAACTAAACTAAACTAAACTAATCTAAAACTCAAGAAGAGTAAATTAGCATCAGTCAGAGTCATAGAGTTATAGAGGCGGCTGTGCTGGACCCCAAAAGTGTTATCATCACCCTTCCATTCTATCTCTATTCAGCTGGTGTGTCAATTCAGACCAACAACATTTATGTTACTTTTCTGGGCGTATAACAGGCATTCATACCCATTCCTTGGTTGCTTTAAGAGGTACTAGATCAAGTGGGACCTGTTGGGTCCCATCCGCTAAACGCGCAGTTGCGGGGGGGTGGGGCAGCCTGCAGCATCACATACACACTAACCACCCCACACACACACTAACCACCCCCCTTGATATTATATTAATATTATATATTTGCTCCTTTTACCCCATCCCGCCCTATCCACTCACGCATAGCCCCCTACACACAGGCGCATCTAGCAAGGGAGATGGAGGGGGGGTTAGAGAGAGAGGACAGAAAGAGATGGGGCAGAGACACAGAGAGAGGGGCAGAGACAGAGAAAGAGGGCCAGGGACAGAGAGAGGCAGAGACAGAGAGGGGCAGAGACAGAGAGAGAGGGGCAGAGAGGGCAAAGGCAGAGAGAGGGGGGTGAGAGAGAAGGGAGGAAAGAGGGGGGAGATGGGGGGGGAAGAGAAGGGGGAGATGGGCATGAGAGAGGGGGAGTACGTCAGAAGAGAAAGGGGGGGAGAGGGGGGAGGAGAGAGGGGGAGGAGAGAGTGGGGAGAGAGGGGGCGGAGGAGAGGGGGGAGGGGGGGAGGGGGGAGGGAGGGGGAGAGGGTGGGGGGAGGGGGAGAAGAGGGGTTGAAGGGTTGAGGGGGAGAGAGGGGGAGGGGGGAGGGGGGGGAAGGGGGTGGGGGGGGAGAGTGGGGGGGAGAGGGTGGAAGGGAGAGGGGATGGGGGGGAGAGGGGAGGGGGAAGAGGGGGGAGAGATGGGGGGAGGGGGGTGGGGGAGAGGGGGGAGGGGAAAGGGTGGGGGAGAGAGGTGGAGGGGGCAGAGAGTGGGGGAGGGGGCAGAGAGAGGGAGAGGGCGGACTTGAACTTGGCGAGCTGGGCGGATGCTGAGCAGGTGGACGGCGAGCTGCCGGCGTGTGGACAGCGAGCAAAGGACTGTGAGGCGGTGGGGTGATGTCACTCACAGCACATGCAACATAGCGCAGCAGGCCATGCGTCGCAGAGCCATTGTGATGTCATCTGCCAGACCATCTTGTTTATTTTTAAAGTTTTTCAGATTTGTGAACATATACATAAATAACTCAAGAAATAAAGCTTGAAATTTTCAGATAAGGCGATTTCGGACTCCAAGGGATAGATCTCTATCGGAATACGTGAACATTTTACCGTTAGCGAGAAGATGTGACAACATACAAACAAATAAATACACACACACACATCCACATACAAGATCAGAGTTTTAAGTATAGAAAATAGTTCATAAAATAATAGTTACAGATTAGAAACATAGGGGCGCTGCATTGAAGGCGCCTCTGCCTACAGCCTGTCCGTTTTTTCCTATCTTTTTTTAATTTTAGTTTGTTTATATAGTTTTGTTTGGGGATTTTTAGCTTTTCTATGGGGGGGAGGGGTAAGGGGGAAACCGCTTCCCAATTTCCAAGTATTACATCCTTGCCCCCCACCTCGCGGCCTACAATGCATTACCGGAGACCGGGGACCGGACCAGATTTCGGCAGCGATGTGCGGGCACGCCTATCCCTGTCGCCGTTTTCCGGAGCGTCGCTGTGGATGGAGCTCCCAGAAGTTTGGGGCCCTTTGCCGAGGGCCACATCACCCGGCGCGGCCCTGGGGGAAGCTGCAGACTCGGTGGGAAGGTCCAAGCCGCTGAGCCAAGCATCCGAACGGATTTCCCAACATCCTGGTGATGGGCCTGAGCAGTGGGCTGCCCGCTTGCCGGCAGGGCTTCAGAGGAAGATGACTGACTTTGGTGCCTTCCTCGCAGTTCGCGTGTGGGGATGTTTTATGTTGGACTCTATCATGCGTGTGTTTTTAATTTCATTGTATGCATTCATTTGCGTGCGCATGTGACAAATAAATGTATCTTGTATCTTGTTATATCCTGTACATATCCATGTGCTGATTGCATGGTTTCAATGTACAACAACATGCTGAGGTAATGCTATTCGCTAAAGCATTAAGTGTTTATCTTTCGTAGTCAGTATTTCCGACCTTTTATGTTTTCTTTTGTTATCTAGAGTTTCAATAAATGGGGTGCGTTATGTATCGCCCGAAACAATAACCGCAACCGAGTAAGTAAAGCAGCAGTAGTTTCCTAATTAACTTTGAACTTTAAACATCACGGTAACTTACAAAAGATGGCTGCCCGCCGCGTCCCGCGTCACCGTCCTCTGATTTGACAATGTTTCCAATCCACCTAACACACCATACCCACGACGTTGCCGGCCAACACATGCATGTAAGATGCCAGTGTGGGAGTTACTGTTTGGCACAGGATGGATGGTGGCCAGGGCGGAGAATCACAAAGAGTATTTCCAGTACTAAGTTCCCAAGGAAGGGTCTCACAATGTCACGGAAAGAATCATCCCCCCCCCCCCCCCCCCCCCCCCCCGCATCGTTTCACATGCAGGGGCAGCACAGTGGCACAGAAGGTGGAGCTGTTGCCTCACAGAAACCAGGGTTCCATCCCAACCACCAGTTCTGTCTGTGTGGAGTTTGCAAGTTCTCCCTGTGACTATATGGGTTTCTCCGGTTGCCTCCATTTCCTCCCACGTCCCAAAGACATGGTTTTGGAGGTTGATTGGCTTCTGTAAATTGTCACTAGATGGTTGGCGTGGAATCTGTGTGCCAAAAGGCCTGTTTCCATGCTGCATCTCTAAACTAAAGCAAAATGTATGACTAAGAGGCTCTAGACCTTTGAAAGACTACATGGAAACAGGCGCTTCAGCCCACTGAGTCCGCGTCGATCAGCAATTACTCCGTGCTATCCTGCACACGGAGGACAATTTACAATTTTACCAAAGTAAATTAAACTACACTATACATCTTTGGAGTGTGTGAGGAAACCGGAGCAGATGAGGAAAACCCACACGGTCACAGGGAGATGGTACAAACTCTGTATAAACAGCACCTGTTGTCAGGATCAAACCCTGGTCTCTGGCGCAGTAAGGCAGTAACTCTAACGCTACACCACTGTGCCTCCCGTGATCAGATTAGAAAGAGTTTATGATGGAGGAAGAGTTTAGATTTAGACTCAGATTAGTGGAGAGATACAGTTTAAAAACAGTCTATTTGTCCGACCTATTGCATCCAGAAAGCTGGTTTGGAAATTAAGAGTACACAAAAGGCTGGAGAAACTCAGCGGGTGCAGTAGCATCTAAGGAGCGAAGGAGATAGGCGACGTTTCAGGTCGAGACCGTTCTTCCGACTTGGAAATTAAGATCCTGAATTGGGGAAAAATAGTCAAAACAATATCTCTTTTGTGCAAATTATTAAAGCATCATGGTGTGTTCTGAAAGTATTAATCTTTTAAACTGCTTGGCATAAAAAGCTGATGTATCTGCAAGATGTGTGATTGCTTTTAATGGCTTCTGTGTTGGATTTTTTTAAACCCGATTTGATTTTGGTCTCATTGTAGCTTTCAGCAGTGGAAATGAAAATCTTTTCAAACATTTTGCTTTTCTCACAATGAACCTTCACC
The DNA here is from genome assembly GCA_035221665.1 of Okamejei kenojei. Classification (NCBI taxonomy): domain Eukaryota; kingdom Metazoa; phylum Chordata; class Chondrichthyes; order Rajiformes; family Rajidae; genus Okamejei; species Okamejei kenojei. Next base: position 4,056,965 of record CM069150.1, on the reverse strand, counting down.
TTCACCCCAATAATGCCGTGCAATGTGGCATTTTGATTCTATCTAATAGGGGGGCAACAATTGGCTTTGATGTTTGCAACAGCATGAAAAGCCTATTTGAAAGGAATTTATTCACATATCACGACGTGTAACAAATAGCGCATGGGTTCATCTTTTATGTCCTTTCAACCATGGCGTGGGACTAATAATTTAGTACTAAATTAGAATTTGATTTCTCGTGCCCATGTTCAGCTAGAGAGCAGGTTATTTTAGCCTGTCTCATGTTAATTATATGAGTTTGAACTACATTAAACTCTACATCCAGTGCAGAAACATAAGAGAGCTTTCAAACTCATCTCCAAAGTTGTTTAACCTTTTGTGATTTTTGAATAGACATCTGATAGATTTTGTAGTTAGATAATAATAACCCTGTTTTCCCTTTTTTTTTTTTTTTTTTTTACCCTTGTATTTTTTTTTTTTCAGTATTTAATCTCTGAAATGACTTTTATATTTTTTTTTTTTATATTTTTTTTTTTTTTATTTTTTTTTTTTTTTTTTTTTTTTTTTTATTTTTTTTTTTTTTTTTTTTATTTTTTTTTTTTTTTTTTTTTTTCTAAACAGAGTACATGTACACATTTATTTCCATAGCAATAATTCCTACAGAAACATTTTGAAAAGAAAACATCCCAGGTTCTACCTTTGACAAAGACTACAGTGTGAATTATTGAGATCTTTCATACAATGGTCCTCACACATTATAAAGTGTTCCAAGGGTGACTTGGCGTTATTTGCATTGCAAGCATATTTTTACATGTAAGCAGCTTTGATATTTTAAGTCAGCCATTGCATTCATTATATAAAATTATGTCTCTGAAGAAGCAGCTGCAGATCATTCCACAGTATATCCCCAAATATATCTCGAATATATTTACTTCCATTTTTCCTAACAACAATAACTTGGTTTAAAAGTGTTAAAGAAGGAACTGCAGATGCTGGAGAATCGAGGGTACACAAAAGGCTGGAGAAACTCAGCGGGTGCAGCAGCATCTAAGGAGCGAAGGAGATAGGCGACGTTTCGGGTCGAGACCCTTCTTCAGACTGGTCAGGGATCAGGGAAACGAGAGATATAGACGGTGATGTGGAGAGATAAAGAACAATGAATGAAAGATATGCAAAAAAGTATCAATGATAAAGGGAACAAGCCATTGTCAGCTGTTTGTGGTGTGTGAAAAATGAGAAGCTAGTGCGACTAGGGTGGGGGAGAGAGAGAGAGAGAGGGAATGCCCCAGGGCCGGGCCGAGGCCTGAGTGGAGAGGTGGGAAGAGGAGGAGACAGTAAGGGTTATCAGAATTGAGAAAAGTCAATGTTCAAGCCCAGAGAATGCAGACTCCACCAAGCGGAATATGAGGTGCTGTTTCCTCCAACTTGCGGTGTTTGCTCACTCTGGCCGTGGAGGAGGCCCAGGACCGAGAGGTGTCGGATATGAATGGTGTAGGGGGAGTTGAAGTGCTGAGCCACCGGTGAGGTCGATTGTGTTATTGCGGACCCGAGCGGAGGTGTTCGGCGAAACGATCGGCAAGCCTCCGCTTGGTCTCACCGATATAGATCAATCTGGCATCTGGAGCAGCGGATGCAGTAGATGAGGTTGGAGGAGATGCAGCGTGAACCTCTGTCGGACTGGAAGGACTGCTTGGGTCCTCTGAAAAGGAGTGGAGGGGGGAGGTGAAGGGACAAGTGTAGCATTTCTTGCGGTTTGCAAGGGAAAGTGCCCGGGGAAGGGGTAAAAGTGGGAGGGAAGGGAAGAATTACAAGGGAGTTGTGGAGGGAGCGGTCTTGCGGAAGGCAGACGGGGGGGGGGGGGGGGGGGGGGGGGGGGGGGGGGGGTGGGTGGGGGGGGGGGGAGATGGGAAGATGTGGCGAGTGGAGGGGTCACGTTGGAGGTGGCGAAACTGGCGGAGGACATATGTGTTGTATTTGCCGCTGGTGGGGTGAAAGATGAGGACCAGGGCGACTCTGCCCTTGTTGCGAGTGAGGAATGGGGAACAAAAAAAATAGAGAGGGAAAATGGAAAATAAAAAAAGGAGAAAAAAATAAGGAAAGAGAGGGCAGTGTGTTGCAGGGTAGAATGGAGGAGGGTTCTGGGATGTGTAGAAGGAGATGGAGGAAACCCTGGTGCGAGCCTCATCTATAGTGGGGGAGGGGAATAAAAACTAAAAAAAATTATAAAAAAATAAAAAAAAAAACAATATTTTTTTTTTTTTTTATTCTCAAATTCCCCCTCTTTCCACGCCTCTGAAGAATGGTAGGACATTTGTGATGACCTGGTGTGGAACACCTCATCCTGGGAGCAGATGTGGCGTAGACGGAGGAATTGGGAATAGGGGATGGAGTCCTTACAGGAAGCAGGGTGGGAGGAAGAGTAGTCCAGGTAGCTGTGGGAGTCAGTTGGCTTGTTGTGGATGTCGGTCAGGAGTGTATCGCCTGCAATAGAGATGTTGAGGTCAAGGAATGGTAGGGAAATGTCAGAAAATGGCCCAAGTGTATTTGAGTGCCGGATGGAAGTTGGTGGTCAAATGAATGAATGTCAGTCAGTTGTGTGTGGGTGCAGGAGGTGACACCAAAGCAGTCGTCGATGTAACGGAGGTAGAGGTCGAGGATGGGGCCCTGGTACGCCGAGAACAAGGATTGTTCGACGTACCCGACAAAAGAGGCAAGGCCTGACAATAAACTAATCCTGGGGGGTATCTGGGGCCCATCCCTACAGCGTTCTGGGGCCCATGCCCATAGCTACGCCTTGTGTTTGGAGGAAATGGGAGTAGTCAAAAGAGAAGTTATTGAGGGTAAGGACCAACTCCGCTAGGCGTTTAGCTTAGTTTATTGTCACGTGTATCGAGGTAGAGTGAAAAGCGTTTGTTGCGTTCTATTTAGTTAGCAGAAAGACAATACATGATTACAATCGATCCATTTACTATGTATAAATACTATTATAACAGAATAACGTTTAGTACAAGGTAAAGCCAGCAAAGTCCGATTAGGAATAGTCCAAGGGTCACCAATGAGGTAGATGGTGTTTGGCACTGCTCTCTGGTTATGGTAGGGTGATTCAGTTGCCCGATAACAACTGAACATACTGTGTCATTGAGTCATAGAGAGATACAGAGTGCAAACAGGCCCTATGGCCCAACTTGAACACACCGGCCAACATGTCCCAGCTACACTAGTCCCACCTGCCCGCATTTGGTCCATATCCCTCCAATCCTGCCCTATCCATGCACCTGTCTAACTGTTTCTTAAACGTTGGAATAATCCCAGCCTCAACTACCTCCTCTGTCAGCTTGTTCCATACACCCACCGCCCTTTGTGTGAAAAAGTGTTTAGATCAAATTGCAATAGTGAAATATTGTTGACCTACTTATTCAGGTATATCTCCTCATGATTTGACTGCAATAATATAGAAACTTTGGAAAACACCCTGCAGTTCCAGATGGACATATCAAATAGCGTAGGAGCCATTCATGCTTCAGCTAGTTACTGTCAGCATATTTTATTATTTTGCTAGTTATTTCTAGCTGTATTGTTTTGACGCTCAAGGGTGGGATTTTGATATGTAGATGGGCGTGACTTACATTGAACTAAGTGAAATAACAGGAAGATCAGACAGGAGCTGGCACAGTTTTTACCAGTTCAGAAAGTAAGAACAGAAAAGTACAATTTGTCTAAGATATTTCTTTGTATTTACAATAACTTCAACTAAAATCAATGGAAATAACTGGAAATAACGACTGGAAGATTTGTTTTATTGTCGATTGCATAAATTCTACTCGTCCCTGCCAGTGTAGTAATGTCAATTTAAAGATGGACTTTGGAAAGATAAAAAATTGCCATTACAGGAACTATTTTCACTACATGACTCTCAGAGTACTACAGTTACAAATTTGTAAACTCTGGAGTTTAGAAGGATGAGAGGGGATCTTATTGAAACATATAAGATTATTAAGGGTTTGGACACGCTAGAAGCAGGAAACATGTTCCCGATGTTGGGGGAGTCCAGAACCAGAGGCCACAGTTTAAGAATAAGGGGTAAGCCATTTAGAACAGAGACGAGGACACACTTTTTCTCACAGAGAATTGTGAGTCTGTGGAATTCTCTGCCTCAGAGGGCAGTGGAGGCCAGTTCTCTGGATACTTTCAAGATAGAGCTAGACAGGGCTCTTAAAGATAGCGGAATTATGTGGACTTCAACACTGACATGACACTACATTTCCCCAAATCTTGGAACCTCCAATTTAACAATTGGCCTTGCATGATTGACATCTGCTGAGTGTCCTTCACAATATAGGGTTTACTCCTGGAAAACACAGACCATTTATTTAGATCATTCCCTCCACTTAACTTTTTAATTAATGTGACACTCCAAAAACATGTAAGTTAATTGGCTTGGTATAATTGTAAATTGTCCCTAGTGTGTGTGTGTAGGACAGTGTTAGTGTGCGGGGATTGTTTGTCGGCACGGATTCGGTGGGCCGAAGGGCCTGTTTCCACGCTGTATCTCGAAACTAAACTAGACTAAACTTAACTAAAGAAAGAGGTAGCTCTAGAAATATTGGACGCATTGGTGATCATTTTCCAATGTTCAATAGATTCAGGATCAGTTCCTGTGGATTGGAGGATAGCTAATGTTATCCCACTTTTCAAGAAAGGAGCGAGAGAGAAAACGGGGAATTACAGACCAGTTAGCCTGACCGGTGGTGGGAAAGATACTGGAGTCAATTATTAAAGAGGTTATAGTGGGGCATTTGGATAGCAGTAAAAGGATTAGTCCAAGTCAACATGGATTTATGAAAGGGAAATCATGCTTGACTAATCTTCAGGAATTTTTTGAGGATGTGACAAGTAAAATGGATGAAGGGGTGCCAGTGGATGTAGTGTATCTAGCCTTTCAGAAAGCCTTTGATAAGGTCCCCGCACAGGGAGGAACTGGTGACTAAAATTAGAGCACATGGTAATGGGGGTAGGGTGTTTGACATGGATAGGAAAATTGGTTGGAAGACCGGAAGCAAAGAGTAGGTCCTTTTCAGAATGGCAGGCAGTGGCGAGTTGGGTGCCGCAAGGCTCGGGCAGCAACTGTTTACCATATATATTAATGATTTGGAAGAGTGAATTAGGTAGCAACCACTAGCAAGTTTGCGGATGCCACAAAGCTGGGTGGCAGTGTGGAACTGTGAAGACGGATGTTAGGAGGTTGCAGGGTGACCTGGGACAGGTTGAGTGAGTGTGCAGATGCGTGGCAGATACAGTTATAATATGGATAAATGAGAGGTTATCCACTTTGGTGGCAAAAACAAGGGGGGCAGATTATTATCTCAGTGGGGTTAGGTTAGGTAAGGGGGGAGGTGCAGTGAGACCTGGGTGTCCTTGTACACCGATCACTGAAAGTTAGCGTGCAGAGTACAGCAGGCTGTGAAGAAAGTTATTGGAATGTTTGGCCTTCATAACAAGAGGATTTCAGTGCAGGAGTAAAGAGGTTCTTGTGCAGTTGTATAGGGCTCTGGTGAGACCACATCTGGAGTATTGTGTACAGTTTTGGTCTCCTAATTTGAGGAAGGACATCCTTGTGGTTGAGGTATGCAGCGGAGGTTCATGAGATCGGATCCCTGGGATGGCGGGACTGTCATATGAGGCAAGATTGAAAAGACTAGGCTTGTATTCAACATGGAGTTTCGGATGAGGGGGGGGATCATTTAGAAACATATAAAATTATAAAAGGGACTGGACAAATCTAGATGCAGGAAAAATGTTCCCAATGTTGGGCGAGTCCAGAACCAGGGGCCACAGTTTTAGAATAAAGGGGAGGTCATTTAAGGCTGAGGTGAGAAAAAAAACGTTTTCACCCAGAGAGTTGTGAATTTATGGAATTCCCTGCCACAGAGGGCAGTGGAGGCCAAATCACTGGATGGATTTAAGAGAGAGTTAGAGAGAGCTCTAGGGGCTAGTGGGGTCTAGGGATATGGGGAGATGGCAGGCACGGGTTATTGTAAGGGAACGATCAGCCATGATCACTATGATTGGCGGTGTGGCTCGAAGGGCCGAATGGCCTCCTCCTGCACCTATTTTCTATGTTTCTATGAAAGGAGTTCTTGTTCTCCAATCAGTGATCCTAACATCTTGAAAACATCAGATACATGACCAATTACTGTAACATCCTAATACTGGGGAAATCAATATGCTCTTGATATATCCGTTGTCCTTGTAACTTAAACCCTAAAGCCCAGTTGTCATTCTGGTAAGTAGGTGCTGCTTTGCCTTCATGGAATTTGCATCCTGATTTGACCTAAGGAAGGCTATACAGTACCTGCAATATAACTTATATCCATTTTGTTGACCCTGTTATCTCCCGATCAGGTGCAGTTCAGATGCAACCATATCCTCTTGTACAGGTCACCTCTGCCCCTTAGGAGATGCCAATGATCCAAAAGTCTGAATCCCTGCCCCCTGCAGCAACTCCTCAGCCATGTATTGTATGCTCACTACCAACTGGCAGCGATAGTAATCCAGAGATTAGCATCTTCCAGGTCCTGCATTTTAACCTTTTGCCTAACTGTATTAGGCAAAGGGTTTTTTCCTACCCATGTCATTTGTGCTATCGTGCATGACTTCTGGCTGCTCTCCCTCCCCCTTAAGAATGGTTTGCAGCCACTTAGAGACATCCCAAACCCAGACACCAGGGAGGCAACAGACCATCCTGGAGTCTCGTTTGCTGCCACAGATTTTCCTGTAAGTTCCCCTCACTATGGCTCTGCCTGACCATCCTGCCCTGCTGTGCCTCAAAGCCAGACCCAGGTGCTACAGACCTTAATGGCTATCCCCTTCAACTATACCACAGTGTCATAAGTGACGGGAGCAGAATTAAGCCATTCAGCCCATCAAGTCTACTCCACCAATCAATCATGGCTGATCTATCTCTCCATCCTAACCCCATTCTCCTACCTTCTCCCCATAAGGAGTAGGTTTAGAATAGTAAGATTAAATGGGAACTTACCAGTTTGAAATTTGATCTTTATTTTATGAGGAGTTACGATGAGTGATTACATGAAGAAGCCCACCAGCCCACATGCGCGTCAACATTCAAAGCAGCGGTGTGAAAGCTCTGAATAACAGTTGTTGAACTGAATGTAGTAAGATATGAGAGAGTTGTAATACCAGCTGGTCTTTTATGAGGGTTGGGAGCGGTGGGCACGTAATCGTAACTCCACATAAAATAAAGATCAAACTTCAAACTGGTAAGTTCTCGTTTAATCTTACTATTTCACTTCGGAGTTACGTGAGTGATTCTTTGAAGACTTCGAAGCTCTGTGATTTCATGCCGTGGATACAAGTCCAAACCTCGCACTGTATAGGTTGACCAAGGATGAGAGATAAGAGCATTCAGACATGAGAATTTTTGAAAACAGGCTGATGCTTTAATGGACAAATCATAATAATAGTAGATTCTCTCATCCAGGGAAACTACGTAACAGAACTTAAAACAGTGTCGGCAAAGGCCCTTGGTCTGGCGACAGGTTTATTATAAAACCTTTGAAAGGTACGTTCTCCTGACTATCCTGCGGCTGCTAGTATTTGGTCTAGCGGGACGTCCATTGTCCTCGTTGCTGACGTTGATGCTGCCTTGGTGAAGTGAGATTTAAGGTAATCAGTATCAACTCCTGCATATGTCAGGACCTGTTTCAGCCACCTGGAAATGGTCTGAACTGAAACTTTATTGTGCGGTTTCTTAAAACTAACAAATAATGCTAGTTCCAAGCCCCTGAGGCTTTTAGTGACCTTTATATACAGTTGCAGGTGTGTTACCACACATAGCCAGATGTCCAAGGGATAAGCCGCAAAAACCAGCTTGAGTCCGGATGTACCTGGTCTGCTTTGCTTGACTAGGTCAAACACGTAGAATGTGATGCTATCGGCAGATATGATCATTCCATCCAGTCGGAGCTTGTGTAAAGACTGGGCCCGTGGTGCTGACACCAGCGCCATGAGCATCACTACTTTGTATGTAAGCTGGGACAGGGATGTTGCCGGCGTCCACCGGCGGAGCAGAGTTAATACTGTGCCTACATCCCATATTTCAGTATATCTGGGCCTGGGAGGTTTCATGTTGAAGATCCCCCACAATTAAAATGTGGACAGTGGAAATGTTGGAGACGTTGCATTTGGAAAGAATCAGATTTGTCCTAATGGACAAATACAAACTCTTTGAACAGATATGGTCTCCATATACAGAATATTTGAAGGGGTAGCTGTTCTTGGCATCACAACTCAATGTGTACCCGGCAGGATCAGATGAAAATAACTTTCTGTTTTTCTTTTTGATTTGTATACATGTCTCTATTGATATCGCTATTTGAAATTGTGTTATTCACTATTAAGATGTATACTATAATCTCTCTTTTTTAATATATATAACTTTGTTTTAATTAAATTCATATAACAAGAATATATACATAATTTTTTTTCCTCTCTCTCTCTTCTCTTTCTATATAATCAAAATTATTATTTAATCACTATTCTTATTGATTAAAATCTATTCTGTTCTTTTTCTACTTTCTAAAAAATAGAAGTTTATAAGAATTACTCGTAACATTCGTATACTTATTGAAATAAGTTGGTTGTGTATTTGAAAAGTTGTTATACCGTTGTTATGATGGATTACTTCTAATAAAAATATTATTACAGGTTTCATGTTGAAGATGCCCTTCGTGAACCTGGACACTAGAGGGTGTGACCCAACAGGCTGTTGTCCCGATCTTGGCCCCACGTACGCCGATAGTGCACCTCTGGCTCAGTTAATAGCACTATAACTCAACTTTTCTTCAAAGAAAAGTTTGGAGAGAAACTCTAACACATCGGTTACTTGTGCCGAGTCATATGATATAAGGGCTCATGTACAGTACTCTTCCCATTTCCTAATATGGGAAACGTATCGTTTCTTCGTACTGTCTCTCCAGGCTGCAGCCAGTACATCCACCATGCGTTCAGTCAATCAGAGCCCCAGGAAAGGTCTTCTCAGACTCTGTGAACCAATAATTTTATTTTGGTCATGGAGAGGATGTTTTGCCTCCCCCCTGTTACAGGGTGGATTGCAGATGCTGTCTTGAGGACGGCCATAAAGGCTGATCATACCCCAAAATAGAGAACCATGACTACGTCAGCCAGCCTGGGCTTACCAGGAGGCCTGAGCAGGATCTTGCCTGACCATGAGCAAGCATTGAATGATGAAGACAGAACGGAGGAAATGCATAAACCACATCCTTCCCCGGAGCTGCGGGAGTACCTCCACCGCCTCTGCCTATGGCTGTGCACACGTGCAACATGCTTGGTAACTGGTGATCTGGTCTGCACGCAGATAATACGATATCCTTTGTCCATACCGGTTGTATTCCTAGCAATTCATCAGTGTAAATGAGGTTGCCTATTGTCATAAGATATGGCCTTGATTCACCCTTGTAATTAAATTAAGCTGCTGCTGTGATGTTGTTAATTAAAGTTGAACATGCAGGTGATGCATATTCACGCAATTAGTCTTTGACCCATAGTGTGCACCCATTAACTCTAGGTGGTTAGTACTTGTATGGTACTAGTGACTCATGCGTCTTCTGTGATGCCAAATTATTATATATTGCAAAGGTTTAAAAATAGCTAATTCCCCAACCTGTGAATGGTGCACACCCTTATGTTCTAAAGAAACCATATCCACCTACCTTCATGGTTGTTGGTGGCTTCGTGGAATGAATTTCCGTCCCCGAGCTCTGGGGGGGTAGAGCTGCTGGAGTATTCCAGGTGCGTATTTTGGAGGTGGGCCGGCCTTGGCCATGCCCTAAAAAAGACTTTGGTTGGTAATTGTCCTTCATGCTGCTACCAGCTTCAGGGAAACAATTGCTGCTGGTAGAAGCATAGGGATGTTGCCGCCAGTAAGCCAAAGCTCTGTTGGCTGATGAAGCCTGGATTATCCCCAAGGCTTTCGCCTCGTCATCCAGGTCTTTGACCTGTTTGGGTAGGTTTTCACCAAATAGGTAGTTAGGCGGCTGTATGTTTCTGGGTTTACATAATGCTGCAAATTTAGGATTGAGGGTGGGGCGAGTGGCATTTTTTCGGTAGCAGTTGATCTCGAAGTGCGTGTTGCATAGTAGAGCCAGCGCATCTTGTTGGTCATCTGACAAAGGAAGTCCATTCACTGATGTGGCAAAGGCCGTGATGCCTGAAGCCAGCAGGCCCAGAATCTTCTGGAGTTTTACCTCCTGGTTCCTTATGCCCCCACCCAGATGGTTCCATATAGAGCTGTTGACAGCCGGCACGCGTAGAGATGCACAGTTGATGGGTGTGTGATGCCTCATGGCCGTGTCCACCATCACTTCCTCTTGAAGCTGGTGTGAGGCCTGATAATTGATGTTTGCCAGCAGTTCTTCTTCGAGCGGCTCTCCAGTTTGCAATGACATCGCAAACTTCGATGCTATGGCGAGAGTATCTGTTTCTCACTCCCTGTGCATCTTAGTATGCCCACTGGACAAATTGTCAAACTCTGAATCAGCCCATAACTGACTATGGATGCTACCCTCCTCAGAGAGGGAGACATCTAGCAGCCCTGTATCAGGCGCTGCCGCGGGCTCTCTCGGAGACCCGCGCTGATATAACTCCGATCTAAGGAGTGTATCTTGTTGGAGCATCCTCTCCATGAGGTGCTCCATTCAGGACAGGTGTCCACCAACGCTGTCCATTATGGGAGATGCACCCTCCTGGCCTGACTTATCTGAGTCTATAGGCCTCGCAGACTTCTGCTTTGCTTTCCCCACCCTCGGGGTAGCCACGGTGCTCTGCAGAGACACCAAGTCTGCATTCGCTGGAATTGTCATCAGCGACTGGGGTGGTGAAGTTGGCGGCCCGCCGCTACCCGCGGTCTTCTGTAGCGGGTCTGCCCGTGGACCGTCTTGTCTTCATTTTGTCCATATTTTTTTTGTTCAACTTGTAGCGACCCTGCACGCAAGCTTGAACAAATACACAACCTCAGAATAAGCTCTAGAACTTACCTGCAGGTCTTTTAACTTACCGCTGGCAGGAGCGCCGCGCCTGTCGGCCAGTCGTGGCACCATGCAGCAGACGATTCATGACGCGCATGCGGGCTGGCGGGCTTCTTCACGGAATCACTCACGTGTTCCGAAATGAAATTAGGCCATTCAGCCCATCAAGTCTACTCCAACAATCAATCATGGCTATCTCTCCCTCCTAACCCCATTCTTCTGCCTTCTCCTCATAACCTCTAACACCCATACTAATCAAGAACCCCTGGCATATGTACTAATCAAGAACCTATATATCTCTGCCTTAAAAATATCTATTAACGGCCTCCACAGCCTTCTATAGGAAAGAATTCCACAGATTCACCACCCTCTGACTAAATAAATTTTTCCTCATCTCCTTCCTAAAGGAACGTCCATTAATTCTGAGGCTATGACCTCTGGTCCTAGACTATACTACTAGTGGAAACATCCTCTCCACATCCATTCTATCTAAGCCTTTCATTATTCTGTATGTTTCTATGAGGTCTCCCCCTCATCCTTCTAAACACCAGCAAGTACAGGCCCAGTGCCGTCAAATGCTTATCATATGTTAACCCACTCATTCCTGGCATCATTTTTGTAAACCTCCTCTGGACCTTCTCCAGAGCCAGCACATCGTTCCTCAGATATGGGGCCCCAAATTGCTCACAATATTCCAAATGTGGCCTGACCATCGCCTTATAGAGCCTCAGCAGTACATTCCTCTTTTGTAGTCTAGCCCTCTTAAAATAAGTATTCTAGCCCTCTTGAAGTAGCATTTTGTTCGCCTTCTTTACAACCAATTTGACTTGCAAATATTCAAAAAGGTATACAGTGTACCTGTTTTACAGGGGAATAGCCACAGGAGAATCTTGAACTCTCTACCTACTCCCCTTCCTGGTGGGGATTTTTCATGTACAAATATTTCCCCAACACCATTTAACCGTCAAACATGACTTATCCTTTGCATTTCCACATTGGATCTTTCTGGTCTGCTGATATTTTTGAAGGTGATTATTAATTCTATTCTTAATAATAAACTTCAGCAATTTCTTCATAATAATTGGGCAATCAGTATTTTCTTGAATGAAATCAGTGAGCCCTTTTCTCATTTCTATAATTTAGCTGCAGCTAATTATGCTGATAAACCCACTCCCTGCATCACTTCCTTTCCTTTGGATTAAAATCAATCATCCTATTTCCCTACTGTAAATATTAAGAAAATAATAAGGGAAGGCAACCCGTGGTGTGCCCCAGTGTTGGTGTTAGCCCCATTGCCGTTTGTCATCTCTATCAGTGATTTGGATGAGAAAATCTAAGTCAGGATAAGGGGGAAGTCTTTTAGGACCGAGATGAGAAAAACTTTTTTCACACAGAGAGTGGTGAATCTCTGGAATTCTCTGCCACAGAAGGTAGTTGAGGCCACTTCATTGGCTATATTTAAGAGGGAGTTAGATGTGGCCCTTGTGGCTAAAGGGATCAGGGGGTATGGAGAGAAGGCAGGTACAGGATACTGAGTTGGATGATCAGCCATGATCATATTGAATGGTGGTGCAGGCACGAAGGGCAGAATGGCCTACTCCTGCACCTAATTTCTATGTTCTATGTTTCAATGTCACAATTAGTAAGTTTGCAGATGACACTAAAATAAATGGTATCATAGACAGTGAAGTTTGTTATCAAGAATTAGAGTCATAGTCATTGAGTGATGCAGTGTGGAATCAGGCCCTTTGGCCCAATTTGCCCACACTGGCCAACATGTCCCAGCTACACTCGTTCCACCTGCCTGTGTTTCGTCAATATGCCTCCAAACCTGTCCTTCCATGTATGATGAAGGAAATAGGATATTGTATGTTGTTTATAGCCTGAAATGGGAAGCTGGTGTGACTTGGGTAGGGGAGGGATAGACAGAGAGGGAATGCCGGGGCTACCTGTAAATCAATATTTACACCACTGGGCTGTAAGCTGCCCAAGCGAAATATGAGATGCTGTTCCTCCAATTTGCATTTAGCCTCACTCTGACAATGGAGGAGACCGAGGACAGAAAGGTCAGTGTCTGTCTATAAGAGTCCACATGTTGAACAACGGATACAGAAGATGAGGTTGGAGGAGGTGCATCTGCCTAACCTGAAAGGACTGTCGGGGTCCATGGACAGAGTCGAGGGACAGGTGTTGCATCTTCTGCGGTTGCAGGAGATGGTACCTGGGGAGGGGGTGGTTTGGGTGGGATGGGATGAGTTAACTAGGAAGTTGCAGAGGGAACAGTCACTGCGGAAGGTGGAAAGGGGTGGAGATCCCGTTGGAGGTGGCGGAAAGTCCGGAGGATTATGTGTTGTATATCATCTTATACATCGGCGAGACCAAATGCAGACTTGGCAATCGTGTAGTGGAACACGTTCGCTCAGCGAGCCTGAATCAACCTCAGCTCCCGGTTTCTGGATACTTTAATTTTCCTTCCCATTCCTACACGGACCTTTCTGTCCTCGGTCTCCTCCATTGTCAGAGTGAGGCTAAACGCAAATTGGAGGAACAGTATCTCATATTTTGCTTGGGCATATTGGTTTACACCGAAGATAGACACAAAATGCTGGAGTAACTCAGCGGGACAGGCAGCATCTCTGGAGAGAAGGAGTCAAGTCAAGTTTATCTGTCACATACACATACAAGATGTGCAGTGAAATGAAAGTGGCAATGCCTGCGGATTGTGCAAATAACTACAGAACAGAATAGAACAGAATCAGTATTTACATGTTAGGGAAAAAAAGAGCAATTTAAAAAAGACACAACACAACAGTAAATTAGTCCCTGGTGAGATAAGAGTTTACAGTCCTAATGGCTGTGGGAAGAAACTCCGTCTCATCCTCTCTGTTTTCACAGCATGACAGCGGAGGCGTTTGCTTGACCGTAGCAGCTGGAATAGTCCGTTGCTGCGGTGGTAGTGGTCCCCCATAATGTTGCTGGCTCTGGATCTGCACCTTTTGATGTATAGTTCCTGCAGGGGGGCGAGTGAAGTTCCCGTAGTGCGTTCGGCCGAACGCACTACTCTCTGCAGAGCCTTCCTGTCCTGGGCAGAGCAGTTCCTAAACCAGATTGTGATATTGCCGGACAAGATGCTTTCTACAGCCCCTGAGTAGAAGCACTGAAGGATCCTCAGAGACACTCTGAGTTTCCTCAGCTGCCTGAGGTGGTAAAGGCGCTGCCTTGCCTTACTCACCAGTGCGGCAGCGTGTGATGCCCATGTCAGATCCACTGTGATGTGGACTCCCAGGTATTTATCCACAGTAGCCTCATTTATCTCCGTGGCATATACGTCCTCGGATGATGTGCTCTTCTAAAGTCCACAATCAGCTCCTTAGTTTTTATGACATTCAAGAGGAGGCTGGTGTCCTGACACCAGAGTGCCAGATCAGCCACCGCGGTAGGCCTTCTCATTGCTATCGGAGATCAGGCCCACCACCACAGTGTCATCAGCAAACTTGATTATAGAGTTGGAGCTGAACCTAGCCACACAGTCATGTGTGTACAGGGAGTACAGTAGGGGGCTGAGGACGCAACCCGGGGGGGATCCTGTGTTCAGGGTGTGGGTGTTCAATGTATTTCTTCCCATCTTGACTAGCTGGGGCCTGGCGGTGAGAAAGTCCAGGACCCAGGCACACAGGGGAGTGTTAAGCCCCAGTTCCAGCAGCTTCTCAGCAAGTCTGGTGGGGACTATCGTGTTGAAGGCTGAGCTGAAGTCAATGAACAGCATCCTCACATAGCCCCCCTTCTGGCTGTCAAGGTGAGAGAGAGCGGTGTGCAGAACCTGGGAGACGGTATGCGAACTGTAGCAGGTCCATGTTGCGAGGGAGGAAGGCGCAGATGTGGTTCTTGACCAGCCTCTCAAAGCATTTCATGACTACCGAGGTGAGGGCCACCAGTCGGTAGTCATTCAAACAAGCTGGAGAGGCATTCTTTGATACAGGTACAATGATGGATCTTTTGAAGCAGGCAGGGACCACGGACTTGGCCAGGGAGAGGTTGAATATTGTGGTGAGCACTGGAGCTAGCTGAGTAGCACAAGACTTAAGTACTCGCCCAGATATACCATCTGGGCCTACAGCTTTCCTCGTGTTCACACGTGTTAGAGCCCTCCTCAGGTCTTGCTCGGACGATAATGTGTGCACATCCCCAGCGATGGACCTCCCTCCAGCCTCACTAGCCAGTGCGCTGGTGGCGTTGTTGTTAGCCGGCGAGCTAGAGGTGATGTTGTTTGTCTCGGATCGTGCATAAAAAGAGTTCAGGTCATCAGCTAAGGAGGTGCTGGCCCTCCCGGTTGAGGGGGGGGGCTGCTCTGGTAGTTAGCTATAGTCCGTATCCCCTGGCAAAGGTGTCTGGTGTCCTGCTGCTCCATCCGCGACTCCATCCTGTCCCTGTACCTCTTTTTTGCGTCCTTCACCGCCCTTCGCAGTCTGTAGGACTCTGCCTTGTAGTCGTCCATATTGCCGGATGCCAGGCCGGAGTTGTAAGCAGCGGTGCGAGCATTCAAGGCAACGCGAATGGACCTGTCCACCCAGGGTTTTTGATTAGGAAAGATGCTAACCCTTACCGTGGGGACGATGTCATCGGCTATTGTTGTGATGAAGTTGCAAAGGAAGGGGTGATGTAACAGTACCTCATATTTCGCTTGGAATATTGATTTCTCTCACTTCAGGTAGCCCCGGCATTCCCTCTCTCTCTAACCCTCCCACACCCAAGTCGCACTAGCTTCTCATTTTCACCCTACAAACAGCTTACAATGGCCTGTTTCCTTTATCATTGTTACTTTTGAGCATATCTTTCATTCATTGTTCTTTATCTCTCCACATCATCGTCTATATCTCTCATTTATCTTATCCCAAACCAGTATGAAGAAGGGTCTTGACCCGAAACATCACCCATTCTTTCTCTCCAGAGATGCTGCCTGTCCCACTGAATTACTCCAGCTTTTTGTATCTATCTTCGGTTAAAACCAGCATCTGCAGTTCCTTGGAGTGGCAGCGCTGCCCTGGCTCGCCTGCAGTCCTTCTGTTTTTTCTTTTTTGTTGTTGTTTTCTTGTCTTGTATGGCGTGTTAATTTGGGTTATTATGTTGTGTATGTGTGTGGGATGGGTGGGAGAAACGTTTTAGTCTCTCCCTTCGGGGGGGACGCGACTTTTCTTGTCGTATCCCCCGTCTCCGTCTCCGTCTGCGCTGAGGCCTAATGGCGGAGCTGGCGGCCTCCAACTGCGACCGACCTCGAGGCTCCGGAGGCAGAGCCAGCCTGGACTTACCAGCGCGGGGCTGGCCGACTTCGGGGGTGTGGCGGGTTCCGGCGTTCCGGCGGCCCGACTCGGAGCTGTGGCGGCTTTCTGGTGGCGGCGGTAGCGACTTCGGAGGCCCGGCTGCGGGCCCAGTGGACGACATCATCGGGAGCTCGCAGGTCACAGGTTGGTGACCTGTTTTTCCGGAGCTCCCGCGGCAACATCTTCGTCCGCTGGACTGGAGGGCGGCAGCTTCGACCGCCCCGGGCCGCGGAGTTGAACCGGCCCGTTCGCGGAGCACGGTTCAGCCGCGGGACTTACTTACATCACCCGGTGGGGTCATAACATCGGATGCCTGGATCGCCGCAGCGCAGAGGAAGAGGAAGAACAAGAAGGGAAGAGACAAAGACTTAAGATTTTGCCTTCCATCACAGTGAGGAGGTGTCTGGTGAACTCACTGTGGTGGATGTTAAATTTGTGTTTATTGTGTGTTTTGCTATTTATTATATGTATGACTGCAAGGCAACGAAATGTTGTTGACAATATGACAATAAAGTTTCCATGATTCTTATATGCTATCCATGTTCCTAACCAACTCTTTCTTAAACGTTGGGATAGTCCCAGCCACAACTACCTCCTCTGGCAGCTATCCCACTTACTTTGGGATTTTGATCAGCTGAACAAGTGAGCTGACGAATGGCATACAGAGTTTAATTCCAATAAGTCCGAGGTGTGGCATTTTGTGAAGTCAAATCAGGAGTTTCCCAGTAAATGGAAGGGGTTGTTGTAGTAATGCTGTTGTCAGCATTTTCTGAGGATTTTGGTAGTTTTTTTGCATTGCATTGCATTGAGTGTGATTATTTTTGATCATTGCAGTTAGCCTAATAACTAAATATAGCTCATTAAAAGTTAATAAATCCATTCGAAGCTGTCCCGCTGTGGGTTCTGGAATATACATAATGAAGAGTTATTCTGAACACATAAGAAATAAATAACCACTTTAATGTGTGCTAGTGAGCTTATCCAAACAGCACGAGAAGTCCTTAATTAAAGCCTTTGGAATATATTTGCCTAGGTATTGGTTAAAATGCCAAATCTATCACATTGAAATTTTAACTGCAATAACTTTAATTTCTGCAAATTCTTGCAGATCTGAAAAACTGTCGTATTTGGGTAACAACACTAATCTGTTGTTCTGCTTTCGTGTTTTATGCACAGGTTCATATTTCACTCTCCAGCTTTAATTATTTTGCTTCATTGTACTCGTCACTTTATCTTTGACGCCTGGAGCAGAAATGCTGACTATTATTTTGCCCTGTTTCATTCTGTTTGTATTGGAATTATGTTGCTATTACTTTCCCCCCCTATTCCCTCACCCAATCACCTCCTCATCTTCCCATTTATTAGTCCTTGCTTAAAATTCAAGTGGAATCTGGTAAACATATTTGTGTCGGAAGGAACTGCAGATTCTGGTTTGCACCGAAGATGGACACAGAAGCTGGAGTAACTCAGAGGGAGAGGCAGCATCTCTGGAGAGAAGGAATTGGTGATGTTTTAGGTCGAGACCCTTCTTCAGACAGTCCGAAGAAGGGTCTCGAGCCGAAACGTCACCCATGCCTTGTATCCAGAGATGTTGCCTGCCTCGTTGAGTGACTCCAGCATTTTGCGTCTATTTCTGGTAAACATATCATAGTCATAGAGTTATACAGCGTGGAAACAGGCCCTTCAGCCCAACTTGCCCACACCGGCTAACATGTCCCAGTTACACTAGTTCCACTTGCCTGCGCTTGGTCCATATCCCTCCAAACCTGTCCTATCCATGTACCTGTCTAACTGTTTCTTAAGTATCATTCTGCCCAAAACCGAAGTTTTGCGCCATTTTTCCCTCAAGACATGTATTTATTTCTATACTCAATTCAATCCCTCCACCTCTGTGCATGTTTGTACCCAAACATTATAACTTTGGAAGTCTTTATCTATAAATCATCTCCTGGATCTTGGCTCTCTGCAAATAAGATATTTCCGATGTTGTGTGCTCCTGCATTGACCACAACAGAAGGATAATTTACTATTTCACAATCCATTTACCAGTTTGAAATCTTCCTCACGCTGGCAGAGTAGATGACATAATAGGTGACCTTCTGTATTGCTTACAAAGGTAGTCATCCGCCCCTTAATTATGACATTTCCTACATTTAATTTGCCCCATCTTTAGACAGCTACGTTCTCTACTGCGTTGGAATCATGGCATAATACAATTGTACACTATCAGCATGGCGGAGCAGCGGTGGAGTTGCTGCCTTGCAGCACTTACAATGCCAGAGACCCGGGATCGATCTTGGCTATGGGTGCTTGTCTGTACGGAGTTTGTACGTTCTCCTCGTGACCTCGTGGGTTTTCTCCGGGAACTTGGGTTTCCTCCAAAGACGTACAGTTTTTTAGGTTAATTGTGAAATTAAAATTGTTCCAAGTATAGGATATTTTTAATGTGCGGGGATCACTGGTTGGTGCAGACTCTGTGGGACAAAGGGCCTGTCTCCGCGTAGTATAAATTAAACTATCCAATCTCTCCTCGTAACAATGGCCCTCCATTCCGGGCACCATCCTGGGGGATCCCTTCACTCTGTCTTTTGCTGTTATATTCTTCCTCCAGTATGCTGCCAGAAATGTACCTTAAGTCTAACCAGTGTTTTGTACAGCTGCATAGTAAAGGGGGATTTAATGTGTTTAGCAACTGGGAGATCAGATAGGTTTAGGATTACAATGGACCTAGCCTGAGACACACCAGGAGTCACAGGGTTCCAGTCCGTTAAGCAAACCTTTGCTATCACCATCTGCTTCCTTTCATGAAGCTAATTCACTATCCAGTTGCCTATCTATGCCTGGATCCCATGCAATCTAACATAGAAGTGCAGGGAGTAGTGGAATATGGATTATGTACAGGCAGATGAAATCAGTTTAACAGCATCTTGTTTGGCACAAACAATGGGGGCCGAATGGCCCGTTCCCGTGCTGTACTTTTTACATTTATATCAAGCTAATTAACCTACACACATGTACGTCTTTGGAGTGTGGGAGGAAACTGAAGATCTCAGAGAAAACCCCCACAGATCACGGGCAGAACGTACAAACTCCGTACAGGCAAGCAACCATAGTCAGGATCGAACCAGGGTCTCTGATGCTGTAAGGCAGCAACTCCAACACTACCCCACCCGATACCATGCTGAACTGATCTCATCAGCCTCAATTGTGAAACATATCCTTCTATTCCTTGCACTTCCATGTGCCTTTGTAAATACCATTATCTTATCTGCCTTCACTGGCAATGTATTCCAGGTCACCACTACTCTCTCTGTCAAAATCTTGCCCAGACATCTCCATTAAACTTCCCCCCCCCCCCCCCCTCTCACCTTACTGCTGTGCCCTCTGGTGTAGGACATTTCCACCCTGGGAAAAAGGCTCTGACTGTCTACCCTATCTATGTCTCTTATAATTTCTTTCAGGCCTCCTCTCAATCTCTGACATTCCAGAGAAAACAATTCAAGTTTATTCAACCTCTCCTTGTAGCTGAACTACTCTAATCCGGGCAGCATTCTGATAAACCTCCTCTGCCCCCTCACCAAAGCCTCCACATCATTCCTGTAATGGGGCGACCAGAGCTGCGTGCAAAACTCCAAATGCAGCCTTACCAAAGTCTTATAGAGCTGCATTATGAGTTCCCGACATATTCAATGCCCCGAGCAATATGCCTTCTTTACCAACCTATCTACTTGTGCTGCTGTCGTCAGTGAGCTATGAACTTGGAATCCAAGGTCCCTCTGAACATTAATGCTGTTAGGATTCTTGCCATTAACTATATACTCTTGCCTTCCATTCAACCTCCCAAGGTGCCACACCTCACACTTGTTTGGATTAAACTCCATCTGCCATTCTCCACCCATTACAGCAGGCGATCTATATTATGCTGTATCTTCCTACAGCCTTCTCACTGTCTGCGACTCCTCCAATTTTGCTGTCATCAGCAAACGTACTCACCAACCTGCCTAAATTTACATCCAAGTTCTGAATCTACGCAACCAAATCACTGTGAATCCCATATATAATCTTCTAGTTCTGCCTACCAAGAGGGACATTATGAAAAGCCTTACTAAAATCTATATATACGACTATCCATATAAATCCATATCTAATAAAATAATCATGATGGTAAGATGCGGCCTGCCACATAGAAAACTAAGCAGGCTATTCCTAATTAACCATTCTCTTCCAAATGGGGAGCTCATGAAGATAGACAAACCTGCGTATGAAGGTAGACAACTACCCGTTGAAGAGAGACAAATCTCCTGTGCAGGTATATGAGAGGCCACTGTGGGAAGCTAGAGAGGAAATTGCACGAACCCTGACTGAGATTTACGAGTCATCATTGAATACAGGCGAGGTACCGAACGAATGGAAGGTGGCAAATATTGTGCCTCTCTCTGTTCAAGAAGGGCTGCAGGGAAAAGGCTGGAAAATACAGGTCAGTGAGCTTAACATCTGTCGTTGGAAAGTTACTTGAGAGTATTGTGAGGGATAGGATACACATGCACTTAGATGGACAAGAGCTGATTAGGGATAGTCAGCATGGTTTTGTACGTGGGAGGGAAGTTTAATGGAGATGTCTGGGCAAGATTTTGACAGAGAGAGTAGTGGTGACCTGGAATACATTGCCAGGGGGTGGTGGTGAAGGCAGATAAAATAATGGTATTTAGAAAGGCACATGGAAGTGCAAGGAATAGAAGGATATGTTTCACAAATCTGATTGAGTTTTTTGAGGATATGACCAAACAGGTTGATGAGGGCAGAGCTGTATGGTCGGCTGCTCTGGAAGGTTAGATCGCATGGGATCCAAGGAGAGATAACTGAATTGGCGGAAAATTTGGTTCATGGAAGCAGAGGGTGATGGTGGAAGGTTGCTTTTCAGACTGGAGACCTGTGACTGGTTCAGTGCTGGACCCATTGTTCTTTGTCATCTATATTTTGGTTTGGATGAGAACGGACAAGGCATGATTAGCAAGTTTGCAGATTACACCAAAGTGGGTGGTATTGTAAATAGGGCAGATGGTTGTCCAAAATTGCAGCAGGATCTTGATCGGCAGGACAGGTGGGCTAAGGAATGGTTGATGGAGTTGAATACAGGAAAATGGGAGGTGTTGCATTTTGGAAGTACTTACGTGAGCAGGACCTATACAGTGAATGGTAGGACTCTGGGGTGTGTTATAGAGCAGAGGGATCTTGGGGTACAGGTGCATAGTTCCTTAAACATGGCATCACAGGAAGATAGGGTGGTCAAAAATGCTTTTGGCACATTAGCTTTCATCAGTCAGGGAATTGGGAATAGAAGTTGGGAGGTTATTTTACAGCTGTACAATACGTTAGTGAGGTCACACTTGGAAAAAACCAAGATTGCAAGAAATTGCAGAGAATTGAGGATGCGGCCCAGACCATCACAAAAACCAACCCCATTGACTCCATTTACACTTCACTCCGCCTCGGCAAGGCCACCAACATAATCAAAGTCTCATCCCGGTCACTCCCTCTTCTCCCCCTCCCATCAGGCAAATGGTACAGAAGCAAGAAAGCGCACACCTCCAGATTCAGGGACGGTTTCCCCACAGTTATCGGGCAACTGAAGTATCCTATCAACAAACCAGAGTGGTCCTGGGCTACTACCTACCTCACTCGGATTATCTTTAACTGGGCTTTATCTTGCACTAAACGCTATTGCCTTGTTCATGTATCTGTAAACTGTGGATGGCTCGATTGTAATCATGTATAATCTTTCCGCTGACTGGTTTGCACGCAACAAAAGCTCTTCATTGTACCTTGGTACAGGTGAAAATAAACTAAACCAACCTAATCTAAACTAGATTGGCCTCTGAGTCCTTGAATGAGGACCAGTCCACCGACTCAAAACTGTCAACCGTCATATCCTCAGATCAAAGATACAATCTACTCTCCCACTCTTTAAATGGAACAAAGAACAGCACAGCACTGGAACAGGCCCTACAGTCCAAGAAAGATAAACACAAAATACTGGAGTAACTCAGTGGGACACGGCAGCATCACTGGATAGAAGAAATGGGTGACGTTCCTGGTCTGAAGAAGGGACTTGACCCGAAACATCACCCATTCCTTCTATCCAGGGATTCTGCCGATCCCGCTGAGTTACTCCAGCATTTTGTGTTTATCTTCGGTTTAAACCAGCATCCACAGTTCCTTCCTACACCTTCAGTCCACCATGTCTGCATTGATCATGAGGCCATTAATCCCATTGGACTGCAGAAGGTCCTTTGCCTCCGATCTGCCTGTCCCGCTGAGTTACTCTAGTATTTTGTGTTTGTCTTTGTTGCATCTGTTTCTACTAAACCCCTTGCTGCGTGTTCCTGACAACTACCACTCTGCAAAAAACCTTGTTCAAACTTTGTCTCTTTCACGTTAAACTTCTGGTATTTGACATTCCCACCCTGGAGAAAAAAAACTCTGACAATCTACCCCATCCACAGCTCTTATAATTTTATAGACTTCTATTTTAGTTTAGTTTAGTTTATTATTGTCACGTGTACCGAGGTAAAGTGAAAAGCTTTTGTTGCGTGCTATCCAGTCACCAGAAAGATGATGCATACAATCGATCCAGTGTACAGATACATGATGGGGGAATGACGTTTAGTGCAAGGTAAAGTGAGTGAAATCCAATCAAGGATAGTCTGAGGGTCATCAAAGAGGTAGATAGTAGTTCAGCACTTCTATCAGGTCTTCCCTCAAGCTCATCCTCACCAGAGAAAACAATCCAAGTTTGTCCACCCTCTCCATAAAGATGATACTTTCTAATTCAGGCACCGCCCTGTTGGAGCTTGTCTGCGTCCTCTACCAAGTCTCCACATACTTCCTGTAGTGCGGCGACAAGAACCACACACAATACTCCAAACCTGGCTTAACCAAATGTTTACACAACTGGAACGCAACTAGTCAATATAAATGTAATATCTATTATTTTCATCCATTGTAAATATAGTGGTAATTGCTCTGTGACTTGCAGTACTCTGCTTAGAGCCTCGTCTCCAATGTATGACAAAAAAGGTCACCCAAGGATTTGTGTTCAGCGATCCCTGTGATAGTAGATGGACATGTGAAAGTTGGGTAAAAGGATGTTGAGCAATGATCAGTTTCCTTTCTCCGCACCATGTTGTGGAGGATGCAGAAATTATGTTGACTCACAGTTTGGGATGAGAGGGTGGGTGGATGGCAGTGGGGTGGCAGGAGGATTTCAATGCGAGTCAGTCCCCACTGGCAGGAAAAGAATGACAAAATAATGCAAAAACAAGAGAATCCCATTAATTAGAATTCAACAGTTGTAAGTGTAAGAATTGTAAGTGGGTAGTAAGGAACTGCACATGCTGGTTTAAACCGAAGATAGAGTTACTCAGTTGGCCCAGTGGGGCAAGCAGCTTCTCTGGACAGAAGAAATGGGTGATGTTTCGGGTCGAGAACCTTCTTTCTTTTTTGGGAGGTCTGGTACCAGAGTTGGAAGTCCTGAGGTCGAAGATGGAGGCGCAGGCAAGCACTGAGAAAACACACGTGGCTGTGGTAGCAAGCCGTGGTTAAAACATGGTCGTAGAGTCAGAGAGCAGGAGGAATCACAGAGTGGGAGCAGCAAGAGGGGATGTTGCAGGACTCGTTGGAGAGAGGAGGAGAACTTAGCATATAAATTAGCCAGAAAAAGCAGCCTACCAGAGGACTGGGAGAAATTCAGAGTCCAGCAGAGGAGGACAAAGGGCTTAATTAGGAAAGGGAAAATAGATTATGAAAGAAAACTAGCAGGGAACATAAAAACGGACTGCAAACGTTTTTATAGATATGTGACGAGAAAGAGATTAGTTAAAACAAATGTAGGTCCCTTGCAGTCAGAAACAGGTGAATTGATCATGGGGAACAAGGACATGGCAGACCAATTGAATAACTACTTTGGTTCTGTCTTCACTAAGGAAGACATAAATAATTTGCGGAAATAGCAGGGGACCGGGGGTCAAATAAGGTGGAGGAACTGAGTGAAATCCAGGTTAGCCGGGAAGTGGTGTTGGATTAAAGGCCGATAAATCCCCAGGGCCAGATAGTCTGCATCCCAGAGTACTCAAGGAAGTAGCCACAGAAATAGTGGATGCATTGGTTATAATTTTTCAAAACTCCTTAGATTCTGGAGTAGTTCCTGAGGATTGGAGGGTAGCTAATGTAACCCCACTTTTTAAAAAAGGAGGGAGAGAGAAAACGGGGAATTACAGACCAGTTAGTCTAACATCGGTAGTGGGGAAACTGCTAGAGTCAGTTATTAAAGATGGGATAGCAGTACATTTGGAAAGTGGTGAAATCATTAGACAAAGTCAGCATGGATTTATGAAAGATAAATCATGTCTGACGAATCTTATAGAATTTTTCGAGGATGTAACTAGCAGAGTAGATAAGGGAGAACCAGTGGATGTGTTATATCTAGACTTTCAGAAGGCTTTCAACAAGGTCCCACATAAGAGATTAGTATGCAAACTTAAAGCACATGGTATTGGGGGTTCAGTGTTGATGTGGATAAAGAACTGGCTGGCAGACAGGAAGCAAAGGGTAGGAGTAAACAGGTTATTTTCAGAATGGCAGGCAGTGACTAGTGGGGTTCCGCAAGGCTGGGACCCCAGCTATTTACAATATATGTTAATGATTTGGACGAGGGAATTGAATGCAACATCTCCAAGTTTGCGGATGAAAGTAAGCTGGGGGGTAGTGTTCGGTGTGAGGAGGATGCTAGGAGGCTGCAAGGTGACTTGGATAGGCTGGGTGAGTGGGCAAATGCATGGCAGATGCAGTATAATGTGGATAAATGTGAGGTTATCCACTTTGGTGGCAAAAACAGGAGGGTAGACTATTATCTGAATGGTGGCAAATTAGGAAAAGGGGAGATGCAATGAGACCTGGGTGTCATGGTACACCAATCATTGAAAGTAGGCATGCAGGTGCAGCAGGCAGTGAAGAAAGGAAATGGTATGTTAGCATTCATAGCGAAAGGATTTGAGTATAGGAGCAGGGAGGTTCTACTGCAGTTGTACAGGGTTTTGGTGAGACCACACCTGGAGTATTGCGTACAGTTTTGGTCTCCAAATCTGAGAAAATACATTCTTGCCACAGAGGGGGTACAGAGAAGGTTCACCAGACTGATTCCTGGGATGTCAGGACTTTCATATGAGGAAAGACTGGATAGACTTGGCTTGTACTCGCTAGAATTTAGAAGACTGAGGGAGGATCTTATAGAAACTTACAAAATTCTTAAGTGGTTGGATAGGCTAGATGCAGGAAGATTGTTCCCGATGTTGGGGAGGTCCAGAACAAGGGGTCACAGTCTAAGGATAAGGGGGAATTCCTTTTGGACCGAGTTGAGGAAAACATTTTTCACACAGAGAGTGGTGAGTCTCTGGAATTCTCTGCCACAGAAGGCCAGTTCATTGGCTATATTTAAGAGGAAGTTAGATGTGGCTAAAGGGATCAGGGGGTATGGAGAGAAGGCAGGTACAGGATACTGAGTTGGATGATCAGCCATGATCATATTGAATGGCGGTGCAGGCTCGAAGGGCAGAATGGCCTACTCCTGCACCTATTTTCTATGTTTCGAACTTCTTCAAAGTAGACATTCCTTGAGGAGATCTCGCAGTGGAGCAGACAAAATGTGTAGGAAGGAACTGCAGATGATGGTTTAAACCAAAGATAGACACAAAATACTGGAGTAACTCAGCGGGACAGGCACCGTCTCTAGAGAGAAGGAATGGGTCACGTTTCGGCTCGAGTGGATTCTGTATTCAAATTAACAGAAATGTGCGGCACAACAGCCTTGCACACAAAATCCATTGCTCTTGTCTCCATTAAACAGATGAAAGTTGAAACAAATTAACTGCAAACATGATTTTATTATAGACTGTTTTGCACATGCAAATTAAAAATGTTCACAGTAGATTAGATTACAGTTCTAGAATAATGCATTTATTTATTTTGTGATTGCCTTTATTCTGAATGATTGCAGGTTAATTTTGATAGAAAACAACTTAGAGTGTTATTGAAAAAAACAATGTTTTGCCAGACCAAGAACACAGTCTGTCACACAATCCCCTATCACAAAACACCACCAAGGATCATTCCTTTCTTTGACACTCTGGTTGCTATATTTCAAAGCTATATCTTTTTTTTAAATTTTAGTTGTCATCAATATGATAAATAGCAGAAAATCTATATGATACTCTAAACAAAACACATTTACTCATTCTTTGTGAGTTATTGAAATCAGACACTGTAACCTTAACGATTTGGAGACTTTTTTACTTATAATCTGTAACATTATGGTGTTCCTATAAATTTCAGTTTGCTGGGCACAAATTTTCATAATGGCTTTCATTTGTCAGGAGGGTAAGAGTATTTAACAATTCTAAAGTTTCCAAGAATTTCTCTTGCCCAGAATAAGGGGAATCGAGAACCAGCAGACATAGGTTTAAGGAGATGGGGAAAAAATGTAATAGGCATCTGAGGGATAACGTTTTCACACAAAGGGTAGTGGGTGTATGGAACGAGCTGCCAGCGGGGGTAGTTGAGGCAAGGGCTACTGCAATGTTTAAGAAACATGTAGACAGGTACATGGATAGGACAGATTTGGAGGGATAAGGGGCAGATGCAGGCAGGTGGGACCAGTGTATAGACATTGGACAATAGACGATAGGTGCAGGAGTAGGCCATTCGGCCCTTCAATCCAGCACCGCCGTTCAATGTGATCATGGTTGATCATCCCCAATCAGTACCTCTTTCCTGCCTTCTCCCCATATCCACTGACTCTGCTATCTTTAAGAGCCCTATTTAGCTCTTGAAAGTATCCAGAGAACCGGCCTCCACCGCCCGCTGAGGCAGAGAATTCCACAGACTCACAACTCTCTGTGTGAAAAAGTGTTTCCTCATCTCCGTTCTAAATGGCTTACCCCTTATTCTTAAACAGTGGCCACTGGTTCCGGACTCCCCCAACATCGGGAACATGTTTCCTGCTTCTAGCGTGTCCAAACCCTTAATAATCTTACATGTTTCAATAAGATCCCCTCTCATTCTTGTAAACCTATGCTGTATTCCCTCAATAGCAATAATGTTCCTCAAATTAGGGGACCAAAACTGCACACAATACTTCAGGTGTGGTCTCACTAGGGCCCTATACAACTGCAGAAGGACATCGTAATGCCCCTGTCCCACTTAGGAAACCTGAACGGAAACCTCTGGAGACTTTGTGCCCCACCCAAGGTTCCCGTGCGGTTCCTGGAGGTTTTTGTCAGTCTCCCTAATGGTCAAAAGTGGTTTCCGTTTTAAAAATCGGTAATTTTTTAGTTGAAGCCGGTTGCGATGCTAGTTGAAGGTGGTTGCCGGAGGACAAAACCTCCGGGAACCGCAAGGAAACCTTGGGTGGGGCGCAAAGTCTCCAGAGGTTTCCGTTCAGGTTTCCTAAGTGGGACAGGGGCATTACTCCTATACTCCTCTTCTTGTTATGAAGGCCAACATACCATTCGCTTTCTTCACTGCTTGCTGCACCTGCATGCTGACTTTCATTGACTGATGAACAAGGACCCCCAGATCCTGTTATACTTCCCTTTTTCCCAACTTGACACAATTTAGATAATAATCTGCCTCCCTTTTTTTGCTACTAAAGTGGAAAACCTCACATTTATCCACATTAAATTGCATCTGCCATGCATCTGCCCATTCACCCAACCTGTTCAAGTCACTCACCACTCTCATAGCATCCTCCTCACAGTTCACGCTGCCACCCAGCTTTGTGTCATCTGCAAATTTTCTAATGTTACTTTGAATCCCTTAATCTAAATCATTGATGTATATTGTAAATAGCTGCGGTCCCAGCACCGAGCCTTGTGGTACCCCACGCGGTAGATGGGACATGTTGGTCGGTGTGGGTAAGTTGGGTCGTAGGGCCTGTTGCCACACTGTATCACTCTGCGATTCTAATATATTTTAAAGAATTTAAAATTTCAATCGTACAGATGATACAAAACAATGTTTCCATCTCCTGACAACACACAAACTGTTGGTGAAACTCACCGGGTCAAGCAGCATCTGTGGAGGTAAATAGACAGACGATGTTTCGGGTCGGGACCTTCAAACTAAAAATGGAGAGGGGAGATGTTTAGCATAAACAGGTGAAGAGAGCAGAGGTGGGGAAAGATGCTTCCATCTCCTTGCTGGTTTGAGATTATTGTAGCATCTCTATCATTGTAATGTGCTGCTCACAGCTACCTGAGAAGACAGGGGAATGAACAGGACATCCTGCTCGGTTCCTGAATTCATACACAGGACATATACACTCTTGGCAAGGCCACGATTTAATGTCCATACACTTGGTCTGGCAGAAGTGTGTGAGCTACTTCAATGAACTGCTGCAGTACCTGTTGTGAAAATATACCCACATTATGAGATGATAGAGTTCATGGGTTTTGGACCAATGAAAAGTAAAAGGTAAGTCTGATGACTTATGCCCTGTGCAGGGCAGGATTTTTACACAGTGCATGGTGCGGGCCAGGAGCGCATTGCCAGGGATAAGATAAGATAGTGGCATTTAAGAGGCTTTTAGATTGGCACATGGAAGTGCAAGGAATAGAGGGATATGGATCAGGTGCAGGCAGATGGGATCAGTTTATCGCCATCAAGTTCGGCACAACATTGCTCCATGTTCTGTGTTTGATGTGTGGCTGAGAGCAGGAATTATTGCTGATGGCTCTGCCTCATAACATTGTCCTTACGGGCATCACGGTGGTGCAGCA
Source organism: Okamejei kenojei (assembly GCA_035221665.1). NCBI lineage: Eukaryota > Metazoa > Chordata > Chondrichthyes > Rajiformes > Rajidae > Okamejei > Okamejei kenojei. The sequence continues at coordinate 4,027,772 of CM069150.1, read as the reverse complement.
GTAGAGCCAGTACCTAACATCGCCCGAGATCCGGGTTCGACCCTGACTATGGGTGTGTTTGTATGGCATTGTACGTTCTATCTGTGACCGCGTGGGTTTTCTCTGAGATCTTCAGTTTCCTCTCACACTCTAAAGACATACAGATTTGTACGTTAATTGGCTTGGTGTAAATGTAAAAATTGTCCCTAGAGTGTATAGGGTAGTGTTAATGTGTGGGGATCGCTGGTCTTGGTAGGCCAAAGGGCCCGTTTCTGTGCTGTATCCTTAAAATAAACTAAACTACACTTATGGTTTTGGATGGGAGAGATCATGTACCAGAGATGCTGTTTAAGAAGCTTTGGTTAAATAATACAGAACCTTTAGAGAATAGTGCACTATACACTCTGTTCTATATGCGGTCAAACTTCTTATGCTGTGTTCGAGCAGTGTTCATCAGAGTTGGAATATGCCATCATGTTTCTGACAGGACCTGTGGCTGCAACATCAGGAGGTATGTCAAAAAAACAAACTGCTGGAGGAATTTAGGAGGTCAGGGAGCATTTGCTGAATGATTGGACACCATTTTGCTTCAGATTGAAGAAGGGTCATAACCTGAGACCTGCTTTAGTTTACAGGATGTGGATTTCATTGGCTAGAGTCCAGTGATTCCCAACCTGGGGCCATGGCAAATTTCAGGGGGGCCACAGAAAAATATGGGGATTTAGGGGGCCACAGGTTCAATGAAGGGGGCCACTTTTTTTCCGCTAATAATGTCAGGGGGGGGCACAGAAAAATTAAAGAGCCCAAGAAGGCCATGAACTAAAAAAGGTTGGGAACCACTGCGCTAGACCATCAGTTATCACCCTTCCCAGGTACCTCTGAACCAAGAGCTTTGTCCGGCTATCTAGGGGCAATCAGTGAGTGACACAGTGGCACAGAGGCAGAGTCCCACATGCATTAAGGCCATGTCCCACATTCCTGAGTTACTCCCTTGATTCAAACTCGGAGAATGTCCATAGCGAGTCCATAGCGAGTCAGTAGGAGGCCGCAGGAGTCCGTAGATATTTCGTAGCAGCTCGTAATGCCAGCCGTAGGTACTCGGGGCATGAGGTAAGTCAGTACGTTTTTTCAGCATTTTTTAAAATGTCCACAAGTAAAAAATATAGCCCCGAGTACCTAGGGGTGGCTTTTACCGTAATTCTCCAAGTTTGAATCAAGGGGGAGAATTCATGGTAACTTGGGAAAGTGGGACAGGGGCTTTTTACAGTGCCAGAGACCCAGGTGCGATCGTGAATATGGGTGCTGGCTATACGGTGTTTGCACGTTCTCCCTGTGACCACATGGATTTTCACCGGGTGCTCCGGTTTCTTTCCACATTCCAAAGACGTTTAGGTTTGTAGGTTAATTTGCTTTTGTAAATTGTTCCTCATGTTTAGGATAGAACTAGTGTCTGGGTGATTGCTGGTCGGTGTGGACCCGCTGGGCCAGAGAACCTGTATCTACGCTGTATCTCTAAACTAAACTAAACTAAACAGTATCACTTGGGGGCCTGAAGTGTGTAGTCACATACATGTTTGACAATAATGATGGTTAATTCCTCTCCTTGTGAGAGTATTCGTGAATTTTGGAATGATGTGACAGTTTAATTTAACATTACAAACTTTCAATTCCAGATTTTTCAAAATTAAATAATGGTGGAATCTGAGTTTCTGTGCATTAGTCTTGATTACTGTCGACTGGAGAAGTAACATTCACATCACTCCACCTTAATTATTAGCTTAATTAGAGATAAATGGGTGGGGTGGGGATGTGATCAAGTAGCAATTCTTCTTATCGAGTCCACACACCAGATTATAAGTTGTTCAGCCAGCACTTCTCGGTGTCTGCATACCTTTGTGCTTCTTGTGCGTGGTGTTAAAAAGATTTGTGAAAACAGGGCCGCGACGTGAATGCTCTTTCCTTGACCCCAAGTAGCCATTACAGAAACATGATTGCAAAGCGACCAAGACTAGAAGCTCTAGAAAAGCAGAAAATAATATTTTAAATATGTGCAACATGCAATTACATTACAAATACGTTGTTGAGGGGGGGGGGGGGGGGGGGGACTATGGGGACTCCTTGATAATTGATAATGTAAATTGTAAAGATTGTAAATTGTCCCTGGTGTGTGTAGGATAGTGCTCCTGTATGGGGTTCACCGGTCGGGGTGGGCCGAAGGGCCTGTTTCTGTGCTGTATCTCCAAACTAAACTAAACTATACTTATAAATTTTAAAAAGGACATGTTTAATATGTTGAAAAGTTTCTTAGTGTCAATTGTAAGAGAAATAACATACAACTAAAATATATTAATAGAGAATAAATAAACTGACTTAAGTGGTGAATCACAGGTAGAGCAGGTATTAAAAAGAGGGCAAATGGCACTTTAGCAGTTTTTGAGAGCAGGTCGGACAAAGCAAATACTTCCAAGCTCATCAGAGGAAGGAAGGTTAGGAGTGAGTGTAGGGATTGGTTGAACAATTAGATTGGAAGATTGGTAAATTGGACAATTAGGCAATTTAGCATCTGATATAAGCAAGACTTGCTCAAGGGGTGCGGCCCTGTCGAGGGAAGTGCGAGTCTTTGGCTGCGAGAAAAGTGCAAGTCTTTGGCTGCGAGTCTTCAGCGAGGAGGCTGTGGGAGAACGCCACACCAAACGCTGGAGAGGGAGAGACGAAAGAAGGAAATGTCAAGCAAGCTGATTCAGTGTGATGCTTGCAGGATATGGGAGGTCAAGGACACCGCTAGTGCCTCTGGCTGCTACAAATGTGAGAAGTCTGAAGAAGGGTCTCGACCCGAAACGTCGCCTATCTCCTTCGCTCCTTAGATGCTGCTGCACCCGCTGAGTTTCTCCAGCCTTTTGTGTACCTACAGTTCCTGAAGGACCGTGTTGGGGAACTGGCGAAACAAGTGGATGACCTCAGGTTCGTCCGAGAAACTGAGTTGTACCTCAACAGGTCCTACAGTAAGATTGTTACATACACCTAAGGTACTGGAAGGGAGAAGGTGGGTGATGGTGAGAAAGGGAAGGAAACATGGAATGCAAACGTCCCCTGGTGTTGTACCTCTTGTGAACGGGTTCACCCACTTAGAAGCTGTCGGGACAGAAGACGTTAACACACTGAGCGGCAGACTGGCTTGCGATGCAAAATTGCTGTTGAGCCAAAACCAAAACGTTAGGCAATGCCATGGTAGTTGGAGACTCCATTGTGAGAAATACGGACGGGTTTCTACGGCAACAGACGGGATTCGAGGATGATGTGCTGCCTCCCTGGTACCAGGATCCAGGATGTTATGGACAGAGTGCAGAAAATCCTCAAGGGCGAAGGTGAACAGCCAGAAGTGGTAGTGCATGTCGGCACAAACGTTGTCAGAAAGAAGGGGATGAATATTCTGCAGCGTGACTTTAGAGAGCTCGGAAAAATGCTGAAAAGCAGGAACTCCGGGTGTTGTCTCCGGTTTGCTTCCAGTTCCTCGTGCTGGCGAGAGCAGGAACAGAGAGATACAGGACCTGAATGTGTGGCTGAGGAACTGGTGCAGGGGGCAGGGATTTAGATTCTTAGACCACTGGAATCTGTTTTGGAGTAAGGGGGAACTGTACAAAAGGGACAGATTGCATCTTAACAGGTGGGGGACCAGCATTCTGGCAGGCAGGTTTGCCACTGCTACACAGGTGGTTTTAAACTAAATAAGGGGGGGAAGGTGTCAAATGGGATAGTCAAGGACGGAGTTAAAGGGAAAAAGAGTAAAGGGATAGTTAATGATCCCAGAATTAACGGGAAAAAAAGCTCACAAAGGGATAGGAGAGTATGGCCAAGTGTAATAGGGATCGATGTGAAAAGTGAGATGCGCAAGGACCTAAAAGTATTGTATATGAATGCGCGAAGTATAAGAAGTAAAGTAGATGAGCTTGAGGCTCAGTTAGAGGTTGGTAGATATGACATTGTGGGGATTACTGAGACATGGCTGCAGGAGGATTGGGCCTGGTAACTTAACATTCAGTGTTATACATCCTATAGAAAGGACAGGCAGGTGGGCAGAGGAGGGGGGTAGCTCTGCTGGTGAGGGATGGAAATTCAGTCCCTTGCGAAGGAAGACATAGGGACTGACGAGGTAGATACATTGTGGATTGTGAGTTGAGGAATTGTGAAGGCAAGAAGACAATAATTGGTGTTATCTACAGACTCCCAAATAGTAGCCCAGATGTAGGGTGTAAGTTGCAGCAGGAGTTAAAACTGGCATGTAACAAAGGTAATGCCACTGTGGTGATGGGAGATTTCAATATGCAGGCAGACTGGGAAAATCAGGTTGGTTCAGGACCCCAAGAAAGAGAGTTTGTAGAATGCCTCCGAGATGGATTCTTAGAGCAGCTTGTAATGGAGCCGACCAGAGCAATGGCAATTCTGGATTTAGTGTTGTCCAATGAACCAGATTTGATAAGAGAACTCGAGGTAAAGGAACCACTTGGAGGTAATGATCATAATATGATTAGTTTCAATCTGCAATTTGAGAAGGAGAAGGTTAAATCAGAAGTGTCAGTAATGCAGTTGAACAAAGGGGACTGTGAAGGCATGAGAGAGGAGCTGGCCAAGGTAGACTGGAAAGGGATCCTAGCAGGAAGTATGATGGAACAGCAATGGCAGGAATTTCTGGGCATAATTCGGAAGATGCAGGAGCATTTCATTCCAAAAAGGAAAAAAGATTCTAAGGGGAGTAGGAGGCAACCGTGGTTGACAAGAGAGGTTGGGGATAGAGAAAACTAAAAGAAAAGATATATAACACAGCAAAGAGTAGCCGGAAACCAGAGGATTGGGAAACTTTCAAAGGACAACAGAAGGAAACAACAGGCAATATGGGCTGAAAAGATGAAGTACGAGGGTAAGCTGGCCAGGGATGTAAGGAAGGACCGTAAAAGCTTCTTAGACAATAGGTGCAGGAGTAGGCCATTCGGCCCTTCGAGCCAGCACCGCCATTCAATGTGATCATGGCTGATCATCCCCAATCAGTACCCCATTCCTGCCTTCTCCCCATATCACCTGACTCCACTATCTTTAAGAGCCCTATCTAGCTCTCTCTTGAAAGTATCCAGAGAACCGGCCTCCACCGCCCTCTGAGGCAGAGAATTCCACAGACTCACAACTCTCTGTGACGAAAAGTGTTTCCTCGTCTCCATTCTAAATGGCTTGCCCCTTATTCTTAAGCTGTGGCCCCTGGTTCTGGACTCCCCCAGCATCGGGGACATGTTTCCTGCCTCTAGCGTGTCCTTTAGATATGTTAAGGGAAAAAGAGTAGCAAAGTCAAATGTGGGTCCCTTGAGGGCAGACACCGGTTAAATTAATATGGGTAACAAGGAAATGGCAGAAGAGTTGAACAGATACTTCGGATCTGTCTTCACTAAGGAAGACACAAACAATCTCCCAGATGTACTGGAGGACAGAGGATCTAGAGGGGGTAGAGGAACTGAAATAAATTTTAATTAGGCGAGAAATAGTATTGGGAAGGTTAATGGGACTGAAGGATGATAAATCCCCTGGGCCTGTTGGTCTGCATCCTAGGGTCCTCAGGGAGGTGGCTCTAGAAATAGTGGACGCATTGGTGGTAATTTTCCAATGTTCAATAGATTCAGGATTAGTTCCAATGGATTGGAGGAGAGCTAATGGTATCCCACTTCCCAACAAAGGAGCAAAACGGAGAAAACGGGGAATTACAGACCAGTTAGCCTGACTTTGGCGGTGGGAAAAATGCTGGAGTCAATTATTAAAGAGGTAAGAATGGGGCATTTGGATAGCAGTAAAAGGATTAGTTCAAGTCAACATGGATTTATGAAAGGAAAATCATACTTTACTTAATCTTCTGGAATTTTTTGAGGATGTGACAAGTAAAATGGATGCAGGGGTGCCAGTGGATGTAGTGTATCTAGACTTTCAGAAATACTTTGATAAGGTCCCGCACGGGAGACTGGTGACTAAAATTAGAGCACATGGTATTGGGGGTAGGGTGTTGACATGGATAGAAAATTGGTTGGGAGACAGGAAGCAAAGAGTAGGTGTGAACGGGTCCTTTTCAGAATGGCAGGCAGTGGCGAGTGGAGTGCCGCAAGGCTCGGTGTTGGGGCCGCAACTGTTTACCATACATATTAATGATTTGAAAGAGGGAATTAGGATCAACACTAGCAAGTTTGCGGATGACACAAAACTGTGAAGAGGATGTTAGGAGGTTTCTGGGTGACCTGGACAGGTTGAGTGAGTGCAGATGCGTGGCAGATGCAGTATAATATAGATAAATGAGAGGTTATCCACTTTGGCAGCAAAAGCAAGGGGGCAGATTTGTATCTCAATGGGGTTAGGTTAGGTAAGGGGGAGGTGCAGCGAGACCTGGGTATCCTTGTATGGCAGTCACTGAATGTTGGTGTGCAGGTGCAGCAGGCAGTGAAGAAAGCTAATGGAATGTTGGCCTTCATCACAAGAGGATTTCAGTATAGAGGTTCTTCTGCAGTTTTATAGGGCACTGGTAAGACCACATCTGGAGTATTGTGTACAGTTTGGTCTCCTAATTTGAGGAAGGACATCCTTGTGATTGAGGCAGTGCAGCTTAGGTTCACGAGATTGATCTCTGGGATGGCGAGACTGTCATGTGAGGAAAGATTGAAAAGACTAGGCTTGGAAGAGGGAATTAGGAACAGCAGTTTAGAAGGATGAGGGGGAATCTTATAGAAACATGTAAAATTATAAAAGGATTGGACAAGCTAGATGCGGGAAAAATGTTCCCAATATTGGGCGAGTCCAGAACCAGGGGCCACAGTCTTAGATTAAAGGGGAGGGCATTTAAGACTGAGGCGAGAAAAAATGTTTTCACCCAGAGAGTTGTGAATTTGTGAAATCCCCTGCCACAGAGGGCAGTGGAGACCAAATCACTGGATGGATTTAAGAGAGAGTTAGATAGAGCTTTGGGGGATAGTGGAATCAATGAATAAGGGGAGAAACAGGCACAGGTTATTGATTGGGGACGATCAGCCATGATCACAATGAATGGCAGTGCTGGCTCGATGGGCCGAATGGCCTCCTGCACCTATTTTCTATGTTTCTATAAGCAAAATTACAGTGAAGTTTTTATTGGTGTGAAAAACAAGCAAGGATTTTTAAAGGCCAGGCGATTCTTAATTAATACAATGACATTTTTATTTTGGAAAGTTGACAACATTAGTATTTACGTAGTGCTTATAGGGACCACCAGAAAACATTAGATAATGGCCTTCATGTGAGACTGAGCCAGACATGAAGTTTATGACTAGAAGGCAAGGCAACGATTAGGGCTAATGTGTTAAAGAAGGAACTGCAGATGCTGGAGAATCGAGGGTACACAAAAGGCTGGAGAAACTCAGCGGGAGCAGCAGCATCTAAGGAGCGAAGGAGATAGGCGACGTTTCGGGTTGAGACCCTTCTTCAGACTGCACTGGTTCTCATATTGATGAAATGTAACAAATTACATTTGCCAGTGATCTGTGTCAAGATTGCCACTATTCCGTATATCTTCCCTCTTTCATATGTGACTCAAATGTATGACTTCAATAATAGTTGATGAGTATTAATCTAAATGATGTGATTTATAGTCATAGAGTGATACAGCATGGAAACAGGCCCAGCGGCCCAACTTGCTCACACCGGCCATCATATCCCAGCTACACAAATCCCACCTGCCCGCATTTGGTCCATACTCCTCCAAACCTGTCCTATCCATGTAACTGTTTCGTAAATGCTTGGATAGTCCCAGCCTCAACTATCTCCTCTGGCAGCTTGTTCCATACACCCACCACCATTTGCGTAAAAAGGTTACCCCTATTAAATCTTTTCCCCTTCACCTTAAGCCTATGTCCTCTGATCATCGATTCACGTACTGTGGGCAAGAGACTCTGTGAATCTACCCAATCTATTAATCTCATGATTTTATACACCTCTATAAGATCACCCTTCATTCTCCTGTGCTCCAAGGAATAGAAACTCAGCCCACTCAAACTCTCCCTACAGCTCTGACTCTCTAGACCTGGCGACATCCTCGTAATTATTCTCTGTAGCCTTTCCAGCTTACATCTTTCCTATAACATGGTGCCCAGAACTAAACACAATACGCTAAATGCCTCACCAACATCTTACACAACTGCAACATGACCTCCCAACTTCTATACTCAATACTCTAACTGATGAAGGTCAATGTGCCAAAAGCCTTTTGAAACATAGAAACATAGAAAATAGGTGCAGGATTAGACCATTCGGCCCTTCGAGCCTGCACCGCCATTCAATATGATCATGGCTGATCATCCAACTCGGTATCCTGTACCTGCCTTCTCTCCATATCCCCTGATCCCTTTAGCCACAAGGGCCACATCTAACTCCCTCTTAAATATAGCCAATGAACTGGCCTCAACTACCTTCTGTGGCAGAGAATTCCACAGATTCACCACTCTCTGTGTGAAAAATGATTTTCTCTTCTCGGTCCTAAAATACTTCCCCCTTATACTTAAACTGTGATCCCTTGTTCGGGACTTCCCCAAATCAGGAACATTCTTCCTGCATCTAGCCTGTCCAACCCCTTAATAATTTTGTAAGTCTCTATAAGATCCCCCCTCAATCTTCTAAATTCCAGCGAGTACAAGCCGAGTCTATCCAGTCTTTCTTCATATGGAAGTCTTACCATCCCAGGAATCAGTCTGGTGAACCTTCTCTGTACTCCCTCTATGGCAGGAATGTCTTTCCTCAGATTAGGAGCCCAAAACTGTACGCAATACTCCAGGTGTGGCCTCACCAAGAGCCTTGCGGTACCCCACTAGTCACTGCCTGCCATTCTGAAAATGACCCGTTTGCTCCTACTCTTTGCTTCCTGTCTGCCAGCCAGTTCTCTATCCACATCAATACTGACCCCCAATACAATGTGCTTTAAGCTTGTATACTAATCTCTTATGTGGGACCTTGTCGAAAGCCTTCTGAAAGTCCAGATATAACACATCTACAGGTTCTCCCTTATCCACTCTACTAGTTCCATCCTCGAAAAATTCTATAAGATTCGTCAGGCATGATTTACCTTTCATAAATCCATGCTGACTTTGTCCAATGATTTCACCACTTTCCAAATGTGCTGCTATCCCATCTTTAATAACTGACTCTAGCATTTTTCCCACTACCGATGTTAGACTAACTGGTCTACCCTATCTACCTGCGACTTCACCGTGTACCTGCACTCCTAGATCCCTCTGCTTTACAACACTCCCCAAAGCCCTACCATTCACCATTTAAACCAACACATTCAAGTTTCTCAAACTGCAATGTTAAAAGTGAGCAAATAATGAAAATTCTGGGTATTATGTGATCATTATCGTGATTATAATCAAATAAATATGTTATCATAATTAAGTAATTATGAGCTCCATATTTTGTCGTCTGGGCTAAATTGCAACTCTGCACCCATAATAAGAGTTCTGAATGGATAACACGTGTGATTTTTCCCTAAAATGCGAATATTTAAACAACTAAATTTTTCCCCAACATTGTCAGCTAAGCTCATGGGAACAGGAATCAAAACAAGGTTTTAATACCTGTCATATTTAAAATATATTTCTGACACACTTTCAATATATTCTTTCTTACTCTCCTTACAGAAAGAAATTATACATAGGCCCCAAGTGTGTAAGATTTCAGATGAAATTGTTACGTCGAGGATCTAATCACCAAAAAGTGGAAGAAATGAAAAAAATAGTGTTTTTTTCAGCCTGTAGCAGAGGTCCTCATCAAAATATCATGCTGACCTTCTGAGGATATAACTCCCACAGATATCATCATTACACGCAGATACCAACACAGTGAAAGATCCATTTATTCAATCTCTGATGGCCCATCTTTCCCAGGTATTATGTTAACTGGGTCTGAAGAAGGGATTCGACCCAAAACATCACCCATTTCTTATCTCCAAAGATGCTGCCTGACACACTGAGTTACTCCAGCTTTTTGTGTCTATCCTGGGACTAAATGGAGACACACAAAACTGCTGATGCTGAAAGCTTGAGCAGGGACTAAAGCCTAGCTGGAGATAATATTTTCCTTAACATTCCAATCTGAAGTTCACAATTTCATAAATTATAGGAGCAGAATTAGGCCATTCAGCCCATCAAGTCTACTCCGCCATACAATCGTGGCTGATCTATCTTTCCCACTCAACCCCACTCTCCTTCCTTCTCCCCATAACCCCTGACACTCATACTATTCAAGAATCTATCAATCTCTGGCTTTATCTATTGACTTGGCCTCTACCATACTATCATCTCGGTCCTGAATGCAAGGCTTTGATTGGAATCATTGAGTATCCTTCTGCCTCCACAGATGCTGCCTGGCCCACTGAGTTCCTTCTGCAGTTTGTTTTTTGCTACATAATATGGCATCTGCCATCTCTTGCTTCTCCTGGTTCAATTTATTTTATTTACATTTTACCTATCTTCATTCGCTGCCTTGGATCATAAAGACATGAAGAGCAAGGTTTCCCAAATCTCAGCATTTCCCGTTGCAAATATCACCAACAGAGTCTATAGGAAGGAACTGCAGATGCTACACGGAGTTACTCCATTTTGTGTGTCTTACCTGCATAATGTTGGATAATAAAGATTTCATAATGACGTTCCCATTGGATACATTTATGTTTGTTAGTATACAATCCAGATAGGTCTGGCCAATTCATTTGAGTCTGCAGAGATTATGGTGTATCATTTAATGATGTTGGGTGGTTTTCATATTAATCTTACTATGCTTTGATTATGCATAATTATGTTTCTAGGTGCATATCTGAAGGAGTTAATAAGAGAACAAGAAAGACAAAGATTATGTATTTATTGGGAATTGGTAAACAGCCACAAGAGAATTATTTTAGTTTAGTTTAGAGATAGTGTGGGAAACAGGCCCTTCATCCCACCTAGTCCATACTGACCAACGATCCCCAAACATTAAAACAATCGTACACACATTAGGGACAATTTTACCCATACACAAAGCCAATTAACCAACATAACTGTACGTCTTTGGAGTGTGGGAGGAAAACAAAGATCTTGGAGGAAAGCCACGAGGTCACGGGGAGAACGTACAAACTCCGTTCAGACAAGCACCTGTAGTCAGGATCGAACCCAGGTCTCCAGCTCTGCAAGCGCTGTAAGGCAGCAACTCTACCCTAACAAAAGTACGAACAAAAGTCATAACCATGTGAACTGGGTGTTGAGTTTATAAAGCTATGGATGAAATATGAAGTAATGTTTCTCAATCTAATATATTATAACAGATATTGAGAACAAGAGCACAGCAGGCAGAGTAGGATTGTAGTAGTGAACTAAAATGCCAAGCTGTCAGACATGCAGGGTCATCCCATTCAAAAAATGGATGTCTTGCACAAAATGTATAAACTGCCCCCAAAATGGAGAGGATTTCACTGTGAGCAGCAAGTTCAGTTCACAAACTTGTGGGCGATTGATGACTATTTCTCCCAAGAATATTTCCAAATAGACTATTTAAGGGGAAGTGTGGAGTTGCATCCTGAGGATCAGAGAGCTATGTTGACGACATTGAAGAATGAGCCAGGCTGTCCCTATGGAATGTTGAGACCTGGAGAAGCAAGGCACTTTCAGTGGTGCTATCAGCGATGCAGGTAGCAGACACAGCGAAGGAGATAGGCGACGTTTCGGGTCGAGACCCTTCTTCAGAATGGTGGCGACGTTTCGGGTCGAGACCCTCGGAGACCAGTCTGAAGAAGGGTCTTGACCCGAAACGACGCCTATCTCCTTCGTTCCTTAGATGCTGCTGCACCCGCTGAGTTTCTCCAGCCTTTTGTGTACCCTTGCTAAGAAGTTGTTATGTTATGGAGGGGTTGGCTGCTATATGGCATTGAAACCTCAGTGTCATTACCAGCAGCCTTAGTGATATTAGTACTTCTTGCTATTCATAGGAAGTCTGTTTAGTTTAGTGCAGAGATACAGTGCGGAAACAAGCCCTTCGGCGCACCGAGTCCATGCTGACCAGCAATCCCCGCACACTTACACTATCCGACACACATGAGGGAAAATTTACATTTACACCAAGCCAATTAACCTACAAACTTGTACGTCTTTGGAGTGTGGGAGGAAACCGAAGATCGCGGAGAAAACCCACAGAGTTCACAAAGAGAACGTACAAACTCTGTACAGAGAGCACCCAGAGTCATGATCGAACCTGGGTCCCTGGCGCTGCAAGTGCTGTAAGGCAGCAATTCTGCTGCTGCGCCACCGTGCCGACCATTCCTCACAAATAACGAGACAGTGTAGCTTGTTGAATTACCAAGTCTTTGCGGTTCATTCTAAGATGCATTTAACCATTTGCATCTAACAAAAATAAACAAATATGCCAAAAGGAAAAGTTCAAAGACTGGAAATTAAAAATAAGTGTTGTGGTTAAAAAATTAAGTGGCTGCTTGGGCAGAAACTGGTCAGAGGCGGGCTAATTTTTGAGATTGTGATTCTTAATCAGAATTGACAGGGTTCATCGAGGAATTTCCCTTCAGATGGTCATCAAATGAAAAGAGAAGTGGAACAGAGTTTAATCTTAAGCCGCTTAGATTCAATTTATTTTTCCATTTTTCTGTTCCTTGGTTATAAATTTAATTCCATACCCAGTAAATAGGATTTTCCCTTTCACAAATACTGCTGGTTCTCCTTTTTTCTGTCAATGTGTTATTTTCATTTTATTTTCTATCAGTTTCTCCACTGTTGTGCTGAACTATAATTGCCAAGTTTATCTTTCAATGCTAAAATGGTAAATTATAAGCTTTCATATTTCAAGTTCTTGGGTATCTAGGTATCTCCGTAACACGTGTATCTAAGCAGAACTGAAAGATTTCAATAAATTCTACCTTGAGCTTCTACAATGTCCTCAGACATATTTTGCATCCAAGTTGGGCAAATAATGAACCTTAAACTGCCAGCTTATCTGGTACGTCTCCCTTCATATTGTCACATTAATTAGTATCCTGAGTGTGGGTGTGTGTATGGAACAAGGTGCCAGAGGAGGTAGCTTAAGCTGGGACTATCCCAACATTTAAGAAACAGTTAGACAAGTACATGAATTGGACAGGTTTTGAGGGACACGAGCCAAACGCGGGTAGGTGGGACTAGAGTAGCTGGGACAAGTTGGGCCGAAGAACCTGTTTCTATGACTGCCTTCTCTTTCACCATGACTTTGGGCGCATTGCTTCGCCTCAGCCTACTCTTCTCCCTTCAACAAATCACCATTTTACATATGTTCAAATGTCTTTTAAATGTTGTAATCGTGTCTCTACTACCTATATATATCCACCACTGTCTGTGTGAAAATCTTATCTTTCAGATAATTTTTAAATATTTCACCTCCCACCTTAAACCTGTGCCCTCTAGTTTTGGATAACTGTGGTCATCCACATAATGCTTGCCCCTTGTAATTGTAATTTTATCAAACTTTGTAGGGTCAACTATTTTGACTCCATAAAACTTTCTCAATCTATCCAATCTCTGCTTTTAGTTTAGAGATACAGCGCAGAAACAGGCCTTTCAGCCCACCGAACCGGTACTGACCAGCAATAACCACATATTTCCACACTGTATCACTCTATGACGCTATGACTTGAGTAATAAACATTCATGCATTCCTGAAGAGAGGCACAATATACTGGAGTAAAGGGCCTGTCCCACTTGCATGCGATTGCATGCGTTTGGCGCGACCAAACGGAAGTGGAGTTCACGCGAAGTTCGCGCTATGTACGACCCTGGGCAGGAGGCGGGCCAACTGAATTTGGGCCTCGCACGGCGTCGGGCAGTGACGTCATCATGCCACGCCGGGCGGTGACGTCATCGCGCAACGCCACGCGCTAGGCGTACGCCGTCAAGATGCTGCGTATGCTGTCAAGATGCTGCGTACGCTGTCAAGACGCTGCGTATGCCGTCAAGACGATGCATCCGACCGCAACGCGCCTGCATGCTGACAGGCCGTTGGCGCCCGAAGATTTTGGACACTGTCAGATTTTCAGAGCCCCACGCGATGTCGGGACCAGTCCCGCACAACTCCGTGCTTCTAAGTATGGCCCCGCGCAGCCATACGGTGCCCGTATGCCTCAAGCGACCATGAGGTCGCGTAATTTGCGAGCAAAGGTCGTGTAAATAGGACAGGCCCTTAACTCAGCAGGGCAAGCAGCACCTCTGGAGAGTAGGAATGGATGATATTTCGGGTCGAGATGCTTCTCTCCAGAAATGCTGCCAGTCCCGCTGATTTGCACATTAACAAGAAAGCCAGGATCGGACTGGTGGGAAGTTGAGCAGAGACTGGGGCAGGAGGGAATGGAGGTAAGTACATGGCTGCTCCTTCCCCAGCTGACACACGATCTATCTATTGTATTGAGCAAAAATAATCACTTTTACGTAGGGATATATTCTTATCAGCAGGCTTTCTTCTAAGATCCCCTATTATAAATGGCACAACGTATATATTTGTCACCTGGATTTAAAAGCTATATGCTTAATGCTGCAGCTCACATCAGCTAGTCGGGCAGCGCAGTGGTAGAGTTTCTGCCTTACCGCACCAGAGACCCAGGTTCGATCCTGACCACGGGTTCTGTCTGAACGGAGTTTGAAGTTCTCCCTGTGAGCTAGATGAGTTTTCTCCAAGATCTCCAATTTCCTCCCACACTCCAGAATAGGTACAGGTTTGTAGGTTAATTGGCTTGGGATAAATGTATAAGTGTAAAAAAAATTGTCCCTAGTGTGTAGAGTTGTGTTCATGTGGGGGGATCGCCGGTCGGCGCCGACTCGGTGGGCCGAAGGGCCACGTGTCTGTGCTCTATCTCTAAACTAAACAAAAGCTGCCAAAGCTTTGATGAAGAGCAGAGGTACTTGTGTTTAATTGATGAGCTTATTTGAGGCACGACAGTTCATTCAGGTTCTGGTGCCGTTCTTTCGTATCTAACTAAGGTAGAGGCAAGGATGCGTTTCAGCACAAAGATTTGCTCTCAGCAAAGGATAGAAATAAAATTAATTCTGGTAACTCCAATCTGTTTGCTCTTTGGGCATATGTCCACATTGAAATGCAGCATTAATTTGGGAATCTCATTCGAAGAGCCTGCAGCATGTAGTGAGTGGAATAGCAATGTTGGATTACGCAGGTAATGAATTTTCTTTTTATTGTGGGGCTCAAAGCCTAATATCTCTGAAATGCAGCTTCCTAATTCACAATCTGCCAATCCTCACAGTAGAGTCCACAGACATAGTGCGAAAATGCCTCAACACAATCACTTGAACAAAGTTATATCATTAACATGACAGGGTACATTTTTATGTTTCTGTTTTCCTCACTTTATAGCATCCAGGAATAAATTTAGATTGAAATAAACTTTACAGCGAGTCAAAGAGAACAAGAAATGTGTAGGAAGGAACTTCTTCTTCTTCATCCAGGTTAGTGAAATCCAGGTTAGTTGGGAAGTGGTGTTAGGTAAATTGAACGGATTAAAGGCCGATAAATCCCCAGGGCCAGATAGGCTGCATCCCAGAGTGCTTAAGGAAGAAGCCCCAGAAATAGTGGATGCACTAGCGATAATTTTTCAAAACTCTTTCGATTCTGGAGTAGTTCCTGAGGATAATGTAACCTCACTTTTTAAAAAAGGGAGGGAGAGAGAAAACGGGGAATTAGAGACCACTTAGTCTAACATCGGTAGTGGGGAAAATGCTAGAGTCAGTTATTAAAGGGATAGCAGCACATTTGGAAAGTGGTGAAATCATTGGACAAAGTCAGCATGGATTTACGAAAGGTAAATCATGTCTAATGAATCTTATAGAATTTTTAAAGGATGTAACTAGTAAAGTGGATAAGGGAGAAGCAGTGGATGTGTTATATCTGGACTTTCAGAAGGCTTTCGACAAGGTCCCACATAATAGATTAGTATACAAACTTAAAGCACATAGTATTGATGTGGATAGAGAACTGGCTGGCAGACAGGAAGCAAAGAGTAGGAGTAAACGGGTCCTTTTCAGAAAGGCAGGCAGTATCTAGTGGGGTACCGCAAGGCTCAGTGCAGGGACGCCAGCTATTTAAAATATATATTAATGATTTGGACGAGGGAATTGAATGCAACATCTCCAAGTTTGCGGATGACACGAAGCTGGGGGGCAGTGTTAGCTGTGAGGAGGATGCTAGGAGGCTGCAAGGTGACTTGGATAGGTTAGGGCAAGTGGGCAAATGCAAGGCAGATGCAGTATAATGTGGATAAATGTGAGGCTATCCACTTTGGCGGCAAGAACAGGAAAGTATACTATTAGCTGAATGGTGACCAATTAGGAAAAGGGAGATGCAACGAGACCTGGGTGTCATGGTACACCAGTCATTGAAAGTAGGCATGAGGGTGCAGCAGGCAGTGAAGCCAGCGAATGGTATGTTAGAAACATAGAAACATAGAAATTAGGTGCAGGAGTAGGCCATTCAGCCCTTCGAGCCTGCACCGCCATTCAATATGATCATGGCTGATCATCCAACTCAGTATCCCGTACCTGCCTTCTCTCCATACCCTCTGATCCCCTTAGCCACAAGGGCCACATCCAACTCACTCTTAAATATAGCCAATGAACTGGCCTCAACTACCCTCTGTGGCAGAGAGTTCCAGAGACTCACCACTCTCTGTGTGAAGAAAGTCTTTCTCATCTCGGTCTTAAAGGTTTCCCCTTATCCTTAAGCTGTGACCCCTTGTCCTGGACTTCCCCAACATCGGGAACAAACTTCCTGCATCTAGCCTGTCCAACCCCTTAAGAATTTTGTAAGTTTCTATAAGATCCCTCTCAATCTCCTAAATTCCAGAGAGTATAAACCGAGTCTATCCAGTCTTTCTTCATAAGACAGTCCTGACATCCCAGGAATCAGTCTGGTGAACCTTCTCTGCACTCCCTCTATGGCAATAATGTCCTTCCTCAGATTTGGAGACCAAAACTGTACGCAATACTCCAGGTGTGGTCTCACCAAGACCCTGTACAACTGAAGTAGAACCTCCCTGCTCCTGTACTCAAATCCTTTTGCTATGAAAGCTAACATACCATTCGCTTTTTTCACTGCCTGCTGCACCTGCATGCCTACTTTCAATGACTGGTGTACCATGACACCCAGGTCTCGCTGCATCTCCCCTTTTCCTAATCGGCCACCATTTAAATAATAGTCTGCTTTCCTGTTTTTTGCCAGCAAAGTGGATAACCTCACATTTATCCACATTATACTGCATCTGCCAAACATTTGCCCACTCACCCAGCTATCCAAGTCACCTTGCAGTCTCCTAGCATCCTCCTCACAGCGAACACTGCCCCCCAGCTTAGTGTCATCCGCAAACTTGGAGATATTGCCTTCAATTCCCTCATCCAGATCATTAATATATATTGTAAATAGCCGGGGTCCCAGCACTGAGCCCTGCAGTACCCCACTAGTTACTGCCTGCCATTGTGAAAAGGACCCGTTTACTCCTACTCTTTGCTCTTAGCATTCATAGCAAAAGGATTTGAGTATATGAGCAGGGAGGCTTACTGCAGTTGTACAGGGCCTTGGTGAGACCACACCTGGAGTATTGCGTACAGTTTTGGTCTCCTAATCTGAGGAAAGACATTCGTACCATAGAAGGAGTACAGAGAAGGTTCACCAGACTGGTTCTTGGGATGGCAGGACTTTCATATGACGAAAGACTGGATTGACTCGGCGTGTACTCGCTAGAATTTGGAAGATTGAAGGGGGATCTTATAGAAACGTACAAAATTCTTAAGGGGTTGGACAGGCTAGATGCAAAAAGATTGTTCCCGATGTTGGGGAAGTCCAGAACAAGGGGTCACAGTTTAAGGATAAGGGGGAAGTCTTTTAGGACCGAGATGAGAATTTTTTTTTTCACACAGAGAGTGGTAAATCTGTGGAATTTTACTTTGGAGTCACGTGAGTGACTCCGTGAAGAAACCTGCTAGTCCGCATGCGCGTCATTACATCTGACGCATGGCTCAGCGACTGGCTGGAAGGCACATCGCTCCTCCAGCGGTAAGTTTAAAAACCCTCAGGTAAGTGTAAAATTTAGTTGGAGATCGTTTTCTGTGCTTGGTAATTCTTGTTTCAGGAGCAAGGTCGAGTATTGAGAAAGCGTTGAAGGTGAAGTCAAGGCAAGCCGCCGGATGAGTAGCTGTGGAAGACCGCGGGAGTGTGGGTGGCGGGCGTCCGCATATCACCTACCGAGTCGCTGGCGGTACGGCCAGTGACTGCAGGCTTAGTGCCTGAGAGCACTGTGGCTGCACCATTGGGGCAGAAAGCCACTAAAAAGTCTGCACAGCCCGTAGACTCGGATGAGTCAGGCCGGGAGAGTTCCCCTCCGATAATGGATAACGTCTTTGGATGGTTGTCCAGGATGGAGCTCCTAATGGAGAGGATGTTCCACCAAGATACACTCCAACAGGAGGAGTTGTGTCAGCGCGGGTCTCTTCG
This sequence comes from Okamejei kenojei, assembly GCA_035221665.1. Lineage (NCBI taxonomy): Eukaryota > Metazoa > Chordata > Chondrichthyes > Rajiformes > Rajidae > Okamejei > Okamejei kenojei. The sequence goes on along the minus strand of CM069150.1, from coordinate 4,009,244 downwards.
GGGGCCCGCACCAATGGCACCTGCATCAGGGCTGCTTAATGTCTCCCTCTCGGAGGAGGAGAGCATGCGGGGTCAGTTTTATTCTGACGCCGAGTCCATGGGTATACCATGGAGCATACCCCAAGGGATGAAAGGCACGAGCCAAAGGTGCCAGTCCTGGCAGCAAGATTTGCTATCCCCGCAGAAACAGGGGAACCGCTGAGTGACGAGTTGGCCGCAAGTATAAATTACCTGGCCTCACACCAGCTTCAAGAGCATACTATGGAGGAAACGTCCAAAAAATATGAGACCCCTGCCAAATGTATCCTGCTTAAAGTGCCAGTAGTTAACCACGCCATCTGGGGTCACATGGGCGTAGGTATCCAAGCTCATGAAATGAGGCTTCAGAGGATACTGAAGCTGCTCGCTTAGGGCATTAAAGCGTTCGCCAGGTCGGTGGATGGAGGGCACCGATCTGATGTACAGCAGGATGCCCTGGCCCTCATGTGCAATGCATATTTTCAGATAAATTGCCTGTGAAAGTCTGCCATCCGCCCTACTATCAACCCTAAGTTCGCGGCTCTGTGTAAACCCAGCAATATCCAGCCACCGAATCTGCTGTTCGGGGAAGATCTCTCTAAAAGTGTCAAGGAGCTGGACGATGAGGCAAGAACGGTAGGACTCATCAAAGCACCGACGACCAGCAAAACCTCACTTCGGCGGCGGGACCTCCACATACTGTTTGCTGAAACGGTTCAGGTCAAGGACCAAGCCGGCCATTCACAAATATGCACAGCTGGCGCACCCCAACAGGAGCAGGGGCGAACATACCCTTACCCCCCAAAAACCGGGGGCAGAAAATTCCACCTGTAACCATGGAGGTTGGTGGGTCTGGTTCTTGTCGGAACATATTAAGTGGGGATCACCTTCAGTTTGGGTGGAGATTACACTTGTTCTTGAAGGAATGGCATGGGATAGCATCAGATTAATTTATACTGCACAGTATACAAGGGATTCAAATTGAATTTCTACCAAAAATCTGTGTCCACCCACACAGCATACACCAAGCCAGACATTGTTTTTTTCACAACAAGACAATTTGGAGGTGCAAGTTGAAATTGAAAAGTTATACAAAAAAAGGGGTAAATGAGAAGGCGATTTACCAATTACACCAATTCGTGTCTAATATTTTTCGTAGACCAAAGAAGGATGGGGGGTGACTTAACGAGCCTTAATCCTTTTGTGCAGTATAAACATTTCAAAATGGAAACCTTTGTTACTGCCAAACAACTGATTTCCAGAGGATATTATATGGCATGTATAGATCTTAAAGATGCATATTATTCAGTGCCTGTTCATAAGGATCATCGGAGATATTTGAAGTTTAGCTAGATGAGGCAACTATGGCAATTTAAAGCATTGCCTAATGGGTTAACCTCGGCCCCTAGATTATTTACAAAACTGTTAAAACCAGTGTTGGGGCTACTCCGGGCTCAGAGTCATATTGTAATAGCTTATTTGGGTGATATCTTAATCATAGGGAAGACTCGGGAAGCAGCTGAACTATCTGTTTAAGCTGTTAAACTCATGTTTTAGAGATTGGGGTTTCTCATCCATCCAGTTAAATCTAAATAGATACCAGTTAGAATTATTGATTATTTGAGATTCACCATTAACTCAACTCACATGTCTGTGACTCTGCCCAGGGGCAAGAGATTAGACTTAATTGAAGGCTGCAACAAGCTCATGGTGGAGCAGCAACCTTCAATTAGACAGGTGGCCAGCATGATTGGCAAATTTCCAGCTGCACAGTTTGGACCTTTGCATTACCAACATTTACAATGTGCAAAGGAGTAGGCACTCAGGATAAATGCAGGTCATTTTGACAGGCCCATGCAATTACCAGCTGAAGCCATTGCTGAAGTGCAGTGGTGGATAGTGAACTTTTCGAGTTCCTCCAGTAAAGTTCTGATTGAGAAACCTTCAGTTGTTTTACAGATTGATGTTAGTGCCCTGGGATGGGGTGCTACTGATACCATCTCTAGCTGTGGAGGCAGATGGAATATGCATGAGGCATTTATTCTTCAATCATATGGGATTAACTATTTAGAACTGTTGGGAGCATTCTATGGTCTTAAGGCTTATTGTACTAGTATACGTCACTTGCATGTTCAGCTTCAGATTGACAACACTAAGTCAGTTAATTACGTGGGTGGAATCAAGTCGGAATCTTGTGATAGATTAGCTAACCTTATTTGGCACTGGTGTATTACAAGAAACATTGGGGTTTCAGCTATCTACCTACCAGGTAGATTCAACGTGGTGGCGGACACCACGTCACACAAATTCAATGACAACACAGAATGGATGTTGAATCATGATGTATTTAATGATATTGTTGCTCGGTATGGGATACCAGATATCAATTTGTTTGCATGCAGACTCACCGGTAACATCACCGGTTACCGAAGTATGTTTCATGGGAACCAGACCTAGGGGCAGTAGTGGTAGATGCAATCTCGCTACACTGGGGTGGAATGTTTTTCTATGCATTTCCCCCATTTTGCCTCATCAGTCGGTGCTTGCTCAAGATCAAGCAAAACTCCACCTCAGGAGTTTTGGTGGTACCGACTGGCTTACACATCCATGGTTCCCACTCGTTTTGGAAATAATAACACAGCCTCTTATGACTGTCCCAAAACATAGTAACCTACTGGTGCACCCTGTAACTGGGAAGCAACATCCATTATATGACCGTATTGATCTATTGAATTGCAGATTCTAAGGAGGCCATACCTGGGGCTTGGACTATCTGATCGTACCATGGATGTGATCAGTGCGGCTGCAGGGATAGTACCAAAAAACAGTACATCTCTCATGTCAGGAAATGGGAGGTGTTCTGCTTACGGGGGAACATAACATACCACACGGCACGCATCTCAGATGTGCTGGAGTTTTTTCAATGCTATATTTTGAAGAAGGGTTGAGCTACAGTGCTATCAATAGTGCCAAGAGTGCCCTGTCATCTTATTTATGGCTGGGGTCGGAACAACATTCTGTTGGATCTCACCCTTTAATATCCGGTTTATGAAGGGTTTTTTAAATTCCAATCCCCCCAACCCACAGGTACTCTGAAATCTGGGATGTGAGCGTGGTACTCTCGCTGCTTCACCAGCGGGCTCCAGCCACATCCCTGTCTTTGCCCAAAATCACCCTTAAGGTGGTCATGCTCATGGTGCTGGTTTCAGCGCAATGGGTCCAGACGTTGCAGAACCTGCGACTGGACAGGATGGTGTCATCTGGAAATAACAAAACGTATTACATTTATGTTTTAATTAAACAGAGCAGACCAGGGGTGTCAGGGTTCAAGCTTGATTTTTCGGCATACCCCACGATTTACGATTGTGTGTAGTTTCACACTTGCAACATTATATCAAGGTCACCAAGAAGAGGCTCAGCAGCATTATTTAGCATCCACAAAAAGCCGCATAAGAAAGTGTCGGCACAGACCATTTCAAGATGGCTGAAACAGGTTCTGGTTTGTGCAGGAGTGGACACAGATCATTTTAAATCTCACTCCACCAGGGTGGCATTAACGTCAGCAGCGAGGGCAATGGACGTCCCTCTCGACCATATCCTCGCGGCTGCAGGATGGTCAAATGAACTGACTTTTCAAAGGTTCTATAACAAACCGCTTACCGGACCGGGGGTATTCGCACATTCTATTTTAGGTTCTGTTTCATAGCTTCCCCCTGGGAGAGAGGGGTCGCTATTGTTTTTTCTTTGTTAAATAAACCATTCACATGTTCAAATCAATGCCATGGTTCAGTGCATTGTTTATTATTCACTCATCCTGGGTCAATCGATGCAGTGAGACGCCTGGATTCATATCTATGGCATGAAATCACAGAGCTTTGAAATCTTCACGGAATCACTCATGTGACTCCGAAGTAAAATAGTAAGATTAAATGAGAACTTACCAGTTTGAAGTTTGATCTTTATTTTATGAGGAGTTACGATGAACGACTACGTGCCCATCGCTCCCAACCCTCATATCACAAAGGTCATCTGGTAGCTCTAGGTTTCTAATCTTACTATGTTACTTCAATTACTGTTACCTGTGATTTCACACCGCTGCTTTGAAGATTGATGCGCATGCGGACTGGCGGGGATCTTCACATAATTGCTCATTGTAACTCCTCATAAAATAAAGATCAAACGTCAAACTGGTAAGTTCTCATTTAACCTTAATATTCTCTGCCACAGAAAGTAGTTGAGGCCAGTTCATTGGCTATATTTAATAGGGAGTTAGATGTGGCCCCGTTGCTAAAGGGATCAGGGGGTATGGAGAGAAGGCAGGTACAGGATACTGAGTTGGATGATCAGCCATGATCATATTGAATGGCAGTGCAGGCTCGAAGGGCCGAATGGCCTACGCCTGCACCAATTTTCTATGTTTCTATGCGTATGGCGTGCACAGCCTAAAGTTGTAGGTGAACATGTTCTATTTGATCTTGCTTGTGCACGTCGGGTTGATTGTCGAAACAGGGTGAACCGCGTGAAGGTTGCAATCTCCCACCCCAGGAAGGAACTGCAGATGCAGGTTTACATTGAAGAAAGACATAGAATGCTAGCATAACTCAGCAGGACAGGCAGCACCTCTGGAGAGAAGAAATGGGTGATGTATCGGGTCGAGACCCTTATCCTGACTGAGAGGAGAGGGAGACACAGAGATATGGAAGGGTATAGTGTGAAAATGAGACATCAAAGGGGATGAAGTTCAAGGAAAATGAATGTCGAGTAGATCATCTTTAGCTAGGGGAAGAAGACAAAGCAAACAAAGATAAAAATGTAACAAGCGGTGAGGAAGAGTGGTTGGAGAACTAGGATGGGGGAGGGATGGAGAGATATGGAAAGCAAGGGTTAAAAAGAAGGGTTTCAAAACGAAATGTCACCTATTCCTTCTATCTGCCTGTCCCACTGAGTTACTGCAGCATTTTGTGTCCATCTTCAATGAGTATAAGAGGTAGAGAAATCATTGACAATATCCATCAGTGGGGGAACTGACATTCTGGAAGTTCAGAACCAGTAATATCCATTTTTGCGTGACTAACTTTCAAACTGCAGCCTTTGATGAGGCTTTGGATGGAAGAATGGTCGACTTTAATGTATGGTCACTGCATGTGTCAGGTATTGCAAGTAGCAAATTCTGCAAGCATCAGTGCCTGCACTTGGAGTCATAGTCATGGGGTCATAGAGATAGAAACATAGAGAATAGGTGCAGGAGGGGGCCATTCATTGTGATCATGGCTGATCGTCCCCTATCAATAACCCGTGCCTACCTTCTCTCCATATCCCTTGATTTCACTGGCCCCTAGAGCTCTAACTCTCTCTTAAATTCATCCAGTGACTTGGCCTCCACTGCCCTCTGTGGCAGGGAATTCCACAAAGTCACAACTCTCTGGGTGAAAACGTTTTTTCTCGCCTCAGTCTTAAATGGCTTCCCCTTTATTCTAAGACTGTTGCCCCTGGTTCTGGACTCGCCCAACATTGGGAACATTTTTCCTGCATCTAGCTTGTCCAGTCCTTTTATAATATTAAACGTTTCTATAAGAACCCCCCTCACCCATCCAAACGCCAGTGAATACAAGCCTAGTCTTTTCAATCTTTCCTCATATGACAGTCCCGCCATCCCAGGGATCAATCTCGTGAACCTACGCTGCACTGCCTCAATCACAAGGATGTCCTTCCTCAAATTAGGATACAGCGTGGAAACTGACCTTTCGGCCCACCAAGTCTGCACCGACCAGTGATCCCTGCACATTATCACTGCACCAGGGAAAATGTTACATTTATATATTTATACCAAGCCAATTAAACTACAAACCTGTACCCCCTTGCAGTGTGGGAGGAAACTGAAGATCTCGGAGAAAACCCATACAGGTCACAGAGAGAACGTACAAACTCTGTACAGACAGGAACCCGTCAGTATCAAACCCGGGTCTCTGCCGCTATCTGGGCCACATGGGGGCACCGTCCCTCACTATCAGAGTGCATGTGTGAAGATGTTGGCCACCTCAGGCTTGTCCCAGCAGCTCAGTCCTGGTCTGGCGTCAAGGAAAGAGCGTTCACGTCGCAGCCCTGTTTCCACCATTCTTTCCACCATCAAGAAGCACAAGAAGCCCATGACGCAATTGCATGCAGATGCCGAGAAGGGTAGATACATAGACATAGAAAATAGGTGCAGGAGTAGGCCATTCGGCCCTAGGAGCCTGCACCACCATTCAATATAATCATGGCTGATCATCCAACTCAGTATCCTGTATTCAGCTCTGGCTGAACAATTTCTAATCTTGTGATGTGGACTCGATAAGAAGTCCTGGTCTTCAAAGGAGGCATAACGATCTCAGGCTTCAATCCTGCCTGAAGAGGAGGTGTTGTCAGTACAGGTTTCTTCCTGGTAGCTCAGCTTTGGGTTTGAAGAGGCAATAAAAAGTATGATTTTAAAAAAATGATAAAAAGTATATAAAATGATGAAAAGCATAGATGGGCTAGGCAGCCACAACCATGTTCCAGGAGGGAAGTAGCAAGTACTTGGGAGGCACAGTGGCAGAGCAGTAGAGCTCCTGGCACCATAGACCTGGGTTTAATCCTGACTACGTGTGCTAACTGTGCGGACTTTGTATGGTTTCTCTGCGACTGCATGGATTTTCTCCGGGTGCTTCGGTTTCCTCCCACATTCCAAATTCATGCAGGTTTGTTGGTTAATTGGTATCTGAACAAATGTGATGTAGAAGAGAAAGTAAAGAAAGAAAGAAATAGTAAATAAATAATAAATAAATAAATTATTTTATAATGTCCATGTTCTGGAAAGTAGCATATCAGTGTGATGGGAATTACATTTATCATTAGTCTATGTTCCTATTACCCGAAATAAAATTGCTTTTAGGTTAGAGACACAGCACAGAAACAGGCCCATTAGCCCACCGAGTCCGCACCGACCAGCAATCCCCGCGCACTTACACTATCCCACACGCACTATGGTCAATTTACATTTTTGCCAAGCCAATTAACCTACAAACCTGTACATCTTTGGAGTGTGGGAGTAAACTGAAGATCTCAGTGAAAAGCCACACAGGTCAGAGGGAGAACATACATACTCCCGGTACAGACAGCACTAGCAGTCAGGATCGAACCCGGGTCTCTGGCGCTGTAAGGCAGGAACTCCACCTCTGCGCCACCATGTCGTTTAGGTACCTTTGTGTCAAGATATTCCTGTACATGCAAAATAACGTGCCACATGATTGTTGCATAAGTGACTCTTCTGGGGATAATTAGAATACAGTGACTGAACATCCTGAAATCCAGCAACGTGTTCGTTATTTTGACTTTTTATTTTTGGTGCATCAAATGTTTTGATGTCTCTCGGTGTGTCTTATGTGGGGGGTGGTGGGGGGGGGGGGGGGGGGGGGGGGGGGGGGGAGGACGGGGAAACCATTTTTCAGTCACTTCCTCGACGGAGGCGACTTTTTCCATGCTGCTTCTCCGCCTTCCTCGCGGCCTAACAGCTTGGATTGGAGCGGCCTTTCCCGGAATCGGTCCCAGAGTTTCAGCAGTGGGCACAGCATGGACTTTTCCATTGCGGAGCAAGGCAGACCCTTGCCGGGGGTCGCCAGAGAGTAGTGCTCTGATCGCTGGCCTGGTGACTTTGGCATCATGGGGCTGTCGTCTGCAGAGCTTCTAGCCACGGGCATCGCGTGGACTTACCGTCTGGGATCGTTTGCCAGGAATCGCCAGAGAAGAGCTCCGACTGCCGGCCTGCGGCCTATAACACTCTCCGGTAGGAAAGTGCCGATTCGGGCACTCCAAGCCGTGGAGTGTGTTCGACCGTCCCAAAGTCGGAGTTTCGATCATCCCGACGAGAGGGCCGGCCACAGCGGCGATTATGGAGGATTCATGGCCCCGAACACGGATGAACAAAGGAGGAGGACTGACTTAACTTTGTTGCCTTCCACCACAGTGAAGAATGCTGTGGTGGATGTTTGTGTTAAATTCTATTGTGTATTGTGTGTTCTTTTTTTACATGTATCGCTGCTGGAAAATTCATCTCACTGCACTTTCGTTGGTGCATGTGATGAATAAATTTGACTTTGACTTTGAATTCTCAGACTGACTCAAAGTCAGAGTCAATCTGAAAGAGTAAAGTGCAAATTTATTTTTTTAAGGAATCACTAAAGCAGAATATGGAGTAATGTCTGTCATAAGGTCATAAGGAATAGGAGTAGAATTAGGCCATTCGGTCCATCAAGTCTACTCCGCCATTCAATCATGGCTGATCTATCTTTCTCTCCGAACTCCATTCTCCTGCTTTCTCCCCATAATCTCTGTCACCGGTACTAATCAAGAATCTATCTATCTCTGCCTTAAAAATAGGTGTGACAATGAATTCCACAGATTCACCACCCTCGGACTAAAGACATTTCTCCTCGACGCCTTCCTAAAAGAACGTCCTTTAATAGTAAGATTAAATGAGAACTTACCAGTTTGAAGTTTGACCTTTATTTTATGAGGAGTTACGTTGGTGATTACGTGAAGTCCCGCCAGTGCGCATGCGTGCCAATCTTCAAAGCAGTGGTATGAAATCACAAATAACTGTTATCGGAGTAACGTAGCAAGATGAGTAACTTGAGAACTACCAGATGACCTTTGTGAAAGAGGATTGGTCGTGGAGGGCACGTATTCTCCAACCTAACTCCTCATAAAATAAAGATCAAACTTCAAACTGGTAAGTTCTCGTTTAATCTCAATTCGAAGTCACGTGAGTGATTCCGTGAAGGGTTCAAAGCTTTGTGATTTCATGCTGCAGATTCAAATCCCGGCTTCTCACTGCATTGATTGACTCGGATTGAGAAATAATCAATAATCCATTAATGTTGACATTGCATTAAATGCAGTGACAAATTTATTTCAATAACAAAAGAACAGTAACCCCTCTAACCAGGGGGAACTTAAAGAGAGCTTAATACGGTATTAGCAAATAGCCCCGGATCGGCAATCGGCCGATGGTAGAAATGTTGAAAAACCAACTCATTTGACCACCCGGCGGCTGCGAGAATATGGTCGATGGCCGACATTGTTGCTGCCCTAGTGGAATGAGATGTAAAAACGTCAGTGTTAATACCTGCATCAATCAATACTTGTTTCAACCACCGCGAATATAGTCTGTAATGACACTCTCTTGTGTGGCATCTTGTAACTGATAAACAACCCCGTTTCCATATTTCGTAAGGCCCTCGTTGCTTTAATGTATTGCAGCAAATGTGTCTTTACACATAGACATGGATCCGTGGAATATGCCAAAAAAACAATCTTGAACATTCTCATGGGTACACAAAAAGCTGGAGAAACTCAGCGGGTGCAGCAGCATCTAAGGAGCGAAGGAGATAGGCGACGTTTCGGGTCGAGACCCTTCTTCAGACTGGTCAGGGATCAGGGAACGAGAGATATAGACGGTGATGTGGAGAGATAAGGAACAATGAGTGAAAGATATGCAAAAAAGTATCGGTGATGAAGGGAACAAGCCATTGTAAGCTGTTTGTGGTGTGAAAATGAGAAGCTGGTGCGACTGGGGTGGGGGAGGGAGATAGAGATAGAGGGAATGCCAGGGCCCAAGGGCTGAGGGAGAGGTGGGAAGGGAAGAACAGCAAGGGTTAACAGAATTGAGAAAATTCAATATTCAAGCCCAAAGGATGCAGACTCCCCAAGCGGAATATGAGGTGCTGTTCCTCCAGCTTGCGGTGTTGCTCACTCTGCCGTGGAGGAGGCCCAGGACCGAGAGGTCGGATGTGGAATGGGAGGGGGAGTTGAAGTGCTGAGACACCGGGAGGTCGGGTTGGTTATTGCGGACCGAGCGGAGGTGTTCGGCGAAGCGATCGCCAAGCCTCCGCTTGGTCTCACCGATATAGATCATCTGGCATCTGGAGCAGCGGATGCAGTAGATGAGGTTGGAGGAGGTGCAGGTGAACCTCTGTCGGACCTGGAAGGACTGCTTGGGTCCCTGAAAGGAGTGGAGGGGGGAGGTGAAGGGACAAGTGTTGCATTTCTTGCGGTTGCAAGGGAAAGTGCCCGGGGAAGGGGTAGAGTGGGAGGGGAGGGAAGAATGGACAAGGGAGTTGCGGAGGGAGCGGTCTTTGCGGAAGGCAGACAGGGGGGGAGATGGGAAGATGTGGCGGGTGGAGGGGTCACGTTGGAGGTGGCGAAACTGGCGGAGGATTATATGTTGTATTTGCCGGCTGGTGGGGTGAAAGGTGAGGACCAGGGGGACTCTGCCCTGTTTGCGAGTGGGGGAATGGGGAGCGAGGGCAGTGTTGCGGGGTATGGAGGAGACCCTGGTGCGAGCCTGTGGGGCAGGGAATCCCCGTTCTCTGAAGAATGAGGCCATTTGTGATGAGGCTTCAGGCCACTGCAGAGTCCAGTCTGCAGGTGAGGCGACAGCCGCAGGCTGCTGGAGGGCGGTGGAGTGTCGTGGGTCGGCGGACCCGAAGGTAGGAGTCCGCGGGCAGTGGAATCGGGGTCGGCGGGCGATGCGTTGGAGGTCCCGGTGGGCGGGTGGGTGGTCCGACCGGTGAGGCGGCGAGATGAGTGGGGCTTCAGGCCCACTGCAGAGTCCAGTCTGCAGGGGGCTTCAGGCCCACAGAGTATGACTTGAACATTGTCATACCTGGCCTGCTCTGTTTGAGTAGGTCATAAATGTAGAATGTAACATTATCTGCAGCCACTGCCATCCTGTCTAGCTGCAGCTTTTGCAATGTCTGCACTCATTGTGCTGATACCAGTGCCATGAGCATCACCACCTTCATGGTGATTTTGGCCAAAGTCAGAGATGTGACAGGGGTCCACTAACAAAGTAGCTTGAGGACCACACTTACATCCCAGATTGCCATATACCTGGGTTTAGGAGGACTGGAGTTAAAAATTCCTTTCATCAATCGAGAAATGAGAGGATGAGACCCAATAGGATGTTCTTCTGACCCCAATAAGTACAAAGACAATGCACTTCTAGCTGAATTGATCACACTATAACTCAACCCCTCATCGTAGTAGAGTGTGACAGAAACTCTAGAACATGCGAAATACCTGCCGTACAATATTCAATATTATTTTGTACACAGAAAACTTCCCATTTTTTTACATAAGAAATGTACTGCTTTTGAGTACTGATTCTCCAGGCTGCAGTGAGTATGTCCACAGTTTGCCCAGACAGTCCTCGCCCCAGATATGGCCATCTTAAAACCTGCAAATTAACAAATCAATATGGTTGTATAACAGATGCCGTTCGGCAGTTACCGTTTGCACCAGTAAATCCCTTTGTTTGGGAGCAACCATCAGGGGTTGTGTCATCATCCAATATCAAGGTAGTTGGTAGTTTAGTTTGGATGCGAATAAGTCGATATCTGACCTTCCATATTTGACAACTATATCATTGAATACATCCCGATTCAACATTCATTCTGCGTTGTCATGGAATTCTCGTGACCTGGTGTCTGCTGCTATATTGAATCTACCTGATAAATAGCTGAAAGCCAAATATTGATGTCAATACAACAGGTCCAGATTTGATTAGCCAGTTTGTCACAAGATACCGACTTGATTCCACCCATGTGATTAACATACGCCACTGCCGTGGTGTTGTCAATTTGAAGCTGAACATGGAGGTCACTTGTGTTAGAACAATAAGCCTTGAGTACATAAAAAACTCCCAAAGCTCTAAGTAGTTAATTCTCCATGTCTGCGGAAGCAATGCCTTTTCTCCATTCCATCTGCCTCCACAGCTGGGCTCATATCAGTGGCACCCCACCCTAGTGCACTGACATCAGTCTGTAAGACCATGGAAGGCTGTTCAAGCACTACTTTGCTGGAACTACTGGAGACATGGTGAATCCACCACTGCAGGTCTGTAACAGCATCACCGCTGATAGTGCAATGGCCCATACTGAACTGCCAGAAAAGCTACCACTAATTTTCTGAGCAGGCGGGCCACCTGTCTAATTGAAGGTTGTTGCTCCTTCAAAAGCTTAATGCAACCATCAATTAGCTCCACCCTTTTCTCCCTGGGCAGAGTCACTACCATGTGAATTGAATCAATTGTGAAACCCAGATAGTCAATTAATATTCTAGGAGCTGAAGTTAACCCATTAGGAAGTGCCTTGAATTGCCATAATTGATTCATCCAGGTAAATTTCAAATACTTTCTATCCTCCACTTTTTTGGTCGGGGAAATATTTGACACAAATTGATGGACTTGGTGAACCGACCTCTCATTACTCTTTTATTTACACAAATTTTCAAGTTCAGCCTGAACCTCCGTTACTTCTGTTTGTGAAAAATGGAGTGTTCTGCTAGGAACATGCTGGAGGGGCAAATCACCATTTGGATCGAACTCAATTCGAAACCCTTGAATAATACTCATGATAATGGATCTGAGGTAATTTGCTTCCATTCCTCATAGAACAGATGTAATCTACCCCCAACTTTCGGCTGTGTTGTACTTAATATGTTTCCATGGGAACCAGGCCCACCTACCTCCTTGGTAACTGGTGTGATCTGCTGTCCCCAGTTCCTGGCGGGAAGCCCCACGTTTGTCCGTGTTCCCGTCTGCGTCGACCGCCGGCTTGTTCCTGGTGTAGACCTGGAATCTCCACCTCTTCTGTTGGGATACCATCTCCTCACAGATTTGCCGACCATCGGTGTCTTGATCAAGCCTACCGTTTTTGATTCGTCATCCAACTCCTTCACTCATTTCACAAGGTCCTCCCCAAAGAGTAAGTTGGGTGGTTGCACGTTGCTGGGCGTGCAGAGCGCTGCAAACTTAGGGTTGATGGAGGGCCGAATGGCACTCTTCCTGAGACAATTGATCTCAAAATGGTTGCTGCACAGCAATCCTAGTGCCTCTTGATGCGTCCCCAACACATGCTTCCGATTCATTGTTCTAGCAAACGCTGTGATTCCTGAACCCAGCAGCTTTAGGATACTCTGCAGCTTTATTTCCTGGGCACGCATGCCCATCTGACCCCATATCACCTGGTTCACTGCAGGTACCTTTACCAATACGTAGTTGCTCAGGGTCTCGTGCTTTTTGGCGGTCTCGTCCATCATGAGCTCCTGGAGCTGATGGGATACCATATAATTTATTGTGGAGACCAGCTCTTCTCCCAGTGGCTCTCCTGACTCTGCCCGGAAAGCGAATCGTGCTGCCAGAGATGGAACACCTAGCAGCTGCCGTTCTTCGCTTGGATCGACCTCACCGTCAGAGTCGGGGTCAGAACTCAGCTGACCCATTGCACGCGCCTCATCAATGAGGGCGCTATCGAGCAGCCCTCTATTAGATGCTGCTGGCGCGGCCTCGTCTCCAGCCTGGCACCGACACTCCTCCTGGAGTGTGCCCTGCAGGAGCACCCTGTGCAACAGGTGTTCCATTTGGGATAACCGTTCAAAAACGGTATCCAGCCCCGGAGGGGAATACTCCCGACCCGACTCCCCCGATTCCATGGGCCTGACAGACTTGTGCATTGCCTTACGCCGACTGCCGCTGGCTCCGTGCTTTGCAGCACCAAGTCTGCAGTCGTCCCGCTCCCAGCCGGCGACTGTGCAGGGGTACGTAGCAGCTGTTCACAGACCGCACTCCAGTGGCTGTCTACAAATTTTCCTCCGGCTCGCCTCTTCCCCTTGCCCATCTTGTCCATGGTGCTACCTAAGAGAAACAACACGGCACAACAGCAAAATGGACCCGAACTCCGGCTAAGTTTTTCCCACTTACCTGGAGTCCAAATACTTACTTCTGGAAGAGCTCTGTCCTCCCAGCCTTCCTGCGCCTATGCAGCTGACGTAATGGCGCGCATGCGCACTGGCGGGACTTCACGGAATCGCTCACATGACTCCGAAATAAAATTCTGAGGCAGTGACCTCTGGTCCTAGACTCTCCCACTAATGGAAACATCCTCTCCCCATCCACTCTATCCAAGCCTTTCACTAATGATGATTATGTACATTCCCAGAAAGGGATGTTGATTAAATCCCTCATTAAGGGCTGCTGATTAAGGCTGTTTCTCCTGTGATTATAGACAGATCATTAGGCTGAATAAGGTATTGATTGATGACCCCAGATACAGAAGTGATAACAAGCAGATTCACAAATTGCAGGAAGTCACGGTGATGTCCCACGAGGATCTGAGCTGGGACTGCAAGAATTAAGCCGGTGTTTAGTTGCTGTTTTCAAAGAAACTTTCAGCATGTCATTATCTGAGCTCCCCGAGATCTCTCGGAATACCAACCTGGGCAGTAAATAACCAAGGAGATGGCATTGGTAAAAAAAAAGATTGTTTACCAACACTCCCTTGTGGCCGAGACCCTTTTTCAGACTCTGAAGAAATATTTCGACCTGAAATGTCACCCAGCATTTTGTGTCCATCTTCAGTATAAACGAGCATTCGCAGATCCTTCCTACGCTCTATTGTGGTTACTTCATTTATCTATTTTTTTCATGCAGGATTTAGTCAACCTTGTTGGAATTGGCTGTACATCATTGCTCCTTCAACGTGTTAACACAAAAGTTTATTTTTGGGGAAAAAATTAATAATAGATTAGAAATATGTAACAATTTCAGCGAGCATCTATGGGCAGCTAAAGCTGGTGATGACAAGTTCAATTTGTCTTTCACAGTCAGAACTGAGTGACACGGTGGCACGGCAGTAGAGCTACTGCCTTACAGCGCCAGAGACCCGGGTTCAATCCTGACGGGCGCTGTCTGTACGGAGTTCACCCTGACGGGCGCTGTCTGTACGGAGTTCACCCTGTGACCGCATGGGTTTTCACCGAGATCTTTGATTTCCTCCCACACTCCAAAGGCATACAGGTTTGTAGGTTAATTGGCTTGGTGTCAATGTGTGGGCATCGCCTGTCGGTGCAGACTCGGTGGGCCGAAGGGCCTGTTTCTGTGCAGGATCTCTAAACTAAACTAAAAAGATAACTTCTCAGTTGGTAACAATAATGGAACTTGCTTTAGGTGCTTTCTCTGTTGCAAAAGTATGAATTATTCTATTTATTACAGTGAGCGAGGTGTTACATTCACATCTCTCGGTTTAGTCCATTTTCAATGCTCCCACTTGCAGCGTTCCTGTACATTCTAATGGCAGGTTGGCAGTATTGTTTTTGTGAGGGGCCACCTTCTTTTCTCAATTATACTGCAATGAGTCTCTGTTGTTTTCTCAAAACTGTACTTTCCCAATATCTATAATGATAGGCATGGAGCTCAGCTTATGTTAAAATTGCAACTCCCTTCTTTCCACCGAACACCAATCGATGTCAGCATTCCTATACAGACTTTTAAAGGAAAGTTTATTTGGCGTGAAGAGATATGACAAATAAACAGATATCACTGGGTTCCTCACTGTGGTCGATATTCAATGATATTCAACTACGAGGCAAAAAAAAAAATGAAGATAGAAACTATAATTTACTGAACCATCCTATCACCCAGTTCCTTTCTCGTCCTCCACTTGGTCCATCTGCCTGTCTACCACCCCTCCCTACACCATGGTACCCATTCTCACCCTGCCAACCTGTCATACTCCCAATGAAAATAGTTGTTAAGAAAAGTAAAGAAAAATAATAATAAAATAAAATAAATATAAAGATTTTTCCACTGATCTGTGTTATAAATGTTATTTCAATATGAATCTAATCATTTTTTATATTCAACATCGCCAAATTTGTGCAGCTCCGCCGCAAATACAGGGAGAGATGAAAGGTGAGGCAGCGACGAGCTGAGCCTCCCCCCTGACTGCGCAACCCCTCAGAAACTGCATGGAGCGTGAGCAATAAGCGTGTGCCTGTTACTATCTCTCTGTATGTCACCAATGTAATGTTTGTAAACCTCTTCATTACATGTCCTCGCCTTCCATTGTCCAGGTAGCTTATTTCACATATAAATATATTAAATTTAGGCTCACTCGTCTCATCATAAAACTGCAATGAAAAAACACCACAGGAGGCAGCAATCACATCTGCCTCACTGAGGGGGCGTGTCTTGAGCCCAGTGGAGGAAGAGCGAGCGTCAATTACGTAGGCTCTGCGCACGTAATTGACGCTACCTCACTCTCCCTCCACGTTAGCGAGCTTCAGCAGCTGCAGCAGCTGCAGCGCAGCACTGGATTCCACCGCTGACAGCGCGTACTTTCCAGCAGCTGGGGCGCTGACTGGTAGGTATATTTGTTTATTTGTAGCGGCCGATTCGGAGGCTCTGGGCCACTGAGAGCTCCCAATTGGGCACCGCGCCTAAGGGACCCCCGCGCTAGAGTAATGTACTCTCGGCTCAGGTAGATCTACGCTGGGTGGAGGGGGGAGAGAGGGGTGGACAGAGGGTGGAGGGGGAAGCAATGGGTAGACGGGGAGGGGGGTATGAGGGGAATGGAGAAGAGGGGGAGGTGGGTCGTTACCTCACGGTCCCGGGGCAATGCTCCCACCCTCGAGTCGCCGTGCTTCACGCACACAGCTATGGCTCCACCCTTCTCTCTGCCCGGGGAGATGCGGTGATCAATACAGGGAGGGCCGGGCCACTGATACTAGCCAGTGCCTCCCCAGCCATTGACCTCACCGCACGTCACTGCCACAATCTCCTCCAATTGCCGCTGAGTTCCTCCAGCAGTTAGACAATAGACAATAGTCAATAGGTGCAGGAGTAGGCCATTCAGCCCTTTGAGCCAGCACCGCCATTCAATAAGATCATGGCTGATCACCCCCCATCCCCGTTCCTGACTTCTCCCCATACCCCCTGACTCCACTATCTTTAAGAGCCCTATCAAACTCTCTCTTGAAAGTATCCAGAAAACTGGCCTCCACCACCCTCTGAGGCAGTGAATTCCACAGACTCAAAACTCTGTGTGAAAACAGCATGAATCCATGATCTCTACTTCAGTTATGCATTATTATAATTACACAACCATAATGTCTCATAGAGTCTTAGTCATTCAGCATGGAAACAGAGTGCCCGGCCCAACTTGCCCATGGTGACCACGATAACCAAACTACACTGATCCCAGCTGCATGCATATGGCCCATATCCCCCTAAACCTTTCCTATCTATGTACCTGTCCGAATGTCTTTCATATGTTGTTATTGTACCTGCCCCAACTACCTCCGTTGGCAGCTCATTCCCTATACCTACCACTTGCTTCTCAGGCACCTATTATAGCGTTCCCCTCTCACCTTAAACTTATTTCCTCTGGTTCTTTACTCCTCAACTCTGGGTAAAAGACTGTACATTTACCATATCTATTCCCCTCATGATCTTACACACATCTATAAGATCACCCCTCATCCTCCTGCGCTCCAAGGACTAAAATTCCAGTCTGTCCAACCTTTAACCATATAAACCATATAACAATTACAGCACGGAAACAGGCCATCTCGGCCCTTCTAGTCCGTGCTGAACACTTACTCTCACCTAGTCCCGTCTACCTGCACTCATACCATAACCCTCCATATACCTATCAAATTTATTTTTAAACGATAAAATCGAACCTGCATCCACCACTTCCACTGGAAGCTCCTTCCACACAGCTCCCACTCTCTGAGTAAAGAAGATCCCCCTCATGTTACCCCTAAACATTTGTCCCTTAATTCTCAAATCATGTCCTCTTGTTTGAATCTTCCCTACTCTCAATGGAAAACGCTTATCCACGTCAACTCTGTCTATCCCTCTCATAATTTTAAAGACCTCTATCAAGTCCCCCTTTAACCTTCTGCGATCCAAAGAATAAATACCTATCTTGTTCAACCTTTCTCTGTAACCTAGGTGTTGAAACCCAGGCAACATTCTAGAAAATCTCCTCTGTACTCTCTCTATTTTGTTGACATCTTTCCTGTAATTTGGCGACCAGAATTGTACAGCATATTTCAGAATTGTCCTCACCAATGCCTTGTACAATATTAACATTACATCCCAACTTCTATACTCAATGCTCTGATTTATAAAGGCCAGCACACCAAAAGCTTTCTTTGCCACCCTATCTACATGAGATTCCACCTTCAGGGAACTATGCACTGTTATTCCTAGATCCCTCTGTTCTACTGCATTCCTCAATTCGCTACCATTTACCATGTACATCCTATTTTGATTTGTCCTACCAAGATGTAGCACCTCACACTTATCAGCATTAAATTCCATCTGCCATCTTTCAGCCCACCCTTCCAAATGGCCTAAATCTCTCTGTAGACTTTACCTATTGCTTAGGCCCTCAACTCCTGGCAACATCCTCTTAATTCTTCTCTGCACTCATTCCATCTGCATGACATCTTTCCTATAGGGGGGAACATTGAAATTTACCAAATAGTGAGGCCTGGTTAGAATGGATATGGAGAGCATGTTTTCACCGTGGATTGTCACCTTGTCGTGGTGGAGAAGCTTGTGTGGACCTGAGATCCTGAGAGCGATGCCGTCTGGAGCTATGTTCCTGGTAGGGCCACCCATGGCAGTAAGGTGGAGGTCTCTAACAAAGAGCAATCCAACCAAGACCTCAACGGTGGAACAGGTGGAGGACGATGGCTGGCCTTAGTGAAGCGTCACAACGGCTGGGAAGGCAGATGAAGGCTGCAGCAGAAAAGGATCTCCGGTCATCTTGGACACCATACCACTGGATTCCGACCCAGATCCGTCAAGGACTGTGGGGCGGCTGTCTGTGCACCAGTCTCCCCACATTAAACAAAGTCACGCACAGGCGTCCTCCATATAGGGAATAGCACCCTGGAGACACCCATGGTCAGCCATGACCAAAGGGGGCCTAAGATGAAGGAGAGGATGTTTCCACTAGTGGTTGAGTCCAGGACCAGAGGCCATAGCCTCAGAGTTAAAGGATGTTCCTTTAAGAAGGAGGATGAGGACGAATTTCTTTAGTCAGAGGGTGGTGAATCTGTGGAATTCATTGCCACAGAGGGCAGTGGAGGCCCTCAATGGATATTCATAAGGCAGAGATAGATGGATTAGTATGGGTGTCAGTGGCTTTGGGCAGGAGGCAGGAGAATGGGGTTAAGAAGCGTGAGTTGATTGAAGGGTGGAGTAGACTTGATGGGCTGAATGACCTAAATCTGCTCCTATCCCTTATGAACCTAAGAGCTTGTAAGCAGAGTGACCAAAACCGAACACAATACTCCAAATGTGGCCTCACCAAAGTCTTATTCAATTATAACCTCATACCCCAACTTCTATATTCCCTGAATGATAAAGGACAATGTGGCAAAGGGCTTCTTGACCATCCTATGTATCTGTGATGCCACTATCAAGGATCTATGTACCTGCACTCCGAGATTCCTCTACTTAACAGCACTTGCCATGGCTCTACCACTCATTGTGAAGGTCCTGCCCTGGTTTGACATCCCAAAATGTAACACCTCATCTCCTGCTCTAAATCAGCGATACTCAAAGAAAAATGATTATTGGTGTTGAATCAGATGGTGTTACTTGGGAGAGGCACTGCACACATAGGCCTGGGCACCCTGTTGTTCAAAACAACATCAGATATATTATTGACCAAAAGCAGACTGCCAGAGGAATAAGTAGGTCGGGCAGCATTTTGGGATAGTACAGATGACGTTTTGGGTCTGGAACCTTGTTCAGACACCTTCAGCATTTGCTCAAGATCCCAGCACCTACAGACTCTTATATCTCCAGATATGTCTTGAAAGTGAAGATGGCTGGGGGTTAGGCCCATTAAGAGAAAAAAAAGATGAGAGGTCTAATCCCCAATCCTTTCCACTCATCACTTTAATTACATGTTTCATGTATTTTGTATTTTTATGACTGTTGTCAGATCAATTTCCCTCCTGCAATAAATAAAGTTTTATCGTATCGTACTGTATTGTATCACATCATAATCTGTAGCATGCAGGAATCATGGAGACAGAATCATGGAGAAATCACAGAACACAGGAATGTCCCCTCCTGCCCACCACAACCATGTCCACCTTTTAGCCCATCTATTCTAATCTCACGTTAGGACCGTGTTTCTTCATGCTCTGCCCATTGAAGTGTCTGGATAAATGTCCTTCAGACAGAGTGATTGCATCTTATTCTGCCACTGCTGCTCATAGCGAATTACAGATATTCTGGATGCTCACCCATTTGTGATGCAGACCAGCAATTCCTGCACACTAACACTATCCTACATAAACTAGGACAATTCACAATTTTACCAAAGCCAATTATCCTGCAAACCAATTTATAGGTTGATAGCCTTTGATAAGCCTTTACTGTTATCAGGCAACTGAATCATCCTACCACAACCAGAGAGCAGTGCTAAACTACTATCTAACTCTTTGGTGACCCTTGGACTATCCTTGATCGGACTTTGCTGGTTTTATCTTGCACTAAACATTATTCCCTTATCATGTATCTATAATGTTGCTATTTCATAAGCTCTGCTCCCCCAAGATATGACTTAATTTGCAAAGTGAGTTACTTCCAACATTTCACCAAGGATACTGTTCACATCAGAAGAACAGAAAACTAATAGTTAGAAATTTGAAATGGAAACAGAGCAACATTTGTATATGAATGCAGTAGATTCATTGACTTGTTTGCTAATGACACATATTTGATGGTGGAGAAGGGTCAGGACCAATCTGAGTTAGACCAGGCAACTTTGGAAAAGGAGAGATGGAACTAATCTTCTCTGTACCCCTCAGATTCCTATTAAATCTTTCCCCCTTCACCTTAAACTTGGGTCCACTGGTCCTCAATTCACCTTCTCTGGGCAAGAGAATCTGTGCATCCACCCGATCTATTCCTCTCATGATTTTATATACCTCTATAAGATCACTCCCCATCCTCATACACTCCAGAAAATAGAGTCCTAGCCTACACAACCTCTCCCTATATCTCAGATCCTCTAGTCCTGGCAACATCCTCATAAATCTTCTCTGTACCCTTTCCAGCTTGACTACATCTTTCCTACAACATGGTGCCCAGAATTGAAAACAATACTCTAAATGTGGCCTCACCAACATCTTATACTTAAAACTCTGACCGATGAGAGCATAGATAACATTTATTTATAACTTGTTTTTACTTTTGAAATGTAGGTACAAATTGTTGGGGATTCAGATGACTTCATGTCAATCGCAGGCACAGCCACCAGATGCAATCTCTGTAAGTCAAAGTAACTGCATCCACAACTCACCCACCCACCCCAACCCCTCCCCTCTTTCAACTCACAAAGGGGACACCCTATTTGATTCACGTCATTTTGTTTTCATATTCTGTTGTGCTGCAAGTACAAATTTCATTGCTGCTAAAATTTTGCACACTAAAACATTTTTCTCGTTTATTATGTTGTTTACAGTGTACTATATTTACATATTCTGTTGTGCTGTTGCAAGTAAGAATTTCATTGTTCTATCTGGGACATCTATATAACTAAAAGTCTAATCTTGACCACTACTCGTCTGCACTGTATATTGGTTTTAGAAAAAAAACACTACCATATAACGCTACGATTTTTGGCCATCTTACTCACAGTCCTCCACCACTGAGGCAGTTATGAGGATTTTTCCGATCGATAAAAAGTTAAAAAGTTATGAATGTTTAAAAAATCTTAAGATCAGCTGATTGGTCCTCTTGCCTGTCAATCATGATGATGAAGGTAATGCCCCTTCCAGGGGGGTCACGACTATAAAACCCCGGATGCCTGGACATGAGTCAGTCACCCTGGAAGATCGTGAGGGAGAGGCCACAACTGTGATTCTGCTGTGAGTCAACTGAACTGTGAGTCTACTGAACTGTGAGCCTGCAATGTACTTGCAATAAATGATTTGTTAGCGCTTACTGAGAATAAAATGAGTTGTTTGGCCTGCCTAATGCTTGAAACTGAAATGTCAATGGATATGAAATGAAAATGAGATGAGTTGTTTGGCCTGCCATGTGCTTGAAACTGAAATGGCAATGGCAATGAAATGAACTGAAAATGAGATGAGTTGTTTGGCCTGCCCTGTGCTTGAAACTGAAATGGCAATGGAAATGAAATGAAAATTAGATTAGTTGTTTGGCCTGCCCTTTGCTTGAAACTGAAATGGCAATGGAAATGAAATGAAATGAAATTGAGATGAGTTGTTTGGCCTGCACTGTGCTTGAAACTGAAATGGCAATGGAAATGAAATGAAATGAAATGAAAATGAGATGAGTTGTTTGGCCTGCAATGTGCTTGAAACTGAAATGGCAATGGAAATGAAATTAAATGAAATTGAGATGTTTGGCCTGCCCTGTGCTTGAAACTGAAATGGCAATGGAAATTAAATGAAATGAGTTGTTTGGCCTGCCTGAAACCACTCATTTCGGCCCACATGGCCCCAATTAGCCGAGAAACCAGTCCCTTTTGCCCAAAATGCCCATATTAGCCCAGGAAGAGCATTTTGGCCCAAAAGGCCCGTGCCAGGCCAGGAAAAGGCCGGAAAAAGTGCCTTTCACTATTTCACTCAGATTTTTTTTAAAGATTCCCTTCAGCCCATCAGGCCTGTACTAGCCCAGGAGGAGTCCCTTTGGCCCATCAGTAAGTATTCTCCCTGCAAGTATTAATCCTCACCCCAGTATTTTTCTCCCTCCCTTCATTGGCTCCCTGTGAGATCCAGGCCAGGATAGACTTTCCTCCTTCATTGCTGTGATCTGCAGAAATAGATGAAAAATGTGTAAAATTGATTCTCTACCCTCTCACCCTTCTCTCTCTCAATGACTCTCACCTGTTTTGGGCAGAATTTCTGGCAGTTTCTGAGCTGCCAGCCCACCAGCCCTGAGTAACTGAGCTGCCAACCCACCAGCCCTGAGTGACTGAGCTGCCAGCCCACCAGCACTGAGTGACTGAGCTGCCAGCCCACCAGGCCTGAGTGACTGAGCTGCCATCCCATCAAGCCTGAGTGACTGAGCTGCCAACCCACCAGGCCTGCGTGACTGAGCTGCCAGCCCACCACGCCTGAGTGACTGAACTGCCAGCCCACCAGGCCTGAGTGACTGACCTGCCAGCCCACCAGGCCTGAGCTGCCAGTCCACCAGGCCTGAGTGACTGAGCTGCCAGCCCACCAGGCCTGAGTGACTGAGCTGCCAGCCCAAGAATCGATTCAGCCCACAATGCCCATACTAGCCCTCTGGAAACCAGTCCCTTCAGCCCACAACAGCCATACTAGCACTCCAGAAAGCCCCCCCCCCCACCCCTCCCCCCCAGCCACCAATATTGAAATTGGTGGAGAGGTGGAATATTGTGTTGGGGGACCAGCCCTCCCAATGGGTCTCACTTAGTCTAGTATGACAATAAAACACTCTTGACTCTTGACTCTCTCTTCCTTGACGTTTGTCCAGTTGCATGGATTGACAAGTACCAGGCATTGAATATGAAAAAAAAAGCTGTTACATTAAAAAAAAGATATACATTTGTATGATGTCATAAGGTCATAAGGTCATGTGATAGGAGCAGAATTGGGCCATTTGGTTCATCAAGTCTACCATGGGTGATCTATCTCTCCCTCCTAACCCCATTTTCCTGCCTTCTCCCCATTACTCCTGACACCCATACTAATCAAGAATCTATCTATCTATGCCTTTAAATTATCCATTGATGGCCTCCACAACCTTCTGTGGCAATGAATTCCACAGATTCACCACGCCCTGACAAAAGAAATTTCTCCTCATCCCCTTCCTAAAGGAACGTTCTTTAATTCTGAGACTATGACCTCCAGTCCTAGACTCTACCACTAGTGGAAACATCCTCTCCACATCCACTCTATCCAAGCCTTTCACTATTCAATGCGTTTCAATGAGGTGTGCGGTGTTAGACTTTAATAGACCCGGTTTCTTGTGGTGTGATGGATTTTACTCTGTAAAACATTTGAGTTTGTTGAGTAGCTGTGCAGATGCGATTTTTGGCCGATAGACCTTTTGTACCTTGAAGACAGTTGAGGCAGATGAAAAATCACTGCTTTGCTCATTAATCAATATCTAGACACAATAATCGATAGATCAAACCGTAAGCCTAATAGATGGGACATAGAGCTCCAAACAGCGCTTATTGCAAATAAATTCGAAAAGGGACTAATGGAAACAAGATATAAGTCAGCAATTATTCATCCTGTCTGAATCCGGTACCTCATCGTGACTACAGAGCAAAGCTTCAATTGGAGCTCACGGCAGGCGCTGTCATTTATCATGCTTAAAAAAATTGAAATTTAAAGGTCTGTATCTCCGAAACACAGAAAACAATTACCATTGAATTTTAATAGTAGTTTAATTTATTGAATCAGAAATGATGGATGGCAAAGGGAAGTAACTTTCGTACGTGGCAGCCTCTCAGGCAAGATATGAGAGGTGTTAACTGTGAATGCGGTGCCTGAGGATAGGATGGCAGTGATTGTGGAAGTTTTCACTGGAAGCAGATTCCTAAGTGAATTGAGTAGGAATGAACTGCAGATGCTGGTTTATACCGAAGATAGACACAAAAAGCTGGAGTAACCCAGCTGGTCAGGCAGCATCTCTGGAAAGAAGGAAGAGGTGGCGGTTCCGGTTGAGACCCTTCTTTAGACTGGAGACATTTAGACTGAAGAATGTCTCAACCTGAAACGTCACCCATTCCTTCTATCCAGAGATGCTGCCTGTCCCGCTGAGTTACTCCAGCATTTTGTGTCTATCTTCAGTGTAAACCAGCATCTGTAGTTCCTTTCTACACAAGGTGATGAGGAGGGTAGTGCAGTGGATGTTGTCCACTTGGATAAAGTCCCCTTTGCTCTGCTGATCCAGTAAGAACCACCCCGACACGGGAGTTTCGATCACCGCGACGGGGCCTATGGAGAACAAAGAGGAAGAAGTTTGAACAATATTGCCTTCCATCACAGTGAGGAATGTGGAATCCACTGTGATGGATGTTTATGTTAACTTTGATGTGGTGGTGTGTAACTCAAATTTCACTGTACCTTAATTCGTACGTGTGACAATAAACTGACCTTGAAACCTTGAAACCTTGAACCTAGACCCACTATAATTTCCCAACCGTCACAACAGATCAATGAAGGATGTTATCTCGCTGGCTCTCCACTCTACACTGGACCACTTTGACAATAAGAACATATAAACGTCAGGCTGTTGTTCATCGACTACAGCTCAACATTCAATACTATCATCTCCTCAAAACCCACTACCAAGCTCAGGAAACTGGGTCTCTGCACATCCCTTTGCATCTGAATCCTTGACTTCCTCATCAACAGACAATAATCGGTAGCAATTTGCAAAATGCTTTCTCCTTGATAAGCAGCAACACATGGGCCCCTCAAGGCAGTGTGCTCAGTCCCCATCTCGACTCACTCTCTATCCATGATATGGCAGCGGATATAGTTCCAACTCATCTTTAAATTCACAGACAACACCACTGCTGTTGGATGAATTACAGTAATGATGAGTTACCATAATGAGGAGGGAGATTCGGTCATCAAATTGAATGGTGCCAGAACAACAACCTTGCGTAAGACAAAGGAGCTGATTGTTGAATGTAGAAGAGGAAGACAAAGTCTCCATGGACTTGTCACCAACAACTTCAAGTTTCAGGGCATGCATATCTGTGAAGATCTTAGCACATAATGAAAGCCCTTCAACGCTTCTACTTCCTTAGAAGCTTGAGGAGATTCAGCATGTTGACCAATACACTGTACTCCTCTACAGGTGTACAGTGGAGAGCATATTGACTGGCTGCATCACTGCCTGGTTCGGCAGCTTGAATACCCAGAAATAAAGGTGATTGCAAGAAAGTGGTGGAATCCGCCCAGCCCATCACAGGTACTGACCTTCAAACCATCGAAGGAATCTTCAGGAGGATCCTCACCACCCTGGCCACACTTGCATTTCATTCCTGCCATCAGGAAGAAGGTACAGGAGTCTGAAAACAATGACCTCCAGGTTCAGTTTCCCAACAACCGGTGTTAAGATGGAAAGAGTACAGTGGAGATTTACATGAATATCGGCAGGACTTAAGGACCTGAGCTGCAGGGAGAAGTTGCGCAGGCTAGGACTCTATTCTTTGGAGTGCAGGAGAGTGAGGGGTGATCTTATAGAGGTCTATAAGGTCATGAGGGGAATAGAGAGGTTAGATCAACAGGTCGTCTACCCAGTGTAGGGAAATCAAGATCCAGATTTAAGGTGAGAGAATAAAGATACATGATCCATATCCCTCTATTCCTAGCCCTTCCATGTGCCTATCTAATGACCCCGAAGAAGGGTCTCGACCCGAAACGTCACCCATTCCTTCTATCCAGAGACGCTGCTTTTCCCGCTGAGTTACTCCAGCATTTTTGTGTCTACGATTTAAACCAGCATCTGCAGTTCTTTCCTACACGTCAGAAGTAACCACTTTGCTGCAGAGCGCATTTCTGTGAATGGGAACAGTGATCCATAAATAGGTGAAAGTGAACTGCCCTAACCTCTCAGTGCCAGTTTCCATCCAAACATCGGGTGCACTGTGTGTGGAGTTTGCATGTTTTCCCTCTGACCTTGTCGGTTTCTACAGGGCCCTAGTTTCCACCAGCATCTCACAGACTTGCCGGTTGCTAGGTTAATTGTTGCCCTTAGTTTGCAGGGGAGAGGTAGAACCTGAGGATAGTCGATGCGGATATTTCGAGAATAAATTACGGCACTTGTGTATGATTAGCACAAATTGTTGTTTGCTGGTCAGCATGGACTCAATGTGAGGTGAAGGGCCTGTTTACATGCCTTATGCACTCTGTGAATTCAGAACAAGTTTTTGCTTTGTTTCAGATATAGTGCTTTCACTTTGTACATGTAGATTTGCAATTAGATTTGGCTCAGTGGTAGCGCATGTACAGTACATCTGAGAGAGAATCTTCTGAGTTCAAGCCCTGGTCCACAGACATGTACGGTAATAAGGGTGAATACTCCACCAGTGCTGAAGGAGTCCTGCGCTCTCAATCTCTTCTGATGTCTATGGGTTAAAATATTATATGATGGTAGAAATTAGTCCTTAATGGCATGAACCGAAGGCATCCCTGTTAGAACATACTTAGAACGGTACAGCACAAGATCAAGTATTTTGGCCCACAATGTCTGTGCCAAACATGATGCAACTTATCTACCTGTACGTAACCCGTATCCCTCCATTCCCCACATGTCTTATGCCTATCCAAAAGGCTTTTAAATGTCAGTAATACATCTGCTTCAACCATCACACTGGCAGCGCGTTCCAGGCGCCTACCGCCCTCTGTGTAAGAAACTGCCTGCACAACCCCTTTACATTTCGTTTCTCTCACCTTCAAGCTGCATCCACTCATTTTTGATATTTCCATTCAGGTAAAACAATTCTGACAGTTTACCCTACCTATGCCTCTCGTCATTTTATATACTTCTATCAGGTCCCCCCGCAACCTCCAGGATTCCAGAGAAAACAATCCACTTCTCCCCACCATGTGCCCTATAGCTAATATCTAATCAAGGCGGTATGCCTACTTTGAAGAAATCATCCTGGTGTCACGGGTAGAAAAGGTGGTCAAGAAGGCTTTCAGCGCATTGGCCTTCACCAGTTAGGGTTTAGAGTATAGAAGTTGAGAAATTACTTATCATACAACTGTACAGGGCACTGGTGAGGCCACTGCTGGAGTATTGTGTTCAGATTTGATCACCTTGCTTCAGGAAAGATATTGTTAAACTGCAGAGAGTGTAGAGAATATTCACGAGGGTGTTGACAGGACTTGAGGGATTGAGCTATATAGGAGAGGTTGGTGTATATGATCACAAAGGGAACAGATGGGATAAGTATATAGAGTCACTTTCTCATAGGAAGGGAATCAAGAACCAGAAGGGGGGATCCCATGGAAACATATAAAATTATAAAAGGACTGGACAAGCTAGATGCAGGAAAAATGTTCCCAATGTTGGGCGAGTCCAGAACCAGGGGCCACAGTCTTAGAATAAAGGGGAGGCCATTTAAGACTGAGGTGAGAAAAAACTTTTTCACCCAGAGAGTTGTGAATTTGTGGAATTCCCTGCCGCAGAGGGCAGGGGAGGCCAAATCACTGGATGGATTTAAGAGATAGATAGAGCTCCAGGGGTTAGTGGAATCAAGGGATATGGGGAGGAGGCAGGCACAGGTTATTGATTGGGGACGATCCGTCATGATCCCAATGTATGGTGGTGCGGGCTCAAGGGGCCGAATGGCCTCCTCCTGCACCTATTTTCTATGTTTCTAAGTCCGAGGTTCAAGGTGAGAGGGGAAGATTTAATAATAATCTGAGGGACAACTTTTTCACACAGATACTGGGTATATAGAATGAACTGCTGGAGCAGGTAGCTGAGGTAGAAACCATAACATTTAAAATGCATTTGTACAGTTACATGGATAGGAAGGTTTTTGAGGGACATGTACCGAACTCAGGCTGATGGGACTAATGTCATTGGGGCGTATTGGCCGGCATGTGCAAGTTGGGCCAAAGGGTCTGTTTCCAGTAAGTCTGAATGACCTTATTTCTTATCACCTTATTTAAAACTAATCCATCCCTTTTATTGAAGGGAAAAAAATGGCCCTACCTAACAGTAAAAGTTTCTCAAAAAGGTGACACAAGGAGAAAAGTGGATTGTTTTCTCTAGAATACTGGAGGTTGCAGAGGGACCTGATAGAAGTAAATAAAATTATGAGAGACATAAATAGGGGAAACCGCCAGAATCGTTTTCCCAGGGCTTCCAGTGTGAAGGAAAAATGCTTGCATTGGTGAAATTATCATTGGCAAGGAGATCAGAGGTCCAGCTTAGATCAGCCACATGAGCTCTATATAGTTTCTGGCTTTCTTGGAGCTGCTTCCTCTCCCAGTGAAATTGCAAAATTAGGAATAAATCCTTGGTTTTACTTCGGAGTCACGTGAGTGATTCCGCGAAGAAACCCGTTCAGGCCGCATGCGCGTCAGTACGTCAGCCGCACTGGCGCAAGCACCAGGCATGCAGGAGAGTGCACCTGCCAGCGGTAAATTAAACCTAGAGGTAAGTTCGTTTTTACTTACCAGGTTTTTTCAGGCAGGAGCTTCTCTTCACAGAGGTTTTCCTGCCAGTTTCGCAGCCCGACGAGTGTACCGGTTATGGACTGTGGGGAAACCCAGTCCGACTGCGGTAGCGGCTAACCGGTAAAAAGATCGGGTTACGAGATAAGGAGCTGCTAACAAGGCAGTCAGCGGCTCCCAGCCTGCGGGGAATGCGGTGGAACGGCAAGAAATTCAAGCCAGAGTTGCTGACAGTGCAGTCAGCTGCTCCCAGCCTGCGGGGATGCCGTGGAATGGAAAGGAATTAACGCCAGAGTCACTGACAGTGCGGTCAGTGGCTCACGGATGTTGGTCCCCAGGCAAGGAATGAAATGGGACTCCTTCAGCCCTATTTGGACTCAGGTGAGTCGGGCTACAAAGGGTTTCTCTTAATAATAAAATTTATGTATGTTATAGTGTTTTCTTAAAGTTAAAGGCTAAAGGCAAAGTTAAAGTCATAAAATGTTATTGTCAGATTTCTCTGACAATGTAATCCTTGTTGTTTAGCACAAGTTGCTGTGAATTGTTTTAACCCTTCACAGGTAAAGTTCACATCCTGAACAAAAAAGGCGCCAGCAGTATCTAGTAGAGAACTGTTTGATAGTACCTTCATAGATGAGGATTAGTTCGGACACCAACTCTGATGGTAGGGTGAGACAGAAGTTCCACCTCCGCAGGCCGGACCAGCAGCTCCAGTTACAGAGCTGCTACAGGTCTCCCTCTTGGAGGCAGAGACCAAGATGGGTCAGTATCCAGCTGACGCTGAGTCTCAGGGTATGGCCGTGGGGCATACCCCAAGGGATAAAGGGCACGTGTCAGAGGTACCTTTTTCCTGACAACAAAGTTGCCATTCCAGCAGAATATTCTATTTGGGAATAGGTCCAATGGGTTCTTATCTTTATAGGTATCCTGCGACCTGCGGCAGCGCCTGTTAGGGCTGCCTACGAATCGCCCTCTTTGAGGAGGGAAGAGCAAAAGGTCAAGATATAACTGACTCAGGCTCTAAAGAAGTCAATAGAACATACTGAAGCACATATGTGCCGGCAGTGAACATCGCCAACAGGGGGATGTGAGAGCCAGCCGCTGAATCTGTTATTCAGGTGGGCCTATTCAACAGGGGAAGAAAACCCGGCAGATGAATCAATTAGGCCAATGGCGGGCAAAAGTCATTGTTTCAGAACGCACCCCAGGCGCTCATCGGCAGTAAGCGGTTCACTGGAGCTGGGGGCAGCATGATAGCTCGGAAATACCATGCACCTTACCAACCCAACACAACAAAATGGGTCTAGCACTTCCAAAATATGGGTCGTGCACCGTTCACAAGTGGTAATATTTACATTTGTTTTGTGCAACACACAAAGGGTAAAAACATCTGGTTGAGGCACAGTCATAGCATTCCAAGCAAGTTTGGATTATGGCCAGGGTTATTTTTTAAAGTTAAGGTTCCGAAATTGGGCAAAAGTTCTCATACAAACCACCCATGGAATAAGGCAGGAGTGGCATGTTATTATGAAGAATGGAGAGTGTCGGGCATATGAACTTCTGAATATGAAAACTTATTTTTCCTGACTAACAACAGATTCATAAGGGTCAAAGATCCATGCTATGCAAATCCATTACAGAGGTTATCAAAGAAAATATAACTGTACTAATAACAGTGAAGCTTTGCGGACTGGGATAAACTGTTAATTGGTCATTGGGATTTACCTTTAATTATTATTAGCCTTGACTCCGCCCTGTGGCAAGAGATTGGAGTTAATAGCAACCTGTTATAAAACTGAGTTTATTTTCATCAAGAGTAATTGGAAATATAGCAGCTGTGTTTCAGCTGAGCAAATCAAGGATATTGTGTAAGTAGCAACCTCTCAAAGGATAATTAGACCATTGTTAACAAACTTGTGCTATTGTCAGCTGAAGCTACCTCAGTCACAATGATGAAAAAACAGTATTCAGTATTGCTGAACATGACAATAAATTCATTTGAACTTGAAACTCGCTACAGTAGTGTGGTCGGTCGAATTCAGTTATTACAAACTGATGCTAAGGACTCTAAGGTGAGAAGTTCCGAATACCATCTCTAGTTGGAGGTATTGGAGATTTGCATGAGTTATAAAATTCTTCAATTGTTGGTATCAACTAAATATATACACTAGATGCACCCCATGGGTAAGGGGCATTTTGAGAAAATATATATATTCTACATGCTCAAATTCAAGTTGCTGTTCTATGATGGTGACATATGTTAGTCACATGGCAATCAAGTAAAAATATCCTGTAATAATTACCTAATTTCCTTTGTCACTGGTGTATCATCTAGTTCAGATCGATGACAATACAGAACAGGTATTAGATCTCAAAGTATTATGAAAGTATGGTTCAATACTACATCGAATATCGACATGTTGGTGCATGTTTATTCACTGATTGCAAAAATATGTAGCACAACAGTGCGGAGAAATACATTCTCGCTTCAAAAGGAGGAATGTTCTGTTATGTTTTCCTCCATTTTTTGCCTCATTAGCCGGGTCTTAAAACAGTCAGCAAGACCTCGCTTGGGTCAAACTGTGGTTCAGGATACCAGCCTTTGCACAATAAAACAATTATTGACCTACACATTTTGAATGGATTGACTTATGCCTCAGGTTGTCACATCAAGCCATGAATGTGCTCACAGTGCAGGGATGGCACCCAAAAAAGCAGTACATTTCTATTGAGAAGGATCAGAAGTGATTTTGTTTAAATGTTAATGTTACTTTTAATACGGTACAGATTACTGACATTTCCCAGTTCATTCTTAAATGGTATTTGACAATAATTCAGTTGTAGAGACACTACAGCTGCAACAAAAGGGAACCACTCTATCGGGTTCAACCTGGATATCGAGTTGTTAAAAAGATCTTGACACAAGTTCTCCCACTACAAGTAATGCAGTTGGTTATTGAAAATGTGTGAACATTACTTCACCAAGGAGTTCCAGCGACATCCTTAGTTATGACACTAATATCATAATAACGACAGCAAACATTGCAAACGGTGTGGCTAGATAGGATGGAATTGGCTGCAGGTGCCATTACATTTTACATTCTGGTCTACACAAGTAGAGCAGACCAGGGGTGCCATGATTTAAGTTCAATTTTTGGATACCCCATGGTCTCGCATCTATGTTATCAAGGCCACCAGAATACTAAGAATTGTGGAATCAGCATTGTTTATTAATCAACAAACAACTACACAAAGAAAGGTCCGTTCAGACTGTTTCAAGGTGGCTGCATCAGGTTCTGGGTTATGCAGGTATTAACACTGACGATTGTATATCTCAATCCACCAGGTCAGGGCAAGGGACATGCCCAGCGAACATATTCTCGCGACCGCAGGATGGTCAACTAAATTGTTTTTAAAAAATGTCCATAGGCCGGTTACTGACCCGGGGTTTTGCCCATTCTGATTGCGTCCACTTTAGCCTCCCTTGAGTTACAGGGGTTGCTATTGATTTCTTTATTAACGTAAACCATTAATACATGTGAATCAATATCTTGCTAATGCATTTTGATTATTCAATCATCCTGACTCAATCGATGCAGTGAGACGCCGAGATTTCGATCTGCGGCATGAAATCACAAAGCTTTGAAGTCTTCACGGAATCATTCACGTGACTCCGAAGTAAAATAGTAAGATTAAATGATGACTTACCAGTTTGAAGTTTGATCTTGATTTATGAGGAGTTACGTTGGTGATTACGTGCTCTCCACGCCCAACCCTCTCTCATAAAGATCATCTGGTAGTTCTCGAGTCACGCATCTTACTATGTCACTATGTTATTTGTGATTTCATACCGCTGCTTTGAAGATTGACGCGCATGCGGTCTGAACGGGGTTCTTCATTTAATGACCAACGTAACTCCTCATAAAATCAAGATCAAACTTCAAACTGGTAAGTTCTCATTTAATCTTACTATTATATGTATCTAGTTCAAATTCAAGTTCAAATTACATTTACTGTCACATACACCAATTGGTGCAGTGAAATTTGAGTTACCATGCAGCTCACAAATTAAATAAAAAGAACACAACACTATATAATTTAACATGAACATTCCCCACAGCGGAATCAATGTTTCCCACTGTGAGGGAAGGCAATAAAGTTCAGACATCTTCCTCTTATTCATCCGTGGTCGGGGCCTCTTTGAGCCCTCCGCAGTCGCCGCAAAGGCGGCCCGATATTTCAGGCCCTCTCGCCGGGATGATCGAAGCACCGGCGTCGGAACGGAAGAACACTCTCAGCAGCTTGGAGTTCCGAATTGGCCACATCTTGCCGGGGACCACGGCTCCATAGGCCGAGATTGGGCAGAGCTCCAACACTGGCTATCCTCAGCAATAGATCCCAGGCCTCCGCGATGTTAAATTCAGCGCCGCCCGTGGCTGGAACCTCCGCAGACCACAACTCCACGGTGTTAAAGTTGGCAGGCCCTCCGGAGCTCCAACGGCGATTCCCGGTAAGGAATCGCCCGCTCCGCGATGGAATCCAGTGCTGCGCTGCTACTGAAGCTCTGGCCAGTCTCTGGCAGGAAAGGCTGCACCAATCCAGATGTTAGGCCGCGAGGGGGGGTGAAGATGCGGCTCGGAGAAAAGATCCATCCTCGACCAGGTAGTGACTGGGAAAAGGTTTCCCCCTTTCCCCCCCCCACATAAAAAGACTAAAAGACCTCCAAAGACATACTTTTAGAAAGACTAAAAATAACAAAAAAGGTGAACGGACGGACTGCTGCTGGCGAGGTTGCCACACTCAATGGCACCACCACTCAGGGTGATCAAGATCCTGCTGTGACATTTGATAATCATCTTCAATACCACACACTTTAATATCAAATGCAAATGTTTTAATGATGCCCACCACTGGTTACAGGCTTCCAGTCCGAAAACGACCTTCACCCACTGCTTTTGTTCACTTCGACCCAACGAGTCCGAACCGACCAGCGATCCCCGCATATTAACACTACCCTACACACACTAGGGATGATTTTTACTGTACATTTACCAAGCCAATTTACCTTCAAACCTGGTCTTTGGTGTGTGGGAGGAAACCGAAGATATCAGAGAAAACCCACGGGGTCATGGGGAAAATGTACAAACCCCGTACAGACAGCACCCGTAGTCGAGATCAAACCTGTGTCTCCAGTGCAAGTGCTGCGAGGCAGCAACTCTACCGCTGCACCACCGTGCCACCCATTTACTTTTGTGATTTTTCAGGCAAATCATGTACAACATGAAGTGGGAAAAATAAGGAAGCAGAGTGCAGAATACAATGTTACAAATACTGAGAAAGTGCCAATTAAATAAAGTGCATGGCTGCGACAATGTATACTGGTAGATATTGGGATACACCCTTCGTTTATGGCAGGTAATTTTAATGAGTCAATAGACAATAGACAATACAACATTTTCTTGTTGTATGACTGCAGAAACCAAATTTCGTTTGAACTTAGTTGGAGGTTCAAATGACAATAAACCGTATTGTATTGTATTGTACAATAGACAATAGACAATAGGTGCTGGAATAGGCTATTCGGCCCTTCGAGCCAGCACCGCCATTCAATGTGATCATGGCTGATCATCCCCAATCACATGTCGGATAACAGTAGTGAAGAAGGAGCAAAACACAAAATGCTGGAGGAACAGGTCAGTCCTCCCAGCACTTTCTGTTTGGCTCAAGATGCCAACACTTGTAGTATATTGTGTCTCCATCAGCAAGAAAGAAATAGATTCCGAACTTGGCTGTATATGGCTTCAAGCTTTTTTATCTTGGGTTCAACGGGAGAGGGGAGAAGACAGAA
Organism: Okamejei kenojei; assembly: GCA_035221665.1. Taxonomy (NCBI): domain Eukaryota; kingdom Metazoa; phylum Chordata; class Chondrichthyes; order Rajiformes; family Rajidae; genus Okamejei; species Okamejei kenojei. The sequence goes on along the minus strand of CM069150.1, from coordinate 3,974,341 downwards.
TTACGGGGGATGTGTGTGTTCCTTGATTATGTTGGCTCTTTTCTATTGCAGTGTGGTGTATATGAAGTCGTTGGGGGAGGAGTATTTGTGTGATGGACTGAGCTACATCCACATCTCTCTGCAACGTCAGACTCATATTGATAGACTCTGCATTTAACAACATTATCCCATCCAAGGTCATTACCAAACTCGCGGGACTTGGAGTCAGCACTCATCTTCATTCATTCTGTCATTCATTCATCAAGGCATAGTATCTTTATTTTCTTTGGCACTGGAATGATGGTGGGTTTTTTTGAAGCAGATGGGGAGAAAGGAAGAATATGCCACCCAGAAGGCCCTGAAGGCTCGGTGGATGGTTGAACCTGCATGGAGTTTGTTCGCCGGGAACCACCAGAGGCTTCGTTGAAAGGCTCGATGGGAGTGGAGGAGTCGGACAGGAACGGAGGCCGCCGAACGCGCACGGCGGTGGAGCCCGGGGGCCTGGATCGATGGAGCAGAGGAGACAGGGGTGGACTGGGCGGCGGTCGCCGAGGAGGTCGGCACGGCGGATGTTGAGGGCACCGGCGGTCAAGGACGTGACACATAGGAGCCAGAGGATACACTGCCGAGAACAAAGAAGGACCCAGCGTGGGGAGACCACCATGTGGAAGGGGGGGGGGGTGGGGGGGAGTATAAAGGATGACCCAACGAGGGGGGGACCACCAGGAGGGGGGCAGGTTGGAGGGAGAACAACTGAGAACCCAGCGTGAGATACTTGCAGATACCTTCGGTATGCAAAAGAATTTCACTGTGACTTATCACATGTGACATTAAAGTATTAATTCATCTCTGCAACTGGATCCTTGACTTCCTGATCAACAGACCCAATCAGTGAGGAATGGGGGAAAATCATCTTCCATGATAATCCTCAACGCTCTGCAAGGATGCGTTCTCAGCCCCCTTCTTTACTCCTTGTACACCCATGACTGCGCAGTCATGTACAAATTTAATGCCAGTTTCAAATTTGCAGGCGGCACCGCCATTGTGGGTCAGATATCAAATAATGATGAGACGGAGTACAGGAAGGCGATTGAGAACCTTGCGTCCTGATGTCGGGACAACATCCTTTGTCTCAATATCTGCAAGACAAAGGAGATAGTGATCGACTTCAGGAAGTGAAGCGGTACACATACTCCAGTTTGCATTGATGGTGCCGAAGTAGAGATGGTTGAATACTTCAAATTTGATGAGTCAATATCACCAACAACTTCTCCTGGACCACCCATATTGAAGTAACGACCAATGCCTCTACTTCCTTAGAAGGCCTAGGAAGCTCAGCATGTCCCTTACAACTTCTACAGATGCGCTATAGAAAGCATCTTATCAGGATGCATCACAGCTTGGTTTGGGAACGGCTCCATCCAAGACAGCAAGAAATTGCAGAAAATTGTGGACGCAGCCCAGGCCATCATACAAATATCGACTCCATTAATACCTCATGTTGCCACAGCAAGACCTGCAGCATAATCAAGGACGAGCCTCATCCAGGCCACTCCCTCTTCTTCCCTCCCCGATTGGGCACAAAATATAGAAATGTGAAAACGTACACCACCAGATTCAGGGACTGTTTCTTTCCAGCTGTTATCAGGCAACTAAACATTCCTAGCACAACTACAGAACAATGCTTTACCGGACTTGATCTTGCACTAAACGTTATTCACGTTATTTCCTTTATCATGTATTTGTACTCTGCAGATGGCTCGATTGTAATCATGTATCATCTTTCCACTGACTGGTTGCCATGCCATAAAAGCGTTTCACTGTACCTCAGTCCACTTGATAATAAACTAATCTCAAACTCCAACTCAAACTCCAACTAATTGTATGCAATATTGCATTGAGCATGGCCGCACAGTGGTGCAGTGGTAGAGTTGCTGCCTTACAGCGATTTCAGCGCCAGACACCCACATTGATCCTGACTATGAGTGCTGTCTGTACGGAGTTTGTACGTTCTCTGCGTGACCATGTAGGTTTTCTCTGAGATCTTCAGTTTCCTCCCACACTCCAAAGATGTACAGGTCTGTAGGTTAACTGGCTTTCTACAAATGTAAATTGTCCCTAGTGTGTGTAGGATACAAGGGTAGTGTTAATATGTGTGGATCGCTGGTTGGTGCAGACTCGGTGGGCCAAAGGGCCTGTTTCTATGCTGTATCACTGAACTAAAGAAAAGCAGTTGCCATACCAAGCTGTTGTATATCCCAATATGTTTTCTATGGTACATCCGTAGAAATTGGTAATGGGCCTGTCCCACATACGTGACTTTTTACGCGACTGCAGGAGACTATGCGGTCGCCACATGGTCGCCACATGTTCGCAGATGGTTGCCGGGCAATCGCCTTCATGGTCGTGAAGAGTTCCCGGATCCTGGGAACTAGTCGCGGCCTCATTATGGTCGCCGCAAATATGTTGAAAAATTAGCGGTGACCAGAATTAAGTCGCCATTGAGAGTAGCGAGAATTCTCGTGCCGTAGGTGGGTTGCCAGGAGGTCCGAGTGGGTTGAATGGGTCAGGAGGTCGAATGTTCTCTAAGGTTCTCGTAGGTTGCAGCCGGTGCTGACCGGTGAATTTCATTGGCTCATTGGGAAGAAAATGTAAGCATTCGTTTTCAGAACCAAGGATAACCGACCAAGGATAAACAAGGATCATTTTAAATGTTGCCGAGCTTCACAGCCGTGTATCTCTGGCTTCTTAAAAGTTGTCTCCACTCCTTCTCCCTGCTTCTCCCCTTTCCCCCTCCCCTCTCCCCCCCTCTTTTAAAGGACTTTTAAAAGTAATTGGAAACATGCCAGTGAGTTCCATAGCTTTCTGAGGATGACTGGGTCCATGGGATTGCTGTGTGTAGCAGACGGCTGCTACACTTCGCTACAGTGACCATGTTTCAAAAATACTTCATTAGCTGTAAAGATGAGGTTGTTAAAAGCACAAGATAAAAGTGAATTACTTTCCCTTTCTGCTTTATATATTTAATTGGAATCCATATCAAATGTACTCTACTGTGAGAATAAATTAATTTGGAAATTGCTGAGTTTTGTTGCAGTATGATATTTATGCTGGCTGTGTTTCGGCTACTGTTGAATAATGGGATGTTAAACTTCTCATTTAGATGAAGAGTTAACAGATTCACATGTACAAAGGTGGGGAAATACGATTAATCTGCTTCTGAAATGAACATGATGTCTACGGAATATTAACTACATGGGTAAAATGGGATCGAAAAAATCTTTTGCAATGTATCTTTAAAAGAACAGTGTTGCTCTGTCTAAAAATGTCCAGGGAAATTGTTTTCTGGAATACGTAGTAATAGAATCAATTAAACACTACTTGTTGACCTGTGTATCAGATCTTGCTGTCTTCCTTTGAGTGAAAAATCCAAATCTGTTTAAAGATAGGGCAAGGCAAAATGGTGGAGAAGTAGTTAAAGTGATTTTGTGGAGACAACTCAACCTCCTTGTCTTCCTGATTAAATCATCCTCCACGATAATCCTCAACACCGGCGCTCTGCAAGGACGCGTTCTCAGCCCCCTTCTTTACTCCTTGAACACCCACGACTGCGCAGCCCTGTTCAAATCCAATTCAATTTTCAGATTTTCAGACCACACCACCATTGTGGGCCAGATATCAAATAAAGATGAGACGAAGGAGATTGAGAACCTCATGTCTTGGTGTCAGGACGTCAAACTTTCTCTTAATATCAGCAAGACAAAGGAGATAGTGATCGACTTCAGGAAGCGAAAGGGTACACATATTCTGGTTTTCAGTCACATTAAATCAGTAACAAAATCGGCCTACTATCACCTCAAAAACGTAGCAAGACTAAGAGGACTCATGTCAGCTCAAGACTTAGAAAAACTTGTACATGCCTTTATTACTAGTAGGCTAGATTATTGTAACGGTCTCCTTGCAGGTCTTCCGAAAAAAAACTGTCAGGCAGCTACAGCTAGTTCAGAACGCTGTTGCTAGAGTTCTAACAAAGACCAAAATATTTGAACACATTACACCAATTCTTAAATCCTTACATTGGCTCCCTGTATGTCAGAGAATTGATTTTAAAATCTTGCTGCTCACCTATAAATCACTACATGGTTTAGGGCAAAAGTATATCACTGACATGCTTCCACTATATAAGTCTTCTAGACCGCTAAGATCTTCAGAGACCAATCTGTTAGTGATTCCCAGAGTAAATACAAAACATGGGAAAGCAGGATCTAGTTACTATGCATCAAATAGCTGGAATAAACTTCCTGAAGATTTAAGACTTGCCCCAACTTTGACCACTTTTAAAACAAGACTGAAAACTTTTATGTTTACTTTAGCTTTCAGCTAAATCCTAACTACATTGCACTTTTAACTTTTGCACTTTTCTATAATGCATTTTTTACTTTGCTTTTATTTTCTTTTAATTCTATTTTATTTCTTTTTTTAAATTATTTCATTTTATTGTATGACATGTTTTTATGTGAAGCACTTTGAGTCTGCCTCGTGTATGAAATGTGCTATATAAATAAAGTTGCCTTGCCTTGCCTTGCCTTGCCTTGCCTTGCCTTGCCTTGCCTTGCCTTGCCTTGCCTTGCCTTGCCTTGCCTTGCCTTGCCTTGCCTTGCCTTGCCTTGCCTTGCCTTGCCTTGCCTTGCCTTTGCCTTGCCTTGCCTTGCCTTGCCTTGCCTTGCCTTGCCTTGCCTTGCCCTGCCTTGCCTTGCCTTGCCTTGCCTTGCCTTGCCTTGCCTTGCCTTGCCTTGCCTTGCCTTGCCTTGCCTTGCCTTGCCTTGCTTTGCCTTGCCCTGCCTTCATTGACAGCGCCGAAGTACAGATGATTGAAAACTTCAAATTCCCAGGAGTAAATATCACCAACAACTTCTCCTCGACCACCCATTTTGAAGCAATAGCCAAGAAAGCACACCAACACCTCTACTACCTTAAAAGCCTTACGAAGTTCGGCATGACCCTAACAGCTCTCACCAACCTTTACAGAAAGCATTTTATCAGGATGGATCACAGCATAGATTAGGAACAGCTCCATCCAAGACCACAAGAAATTGAAGAGAATTGTGGATGCAGCACAAACCATCACACAAACCAACCTACATTCCATTGACAGTTTCTTCCAAGCTGTTATCAAGCAACTGAACAATCCTGCCGCAACTAGAGACCAGTTCTGAACTCTTTAACAAAGAATTGCAGATGCTGGAAAAATCGAAGGTAGACAAAAATGCTGGAGAAACTCAGTGGGTGAGGCAGAATTTATGAAGCGAAGGAATAGGTGATGTTTTGGGTCGAGACCCTTCTTCAGACTTATGTGGGTGTGGGGAGGGGGGAAGGGGCGGGAAGAAGAAAGGAGGAGGCGGAGACAGTAGGCTGTGGGAGAGCTGGGAAGGGGATGGGAAGGAGGGAGAAAGGAAGGACTACCTAAAATTGGATGTCAATGTTCATACTGCTGGGGTGTAAACTACCCAAGCGAAATATGAGGAACGGCTCCTCCAATTTGCAGTGGGACTCACTCTGGCCATGGAGGAGGCTCAGGACAGAAAGGTTGGATTCGGAATGGGAGGGGGAGTTGAAGTGCTGAGCCACCGGGAGATCAGGTTGGTTAATGCGAACTGCGCAGAGGTGTTGGGCGAAGCGATCGCCAAGCCTGCGCCTGGTCTCACCGATGTAGAGCAGTTGACACCTGGATCAGCGGATGCAATAGATGAGGTTGGAGGAGGTGCAGGTGAACCTCTGCCACTCCTTGAAAGAGTGTTTAGGTCCTTGGATGGATTCGAGGGGGGAGGTAAAGCGACAAGTGTAGCATTTCCTGCGGTTGCAAGGGAAAGTACCAGGGGAGGGGGTGTTTTGGGTGGGAATGGATGAATTGACCAAGGAGTTACAGAGGGAGCGGTCTCTGCGGAAAGCCAAAAGGGTAGGAGATGGGAAGATGTGGCCAGTGGTGGGATCCCATTGGAGGTGGCGTTCTCCCTCCTTCCCCTCCCAGCTCTCCCACAGCCTACTGTCTCCGCCTCTTCCTTTCTTCTTCCCGGTCCCCCCCCACCCCCACATGAATCTGAAGAAGGGTCTCAATGCTGCCTCACCCGCTGAGTTTCTCCAGCATTGTTGTCTACCTTCCAGTTCTGAACTAATATCTACCTTATTGGATTCTCTCGACCATCTTTGATCAGACTTTACTGGCTTCATCTTGAACTAAACGACATTCATGTTATTCCCTTTTCATGTATCAGTGCACTGTGAATGGCTTGATTGTAATCATGTATTGTCTTTCCGCTGACTAGTTAACAAACAACAAAAGCTTTCACTGTGCTTCGGTGCTCGCGACAATAAACTAAACAAACTAACAAAGTGTATAGAGTGGTAAAGAAGGCATATGATTTGCTTACCTTCATCAGTCGGGCATTTAGCATGAGTTAAACCCCTGTCTCACGCTGCGAGTCGACCCACGAGTGACCCCGAGTTTAAAACAAATTAAACTCGTGGTAATCATGTACAATTAACGTAGCGGGAACGTCGGAACTTGTGGACGCAACTTAGCGGCTCGTGGCGCTAACAGCAGGAACCCGGGAAAACTTGTTGAAAAACTTTAAACATGATTAAAGATTTCCACGAGTCAAATTTACTCCTGAAGTTTAAATTTGAAACATTTAAACTCATTGTAAGAACGTAGTAGCCCGTGAGTTTATCTTAGTGACTCGTGAGTCTACCATGGGCACTCTTTAACTCAGCGGGACAGGCAGCATCTCTGGAGAGAAGGAATGAGTGACGGGATGTCGTTTCCAAAATTCTGCTGCGTCTTTGTGTTACTCCAGCACCGTGTGTTCACTTTTTGTCAACCAGCATCTGCCCTTTCTTGTGTATGACATTATTTGTATCCGTGGCAAATTGTCGCTCCCTACAGTATCCCAGGGGGTCGGGACGGGACTGGAGTTGGGAGGGAAAGGTGGGGGGCGGGGGGGGGGGGGGGGAGATGGGGTGACTTAGTACGGGAGACAAGTGTATGATAAATGTACTGACTGTGTGGGCAGACACTTTGGTAGTGATTGCCCATGGGGAGAGAGGGAGGGGAGAGAGGGAGTGGGAGAGAGGGAGTGGGAGAGAGGGAGGGGGAGAAGGGAGAGAGAGAGGAGGACAGGAGAGAGAAACAGAGAGAATCAGAGGAACAGAAGAATCTGAAACAAGCACCTCACTATTATTGGTTCTTATTTATGGGATACAAACCTTTTATCCTAGGTAACAAGAATAATGCGCAAAATTAAAATGGTTATTGTGACGACATGGGGAAGAAAGATTTAAAAAGCTGCCGCTAACAATAATATTAACCGCGTGGAAATTTCTGCATGGATAGACGACGACTCAGGTCATGTCAATAGCGATCTTTTTGTTTATTTCTCCTATCTCAGGATAAAGATAAAAAAATAACCAAATAGTCCTGCATGTTGAGTGCATAACAAGAATGACTCAAGGTCAGAGCTGTCCCTTCCACACCTCATTATGCAAATACGAAAGAGGGGTAAAAATACCAGATTTAAACCAATTCAGACAGGAAATCTTTTATCGATTAAACGTTCTCAAGTTGCTTTTGCTGTTTATTAACTGATAAAAATGTATCATCAGTAGCTTTTGCTTTCAATTCTTTTAATTGATAATTTTTTATCATCCTGGCAGCACCAGAGACCCGGGTTGGATCCTGACCTCGGTGCAGAGTTTGAGCTTTGTCTTTCATTCAGAGGTTGCGGGCGGGCTGGGGTGACTGTAGGGCTCTGAAACATTTGTTTCCCAGGGCTGGGGTGAGTGTGAAAGGGGTGGTTTTCGGCCAGATCTGCCCAATCAGCAATGTTTTGAGCCGCAGCTTTTTATACAGTTTGAGTCGCGACAGTGGGACGGCTGCTCTGACAGACACACTGGGTGAGTAGAGAGAGACACACTGCTATCCCTCTTGTCTACGGACCTTGCTGTCGGGGGAAAAATAACGTTAATGTTCAATTTACCTAAACTTTTTGTTAGAAGTTTACCAACATTTTGATGAGAGATAAATTAAGGGAATAAAACAATCTCATTAGACACAGAAAGCTGGAGTAACTCAGCCAAGCCGGCAGTATCTCTGGAAAGAAGGGTCGAAACGTTTTTTTCAGTCTGAAGAAGGGACTCGACCAGAAACGTCACCCATTCCTTCTCTCCAGAAATGCTGCATGTCCCGCTGAGTTACTCCAGCATTTTGTGTCTATCTTCGGTGTAAACCAGCATCTGCAGTTCCTCCCAAAAAAAAAACAGCCTATGATTGATGCCAGACCTTGAACAAATGCAGTTCAAATGGACTTTTGAATGCAATTTTGGAAGGATTGTTTCTTGAAACAAACTGCTCTAAAAGTTTGAAGGAAGTAATTGCAGATACTTGTTTAAACCAAAGATAGACACAAAATTATGAACCAACTCAGCTGGTCAGGCAGCATCTCTGGAGAAAATAAATAGGTGATGTTTCGGGTCGTTCTTCAGGCTGGGTCTTTTTATAATGAAAAAAAAACTGTATGACATCACTTTTACCATGTGATGATTTTTCCACACGTCGGTAGACGTTGCTGGCTCAAGAGTAACTCGGGAGACGAACTTGGAACATCACAGAAATGAGAAGTAAACGGCAAACGTAGACATACCCGTGGGAACTCGGTTAAACTCTTCAACATAAACTTGGAATCTTGTACACAACCACGAGTCTGATTTCTTCTTTCACTCGTGGTCACTCGAGGGTGGACTCGCACCATGAGACAGGGGCTTTAGGAGGTCATGTTGCAACTTAATAAAATTTTGATTAGGCCAAGTTTTGAGTATTTTGTGCAATTCTGGTCATCCCATTACAAGGAGATTGTGAAGGTTTTCGCGAGGGTGCAGCAGGGGATTACCTATCAGGACAGGTTGGATAAACTTGGATTGTTTTTCTGCAGCCCGGAGGTTGTGGGGAGACCTGATAGAAGTTTTTAAACTGATGACATGCACAGATAGGGTAGATCGTCAGAAGCTTTTACTCAGGGTGGAAATGTCAAAGACTATAGGATATAATTTTGTCAGAGGAAGAAAGTTTAAAGGAGATGTGTGAGGCAAGTATTTTACAGAGTTGGCGGATAAGGGCCTGTCCCACAAACATGACTTTTCAGCAACTTTCTTTGACCTTCAAGCTTGAACGCATTTGCCTGAAAAACCTCGAGCTGGATCGACCGTCAGCGATGAAACCATGAGCCGGATCGACCATTTGTGCACACACACACACACACACACACACACACACACACACACACACACACACACACACACACACACACACACACACACACACACACACACACACACACACACACACACACACACACACACACACACACACACACACACCGCAAAGGCGGGGCCAGGGAAAGCGGGGGAGCGCTGTCTGAAATTCAAACCCGCGATGAACAGGAAGGTAAAAGACGGCTGGCACAGTTACGGTAAGTTCTTTAGAGAGCACGAGGGGGGGGGAGAGAAGGGGGAGAAGGAGGGTAATGGGGACAGAAGGGGACAGAAGGGGCGAGAAGGCGGGAGAAGGGGGAGAGGTGGGGGAGAAGGAGTGGAGGTAATTTTAAGAAGCCAGACAACTTTTAATAAAGTTTAGCGGGCATTTAACATTACTGGTCGGTTTACTTACGTTTTTTTTCTCAACGAGCTTTATCTTTGACTACCTTTGATAGCCTTTGATTACCTACGATAGCATTACAACCTACTACGACCTACCTCGACTGAACCTACGAGTAAAAAATATCGATTTTTTCCATGGCGACCTTTTTTTACCCACGGGCATTTTTCAGCATATTGAAAAAAACGCCACGACCTAGCTGAGGCCTCGAGTACACGTGGACTACTCTTGAGCATGAAGGAGAGTTACAAAGACCTCCTAGGACCTCGTGTCGACCATGCTGCGAGTATGAGTCGGGGGCAAACTCTTCTGAACTCGCAGATTAGGTCCCCGCAGTGGGACAGCCCCATAACTGGTAAATTGCCAATATTACCCCACTGCCCAACAAAGGAAGCAAGGTAGAATAGTGGAAACTATAGAAGAAGCAGTTTGAAGAAGGGTCTCAACCCAAGACATCACCCATTCCTTCTCTCCAGAGATGTTGCCTAGCCCGCTGAGTTACTCCAACATTTTGTGTTTACTTTCGACATAAACCTGCATCTGCACCTCTTTCCTACACAGTGGAAACTATAGGCCGGTTAGTCTGACTTCAGTGGTCGGTAAGATTTTAGAGTCCATTATAAAGGATGAGGTTACAGAGTCCTTAGAAGTTCACAATAAGATAGGCCAAAGTTAGCATGGCTTTGTGAATAGGAGGTCTTGCTTAACAAATTTGCTGGAATTCTTTGAAGAAGTAAATAGCAGGACAGACAGTAGTAAATGTTGTTTAATTAGATTTTTAGAATGATAAGGTGCCACACGTTAGGCTGCTGAGGAAGATGAGCTCCCACGGTATCAAAGGGCAGATACCAGCATGGATAGCAGGTTGGCTGGAAGGCAGAAAACAAAGAATGGCAATAAAGGGGGCTTTTTCTGGTTGGCTGCCAGTGTCTAGTGGAATTCTGCAAGGGTCGATACTGGGGCCGCTACTCTTCACATTGTATGTTAATGATTTCGACGAGGGGTTTGAAGGCTTTGTGGCAAAGTTTGCGGATGATACGAAGGTAGGTGGAGGGGCAGGTAGTGTAGAGAAAGCAGGGACTCTGCAGAAGGGCTTGGGCAAGTTGGAGAGTGGGCAGAGAAGTTGCAGATGGAATATAGTGGGGCAAAGTGTGGAGTCATGTATTTTGGTAGTAGGAATAAAGGCGTAGACTATTTTCTAAATTAGGTGAGAATCCAGAAATCGAAGATGCAAAGGGACTTGGGAGAACTGGTGCAGGATTTCCAATAAGTTAATCTGAAAGTCGAATCAGTAGTAAAGAAAACAAACTCAGTGCAATCATTTATTTCAAGAGGGCTTGTATACTAAAACAGGGATGTAATGTTGAGGCGCTATAAGGCGCTGGTAAGGCTACATTTAGAATATTGTGAGCAATTTTGTGCACTATATCTGAGGAAGGATATGCTGGCTCTGGAGAGGGTCCAGACGAGGTTTACAAGAATGATCCCAGGAATGAGTAGGTTAACCTATGATGAGCGTTTGTCGGCACTGGGTCTGTACTTGTTGGAGTTTAGAAGAACTTTATTGAAACATACAGAACAATGAAAGGCTTGGATAGAGAGGATGTGGAGAAGATGTCTCCACTAGTGGGAGAGTCTAGGACTAGAGCTCATAGCCTTGGAATTAAAGGACATTCTTTTAAGCAGTAGATGAGGAGAAATTTCTTTAGTCAGAGGATGATGAATCTGTAGAATTCTTTGTCACAGAAGGTTGTGGAGGTCAAGTCAGTGGATATTTTAAGGCAGAGGTAGATAGGAGGGAGGTTAGGAGGGAGAGATAGATCAGCCATGATTGAATGGTGGAGTAGACTTGATGGGCCATATGGCCTAGTTCTATTCCTATCCCTTATGACCTCATGAATGTTTTTCCAGGGGTGATGGTGGAACCACGTAGGTACAGTGCATTCAGAAATATTCAGACCCCTTCACTTTTTCCACATTTTCTTACGTTATCGCCTGATTCTAACAAGGATTAAATTCTTTATTTTCATCATCAATCTGCACACCATACCCCATAATAAAAAAGTGAAAACAGGTGTTTAGAAATGTATGCAAAGTAATTATAAAGAATTAACTGAAATATCAGAATGGAGGGACATGTAGGCAGGGAGAGGAGGAATATGTAGGCAGGGATCAGTTTAACCTGGTATCATGTTTCACAATGTGGGCCGAAGAGCCTTTTGTTGTTCTGTACTAGTCTATGTTCTGTTTTCAAAGGGAGTCATTAGTGATGGTGTAATGCTGAGACAATTGACACTTGTCAATATGAAGGAAGGAATTGCAGATGCTGGTTTAAACCGAAAATAGACACAAAATGTTGGAATAACTCAGCGCATAGGACAACATCTCTGGAGAAAAGGAATAGGTGATGTTTCAGGTCGAGACCCTTCTTCAGACCCAATAGGTGACGTTTTTGGATCAAGACCCTTGTTCAGACTGAAGAAGGGTCTCGACCAGAAATGTCATCTATTCCTTTTCTCCAGAGATGCTGTCTGACCCGCTGAGTTATTCTAGCTTGTTGTGGTACGTCAGTCACAGCCTTGTAATCTGCTTGAAGTAGAAGTAAATAGATGGAGATTAATGAACACAGAGTAAGAGAGAAAAAGCAAGAACAAGAATGTTCCATATAGTTCTGGAATTTTGAAGCAAAACCTCTTGAGGAACATAATTAATGTCACAGGTGATGATCTGGAGTATTGCATGGTCTACCTGGAGTATTGCATACAGTTTTGGTCTCCAAATCTGATGAAGGACATTATTGCCATAGAGGGAGTGCAGAGAAGGTTCACCAGACTGATTCCTGGGATGTCAGAACTGTCTTATGAAGAAAGACTGGATAGACTCGGTTTATACTCTCTAGAATATAGGAGATTGAGAGGGGATCTTATAGAAACTTACAAAATTCTTAAGGGGTTGGACAGGCTAGATGCAGGAAGATTGTTCCCGTTGTTGGGGAAGTCCAGGACAAGGGGTCACACCTTAAGCATCAGGGGGAAATCCTTTAAGACCGAGATGAGAAAGACATTTTTCACACAGAGAGTGGTGAGTCTCTGGAACTCTCTGCCACAGAGGGTAGTTGAGGCCAGTTCATTGGCTATATTTAAGAGGGTGTTAGATGTGGCCCTTGTGGCTAAGGGGATCAGAGGGTATGGAGAGAAGGCAGGTACGGGATACTGAGTTGGATGATCAGCCATGATCATATTGAATGGCGGTGCAGGCTCGAAGGGCCGAATGGCCTACTCCTGCACCTAATTTCTATGTTTCTATGTTTCTATGTTTCTATCTATCATAGAGTCATAGAGTCATAGTCACAGACTGATACAGCGTGAAGAAAAGGCACTTCGGCCTAACTCGCCCACACCAGTCCCACCTGCCTGCACTTGGTCTATATCCATCTAAACCTGTCGTATCCATGTACCTGTCTAACTGTTTCTTAAACGTTGGGATAGTCCCAGCCTCAACTATCACCCCTGGCAGCTTGTTCCATACACCCACAACCCTCTGTGTGAAAAAGTGACCTCTCACATTCCTATTAAATCTTTTCCCCTTCACCTTGAGCCGATGGCTTCTGGTCCTTGATTCCCCTACTTTACACAAGAGACTGTGCATCTACACGATCTATTCCTCTCATGATTTTGTATACCTCTATAAGATCACCCCTCATCCTCCTGGGCTCCATGGAATAAAGACCCAGCATACACAACCTCTCCCTATAGCTCACACCCCCTAGTCCTGGCAACATCCTCGGAAATCTTTTCTGAACCCTTTCAAGCTTGACAATATCTTTCCTATAACATGGTGCCCAGAACTGCACACATTATGCTAAATGTGGCCTCACCAACATCTTATACAACTGCAACATGACCTCCCAATTTCTATACTCAATACTCCAACTGATGAAGGCCAATGTGCCAAAAGCCATTTTTGACCATTCATAACCTTTCATAACAAGAGGATTTCAGTATAGGAGTAAAGAGGTTCTTCTGCAGTTGTATAGGGCTCTGGTGAGACCACATCTGGAGTATTGTGTACAGTTTTGGTCTCCTAATTTGAGGAAGGACATCCTTGTGATTGAGGCAGTGCAGCGTAGGTTCACGAGATTGATCCCTGGGATGGCGGGACTGTCATATGAGGAAAGATTTGAAAGACTAGGCTTGTATTCAGTGGAGTTTAGAAGGATGAGGGGGAAACTTATAGGAACATATAAAATTATAAAAGGACTGGACAAGCTAGACGCAGGAAAAATGTTCCCAATGTTGGGTGAGTCCAGAACCAGGGGCCACAGTCTTAGAATAAAGGGAGGAGTCATTTAAGACTGAGGTGAGAAAAATTTTTCACCCAGAGTTGTGCAATATGGAATTCCCTGCCACAGAGGACAGTGAGGCCAAATCACTGGATGGGTTTAAGAGAGAGTTGGATAGAGCTCTAGGGGCTAGTGGAGTCAAGGGATATGGGGAGAAGGTAGCACGGGTTATTGATAGGGGACGATCAGCCATGATCGCAATGAATGGCGGTGCTGGCTCGAAGGGCCGAATGGCCTCCTCCTGCACCTATTTTCTACGTTTCTGATTCCTGGGATGGCAGGACTTTCATATGAGAAATGACTGGAATACACTCGCTTGGTACTCGCTGGAATTAGAAGATTGAGGGGGCATCTTATAGAGACTTACAAAATTCTAAGGGGTTTGGACAGGCTAGATGCAGGAAGATTGTTCCCGATGTTGGGGAAGTCCAGGACAAGGGGTCACAGTTTAAGGATAAGGGGGAAGTCTTTTAGGACCGAGATGAGAAAATCATTTTTCACACAGAGAGTGGTGAATCTGTGGAATTCTCTGCCACAGAAGGTAGTTGAGGCCAGTTCATTGGCTATATTTAAGAGGGAGTTAGATGTGGCCCTTGTGGCTAAAGGGATCAGGGGGTATGGAGTGAAGGCAGGTACAGGATGCTGAGTTGGATGATCAGCCATGATCATATTGAATGGCGGTGCAGGCTCGAAAGGCCGAATGGCCTACTCCTGCACCTATTTTCTATGTTTCTATGTTTCTAGTACAGGAACCATACGACAGAGAGCCCTGAGGGAATAAAAATTAAAACAACAGGTTACTGGAAGCTCACTCCACGACAGAAGGGGGAGGGGTTGTAAAGTTTGATAGCCACCAGGCGGAAGTTTGAGGAGCATCCTCCCCTCCAAGGCCACATCCCATGAATCCAAAAAAAAAAATAAAAAAAAAAAATCTCCGTGCCCATGTCAGAGCCAGCCTTCCTGATGAGTTTGTTGATCCTATTGGCATCTGCAGCCTTCGCCCTGCTGCCCCAGCACACGGCAGCGAATAAGATGGCACTGGCTACCGCCGATTGGTAGAACATTGGTAGACCAACAAGAGGATATTGTCACTAATAGGAGAGTCTAGAACCAGAGGCCAGAGCCTCAGAATTAAAGGATGGTCCTTTAGGAAGGAGATGAAATAATTTATTTGATCAGAGGATGGTGAATATGTGGGATTAATTGCTACAAAAGGCAGTGGAGGCCAAGTCAATGGATATTTTTAAGGCAGAGATATTTGATTAGTACAGGTATCAGGGGTTATGGGGAGTAGGCAGGAGAATGGGGTTGTGACGGAAAGATAGATCAGCCATGATTGAATGGTGGAGTAGACTTAATGGGCTGAATGGCTTAATTCTGCTCCTATCACTTATAAACATGAACTTATGAACCTACCTCAAACATCGTCAATGATGCTGAAGTAGAAATAGTTGAGCGCTACAGGTTTCTTGCCATTAATATTAGCAACGATCTAATGTGGAGTGTGGACCAACCATATTTATTGATGTAACAGTCAAGAAGGTACAGCACTGCCTTTACTTCCTCAGGAGACTGAGGAAATTTGGCATGTCTTGAGTGATCCTTCCAAAACCTCTACAGATGAACCATTGAAAGCCTACTGTTGGGTTGCATCACAGCTCACTTTGGGAGTAGCTCTGCCCAAAGCTGCGCAAACTTGCAACTAGTTGTAGATGTAACCCAGTTCCATCACACAGCCAAGACTCCCCACATTGACTCCATCCACATTTCACGCTGCCTTGTAAAAGCAGTCAACTTTATCAAAGACCATTCCCGCCCCAGATATTCCTTCTTCTCCCCACTCCAGTTGGGGAGAAGAAATAGAAGTTTGAGAGCGCTCACCACCAGATTCAGGGACAGCTTCTTGTACTCCGTTATCAGGCTTCTGAACAGTCCTTTCAGAAGCCAGAGTACTATCAGATTCACCTCGACGCCCATTGCAATCATTGCATTTTGTCTAAGTAACTGACGCCTACAGTGCTTAGAACTATATTCTGCACCTAATGTATTCTCCTATTCTCCACCTAAAGTCATGGAATGATACAGTGTGGATACAGGCCCTTTGGACCAACTTGCCTACACCGGCCAACATGTCCCAGCTACACAACTCCCACCGCCTGTGTTTGGACCATATCCCTCTAAACCTGTCCTATCCATGAGCCTGTCTAACTGTTTCTTAAATGTTGGGATAGTCCCTGTCTCAACTACCTCCTCCAGCAGCTTGTTCCATACACCCACCACCCTTTCTGTGAAAACGTTACCTCTCAGATTCCTATATCCTTTGGTCCTCGATTCACCTATTGTATTTCAGTGTCTAGATTGTATTTATGTGTAGTTTTATCTGATCATATTGCAAATGTTTTTGCTGTGCCTCGGTACACGTAAGAATGATAAAGCTAAACCTAACATATTGAGGCCGTTGAACTTTAAGAAATTTTGCACTTGTTCTGTAAACTTTAAATTCTGGAATACGATATTCTAGAACCTGGTTATTTTCTCTTTGCACTACCTGTTATGCTAGTGTATGACTTTATTGTTCTCATGGACCATACGATGTGACTGGACAAGTTTTTCACCCTTACTGTATCAGTACACATGACAAAAATAAGCTAGTACCAATATCAATACCAATTGATTTTTATTCAGCTTAAGCAGTCGTTCGGGACAACACCTAGTGGAAGACTCAATAGACTCTGGAGAATCTCATTGAATTCACAGTATATCACCGAAGTGGCAAAGGGTGGTGGGTGCATAGTTCTGCAGTTGTTCCCTCTACGCCCGATGGTCCTCACCTTTCACAAGAATTATCCCAGGAATGAGTAAGTTAACCTATGATGAGCATTTTTGTCGGCACTGGGCGATTAGTTTAGAAGAACGAGGGGGGACCTCGTTGAAACATACAGAATAGTGAAAGGCTTGGATAGCGTGGATGTGGAGAGGATGTTTCCAATAGTGGGAGAGTCTAGGACGTGAGGTCATAGGAACATAGAAAAATAGGTGCAGGAATAGGCCATTTGGCCCTTTGAGTCAGCACCGCCATTCAATATGATCATGGCTGATCATCTAAAACCAGTACCCCATTGCTTTTTCCCCATATCCCTTGATTCCTTTTGCCCCAAGAGTTATATCCAACTCTCTCTTAAAAACACCCAGTGAATTGGCCTCCACTGCATTCTGTGGCAGAGAATTCCACAGATTCACAACTCTCTGGGTGCAAAAGATTTTCCTCACCTCAGTCCTAAATGGCCAATACATGATTACTATCGATCCATTTACAGTGCATAGATACATGATAAGGGAATAACATTTAGTATGGAACGAGCTGCCGGAGGAGGTAGTTGAGGCAGGTACTATCGCAATGTTTAAGAAACATTTAGACAGGACCAGTTTAGAGGAATATGGGTCAAACACAGGCAGGTTGGACTAGTGTAGATGGGCCAAATTATTTGGTGTGGGCAAGGGTCTAAAAGGCCTGTTTCCATGCTGTATGACTCTATTAACATAATAGAGAACTGAAATGAACTTCACACTGCTTAGAGTGCCAATTGTGCAAGGGAATTTAGAGTTTAATAATACAATTAATTTATAGTCAAAGAAAAATGCAAATCATATTTGAGCATTGTAAAATGAGAGAACAAAAGTACCTTAAAGGATGTGTAAAGCTTCATTGAGTGTGGGAGACAAGATTTAAAATATCCTTGCCTTCAGACCCATAAAGCTTTTCATCATTTATAACTCCACCGTAAAGTTTCAGTAGATCTGCTACCTTATATAGTGTTGATGAAATAATGCTTATTTGCTCTGAAAAATATCAATGCGGTCACCCCAATATGTTTATTGTATTTTTGCAAATGAGCTGCATCATGAACATAGAAATGTGATAGAAGAAACTCCAGTTGATCTGTTTGTTAAGACTATTCAGGGTAATTCAGTAATCGCAAAGACACTAATAAGGAGTTTAACGTAGGCAGCATTCATTAAATAGTTTGAGTTCAGTTTAGTTTATTGTCACGTGTACAGTGAAAAGCTTTTGTTGCATGCTAACCAGTCAGCAGAAAGACAATACATGATTACAATCGATCCATGATTAGGAAATAACGTTTAGTGCAAAGTAAAGCCCTCAAAGTCCAGTCTAGGATAATCTGAGGGTCATCAAAGAGGTAGGTAGATAGTTCAGCACTGCTCTCTATTGTGGTAGGATGATTCAGTTGCCTGATAACAGCTGGGAAGAAACTGTCCCTGAATCTGGTGGTGTGCGTTGTCACACTTTTATTCCTTTTGCATGATGGGAGAGGGGAAAGAAGGAGTGGCCAGGGTGTAACTCGTCCTTGACTATGCTGCTGGCCTAGCTGAGGCAGCGTGAGGTGTGGATGGAGTCAATGGAAGGGAGGTTGTTCTGTGTGATGGTCTGGGCTGCGTCCACAATTCGCTGCAATTTCTTGCGAAGGAAGAGAGATTTAAGAGTGTGGAGCAATTGTAATATGTCATTGTAGATCTATTTCTGTGGTTAGCACGCAAATAGTCGCCTGGGCTGGGCACCATCTTGGAAACTTTGGAACAGTGCTTGTCTCTGAGGCAGATCTGCCTTCTATGTGTTTCAATGCATGACTCACAAGTGTTTATATTAGCCCGTGGTACCAGCGTCCTGATGGGTGTAAACGATTAGGAGGGCAGGTTACAGAAACTAGACAAAGAAAGATTAAAGGGGAATTTAAGGAGGATGATCATATACAAGTTAAGACAATGGAAGCACATGAAAATGACTGAGGAGACACAATGAACTGCAGATGCTGGTTTACAAAGAAAGACACAAAATGATGGATTAACTCAACAGAGCAGAAAACATCTCTGGAGAACATGGATAGATGACATATCGGTGGAGAACGTCGTGTGGCATCACGGAATGACACAGGATACAGAGGTGACCTCTGGCATTCGCAGTAGGGTGAACTCCCGTGATTTATTTTATTCACAGGGGTAGAGTCCAGGACCCCATGCTAGAATTTATCCTCACCATCAGAGTGCATGTGCAATGACACTGGCGATCTTGGGCTAGTCCCGGCAGCTTAGTCCTGGTCTTTGATGGAGTGTGCATGGCAATCTCAGGCTTCTTCCACCAGTTCACCTTTGCCTTAAGAGGATGTGCTGACGGTACAGGTTTCTCCCTGGTCTTGAAGAGGCAACGCTGACAGTTTCTGGATTATCATATGCATGTCCTTCGCCCCTTCGCCCCTTCCCCCTTCTCCCTTCCCCCCTTCCAGGCACATGCCATCAGGATAGGCAAGGTAGGCACTGCCTACCCTGACTATAATTATAACATAGTAATTACTAAATATAAATAGTAAAGGCATGGGAGAATTATGCCTATGTAAGAGACCGATCTCTTAGGTAGGCATAATTCTCCGTGCCTTTCATCCGCAGCGCTTGTAACACGGGAAGGTCTGTGCAGCCCACGTGCCGTCAGCGCTGCCTGAAGCCGTCACTTTCAAGCGGGGCTGAAGGCAGCAGAAATTCTGCCTTTGCAGCACAGCGCAGGCACAGCAGCCTACTGCGCATACGCAACGCTAGATTCTTGGCGGGGTTTTCACATATGGATTGGCATTATTTTAAGTGAATCTTAGGAAACAGGGAGAGAAGAATGGAGCTCGTGTACCAATGGTGATAAGTACATTTCTTGGTGCTTTATGTTTTTAAATACCGTATTTCCCGGGTGTGTGGGTGGAGGGGGAGAGCTCCTTTCACAGCGTTTGGGGAGTCTGGCCCAGGGTAAAGTTGCGGGGAGGGCATGAATGTTGTGAAGGAGGGGATCAGGATAATGCCACTTGCGACGCTCCTTGCACGGAAGCGTGCAATGCCACTGCATTGAGGCGGGGCGGGGGGAGAAGTAGCTCGAGTGGCTGAGCGGCTGCTGGGCCGGACAGCGGAACCGGCCGCCAGCTTAGCTACTTCTCCTGGCCCCGCTCACCTCTGGCAGTTCTCCGTCTAAAAACCTCTCTCCTGCTGCTCGCTGGCCTCACTCATGTCCTTAAATTCCGACAGCGCGATTGAGATTACTCAGCTGTGGGAATTTAAGGATTTGCAGGAAGCCGCTGAAATGAGCGAAATTGGCGAGCGGCTGGTGAGACGTGAGAGGTGTTCCTACGGAGAGCACTGCCAAAGGTGAGCGGGCCGGCAGAAGTGGGGGCCAGTTCTGCTGGCAGGTCCCGGCGGCCGCTCGCAGCTACCTGAGCTGCTTCTATCCCCAGCTACAGTGCGGTGGCTTCGCGCCCGGAGAGCTGCGGCAGCGGTGAGTGAGTGAGTTACTGGCAGTATCCCCGACACCCTCCTTCTCAGCACTCCTGCCCTCCCCACAACTTTGCCCCTGGCACAGACTCTCCACATGCTTTGAAAGGAACTCTCCCCCAATTGGTCCCTTGAACAAGTGTTGTCATTCAGTTAGATGACAACTGATTCAACTATTCCCTGTACTCCCGTTTTACCCACTATTTCTCCACCTGCCATCACCCTTCCCCCCCCCCACACACACACACCTCCCCCACCCATTCAGTAATTCAGAATAAAGGGGATTAGAAACCCTTGGGCAAATGAATTTTTTATTTTTACGGAGAGATGCGCGGATTACATTTTTATTAAAGCCGACTGACTGCCTACCCTGAGTAATTACTCACAGCACGTGCCTGCCCCCTTCCCCCTTCCCCCTCCCCTCCACCCCACTCTCCACTGCCTGCCTCATTGAGACATTGCAGCTCCTTATGATTTGTCCTGGATGGCCTGAACTTCTTGAAAATTGTTAATGTTACACCTGTCCAGGCAAGTGGAGAATGTTAAATCTGTGCAATTCATTGCCATGGATGGCTGTGGAGGCAAAATCATTGTGTATTTTTGAAGTGTAACTTCATAAGTTCTTGATTAGTAAGAATGCAAAAGGTTACGGGGAGAAGGCAGGAGAATGGGGTGGAGAGGGAAAAATATCTCAGCCATGATCAAATGGCGGAGCAGACTCGATAGGCCTAATAGCCAAATTCTGCTCCTGTGTCTTATGCACGTGAACAACCATGACCTGTGTCTTAGATACATAGAGACAGAGAGCATAGAACAGCGCAGCACAAGAACAGGCCCTTCAGCCCACAACATCTGTGCTGAACATGTTAAACTAATCTCTGCTGTCTGAATGAGATCTAGATCCATCCATTCCCTGCATATCCATGTGCCTATCTAAAACCTCTTAAATGCCGCTACAGTATCTGCTTTCACCACCATCCCTGACAGCCCATTATAGGCACCCAACATTTTTACTAGAAAACCTGCCCCATACGTCCACATTGACTTTATTATTTGACATTTCCACCCTGTGAGAAAGGTTCTGAGTATCCTATCTATGCCTCTCATAATGTTATACTTCTATCAGGTCTCCCCTCAGTGTCTGACACTACAGAGAGAATTACCCAAGTTTGCCCAATCTCTCTTCATAGCTAATGCACTCTAATCCAAGCAGCATCTGGATAAACTCTCCTGCACCCTCTCCAAAGACTCACATACTTTATGGAAATGGCGACCAAAACTGTACACAATACTCCAAATTTAGCCTAACCACAGTTCATTAAAGCTTCAACATGACATCCTGATTCTTATACTTAATAGATACTCAGAGTCTCTTGCCCACAGCAGGTGAATCGGGGTGGAAGATTGCAACCTTCACGTGGTCCGCCCTGTTTTGACTAATGCAATCAACTCGACATGCACAAATGGAAGATCAAATAGAACAAGTTATCCAACAACTTTAGGCCGTGCGCGCCACACGAAAGAAGAAGAAGAAGCAGGTGAATCAAGGAAAGGAGGGGCGGGGGGTTGTGGGCAGGGGGTGTTGTGGGGGAGGGCTTTTGTGGGTGGGGGAGGGGTGTATGGGGGAGAAGGGGGGTTTGTGTCAGGGGGGAGGGGGGGCTGTAGGGTGAGGGGGAGGTGGGGGGAGGGGGGGGTGTGTTGGAAGGGGGGGTTGTTGGGGGAGGGGGGTTTTGTGGGGGGAGGGGGGGGATGTGGGGGGTAAGGGAGGTTGTGTGTGGGTGAAGGGTTGTGTGGGCGGGTGGGTTTGCGGGGGGTAAGGGAGGTTGTGTGTGGGACGGGGGTTTTGTGGGGGCTGGGGGGTTGTGAGAGGAGAGGGGTGTGCGGGCGGGGGGGTTGTTGGGGGAGGGTGTGGGGGGAGGGGTGTGTGGGAGGGGGGTATGTGTGGGCAGAGGGGGTTGTGGGGGGATGAGAGGTGTGTGGGGGGTATGTGTGGGCAGGGGGTTTTGGGGCAGGAGTGTGTGTGTGGGGAGTGGGTGGATGAAGGGTGTGTGTGTGGGCAGGGGGAGGGTTGTGAGAGGTGTGTGGGAGGGAGGGGTGTGGGGGCGGGAGGGGTGTGGGGGCAGTGGGGGAAGGGGGAGAGAGCTTGGAGAAAATATGGGGAAGAGCCATGGAGAGTGTGCGGTATTATGGGGAGGGAGCAGGAACCAATGAGGAGGACCAGAGGGGAAAGGGTTTGGGGTGCGATGGGGACACATAGCGGGCGCTGGTTGCTTCACTGGTCACTTCGCTGGTCATTCTCCTCCATCGGGATTCTGCACTTTCCGTTTTGCGACATTGGCGCCATCTCCGGCCGTGCTGTCTGGGCTGGGTCAGGCCGGGCCGGGTCGGGCCATCCAGAGCCTGACCCAGCCCAGACAGCACGCCCAGAGCAGTTGCAGTAAAGATGCAGGGGGGGCAGAGAGCTCAGGGTGTGTGTGTGGACAAGGGAAGGGTTGTGAGGGGTGTGTGGAAGGGAGGGGTGTGCGGGAGGGAGGGGTGTGTGGGGGGGGGGGGGGGGGGGGGGGGTACAGGGGGGAGAGAGCTCGGAGAAAAGATGGGGGAAGAGCATTGGCGGTGTGTGTGGTAATACTGGGAGGGGGCAGGAGCCAGCGAGGGGTACCAGAGGGGAAGGGGTCGGGGTTGCGATGGGGACTCACAGTGGGCATTGCTCGCTTCGCTGGCCACTTTGCTGGTCGTTCTCATCCGCACGGCTCACATACTCACTCACTCAATCAATCAGCACGGCTTGTGGACTCAGCCCCACCTTCGGGACTTTATTCTCCTCGCCCCGCCCGGTGATTAGCACGTCGGGTGCTGGAAGGGTCGTTACCATCATGGTGACTGACAAGCAAGAAGACCAATCTGCTCATCTCACGATTTTTTAAACCTTCATAACTTGTAATATTTCATCGATCAGAACAAAACTTGGTGCGCTTGGAGCAGAGGAGAACATTGAGTAAGGTGGTGAAAAAACCTAGCGATATATGGTAACGTTTTTGCGCAAATTAAAAGAAAATCACAAACCGGAAGAGGACAAGATGAGAGTTTTAGTAATAGTATAGATAGTAGATATAGGTAGATAGATAGACAGACGGATGGACAGACAGACAGTCAGACAGATGAAAATATAGATAGATAAGGGGTAACATAGGAAGTAGTTGTGGCAGGGATTATCCCAACGTTTATGAAACAGTGAGACAGGTACATAGATAGGACAGGTTTGGAGGGATATGAACCAAACACAGGCAGGTGGGGCTAGTATAATGGAGACATGCTGGCCGGTGTGGGCAAGTTAGGCCAAAGGGCCTGTTTCCACACTGTATCACTCAATTACTCTATAATATCCTGACTGATGAAGTCAGGGATAAGATACACTTTCTTTACCACTCTATATATTTATGTTGGCACTTTCAGGGAGTTCGGCCTTGGACCCCAAGATTACTTTAAACACCAATGCAATACACACACTTGCTCAGATTCATTTCTCTGTGCATATGTGTAACTGATCTATATCCTCCTGTATACCTTGACAGCCTTCTTCATTCCCACCACCAATCTTTCTGGCATAGGCAAACTAACCAACCAACCATCTAAATTTGTGTCTATAGACACAAAATGCTGGAATAACTCAGCGGGACAGGCAGACGTAATGGGTGACGTTTTGGGTCGAGACCCTTCTTCAGCCGAAACGCCACCCATTCCTTCTATCCAGAGATGCTGTCTGTCCCGCTGAGTTACTCCAGCATTTTGTTTCTATATTTGGTTTAAACCAGCATCTGCAGTCTTCCAAGGCTGTCTTTCCTTGCCATATTTATCCCTCCCCCAGTTCTAAATTCTATCGATTGGTCTTTCAACAACTCCTGCATATCAGATGTGGACTTGCCAAATAACAGATACATCCAATTTACTCTCCCTAGTTCCTGCCTAATAATGTTGTAATATCCCTTTCCCAATTTAGTACATTCCTGCAATGTCCAGATTGATCCTTATTCAGAACTATCTTTCAACGGATGGCGCACTGGTGCAGTGGTAGAGTTGCTGCCTTACAGCGCCAGAGACCGTGGTTCGATCGTGACCACGGGTGCTGTCTGTGCGGAGTTTGTAAATTCTCCCCGTGACCTGCGAGGGTTTATTCCGGGAGCTCTGCTTTCCTCCCACAATCCATAGACGTACAGTACATGTTTGATAAATTGTCCCTAGTGCGTGTGGGATAGTGTTAGTGAGCGGGGTCGGCGTGTACTTGGTGGGCCGAAGAGCCTGTTTCTCTCAACCAAAGTGCCTGTATCTCTCAAATAAAACTTATGGAGTTGTGATCACTGTTCCCAAAATGTTCCTCATTGAAATTGTTAGTAGGTTAGTTACCTGAAATTAGGGATTCAGTGTTCAACTGTAGCAACACCTCATCACCTGTATCTACCTATTCATATTCTCCAGATATGTTCCCTGGTCCACTTGGTTTCTTTTTTAACACCTATCATTTGCCACATTGTCCTGCCCCCTACCTCTCTTCCAGTTTTCCCTCCCCTCATGACCCCTCTCTCACCACACTCAGTCTAAGGAAGGATTCTGACACAAAACATCACCTTTCCATGTTCTCCAGAGATGCTGGCCGACTCGCTGAGTTACTTTGTTGTGTAATGAGACCCATACACAGGAGTAATAACTCATAGTCTATATTGCAACACAAGCGGAGGAAACATTATATGCTATCGTCTCCATGGTCAGCATCTAGACTGACCATGAGACAGTGACATGCTGTAATAATAGTCCAGGGTAGGGATGAAGATCTGGACTGGACCATATATGGAATGTGCAGCATGCATAATATATGTGGTGATAGATATAGTAACTGCAGACTAATATGGTTAATCTACATCTTTCCTCTTAAGGAATTAACCCACAATAAACTAGATATGATAATCGCATGCAAAATATATGTACCACTGATTACATGTGGCAAGTCGTCATCTGTGGCTATCCCTCGAGGTCGAGGATAATGGTCTATGTTCTGTTGCTTTTATGGACTCTCAGGTGGCTTATGAGTCTAATCCTGGCTTTGAAAGATCTTTGGCATTCAGGACAGGTAATTCCAGTTGGCAGATCGGGCTTTGTTACTGCAAATCTGCCTCTCTTTCCGTTTTCTTTTCTTTTCTTCTAATTCTGTGTATCTGTTGGCTTCAAAGGTCACTGTTCCTTCTTGGATGATGGTTCGCCAGAGTTTCCTGTCCTTGGCATTTGTTTCCCAATTGTCGATGTTGACTTCACCTTTCTTCATGCTGGCTTTTAAGGCATCTTTGAATCTCTTCTTTTGTCCGCCTGATACTTTGAATTATCAGGTGCGACCTGCACGGGTACGGTACAGTCATGCATTTCCTCCCTTCACTGGAGATGAACAAGTACAGGAGAATGAAGCAAATCTGGCATTGAATATGCCGGGCACTTGTGAAGACTGGCGCTGAGCCTGGTAAAATGTGCCGGCAACATTTACATCATAAGCAGAGTGGAGACCCGGTCCCAGAGATTTAGTGTGAGAGCCTGTCAACTCTGCAACACGACAGTGATTATCAGCCCTTCCAGAGTGAGGTCTGCATCATGTATCAGTTCATCTCACACCTTGTCATTCAGAATACCAAACATAAGTCTGTCACGGATGAGACTATCACACAGGTTTTCGAACTTGCACTGGCTAGCGATGTGCTTTAAAGAACTGATATGGGCTTCGACTGGCTCACCTTGACTTTGGCTGCGCGCAAAGAACTGTGGCACTCCTTTACGAGATTGGTGCGTGGCTCACACAGCTGTCTCAACTTGTTCAGTGGGCAGATGGGATCATCTATAGATTCCGCAGGGACAATATGGGACATTTACCTGGACCCGGAGCATAGTGGAATTGGCATGCAGGTCAAATGGCTTCTGTACAAGCCAATTTGAGGGGAATAGAGACACAAATGTCTGGAGCTGCAGCATGATGTTCTGCATGGATATATACGGTGAAGTTCTCTTCGAAGGTGCGCCAACGCTCAGCGAGGTCGCATTCAAACGCATGTAGTTCAGGCTTACAAAACGTAGCAGCCATAGTGAGATAACAAACAGAATGAAAAAAATAAACTAAAACAAACCGGAACCAAACTAGGCGAGTAAGGGGTCCAAATATTCTAACACTATGTTGTGTAATAAGACTCATGCACAGGAATAACAACTCATAGTCTTTATTGCAACACTTTCTATGGTCTCCATGGTCAGCATCTAGTCTGACCAGGAGACAGTGACGTGTTGTAATAATAGTCCAGGGTAAGTATGATGATCTGGACTGGACCATATATGGAATATGCAGCATGCATAATATGTGTGGTGATAGATATAGTCAAGGCAGACTAATATGGTTAATCGACACTACTCCAGCACTTTCTGTCTTCTTCAAGAATCAAGAGTGTTTTCATGTCGTATGAAACATAGAAACATAGAAAATAGGTGCAGGAGGAGGCCATTCGGCCCTTCGAGCCAGCACCGCCATTCAATATGATCATGGCTGATCGTCCGCTATCAATAACCTGTGCCTGCCCTCCCCAGACTGGAATGACTGGAAATGGAACAATGAAATTTTTACAGGTTTATGGATCCTCGTCCTTTCTCTCCCAAAGTTTACTATCGGTTCCTTGGTCTTCCTGACGTTGAAAGCAAAGTTGATGTTTGGCACAATTCGGTCAGTCAACCAATTTCTCTCCTATACCTTCACTCACTGTCATCCGTAATTCATCCAACAATGGTGGTGTCGTCAGCGAATTTGAAGATGGAGTTTGCGTGAGTATGGAATGAGTAGAGCAGGGGGCTGAGCACACAGCCTTGAAGTGCTCCTGTGCTGATAGTTTTCGAGGAACAAGTGGTGGTGCCAATTCGTACAGACTGTGGTCTGTTGATGAGGATGTTGAGGATCCAGTTGCAGAGGGATGAACAGAGACCCAGTTCTGCGAGCTTGGTAACCAGCTTGGAAGGGATGATGGTGTTGAACACCGAGCTGTAGTCGATGAACAATAAGGAAGACAGACACAAAAAAGCTGGTAACAGTTTTTCTTCAGTCTGAAGAAGGGTCTCGACCTGAAACATCACGCATTTCTCTCACCAGAGATGCTGCCTGTCCCACTGAGTTACTCCTGCGGTTTGTGTCTATCTTCGGTTTAAAGCATCTGCATTTCCTTCCTACACATTTCATCTATGAACAACAACATGACGTATGTGTTTTTATTGTCCAAGTGCTCTAGTGCGGAGTGACCTGATGGGGCGGGAGGCCAATTGTAATGGGTCCAGGTTCTTGTCCAGGCCACACACTCATCTCCCCACTACCTTCAGGTAGAAGCTACAGGAGCCTGAAGACTGCAATGACCAGGTTTAGGAACAGCTTCTTCCCCACAACCATCAGGCTATTAAACTCGGCTCGAATAAAACTCTGAACATTAATAGCCAATAATCTGTTTATTTGCACTTTATCAGTTTAATTATTCATGTGTGTATATATTTATGCAATGGTATATGGACACACTGATCTGTTCAGTATTCATGCCTACTATGTTCTGGTGTGCTAAAGCAAAGCAAGAATTTGATTGTCCTAGCAGGGACACATGACAATAAAACTCTCTTGAATTCTTGAGGTTGGAGTAACCAATCTCTCAAAGCACATCATCACATCATGACATTAGTGCCACCGGTCAGTAATCATTGAGGCACGTCACCTTAAGGGCCTGTCCACTGCGGCGACCTACTTTGCGAGTTTAGAAGAGTTTGTGCTCGACTCAAACTCGCAGCATGGTCGACACGTGGTCCTAGGAGGTCCTCGGAGGTCACTGTAACTCTCCTTTATGCTCGAGGGAAGTTCCCGCATACTGAAAAATTTTCCGCAAGTAAAAATTGGTCGGCATGGTTCTTTTGAACTCATAGTGCAGTGGAGTGAAGTCGCTAAGCAGTCGAGGTAGCCGTAGGCAATCTCCTTTGCTGAGGGCATTTTAATTGGCTCATTGGAGTTTTCAGAACCAAGGAAAACTGACCAGTAATGTTCAATGCCCGCTAAACTAAAAGTTGGCTGGCTTCTTAAAAGTGTCTCCATTCCATCTCCTCCCCATCTTCCCCCTCCACTCCCCTTCTCTCCCCCCCCCCCCCCCCTTCCTCCCACGCGCTCTATACAGGACTTACCGTACACTGTGCCAGCCGTCTTTTACCTTCCTATTCATTGTGGGTGTGAATTTCAGAAAGCGCTCCCCCGCTTTCCCTGGCCCCTGCCTTTGCAATGAGTGTGGACGGTCAATCCAGCTCATGTTTCATTGCTGTCAGTCGATCCAGCTTGAGGTTCCTCCGACGAGTTCCCTCGAGCTTGAAGGTCGAAGACAGTCGCTGAAAAGTCGCGTTAGTGGGACAGGCCCCTTACTCTTTCTTTGTTGCTTTTACATCTTTCTGTAATCTGTTTCTACTGTATATCTTTCCCTCTATCTCCCACTGGGTATTTTATAATCCCATTAAAGTGACGGCAGCCTTTTTCTTTTTGAACTCCAATCATATTGCCTCTACCACATTCCCATCAACTCCTCCCACCGCTAATTCTACCACTCATCTACATACTGAGGGTAATTTACAGTGCTCAATTACCTCATCGGATGTGGGAGGAAACCAAAGCACCCAGAGGAAACAACACTGGAAAGATTCTGGGGTGTCAGGAGGTGGTCCACTCACCCTTAGAATTTCCGATTATTTGACAATATTTATGTGACTAGTTACTGTTGAATTTCTGGTTAATGGTGACTCGCAGGC
The DNA here is from genome assembly GCA_035221665.1 of Okamejei kenojei. NCBI lineage: Eukaryota > Metazoa > Chordata > Chondrichthyes > Rajiformes > Rajidae > Okamejei > Okamejei kenojei. Next base: position 3,945,158 of record CM069150.1, on the reverse strand, counting down.
TGTTGTTGATGAGGGGGCATCAACAATGGGAATGCGTTAACGAAGAAACTACAGATGCTGGAGAATCGAGGGTTACACAAAATGCTGGAGAAACTCATGCAGCACATGTAGGCGGTTTCGGGTCACTGACTGAAGAAGGGTCACCCGAAACGTTATCTCCTTCGCTCCTTACTGCTGCACCCGCTGAGTTTCTCCAGCATTTTGTGTAACCAACAATGGGAATGCTATTGCACCACTGAAACAGCCCACAGCCCAAACTTGTCTGGATCCTGCACTGTTTCATTTAATTAATTAATAATAATTAATACTTTATTATCACATGTGATATGTCACAGTAAAATTCTTTGTTTTGCGTACCATACACAAAGTACGCAAAGTGACGCCACGTATAGGGCGCCGACATAGTTACAAAGTGTTCACTGTAGTCCAAATGGTCCCTCTTTGTTCTCGGGTCCTTCCCACACTGGGTCCCTCTTTATTCTTGGCGGCACGCCCTCAACCAACCGCCGGCGCCCACCGCCGGGTCCTCTCTTGGACGGTTCCTCGGCGCTTCCAGGAATTTCTGATGGCCCTCCTCGCTCTCGGCGATTACTCACGGGTCCCTCCTTCTTCTCCATCCCTCCACGGTCTCTGGTGGCTTTCCTCCCTCCTCCACAGCCCACCTCGCTCTCGGCGGGTGCTTACGGGTTATCCTCACTCTTGCGGCGCAGGTCCTGTCGACCTCCGTGGCAGGCAAGCAGGGCCTACTGGAGGCCTGTACCCCGCTCACTGGGAACATTCCCACCCATGCTGCTCACTGGGAACACTCCTGGAGGAGCTGTGAATGGAATCGAACTTTAAGTTATCACCAGTGAACACCTGCCAACTTCTGATATTCTGATGAAACTGCTGAAGGTGGATTGGCCTGGGTTATTGCCCTGAGGAACTCCTTTACTGCTGTCCTGGCGGAAGTGAATGACCATCAACAACCACAACCATTTTCCTTGGTGGGAAACATGACAGACTGTAGATGCTGGAATCTGCAGCAATAAACAAACTGCTGGAGGAAACCTTGCGGGTCAGGTAACATCTGTGGAGGCAACGGGATGCTCAATGTTTCAGATTGAGACCCTGCATCAGAACTGTGATGTATGGGATAGACGCAATATACAATTGCGAGGGAGAAGTGAAAAAGGGGCAGGTAGATGATAGGAGGAATAGGAGGAATCAGGTGAGGTGAGGGACGTTGGCCAGATGGAGCTAGGCAGAAGAGGAAAGGGGAAATGTAGAGACAACAGCTGGAAGATGGTGTGTGAAACCAGAGAAGGAAAGGATGAAGGGCAGATGGAACCATGGGGAGCGTAACACATCTAAGTGACAGTGGGAGCACGTTAGAAAATTTGAATAACGGGAGAGAGTCTAGGTAGACTGGTGTAATTGGCAGAGGAAGTGGATAGGTTAGCTTTAACTGAAAAATTCAGTTTCACATCATTGTGGGTGGAACAGTGATGCAGCAGTAGAGCTACTGCCTTACAGCAGCCAGAGACCTGGGTTCGATCATGACTATGGGTGCTGTCTGTACAGAGGTTGTACGTTCGCCCCGTGACCTATGTGGGTTTTCGCCAAGATCTTCGGTTTCCTCCCACACTCCAAAGACTTACAGGTTTGTAGGTTAATCGGCTTGGTATAAATGTGAAAAAAAATTAGCCCTCGAGTGTGTAGGGTAGTGTAAATGTGTGGGGATTGCTGGTCGGCACAGATTTGGTGGGTCGAAGGGCCTGTTCCATGCTGTATCTCTAAACTAAATCATTGGCTCTTGCTCCATGTTTGGACCTAGACTGCAATGAGGTCTTGAGCAGAGTTGTCCGGGTTAAACCCAGGTTAGACACCCATATGCTAGCAATGTTAAACAATTTTGAGATTTAAAAAATCAAGTCTGCAATTTATCCCATCAGATTAAGCATAAAACGAAGTTTAATTTGACACCTAATTCACTTTCATATCTTCAGTATTAAAAAAGTTATGGCTATTTTCATACTCGGAAATTAGCATCTTGTTTCCTATTGCTTTTCCATTGACTTAACACAAAAGCTGGGATCGAGGGCAGTCAAATCCCATAACTTTCTTAAAAATTAAGAGTAATGAAATCATTTTTCAGTTATTATAGATTGAAGCATTCTGAAACAAATATGAAACAATCTTACTTGGATGACCTGAAATTAAAGCATATAATTAGTTAGTTACCTAATTGTAGCTAATTACAAAATTCAATTACTAGATCTAAACATCTATCCATTTCTTAAGAAAAGATTAACATTTCTAAATAGCCTAAGTGTCCAAATAACATTCACACAAGAATTCACAATATAACATGATTTTTAAATCTCATTGTCATGAATTTATAGGCCAAATGGAAGGAATTTAGTGTTTAATTCCCGTAAATTAATGGCCATTTAAATCATCTTGCAAGTGGGATTTTGTGGAACGCGATCGATTGGAACGTTGCGATTTGCGGTGAATTTAAACCCCATATCGGCAAGAAAAACACTGCCAGTTCGTATGGGGCCTAAATCACCTCTTCGCAACATAAAATTTGGATTAAGGTAATCCTAAGAAGCATGTTTATATGTAAAATAAACGGCTTACCTTTAAATGTCCAGTATATGAAATCCATCCCATTGCCGGTGTTGACAGCGTGAGAAGCAGATTTTTATTTTACTCCAGAGCTGAGATTGTCCCGCGATTTAAAAAAAAAATTCACAGAACGGCAGTCGGAACAATTCTTCAGCATTAGCTAGCAGAGAAAAACTGGTAGAGTCAATTATTAAAGATGGGATAGCAGCACATTTGGAAAGTGGTGAAATCATTGGACAAAGTCAGCATGGATTTATGAAAGGTAAATCATGTCTGACGAATCTTGTGGAATTTTTCGAGGATGTAACTAGTAGCGTGGATAGGGGAGAAGCAGTGGATGTGGTGTATCTGGATTTCCAGAAGGCTTTCAACAAGGTCCCACATAAGAGATTAGTATACAAACTTAAAGCATATGGCATTGGGGGTTCAGTATTGATGTGGATAGAGAACTGGCAGGCAAACAGGAAGTAAAGAGTAGGAGTAAACGGGTCCTTTTCACAATGGTAGGCAGTGACTGGTGGGGTACTGCAAGGCTCAGTGCTGGGACCCCAGCTATTTACAATATATATTAATGATCTGGATGAGGGAATTGAAGGCATTATCTCCAAGTTTGCGGATGACACTAAGCTGGGGGACAGTGTTAGCTGTGAGGAGGATGCTAGGAGACTGCAAGGTGACTTGGATAGGCTGGGTGAGTGGGCAAATGCATGGCAGATGCAGTATAACGTGGATAAATGTGACGTTATCCACTTTGGTGGCAAAAACAGGAAAGCAGACTATTATCTAAATGGTGGCCGATTAGGAAAAGGGGAGATGCAGCGATACCTGGGTGTCATGGTACACCTGTCATTGAAAGTAGGCATGCAGGTGCAGCAGGCAGTGAAGAAAGTGAATGGTATGTTAGCTTTCATAGCAAAATGATTTGAGTATTGGAGCAGGGAGGTTCTACTTCAGTTGTGTAGGGTATTGGTGAGACCCCACCTGGAGTATTGCGTACAGTTCTGGTCTGAGGAAGGACATTATTGCCATAGAGGGAGTGCAGAGAAGGTTCACCAGTCTGATTCCTGGGATGTCAGGACTGTCTTATGAAGAAAGACTGGATAGACTCGGTTTATACACTCTAGAATATAGAAGATTGAAAGGGGATCTTATAGAAACTTACAAAATTCTTAAGGGGTTGGACAGGCTAGATGCAGGAAGATTATTCCTGATGTTGGGAAAGTCCAGGACAAGGGGTCACAGCTTAAGGATAAGGGGGAAATCCTTTAAGACTGAGATGAGAAATATTTTTTTCACACAGAGAGTGGTGAGTCTCTGGAACTCTCTGCCACAGAGGGTAGTTGAGGCCAGTTCATTGGCTATATTTAAGAGGGAGTTAGATGTGGCCCTTGTGGCTAAGGGGATCTGGGGGTATGGAGAGAAGGCAGGTACGGGATACTGAGTTGGATGATCAGCCATGATCATATTGTATGGCGGTGCAGGCTCGAAGGGCCGAATGGCCTAGACCTGCACCTAATTTCTATGTTTCTATGTTTCTAGAATATATCTTGGACAGACAGGAGAAAACCGCATTTTAACCCCCCCCCCTCCACCCCCCCCCCCCCCCCCCCCCCCCCCAAAGGCACCAAAGTCGCGCACAGGGCCAGTGGCAGAACTGCAGTGCCGCTGAAGGTAAGTTTTGTAACATACCTACATATGCAGAAATGTGCTGCTTGAGACCATGGTCTGTCATTGTGCTGATAATTGAGTGTCAACTGAAAGGGCTTTATTAGATTTGTCCAATAGACACACAAAACTGGAGTAACAGCGGGTCAGAGAATTGGAATAGGTGACGTTTCGGGTCGAGACCATTCTTTGGATTGAAGTGTGTTTTGTACTTTGTGTCTCTCTTCTGTTTGAACCATCATTTGCAGTTCCTTCTTACACATAATGGATTTGTCCTACTTTTTATGATTGGGGCATACCTGGGAAAGTTTCTACACTGTCAGGTAGGGCCCAATTCTGTAACTATACTGGAACAGCTATGTTAGAGGCATACCTAGTTCTAGGATGGTATCTGATCCCAGATCCTTTATTGTAGCCAATGTTCCAGCTCTTCCTTGAATCAGGTACAAAGAATCTGGCTGAGGACCGGCATGTGTGTTTAGTTTAGTTTAATGTATAGATACAGGCCTACTGAGTCTGCACCGACCAGCGATTCCTGCACACTAACAATATCTTACATACACCAAGGACAAATTTTACATTTACACCAAGCCAATTAACCTACAAACCTGTATGTATTTGGAGAATGAGAGGAAACTGAAGATCTTGGAGAAAACCCATGCAGGTCAGGGAAAAATGTACAAACTCTGTACAGACAGCAACCGTAGTCCGGATCGAACCCGGGTCTCTCTAAAGATCCATAGGTCATAACTTGCGTTGGTACTGACAAAGTGACTGAAAGAGGGATGAGACTCACAACATGAATTTATGGAACTTGATCACATATTGTGAACAGGAACAGGTCCAACTACCTTGCAGGCAGTTAGCCAGTGCTGTTGAAGGAGGAGGGTTTAATCTAATTTGGCTGTAGAAGGGTACACAGCAGGGAAGGACATGCTATTAAATATAAAAGGAAAACTAAAACAATCTAGGCAGAGCAGACTAGGATGTGGTAAAGCATATGGGAGGAATGCAAGTCTAAATTGGATCTATTTTAAACAAGATGTCTGACTAGTAAGGTAAATGAACTGGGAGCATTGATTAGGCATTGATTGTCGCTATCATAGAGGCATGATTTAAATCTGGGCAGGACTAGCAATTCAATGTTCTAGAATATAGAACTGTCATGTGTGACACGGAGGTATCTAAAAGAGGAGGGGACATTGCAATATTGATTGAGGAGGCCATTCATCAGGCAGTAGGAGATAGAGAAGCAGATGTCAAAAGACAGAAGAGTGTTTAATTGTCATGTAGACAGTGATTAGGACAATGAAATTCTTACTTGCTGCAGCTTTACAGGTACATTAAACGCAATGCTGCTTAAACATAGAATAAGTTAGCAGTTACTCTAGATGAATCAGACCATGATCATGCGCATGTAGGTAGAACAACATGTTAGTCCAAAGTCCACACTAGTTTGGTGCTGGCAGAATTAGTGGATGCTAATCTTCTCTGCAACCTTTACAGTTGCTTTGTTCCTATAACAGTGAGAATTAAACGGAATACAATACTCAAAATGTGGGCTCTCTCATGTTGCTACAACTGAAGCATAATGTCCCAACGCCTATACTCTTTCTCTGAAGGCTAGCATGCCAAATTCTTCTTTACTACGCTAGTTAGCTGCAACACCATTTTCAGGGAACTATGAACTGGCGCTCCTAGATCCCTCAGCTCTGCAACACTCCCCAAGGCCATACAGTTGACTGTGAAGATTCCACCCTGGTTCCATTTCCTAAAGTGCAACATCTCTTGCTTACCTTAATTAAATTCCATTTGTTGTTCTTCCGCATACTTGCCTAGCTGATCAAGATTCTGCCGTGATTCTTGATAACCACCTTTATGGTCCATGATATCACCTATTTTAATGTAATCTGCATTATGTCTTGTCACATACTAATCATGTCTTGCACATTCTCATCCAAATCAATGATATAGTTGACATGCCACATCTCTTCAAAATTCTTCCGATCTGTTATCAGGCAACTGAAACATCTTACCGTAACTGGAGAGCATCCCATCTCCATTTTCATCATTGGAGACCCCCGGACTGTCTTCGATCGGACTGTACTAGCTTTATCTTGCACTACACATTATTCCCTTTATCATGTATCTGTACGCTGTGAATGGCTTGATTGTGATCATGTATTGTCTTTCTATTGACTAGTAGCACACAACAAAATCATGTGACAATAAATTACATTATACTACTCTAAACTTAACTAAACCTCTGAGAAAGTAGAGGGTTTAATTATTTTACTTTGTTATTGCATTAATGTGCTGGGCCCAGGACAGATTATTAGAGATGTATAAGACCAGAACAGAAAGTTGTTGACTCTCTACACTACTAGCCTGCTGATGAAGAAGTTGTATAAACAAATCAGAGGGAGATGAAAGAGTTATAGGGATATAGTCATCGGAGATTTAATCTTACCCAATATTAACTGGGTACTCTTTAGTCTAAAAGGCATAAGCCTTTTAGATGTTTCCTTGAGAGTAGGGGCAGTGCACTATCTAACCTTCAGGAATGTAACTAAACAAGTGGCTGAAGTGTCAATGAGCTAATATTTTCTCACTGATAAAGTGTCAATGAATCACACAGCTTTACAACTTGGTAACAGGCCCATCGACTCAATGCGTCCATGCTCTCCAACGTTATCCCAATTACATGTGCTTGGCCCTTCAAACCTCTCCCATGCATACACTTCTCCAAATGTCTTTAAAATGTTGTAAATGTACATGCCTTTACCACATCCTCAGGCAGCTCGTTCCATAAACCCACCATCCACTGTGTGGGAAAAGTGGCCCCTCGGGTTCTCTTAAATATTTCCCCTCTCACCTTAAACCTATGCTCTCTCATTTTATGCCGTCCCTCCCACTTACCCTGGTGAAAAGACCATGTTGCCTTGTGATTTGATAAACCTCTATAAGGTCACTTCCCAGCCTTATACCAAAATGTAAAACCTCATATTCATCTGTATTTTACTTCGGAGTCACGTGAGTGACTACGTGAAGAACCCCGTACAGCCGTTCGTGCGTCATTACGTCAGACGCTTTCGTGCAGACGACTGTGGAGCAGCGCATCTCCTCCAACGGTAAGTCTAAAAAAGTTTCAGGTAAGTGCTATTTCTTACCTGTTCTAGGTTTCCTTCAGGAACCTCCGGGGTACTTGTGGGATGGTCGCGAGGCCGACGAGTGAACCAGCCTAGGGCTTTGGGGGGAAACCCTGGTCCGACCATGGGAGCGGGGAGCTGGCGAATGTCGGGTTTGCGATCGGAGTCAGACCAGGGTTTTCCCCCCAAAGATCTCCCTCATGTAGGAGGAGAGCAAGCTGCGTCAGTATTATTCTGACGCTGGGGCCATGGCAAAGTCGGCGTATTGCTGAAGCTGCGCCAGCAGCACCTTGTATCAGGGCTGCTTAATGGCTCCCTCATGTAAGAGAGGAGCATGTGCGATCGGTATAGTCTAATGCCGAGTCTGAGGGTATAGCCATAGAGCTTACCCAAGGGATTCAGGGCATGTGCCCAGAGGTCTATGCCTACCCAGAAAGTTACCATCCCAAACACATATGCAGTGAATACCGCTCTAAGGGGGACATTACAGTTGGCTGTCGAATCTTCTATTCAGGTAAGACCTTTCCATAGGCGATACCTGGAGGACAAAGCACAAGCTATTGGAATGAGCAAGGTTTCATAGTTTTGGTGATAATGCACCCTACGTCTTTATTGGCAGTAAGTGGTTCACTGAAGTTGGTGGCAGCATGAAGGCTGGCCAGAGGTTCCACGCACTGTACCTGTGCTACTCTACAATTAAGGGACCACTTACAGCTTGGTAAGGTGTACACTTAGTTATACATTACAAATGATTTAGACATTATCAGCTAATTTGAGGGGTCTAATCATGTAAAATGGTCTGTTCTAGCTTTTCAAGCAGGTTAGAATTGCGCAGGTTCAGTAGAAGGACCAAGAATGTCTTACAAGACCGGTTCGAAAATCGGGCCACAGTTGCTGTTTACGTCAGATACCAAGTTGCAAATATCATCTTGAGTTTGGAGGTGGAGCAGATTTGCATGATTTGCAAAAAATGTCTGTTGTGGGTATCAACTATCTATAGACCCTACGGGCATCGTATTGGTTAAAGAGTGATTGGACAAATGTGCATATTGTGATGCTCAGGTTGATACATTATGATGATAGCATATGTTAGTCACAAGGGTGCAATCAGTTAAAGGCCCATGGAATGGTTACATATCTTGTTGTCACAGGAGAATCATCAAGTATAGGTTAATGGCAACACAGAATTGGTGTTGAATTACACTATATTATGAAATTCTGGTTAATGGAACACCTAACATGGTTCATGTTTATTTCACTGGTTGCAAAATATGTGGCATTACAGTGGTGAAACATACATTTTTGCTAAAAGGAGTAGGAAGGACTTTTATGGCTCCCTCCATTTTGTTTATCAATTGAGGTTTCAAATAAAGTTATTAGAGGCCGCTTAAGGTTCCTATTGAGTGATTATGCAAATTGATTCCTGATTTGTCACGAATAATATAACCTTATTTGTTTATTTTAAACGTAATTTGCTGGTTCAGCCTGAGGCTTGGGAAATCAGTTGTTGCATGATAAACTCAAATTATGTTCTGCAGGTTTAATAAACTGCCCTAAGGTTTGGGTTGTTACATCTGTCCTACTATGTGTTCAAAGTGTTTGCATAGCACCAAACTGCAGAATTTTCTTTTCCAGGAGATGAAAGAGTTTGTTATGCTGATGTTCCATGGAAAATGTTATTGATTGCTAATGTTTCGAGTTCATGCTAAATGATCGTTTGTTAATTATGGAGTTATATGGCCATTAATTGGGTTATCAAGGGGTAGGATATCTTCAACATAGGTCCCAGGACCAATATAATGCCATATGCGATGTTGACATTTGTGAACACTATTTCACCAGGAGGCTGCAGCTATATCCTTAAATTTGGCTGGAGGTTATTAGGTAGTTATCCTTGTGGCACTGGTTTAGTGCAGCAGGTTCAATCGCTACATAATTGTGATGGTACAGGATGATAACGTCTGTAAATTATAATATATAATATTATGTTATGAATACTTGAGCAGACCAGTAGGGGGTCAGGTCTCAAAATAGTCACAGGCATACCAGCGGACCTTTGATAAGGTAAGCACACATATATACAACAATATGTCAAGGTCATCAAGAGCCTTGGAGTTCTGGACTAGCAATGTTGTTAGTCACAAAAAAATAAATAAATAAATAAATACATAAATAAATAAAGAAATAAATAATTTGGGAGAACTTATTGTTCAGGCCATTCCAGATGAGAAAAACAGATTTGTGTTATGTACTAATGGATTCTGATTCCAGATCTCATTACACCAGGGCTGCTACAACATCAGCAGCAAGGGTATTTATGTTCCGCTGGGTCGCATCGTTATGGTCCAACGAACGAATCTCCAAACATCAGTAATGACCCATTGCTGAACCAGGGTTATTTGTTAACTCTATTTATGTTCTAGTTATCTTTTCCATCTGAGTGACAGATGGAAATATTATTGTTTCATTTAAACAGCATCAGCATGTTTTACATCTATGTTATGACAGTATGCATTATGAATGTTTTCCCTTCAATTGTCAATGAAGCAGGTGTGGTTGTATACACTCGTTTCACACGGCATGAAATCACAGAGCTTTGAAGTCTTCATGTAGTCACTCACGTGACTCCGAAGTAAAATAGTAAGATTAAACGAGAACTTACCAGTTTGAAGTTTGATCTTTATTTTATGAGGAGTTGAGGGACTACGTGCCCTCCGCTCCCAGCCCTCATAGATCTCATCTGGTAGTTCTAGTCTTTGTTATCTTACCATTATACTTCAGTCATTATTATCTGTGATTTCACACCGTTGCTTTGAAGGTTGACGCACGAACGGCTGTACGGGGTTCTTCACGTAGTCCCTCAACTCGACTCCTCAAAAAATAAAGATCAAACTTCAAACTGGTAAGTTCTCATTTAATCTTACTATTAAACTCCATTTTCCATTCCTTGGCCCATTGATCCAGTTGATTAAGATCCAATTATAATGATCAATAACCACTTTCATTGTCCACTAGACCTGTCACTACTTTCACATCCAAATCATTAAAGTAAATAACAAATAACAGCTGATTCAGCACCGATCTCTGTGGCACACCACTCATTACAGTCTGGAAAACAACTCTCTACCACCATCCGCTGTCTCCTACTTGTAAACCAATCTTGTATCCACTTGGCTAGGTTGCCCTGGAAGTCATGTGATCTTGTTTTCCGGAGATAATGACAATACCTGTAACTCTGTATGTTTCAAAGTAGTTATGGAGAAAAATAATGATGGTCCAGAAGTTAATGTCTGAATTGGGGGCAGGTCACCATTAATATCACAATTCAGGAACCTGGTAAAAATAGACTGGTAGCAGTTACCCAAAGTAGGTCTAAATGGACAAGTGGGAGAAGTTAATACACAGAAGATGGAACAGAACCGCACAAGAACAGGCTTTTTGGTCCACAAAGTTTGTGCTGAATCTGATGTCAAGACCAACTCTTATCTGCCTGCACATGATCCATATCCCTCCATTCCATGTATAACAATATACCTCTCATATTTGCTTTTACCACCACCATCAGCAGTGCATTCTAGGCACTCACCATCATCTGCGTAAAATAAAACTTGCCCTGCACCTCTCCTTTAGAATTTGCCCCTCTTAGCTTGAACCTATGCTCACTAGTATTTGATTTTTCCGTACTGGGGAATAGAGACATAGAATCATAGATGCTTACAGTGTGGAAACAGGCCCTTTGGCCCAGGTTGCCCATGCCAACCAATATGCCCCATCTACACTTGTCCCACCTGTTTGGCCAGTATCCTTCTAAACCCATCCTATACATGTACCTGTCCAAATGTCCTTCAAAACATTATGATAGTACCCGCATCAATGACTTCTTCTGGCAGCTCGTTCCATATATACACCACTTTCTGTGTGGAAAAAGAAGTTGCCCCTCGGGTCCCCATTAACTCTTTTCCCCCTCACTTTAAACCTATGTCCTCTGATTCTTGATTCCCTCACTATGGGTAGTATACTCTGTGAATTTACCCTATGTAATCCCGTCATGATCGTATATACTTTAAATACACTATGATAGTCCACAGATCACCCCTCATCTGCCTGGGCTCCAAGGAATAGAGTCCCAGCCTACTCAAACTTTCCCGATAGCTCAGACCCTCTAGTCTTGGCAACATCCTTGTAAATCTTCTCTGTACCCTTTCCAGCTTCACAACAACTTGCCTATAACGGGTAAGCTAAACTGAACACAATACCCCAAATGTGGCCTCAGCAATGTCTTGTACAACTGCAACATGACCTGCCAACTTCTATACTCAAAACTCTTACTCCTGAAGGCCACTGTTCCAAAGCCTCTTGACAACCCTATCAGCTCCAGCACATCTCCAACGTATGATGTTACAACTACAGAAGTATGACACCCTGTCGTGAGCTCCACTTAAAGGGGCTGTCCCACTGTGGCGACCTAATTGTCGAGTCTAGAAGAGTTTAGGAGAGTCTGTAAAGGTGTCATGTACAAGACCTTCTTTGACTATGTAGAAGACCTCCTTTGACATCCTTCGACTATGTTGAAGACTACCGATTACCTACGAATAACATTACGACCTACTATGACCTATTTCGACTAAACCTACGGGTAAAAAAATATATAGATTTTTTTCCATGGTGACCTATTTTTACTCGCGGGCATTTTTCAGCATGTTGAAAAATAGTCCGCGACCTAGCTGAGGCCTCGAGTATGCGGGGTCTACTCTCGAGCATGAAGGAGATTTACAAAGACCTCTTAGGACCTCGTGTCGACCATGCTGCGAGTGTGAGTGGAGGTCAAACTCTTCTAAACTGGAGAATTAGGTCGCCGCAGTGGGACAGCCCCTTTACTCTGCGCTTCCTTCCATGAAGCTGATTCTCTATTCACTCTGCTGGCTCTCTGTGGATCCCATGCATCCTAACCTTCGGAGCAGCCAACCAGCCTTATCAAATGACTTGTGAAAATAGGTTCCGACTGTCTACTCTATCTATGCCTCATAATTTGATATACTTCTATCAGGCCGCTCCGCAACCTTGGTATTCCAGAGAAAACAACCCAACTCTGTCCAAGCTCTCCCTGTAGCGCCCCTAAATGAAGCATCATTCTGGTAAACCTCATCTGCATCCTTTCTGTACCTCTGTGACATTCTCCTTCATCAGCTAATCCTCTGTCTCTTTACCACACTATCTATCATGTCTGAAAGATCTGACTCCTGGAACTTTGAGCTGCCCTTCTTGCCCCTCTTTCATTTAAGTCTCTGTAATAGCTTTAATATTGGTGTTCTATACCTTAATCTAGACTCCAAGTTCATCGGCCTTATCTGTAATATTCCTTGCCTTGAAATATATACACTTCAGCCTATCTCTCCATTGCGTTTATTTACAAGAACATTTCTGTCCTTACTTCTAGTTTTACTTGACCTAATCTCTACCTTTCCCTCAATCCTACTGCACTAGCTCCCATCTCCCTGCCACACCAGTTTCAACCCTCTTGAGTAGCAGTTGGTACAGTTGCTGCCTTACAGAGCTTGCAGTGCCGGGGACCCGTGTTTGAATCCGACTACTGACTGTACGGAGTTTGTACGTTCTCTCCGTGATCGCGTGGGTTTTCTCTGAGATCTCCAGTTTCCTCCCACATTCCAAAGACGTACAGGTTTGTAGGTTAATTGGTTTGGTGTGTGTAAATTGTGACTCGTGTGTGTAGGATAGTGTTAATGTGCAGGGATAGCTGGTTGGTGCGGACTCGGTGGGCCGAAAGGCCTGTTTCCGCGCTGTATATCTAAACTAAATTAAACCTGCCTGTCAGAATGTTGGTTCCTCTCCAGTTTATGTGTAATCAGTCCTTATAAAGGTCCCACCTGTCCTGGAGCCCAATTATCCATGTACCTGCAACTCTCTCTGCTGTGTCAGCTCCTAGGCTATCTTGCCATGTCTGTCCTTGCTAACGCATGGAACAGGGAGTAATCCTGAAGTCTCTAAAGATCTCACCCCCTCTCTCTCTCTACCCCCTGTGTCCCTGTCTCCTTCCCCCCTCTCTCTCTCCGCCTCCCTTTGAGAGTCTCTGTCCCTTCGGCACAGAGACTCTTACGGCAGCGGCGCAACGCTTCCGACGCCTCCGACGGCCTGGAACCCTGAGGCTTCCACTGAAGTTGCTCCATTGCCAGAGCTGCAGCAAGCCACTCGCCTGCCCCGCAAACACTCACCAGCCCCGCAAACACTCGCCAGCCCCGTTCCTGGCATCTGTCCCCGGCAAATACTCGCCAGCGCCGCAAACACTCGCCAGTGCAGCAAACACTCACCAGCCCGGCAAACACTCGCCAGCCCCAGCAAACACTCGCTAGTCCCGGAACCCCGTCCGCATCTGTCTCCGCTGCTGCTTGTGCTACCATCCCTCCCTCAGCCCTGGCTCTCCAACACCCGTGGACCATGCAGTTTATCTAAGTTTTGACATTTTCGTTGATCACAGAATTTCTCACCTCATCAAGATGAAACGAGCTTGAGGAACTACATGACAAACTCCTGTCCCTTGATAGGGTTGGGAATTGCCATCATACAAATGTATACACACTGGAAAAGCGACATACTACTTCAGAATAGGGCAGGTTACTCCAGCTTTTTACGTTTACCTTCGGATTGAACCAGCATCTGCAGTTCCTTCCTACCCATTCCTTCTCCCCAGAGATGTTGCCTGTCCTGCTGAGTTACTCTGGCTTTTTGTGTCTATCTACACTTTATCTCTCTATAGCTTTCAGGGAATTGTTGTGAGAAGAAACTTGGGCGTCTTGTTAGGGTTCTGGCCACCTCTGTGATCCACGATCGTCTGCTCCTCAGTTCCAAAAGAGACATTGACAGACGTTAAATGGAGTTCATCATACCGAGGTTGGCATGGCTTCAAAAAATACATCATTCATTCTGTTTTCATGTCAGGTTAACTCAGTAAATCAATAAGCATCAGTGTAGAGCAAAGAATGGGATATCAATTATTTGGACACCTGTGCAATGAACTGTATCTTTGGACAGGTTATTTCTGGGTCTTACTTTCACTTGACATTTAAACGTGCCTAAGGCCACACAATGTGAGGTCAAGCAGTGTGCTTCTGCAAAATCTATTCACACCTTGTGTCCTACCCATGTCATAGAATCAGAGAATTACATAGTATGGAAACAGGCCCTTCGTCTCAATTCTTCCATGCAGATGAAAATGTATATTTGCCATTTACCTGCATTTGGGCATATCAACCTTTATTTCCATGTAGACACAAAATGCTGGCGTATGGAAAATCGAGTTCCATGTACCCATCCAAAAGCCTTTTACACATTGGAATTTTACTCACCTCTACAGCTTCCTCTAGCATCCCATTCCATATATTCACGACCCTCTGTAGGAAAATGTTACTCCACAGGTACCTTTTAATTCTTTCCCGCTCTAACTTCAAACCTATGCCTTAAAAAATGGCACAAAGTGCTGGAGTAACTCAGCGGCTCAGGTATCACCTCTGGAGAGAAGGAATGCGTGACGTTTCAGTTTGAAACCCTTCTCCAGACAAGAACATGAGATGCAGATGAGGTTACAGGAGGTACATGTGAATCTCCGTCTCATCTGGACTGTTGGGGTCATTGGATGGATGTGAGACAGGAGGGATAGGTTTTACATATCCAGTGGTTGCTGGGGAAAGCAGCTGAGGAGGGGATGGTTTGGGTGGGAAGGGGTCAGTGAACCAAGGCATTGCTGTTTCTGCAGAAGGCACCAAAGGGTAGGGATGAGAAAATATGAATGATGGTGGGATCTCATTGGAGATGGCAGAAATGTCTGAGAATTATGTATTGGATGCAGAGGCTATGCTAGTGGGGTGCAAGTTGAGGACGGGGAAACTATCCTTGTTACATCTGGGAGGGTGGGGGTAAGGGAGCAGGAGCAGAACTATGGAACACAGAGGAGACATAGCTGAGGGATCCATCTATGACATGGAGAGGAGATCACGTTTATTAAAGAAAGAGGACATCTTGGATGGAAAACCTTATTCTGGGAGCAGTTGCAACAGTGTCTCCACTTACAGGGAACTGTGTACATGTACTCTGTTCTATCTCTCTGTTCTAAAAACTCTCCAGGGTTAAATTTAATCTGCCATTCCTTATCCAATTCTTCTGTTCACTTAGATCCTGTTGTAGTCTTGTAGAGGGGTATTTTTTTCACACAAAGGGTGGTGGGTGTATGGAACAAGCTGCCAGACGAGGTAGTTGAGGCAGGAACGACACCAACATTTCAGAAATATTTAGACAGGTACATGGATAGGACAGGTTTGGAGGGATATGGGCCAGATGCTGGCGGGTGAGGTGGGCCGATGTGGGCAAGTTGGGCTGAAGGGCCTGTTTCCATGCTGTGTCACTCTATGACTTGATGACTCTAGTCTAAGATGTCATCAAGATTCTATGTCCACTACACCAACTATTTTGGTGTCATCTTGCAAACATACAAAATGTTCAAATCGTGCTCAAACAAATTATTAACATGAACAGGGCACACTGTTGGTCTCGGGCCTCCACGATCACCCTCGGACTCTTTCAACCAAGTCAATGTTGTTATTGCTATTGGTATTGGTTTGTTATTTTCTCATACACCGCAATACTGAGAAAAACTTTGTTTGGTTTAATTTAGTTTAGTTTAGAGATACAACACAGAAACAGGCTCTTCAGCCCACTGAGTCCATGCCGACCAGCGATCCCCGCACATTAACACTACCCTACACACACACCAGGGACAAATGTTACATGTATATCAAGCCAATTAACCTACAAACCTGTACATTTTTGGAGTGTGGGAGGAAACCAAAGATCTCGGAGAAAACCCAGGCAGGTCACGGGGAGAACATACAAACTGCCTATGGACAAGCACTCCCAGTCAGGATCGAACAGCCTGATAGGTAATAGGTTGAATGTTTAAGAACGAACTGCAGATGCTGGAAAATGGAAGGTAGACAAAACTGATGGAGAAACACAGCAGGTGCAGCAGCATCTATGCAGCACAGGAAATAGGCAACGGTTCGGACCAAAACCCTTCTTCAGACTGATGTGGGGGGGGAGGTGGGGAGGGAAGAAGAAATGAAGAGGAGGAGCCAGAGTGCTGAGGGAGAGCTGAGAAGGGGAGGAGACAATAAGGGCTACCAGAAATTGGAGAAGTCAATGTTGATGCCACTGGATTGTAAACTGCTCAAACAGAATATGAGGTGCTGCTCCTCTAATTTCCAGTGGTGCTCACTCTGGCCATGGAGAAGGCCCAGGACAGAAAGGTCGGATTCAGAATGGGAGGAGTTTGGTTCTGAGCCACCGGGAGATCAGGTTGGTTATTGTGATCCGAGTGGAGGTGTTCGGCGAAGCGATCGCCAAGCCTACGCTTGGTCTCACCCATGTAGATCAGCTGACATCTAGAGCAGCGGATGCAATAGATGAGGTTGGAGAGGGTGCAGGTGAACCTCTGTCGCACCTGGAACAACTGCTTGGGTCCTTGAATGGAGTCGAGGAGGGAGGTAAAGCAACAAGTGTAGCATCTCTTGCGGTTGCAAGGGAAAGTGCCCGGAGAGGGGGTGGTGCGGGAGGAAAGGGAAGAATTGACAAGGGTGTTACGGAGGGAGTGATCTGCGGAAAGAAAACGGGGGGGGAGATGGGAAGATGTGGCGAGTGGTGGGGTCACGTTGGAGGTGGCGAACATGACGGAGGACTATTTGTTGTATGTGACGGCTAGTGGGGTGAAAGGTAAGGACTAGGGGGACTGCCCTTGTTACGAGTGGGGGGGATGGGGGGTAGAGAGCAGTGTTATGGGCTCCCTGGTGAGAACCTCATCTATAGTAGGGGAGGGGAACCCCCGTTCCCTGAAGAATGAGGACATTTCCGATGCCCTCGTGTGGAACACCTCATCCTGGGAGCAAATGCGGCGTAGACGGAGGAATTGGGAGTAGGGGATGGAGTTCTTACAGGAAGCTGGGCGGGAAGAAGTGCATTCTGAGATAGCCATGAGAGTCAGTGGGTTTATAGTGGATGTCGGTCAGATGTCTATCACCTGCGATGGAGATGGTGAGGTCAAGAAATGGTAGGGAAGTGTCGGAAATGGTCCAGGTGTATTTGAGTGCCGGATGGAAGTTAGTGGTGAAGTGGATGAAGTCAGTCAGCCTTGTGTACAGGAGCAGGGAGGTTCTACTTCAGTTGTACAGGGTCTTGGTGAGACCACACCTGGAGTATTGCGTACAGTTTTGGTCTCCAAATCTGAGGAAGGACATTATTGCCATAGAGGGAGTGCAGAGAAGGTTCACCAGACTGATTCCTGGGATGTCAGGACTGTCTTATGAAGAAAGACTGGATAGACTCGGTTTATACTCTCTGGAATTTAGGAGATTGAGAGGGGATCTTATAGAAACTTACAAAATTCTTAAGGGGTTGGACAGGCTAGATGCAGGAAGATTGTTCCCGATGTTGGGGAAGTCCAGGACAAGGGCTCACAGCTTAAGGATAAGGGGAAATCCTTTAAGACCGAGATGAGAAAGACTTTTTTCACACAGAGAGTGGTGAGTCTCTGGAACTCTCTGCCACAGAGGGTAGTTGAGGCCAGTTCATTGGCTATATTTAAGAGTGAGTTGGATGTGGCCCTTGTGGCTAAGGGGATCAGAGGGTATGGAGAGAAGGCAGGTACGGGATACTGAGTTGGATGATCAGCCATGATCATATTGAATGGCGGTGCAGGCTCGAAGGGCTGAATGGCCTACTCCTGCACCTAATTTCTATGTTTCTATGTGTGTGGGTGCAAGAGGTGGCACCAATGCAGTCGTCGATGTAACGGAGGTAGAGGTCGGGGATGGGGCCCTGGTAAGCCTCGAACAAGGATTGTTCGACATACCCTACAAAGTGGCAGGCATAGCTGGGGCCCATGCGCATGCCCATAGCTACGCTTTGTATTTGGAGGAAATGGGAGGTGTCAAACAAAGTTATTAATAGTAAGGACCAGCTCCGCTAGGCAGAGGAGAGTACCTGTAGATGGGGATTGGTTGGTTCTCCGGTCAAGGAAGAACCGGTGAGCTTTGACACCATCCTGGTGGGGGATGGAGGTGTAGAGTGACTGGACGTCCGTGTTGAAGATGAGGGGATGGGGGCCTAGAGACCGGAATGCTCGGAGACGACGGAGAGTGTCTGAGGTGTCTTGAACATAGGTAGGGAGGGATTTAACCAGAGGGGATAGGATGGGGTCGAGATATAGAAACATAGAAACATAGAAAATAGGTGCAGGTGGAGGCCATTCTGCCCGTCGAGCCAGCACAGCCATTCATTGTGATCATGGCTGATCGTCCCCTATCAATAACCCGTGCCTGCCTTCTCCCCATATCCCTTGGCTCCACTAGCCCCTAGAGCTCTATCTAACTCTCTTTTAAATCCATCCAGTGATTTGGCCTCCACTGCCCTCTGTGGCAGGAAATTCCATAAATTCACAACTCTCTGGGTGAAAACGTTTTTTCTCAGCTCAGTCTTAAATTACCTCCCCTTTATTCTTAGACTGTGGCCCCTGGTTCTGGACTCGCCCAACATTGGGAACATTTTTCCTGCATCTAGCTTGTTCAGTCCTTTTATAATTTTATGTTTCTATAAGATCCCCCCTCATCCTTCTAAACTCCAGTGAATACAAGACTAATCTTTTCAATCTTTCCTCATATGACAGTCCCGCCAACGCAGGGATCAATTTTGTGAACCTACGCTGCACTGCCTCAATCACAAGGATGTCCTTCCTCAAATTAGGAGACCAAAACTGTACACAATACTCCAGATGTGGTCTCATCAGAGCCCTATACAACTGCAGAAGAACCTCTTTACTCCTATACTGAAATCCTCTTGTTATGAAGGCCAACATTCCATGAGCTTTCTTCACTGCCTGCTGTACCTGCATGCCAACCTTCAGTGACATCCAGGTCTCCATACATACTAGGACATCCAGGTCTCGCTGTACCTCCCCCTTAACTAAACTAACCCTATTGAGATAATAATCTGTCCTTTGTTTTTGCCGCCAACGTGGATAACCTCACATTTATCTGTATTATACAGCATCTGCCACGCATCTGCCCACACACTCACCCTGCAACCTCCTAACATCCTCTTAACAGTTCACACTGCCACCCAGCTTTGTGTCATCCGCAAACTTGCTTGTGTTGCTCCTAATTCCCTCTTCCAAATCATTAATATATATGGTAAACAGTTGCGGCCCCAACACCAAGCCTTACGGCACTCCACTCGCCACTGCATGCCATATGTGGAAATAAGTTTGGTAGGGCACGAACAGGCAGAGACAATGAGTCTACCAGGACAGTCAGGTTTGTGGATTTTGTTGCGAAGGTAGTCGGGCCTTGTGGGGCTGGGGAATGATGAGGTTGGAGGGGCAGAGAGCCGGAGTTGATGAAGTCAGTGATGGTGCTAGTGATAGTGGCCTGGTGCTCATCTGTGGGGTCATGGTCCAGGGATAAGTAGGAGGAGGTGTTCGAGAGTTGGCGCGTGGCCTCAGCTTTGTAGAGATCAATGCGCCAGATTACCACGGCACCTCCCTTGTTGGCGGGTTTCATAACCCAGTCTGGGTGGTTGCGGAATGAGTCGATGGATGCGCGTTCAGGGGGGGGAGAGGTTAGAGTGAGACAGGGGAGTGGAGAAGTTGAAGCGGTTGATGTCCCGCCGGCAGTTTTGAATAAAAAGGTCTAAAGCTGGAAGATGGCCATGTGGGGATTCCAAGAGGAGGGGTCGTTTGGAGACGGGAAATGGGATCAACAATGGGGAGCAAGGACTCCTTCGCATGGAAGAATGCTGTGAGGCAGAGACGACGGTAGAAGAGCTCCAAATCGTGGTGGGCGGGGAACTCATTGAGGTGGGGACGGAGGGGGACAAAGGGCAAGGCCTCTGCTGAGGACAGACCGTTTGGTATCAGAGAGGGCGCGGTAAGTGGGGATGGTGAACACACGGCAGGGATGGAGGTTGGGGCCGGAGGAAGGCAGGTGAATGGACTACCCAGGTAATAGGTTGATACAGGTGGGTTCTTGGATATGTGAGACAAAAGGATTGAAGATTTTCAAATTGTGAAGTACGGAATGCAGTCGGAAGGGGCAGGGTAGAGGAGAAATAGGCGCGAGTCCAAGTGAGACACAGGGGACAGGGGATGGGTGTAAAGAAAGTATCTATCTCTGCCTTAAAATTATCAATTGACTTGGCCTCCACAGCCTGCTGTGGCAATGAATTCCACAGAATCACCCCCTGAGACTAAAGAAATTCCATCTCATCTCTTTTCTAAAGGTACAGCCTTTTATTCTGAGTGGAAACATCCTCTCCATCTCTATTCTATCCAGGCATTTTACTATTCAGTAAGTTTCAATGATGTGGCCCCTTGTCCTTCTAAACTCCAGTGAATACAGGTCCATAGCCATCAAACGCTCATCATACCATACGCAATCGTCCCCACGATCATTCTCGTAAACCTCCTCTGTACTCTCTCCAATGCCAGCACGTTCTTCTTCAAATAAGGGGCCCCAAACTGCTTATAAAGCTCCAAACGCGTTCCTGACAAGGTCCTTATAAAGTCTCACCATTACATTCCTGTTTTTAAAGACCTCTCAAAATAAATGCTACTTTTGCATTTGTGACATGATAGGATACGATAAAACTTTAGTCATCCCCGGAGGGAAATTGATCTGCCGACAGTCACAACACACAAGGTACACAAAAACATGTTATTTAAAGTGCAAAAAAAAAAAAAAGAACAAGCGACTGTTGTCTGGCTGCCGTGGGCACAGCGCCTTCACCGGAACGTACCGGAACAAATAACAAACTAACGCAGGCTTATCCTCTAGGCAGAGGATTCTAAAGGCCCTGTCGCACTATACAAGTTCATTCAAGAGCTCTCCCAAGTTTAAAAAAAACCAAACTCGTGGTAAGCACGTAGAATGAACGTAGCGGGTACGTCGGAGCTCGGGGACATCTCTTAGCGACTCGTAACTCTAACGGCAGGTACTCGTGAAAACACGCTAACGGCAGGTAAGCTCGGGAATACTCATGAAGATTTTTCAACATGTTGAAAAATGTCCACGAGAGCCCCGAGTACTTAAGAGCGGCCATTACCGTAAATCTCCGAGTTCGAATCAGGGCAAACTCAGAGAGAACTCCTGAAATAACTCAGTGGGACAAGGCTTTAAAACTAGAGTGCTCCCCCCATGCCAGGTCCCCCTTCGTTCTCCCACCGTCCCTCATGGCTGTCCCCCCCACGCCGGGTCCTCCATTGTTTTTCAGGGCGGTACCCTCCCCCCCTCACGTTGCACCACCACAGAGGCTCCCGCTGCTGCTGAGGCCCCATCACTGCCAAGGCTCCCATTACTGTCGAGGCTCAAGCTGCCGCCGAATCTCCCGCTCCCGCTCCCGCTGCCGAGGCTGCCATTGTCGCCGCCGCTGAGGCTCCTTCAACCCAGGCAGGCCTCGTCACTCGGCTTCACCTCAGTCCTCCGGGAGTCCTGTGGGGAGAGTCAGCGCCGCGGATGTTCGGCAGGCTGTGTCGCCCAAATCTGTTGGCTCCTCAGCCTTCCTGTAGTGTGGTGATCAGTGCTGAGCGCTGTCTAATCACCCAAATTCACGCTCAGCATTTTGACAATAATGTTTTTCTTGTTGTGGGGGGGTCAATTTTAAATTTCACTTCTCAGGCTTCACCAACAAATTATGAAATGACTGACCTTATAAAGATATGCTAGGGTAACTCAGTGGGACAGGCAACATCTCTGGAGAGAAGAAATAGGTGATGTTTCGGGTTGAGACCCTTCTTCAGACTGAGGGTCAGGGAAGAGGGAAACACAGAGAATATGGAAGGGTAAGGTGTGAAAATGAAACATTAAAGGGGACGAAGTTCAAGGAAAATATAGAATAGATCATTGTCAACTAGAGGAAGGTGACAACAAAGCATACAAAGATGAATTAGTGCAATAGTGTTTTACTTGCTAAGGTTTAGATGTTACATGGAAGGTTTTTGTTTTAACAATTGTACTTCATGCAGATGCAGGTAAAATGGGGTTGTTGTGCAGCCAGGGTGCCGATAAAGTTACATGGCATGGAAGCGGGACAGGCAGCATCTCTGGTGAGAAGGAATGGGTGACGTTTCGGGTGGAAACCCTTTTTCTGGCGGATGTCAGGGGAGTGCGCGGGCATCGATGCTACCTCCTGCACCCATGGAGAACTCACTGATTTCATCAATTTCACGACTAATTTCCATCCTGCACTCAAATTCACTTGGACCATCTCCGACATCCCCCTACCGTTTCTAGATCTCACCATCTCTATCACAGAAGACAGACTATTGACCGACATCTATTACAAACATACTGACTCCCATAGCTATCTGGACTACACTTCTTCCCATCCTGCTTCCTGTAAAGTCTTTATTCCCTGCTTCCAATTCCTCCGTCTAAGCCGCAGCAGCACCCAGGGTGCAGTTTTCCAAACCAGGTCATCAGAGAAACTACAGAACACTGTGAGTATGCAATGTACTTGATTAAATAATTTGTTAGCCCTTAATGAAAATGAAATGAGTTGTTTGGCCTGCCCTGTGCTTGAAACTGCAATGGCAATAGAAATTAAGTGAAAATGCAATCTGTTTGGCTTAGGCCTGCTCTGTGCTTGAAACAGCAATGGCAATGGAAATGAAGTGAAAATGCAATGAGCTGTTTGGCTTTAGCCTGCCATGTGTTTGAAACTGCAATGGCAATGGAAATGTAGTGAACATGCAATGAGCTGTTTGGCTTGAGCCTGCCCTGTGCTTGAAAGTGCAATGGCAATGGAAATGAAGTGAAAATGCAATCAGCTGTTTGGCTTGAACCTGCCCTGTGCTTGAAAATGCAATGGCAATGGAAATTAAGTGAAAATGCAATCAGCTCTTTGGCTTGGTCTGCCCTGTTCTTGAAACTGCAATGGCAATGGAAGTGAAATGAAAATGCAATGAGCTATTTGGCCTGCCCTGTGCTTGAAACTGCAATGGCAATGGAAATTAAGTGAAAATGCAATCTGTTTGGCTTGGGCCTGCTCTGTGCTTGAAACAGCAATGGCAATGGAAATGAAGTGAAAATGCAATGAGCTGTTTGGCTTTAGCCTGCCATGTGTTTGAAACTGCAATGGCAATGGAAATGTAGTGAACATGCAATGAGCTGTTTGGCTTGAGCCTGCCCTGTGCTTGAAAGTGCAATGGCAATGGAAATGAAGTGAAAATGCAATCAGCTGTTTGGCTTGAACCTGCCCTGTGCTTGAAAATGCAATTGCAATGGAAATTAAGTGAAAATGCAATCAGCTCTATGGCTTGGCCTGCCCTGTTCTTGAAACTGCAATGGCAATGGAAGTGAAATGAAAATGCAATGAGCTATTTGGCCTGCCCTGTGCTTGAAACTGCAGTGCAATTGGAAATGAAATGAGTTGTTTGGCCTACCTGAAACCATTAATTTCGGTCCACAAGGCCCCTATTAGCCGAGAAACCAGCCCCTTTTGCCCCAAAACGCCTGTATTAACCCGGGAGGAGCATTTTGGCCCAAAAGGCCCATGCCAGGCCAGGAAAAGTCCAGAAAAAGTGCCTTTCACTGAGATTTCATGCAGATTTCTTTTTAAAGTGCCCATCAGGCCTGTACTAGCCCAGGAGTCCCTTCTGCGCATCAGTGAGTATTCCCCCTGCAAGTATTAAACCTCACCCCAGTATTTTCTCCCTCCCTTCATTTGCTCCCTGTGAGATCCAGGTCAGGTTAGACTTTCCTCCTTCATTGCTGTGATCTGCAGAAAAAGATGAAAAATGTCTAAAATTCATCCTCCACCCTCTCCCCCTTCTCTCTCAGAGTCTCTCAGCTGTTTTGCGCAGAATTTCTGGCAGTTTCTGAGCTGCCAGCTCACCAGGCCTGAGTGACTGAGCTGCCAGCCCAATAATCCATTCGGCCCACAATGTCCATACTATCCCTCTGGAAACCAGTCCCTTTGGCCCACAACACCCATTCTAGCTCTCCAGAAAGCCCACCCTCCCCTTTCTGGCCAGCAATATTGGAATTGGTGGAGTGGTGGAATATTGTGTTTGGGGACCAACCCTCCCGTGTGAACATAGGACCCAACGGGTCCCACTTAGTCTAGTACAGCATATAATCCTCCAACATTTTCGCCACCTCCAACGGGATCCCACTACTGGCCACATCTTCCCATCTCCACCCTTTTCTGCTTTCCGCAGAGACCGTTCCCTCCGCAACTTGTCCCTTCCCACCCAAACCACCCCCACCCCAAGTACTTTCACCTGCAACCGCAGGAGATGCAACACCTGTCCCTTTGCTTCCCACTTGACTCCATCCAAGGACCCCAACAGTCTTTCCAGGTGAGGTTCACATGCACCCCCTCCAACCTCATCTACTGTATCCGATGTTCCAGGTATCAACTCCTGTACATTGGCGAGACCAAGTGCAGGCTCGGCGAACGTTTCGCTGAACACCACTGCTCAGTCCACCTTAACCTACCTGATCACCCGGTTGTTAAGCACTTTCACTGCTTTGCCCATTCCCAATCTGTCTTTTTGTCCTGGGCCCCCTCCATTGTCAGAGTGAGGCCCAGCGCAAATTGGAGGAACAGCACCTCATATTTCACTTGGGTAGTTTACACCCAGCGGTATGAACATTGACTTCTCTAACTTCAAATAGACCTTGCTTTCCTTCTCTTTCCATCCCCTCCCCTTCCCAGTTCTCCCACTAGTCTTACTGTCTCCGACTACATTTGTTCTCTGTCCCACCCACTCCCCTGAAGAAGGGTCTCGACCCAAAACATTACCCATTCCTTCTCTCCAGAGATGCCATCTGTCTCGCTGAGTTACTCCAGCATTTTGTTTCTACCAACAATTTAAACCAGCATCTGCAGTTCTTTCCAACTCAGCCCATTGTTACCCACCATCAAACAAGCTTTTACTCCAATTATAGTAAATGTGAGGAACAATTTATCTTCCATACATCTTTGGGATGTGATGTGTTTGGGCGGCATGGTGGCACCGTGGTAGAGTTGCTGCCTTACAGTGCTTACAGCGCCAGAGACCTAGGTTCGATCCTGACTACGGGTGCTGTCTGTACAGAGTTTGTACGTTCTCGCCATGGGTTTTCTCTGAGATCTTTAGTTTCCTCCTACACTCCAAAGACGTACAGGTTTGTAGGTTAATTGGCTTGGCATAAATGTAAATTGTAATGTGCAGTGATTGCTCATCGGTGTGGACTCAATAGGCGAAGGGCCTGTTTCCGCGCTGTATCTCTGAACTAAAAAGAAACCCAAGCACACAGAGGACAATCTATATAACTATAAGTCAATGGCCGTGGGACTTAACACCGCCCGCCTGGGGCTTCGACATCGGGAGAGAAATGGTGCAGCGGAGAGAGAAGAACTTTGCCTTCCATCACAGTGAGGAGGAGATTCACTGTGATGGATGTTTGTGTGAATTGAATTGTTTGTGTGTTTTTTTTATGAATTGCTTTGTTTATGGCTTGCAGAAACAGAATTTCGTTCGAGCCTCTCTGAGGTTTCGAATGACAAGTAATAAAATCTATCTAAGTCTCATCGTGACCACTTCCTGTCTGCTCTGTATATTGATTTTAGAAAAAACGCTACCATATATCGCTATGATTTTTGGCCATCTTACTCACAGTCCTCCTCCGCTGAGGCAGCCCCGAGAATTTTTCCAATCGATGAAAATAAAAGTTATGAATGTTTAAGAAATTGTGAGATCAGCTGATTGGTCCTCTCGCCTGTCAATCACCATGATGAAGATAACGCCCCTACCTGGGGTGCAGAACTATAAAACCCCGGATGCCTGGACGTGAGTCAGTCACTCTGCAAGATTGTGAGGGAGAGGCCACGACTCTGATTCGCTTTATGTGGTTAACTCTTCATGTGCTTGCAATAAATGATTTGTTAGCCCTTAATGAAATGAAATGAGTTGTTTGGCCTACCCTGTGCTTGAAATTGAAATGGAAATGGAAATGAAATGAAATGAGATGTTTGGCCTGCCCTGTGCTTTTGCTTTTGCTTTGCCTTTGCTTTGCTTGACCTCACCTGAAATGAAAGCAAATGGATTGTATTGTTGGCTGGCCCCGCCTGCCCTGTGTTTTTGCTTTTGCTTTGCCTTTGCTTTGCTTGAGCTCACCTGAAATGAAAGCAAATGCATTGTGTTGTTGTCTGGCCCAGCCTGCCCTGTGCTTTTGCTTTTGCATATCAACACACACTAGGGACAATTCCAACCCAAATTACCTACATACCTGTGCGTCTTTGGAGTGTGGGAGGAAACCGAAGATCTTGGGGGGAAAACCCACCAGGTCATGAGGAGAATGTACAAACTCTGTGCAGACAACAACCGTAGTCGGGATCAAACCCGGGTCCCTGGCGCTGCTAGGCAGCAACTCTACCGCTGTGCCACTGTGCTCTCACTAGATCTAAGAGATGTTAACGGTAAATAAATATCATAATGATTTAAATGCTTTAAATTTATGATATCCCAGCACACAGACCTTAGAGTGACATTTTAAAGCTTAAAGTGAAATCATATGGATTTTCTAACTGGAATATATTAAATGGACCTTGGCCAAAATATTATCCCTTGACAGAAATAACCTTTGTTCATGATATCAATCTTGACATTTGAGAAAATTATTATTTTTATGACAATCTATGCTTTTCATTAGCGGAGAAAACCCAATGTGGGGTGCAGAAGGTTAAATCACAGTGAAAAGTCACATACAGAGAGCATCAATCAATTGTTGGTCAGTCTGAATGTTATCGGGAATGAATCCTGTTGTTAGATAGATCTTGCCAAGACGATTAATCACCAGCATTTAATTATAGGGGATTAAAAAAATACTACAAATTCTGAATTAATGGTTTCCCTCTCAGTTAAATATTACATTTGTGTGCTTCTAACCCACAGTTTGAACCATATTGCACATTTATTTATTTATTGTGTTTACAATTATAAGATAATGCACACAGAGTTTATATACTCACCGGTTCTTCACCGGTTTGGCCTACTCCATCATTGCCCTTCTCCTCACATCATTGCCCTTCTCCTTGTTGTCTGTGTGCAGGTAAGAGACACTGGCTCTCTAGAGCTTGCCCTGGCCAATCAATCTTGACTCAATAGGCAATAGACAATAGGTGCAGGAGTAGGCCATTTGGCCCTTCGAGCCAGCACTGCCATTCAATGTGATCATGGCTGATCATCCCCAATCAGTGCCCCTTTCCTGCCTTCTCCCCATATCCCCTGACTCCACTATTTTTAAGAACCCTATCTAGCTCTCTCTTGAAAGCATCCAGAGAACCTGCCTCCACCACCCTCTGAGGCATAGAATTCCACAGACTCACCACTCTCTGTGACAAAAAGTATTTCTTCATTTCCGTTCTAAATGGCTTACTGTGGCCCCTGGTTCTGGACTCCCCCAACATCAGGAACATCTTTTCTGCCTCTAGCATGTCCAAACCCTTAATAATCTTATATATTTCGATGAGAATCCCTCTCATCCTTCTGAACTCCAGAATGTACAAGCCCAGCTGCTCCATTCTCTTAGCATATGACAGTCCCACCATTCCGGGAATTAACCTTGTAAACCTACGCTGCACTCCCTCAATAGGAAGAATGTCCTTCCTCAAATTAAGAGACCAAAACCGCACACAATACTCCAGGTGTGGTCTCACTAGGGCTCTGTACAACTGCAGAAGGACCTCTTTGCTCCTATATTTGATTCATATAACCATATAACCATATAACAATTACAGCACGGAAACAGGCCCTCTCAGCCCTTCCAGTCCGTGCCAACCATTTGTTTTCCCCTAGTCCCATCTATCTGCACTCTTGTTATAAAGGCCAACATGCCATTCGCTTTCTTCACTGCCTGCTGTACCTGCATGCTTACGTTCATAGACTGATGTACAAGGACTCCCAGATCCCGTTGTACTTCCCCTTTTCCCAACTTGACGTCATTTAGATAGTAATCTGCCTTCCTGTTTTTGCTACCAGGGATAACTTCACATTTATCCACATTAAACTTCATCTGCCATGCGTCTGCCCATTCCTCCAACCTGTCCAAGTCACCCTGCATTCTCATAGCATCCCCCTCACAGTTCACACTGCCACCCAGCTTGGTGTCATTTGAACATTTGCTAATGTTACTTTGACGTCAGGATGATGGTGACAGGGGAGCACCTTCCTACCTTCCTTCCTTCCTCCCTTCCTTCGTTCTTTCTTTCCTTTCTTCCTTCCTTCCCTCCCTTTCATTCCTTCTTCCCTCCCTTCCCTTTCTATCTCCCTCCCTTCCCTTCCTCTCTCCCTCGCCCTCTCCCTCCCTTCCCTTCCTCTCCCCCTCTCCCTTCCTTCTTTCCCTTCCTTCCTCCCTCCCTGATGATGTTCAGATGGACCAATCAAATATCAGCTAACTGGACTTATTTGGCTGTGGCCTCTGCTCAATGGTGTGAAGGTTTGGCCTCTCCTGGCCTGTCAGCTGGGGATAGGATTCAGAGTGGCATCCAAGGGTGGGTCACTGTCTCAGAGCATATTGATGCTGCCAGGACACCTCTGGATATTCATTGCAAGGATCAAATTACTAGATAAGTCTGCTCTGAAAGCTTCCTTCATCTCTATCACAGCGTTGTGAAAGAATTGAAGACTTCAGGTTTGACCAATTCACATAACCTCAATTATCTTGCTGTAAGACAATGATTCATGGTCATGTGATTTCAAAGCCGACCTTTCATTTTCAATCTGATTACTGGTTCCAAAGTACATTGGAACAGATATTCCAGAGATGTTTTGTTTTGCAATAATGGCTGCGACTTTAAACAAAAAAGTAACGATGATAAAGGAAACAGGCCATTGTTAGCTGTGGGCTAGGTGAAAACAAGTTACGGACACTGACTTGGGTGGGGGAGGGACAGAGAGAGGGAGAGGGGATTCAAGGGTTACGTGAAGTTAAAGAAATCAATATTCATACCTCTGGCGTGTAAGCTGCCCGAGTGAAATATGAGGTGTTGTTCATCCAATTTGCATTTGGCCTAACTTTGACAATGGAGGAGGCTCAGGACAGAAAGGTCTGTATGGGAATGGGAAAGCAAATTAAAGTGTTTGTCTCCCCCACCCTAGTCATTGAATGCAACTCGTTTTCACCTAGCCCACAGTTTACGATGGCCTGTTTCCTTTATCATCGTAACTATTTTTACATATCTTTCATTCATTTCTTCTATATCTTTATATAACCATGCCGCTTGTTTCCCTTTCCCCTAACTCTCAGTCTGAAGAAGGGTCTTGACCCTGAGCATCACCTTTTCTCCAGAGATGCAGTCTGGCCTGCTGAGTTACTCCAGATTTTTGTGTCTTTGGAGCGAAGGAAATAGGCAACATTTCGGGTCGAAAATCTTCTGCAGACTGATGTGAGCGTGGAGGGGGCGGGAAGAAGAAAGGAAGAGGTGGAGCCAGTGGGCTGAGGGAGAGCTGAGAAGGGGAGGAGAAAGTAGGGACTACCTGAAATTAGAGAAGTCAATGTTCATACCGCTGGGGTGCAAACTGCCCAAGCAAAATATGAGGTGCTGCTCCTCCAATTTACAGTGGTCCTCACTCTGGCCATGGAGGAGGCGCAGGGCAGAAAGGTCGGATTTGGAATGGGAGGGGGCGTTGAAGTGCTGAGCCACCGGGAGATCAGGTTGGTTATTGCGATCCGAGTGGAGGTGTTCGGCGAAGCGATTGCCAAGCCTACCGATGTAGAGCAGCTGACATCTAGAGCAGCGGATGCAATAGATGAGGTTGGAGGAGGTGCAGGTGAACCTCTGTCGCACCTGGAAAGACTGCTTGGGTCCTTGAATGGAGTCAAGGTGGGAGGTAAAGCGACAAGTGTAGCATTTCTTGCAGTTGCAAGGGAAAGTGCCCGGAGAGGGGGTAGTTCGGGTAGGAAGGGACGAATTGACCAGGGAGTTCCGGAGGGAGCAGTCTCTGCAGAGAGCAGACAGGGGAGGAGATGGGAAGATGTGGCAAGTGGTGGGATCACGTTGGAGGTGGCGAAAATGTCAGAGGATTACTTGTTGTATGTGATGGCTGGTAGGGTGGGATGTGAGGACAAGGGGGACTCGGCCCTTGTTGCGCGTGTAGGGATGGGGAATGAGAGCAGAGTCACGGGGTATAGAAGAAACCTTGGTGAGAGCCTCATCTATAGTAGAAGAGGGGAACCCCAGTTTCCTGAAGAATGAGGACATCTCCGCACACCTCACCCTGGGAGGAGATGCGACGTCAATGGAGGAATTGGGAGTAGCGGATGGAGTCCTTACAGGAATGAGGGTGGGAAGAAATGTAGTCCAGATATCCATGGGAGTCAGTGGGTTTATAGTGGATGTCGGTCAGTGGTCTATCACCTGCAATGGAGATAGTGAGGTCATGAAATGGTAGGGAAATGTCAGAAATGGTCCAGGTGTATTTGAGTGCCGGATGGAAGTTAGTGTTGAAGTGGATGAAGTCAGTGAGTTGTGTGTGGGTGCAGGAGGTAGCACCAATGCAGTCGTCGGTGTAGCGGAGGTAGAGTTTGGGAATAGGGCCCTGGTACGCCTCGAACAAGGATTGTTCAACGTACCCAACAAAGAGGCAGGCATAGCTAGGGCCCATGCGCGTGCCCATAGCTGCGCCTAGTATTTAGAGGAAATGGGAGGAGTCAAATGAAAGGTTATTAAGAGGAAGGACCTGCTCCGCTAGGTGGAGGAGAGTATCTGTAGACGGGGATTGGTTGGTTCTCCGGTCGGTTCTTACTTGCAATTCCCCAATCAGTGCTCTTTCACTGATAGCGGAATTGCAAGTAAGAGTCAAGAGGTCATGATGTAGCTTTAGAGGACTTTGGTTAAGCCACATTTGCAGTATTATGTACAGTTTTGATCACCCCATTATAGAAAGGCAGTGAAAGCTTTTGGAAGGGTGGAGAGGTTTCCAGAATGATGCCTGCAATAGGACATATTCACCACAGGGAGAGGTTGGACAGACTTGAATTGTTTTCTCTGGAATGTCAGAGGTTGTGTGGAGACCTGATAGAAGTATGTAAAACTATGAGAGGCTTAGATAGAGTAGGCAGTCAGACATTTTCCCAGGATGGATTTCCATAGATGTTATCTATATAGACTTTTGGAATCCATGTGATAAGGTTTCACATGGTAGGCTGCTCCGGAAGATTATATTGAATGGGTTCCAGGGAGAGCTAGTCGATGGAATAGAGAATTGGTTCATGTAAGGATGCAGAAGGTAATGGTGGAAAGTTGTTTTCGGACGAGGCCTGTGACTAGTGTTGTGCATCAGGAATCGATGCTGGACCCATTACTGTTTGTGGTTTATTTCAAAGATGTAGATGAGAATGTAGAAAGCACGATTAGTAACTTTGCAGATACACTAAACCAGGAAAAGAAGGCATAGGATATGCTTGCCTTCATAGGTCAGGGCATTGAGTATAAGAGTCAGGATGTCATGAGGCAGCTTTACATGACTTTAATTAGGGCACTTTAATTAGGGTCTTGCGGTGCTCCTATGCTGAGGGTCTGTGGGTCCGAGATGCAAAGTACATCAAGTACATCAAATGCAAAGTACATCAGGTTTATGCTGTATTAAAAACAAAGGCAATAATAAATGATTAGGTACAGTTTCACTGGACACTAAGACACAGTAAAAAAATGATTCAATTTAAAATTAATTAATTTAATTTAATTAATTTAAATTAATTTAATTTAATTAATTTAAAATTAATTAAGTTTCAATGGCTATAATTATCTGTTTGGCTTTAACATTCTTAGTGTAGACAAGTAACATTGCAGAACTACATACTATCAGTGGGAGGATGTTGTAGCTGCCAAGACACCTCTGAGTACTCAAACATCTTTTCTGGGATGGTAATTCAATGGATAGTGCAAAAGTCTCTGATCTCAGGGAACTCGGACACCCAAAGAAGGAACCTGACCCGAAACGTTACCTACCCCTACCCTCCAAAGATGCTGCCTGACCCACTGGAGAGTTACCCCAGCACTTTGTGTCCTTTTGTATGCCACTCTCAATTCAATTCTGTCTGCAGTTTAGAATTACTCCAAGGGTACAAAAACAACTTCTGCCAGGCCTTGATTTTTCTTTACCTTTATCCCAACACGAAGTAATGTGATTTCATTAAATATGGACTGCACAGTGACTTGAAGGCACATTTAGAGAGAGGTACTTGAATTAGTCGTAGTTAGCAAGCAGCAGTCCACAGAGGTACAAATACACATCATGGGGAACAAGGACATGGCAGACCAATTGAATAACTACTTTGGTTCTGTGTTCACTAAGGAAGACATTAATAATCTGCCGGAAATAGCAGGGGACCGGGGGTCAAATGAGATGGAGGAACTGAGTGAAATCCGGGTTAGCCGGAAAGTGGTGTTAGGTAAATTGAATGGATTAAAGGCCGATAAATCCCAAGGCCAGATAGGCTGCATCCCAGGGTACTTAAGGAAGTAGCCCCAGAAATAATGGCTGCCTTAGTGATAATTTTTCAAAACTCTTTAGATTGTGGAGTAGTTCCTGAGGATTGGAGGGTAGCTAATGTAACCCCATTTTTTAAAAAGGGAGGGAGAGAGAAAACGGGGAATTACAGACCAGTTAGTCTAACATCGGTAGTGGGGAAACTGCTAGAGTCAGATATTAAAGATGGGATAGCATTTGGAAAGTGATTAAATCATTGGACAAAGTCAGCATGGATTTACGAAAGGTAAATCATGTCTGACGAATCTTATTGAATTTTTTGAGGATGCAACTAGTAGAGTGGATAAGAGAGAAGCAGTGGATGTGTTATATCTGGACTTTCAGAAGGCTTTCGACAAAGTCCCACACAAGAGATTAGTATACAAACTTAAAGCCAACTGTATTGGCAGTTCAGTATTGAAGTGGATAGAGAACTGGCTGGCAGACAGGAAGCAAAGAGTAGGAGTAAACGGGTCCTTTTCAGGATGGCAGGCAGTGACTAGTGGGGTACGGCAATGCTCGGTGCTGGGACCCCAGGTATTTACAATATATATTAATGATTTGGACGAGGGAATTGAATGCAACATCTCCAAGTTTGCGTATGACACGAAGCTGGGGGGCAGTGTTTGGTGTGAGGAGGATGCTAGGAGGCTGCAAGGTGACTTGGATAGACTGGGTGAGTGGGCAAATGCATGGCAGATGCAGTATAATGTGGATACATGTGAGGTTATCCACTTTGGTGGCAAAAACAGGAGGGTAGACTATTATCTGAATGGTGGCCGATTAGGAAAAGGGGAGATGCAACGAGACTTGGGTGTCATGGTACACCAGTCATTGAAAGTAGGCATGCAGGTGCAGCAGGCAGTGAAGAAAGCGAATGTTATGTTGGCATTCATAGCAAAAGGATTTGAGTACAAGAACAGGGAGGTTCTTACTGCAGTTGCACAGGGTCTTGGTGAGGCCACACCTGGAGAATTGCATACAGTTTGGGTCTCCAAATCTGAGGAAAGACATTCTTGCCATAGAGGGAGTACAGAGAAGGTTCACCAGACTGATTCCTGGGATGGCAGGTCTTCCATATGAAGAAAGACTGGATAGTCTCGGCTTGTTCTCGCTGGAATTTAGAAGATTGAGGAGGAATCTTATAGAGACTTACAAAATTCTTAAGGGGTTGCTCAGGCTAGATGCAGGAAGATTGTTCCTGATGAACAAGGGGTCTCAGTTTAAGGATAAGAGGGAAGTCTTTTAGGACCAAGATGAGAAAATCATTTTTCACACAGAGAGTGGTGAATCTGTGGAATTCTCTGCCACAGAATGTAGCTGAGGCCAATTCATTGGCTATATTTAAGAGGGAGTTATATGTGGTCCTTGTGACTAAAGGGATCAGAGTATGGAGAGAAGGCAGGTACAGGATACTGAGTCGGATGATCAGCCATTATCATATTGAATGGCAGTGCAGGCTCGAAGGGCCGAATGGCCTACACTTGCACCTATTTTCTATGTTTCTATGTTTCTATAACATTTTTAATGAGGTCTTAATTTGCACAGTGACGTACAAATAGACACAGATCTCTGCAGCCTCTTTCATGTGGTATAATGTAAATATTGGCGTCTTTACGCATCACAACGCACGACACGCACGTCATGATGAGCGGATGGTGCGTGGTGAGGCGTGGTGGTGTAGGCAGCGACGAGCGGCCGCGCGTGGCACCCCAGGATTTTGGGAGTCACAAAAGCGTCGCGCACCACCTGCATGACGCGCAAAGGACGCCCAAGTGGGACAAGCCCGTTACCACTACAAATCACATTGAAATCCAGAGACTAGCTCAGTGTTTGAAATCCTCTGTGGTGCAGGGGATTTCTTACCTGCTATTGTTTGGTGTTTTCTTTATGCAACTTGTCACTTGAAGCATTTATTCTGACATGCTGGCGCTGTTGCGGCTTTACGGTGGTAGAGTTGCGGCTTTACAGTGCTTGCTGCGCCGGAGACCCGGTGCAATCCCATCAACGGGTGCTGTCTGTACGGAGTTTGTACGTTCTCCCCGTGACCTGCGAGGATTTTTTGCGAGATCTCCGGTTTCCTCCCTCACACCAAAGACGTACAGGTTTGTAGGTTAAATGGCTTGGTATAAATGTAAATTTCCCCTAGTGCGTGCAGGATAGTGTTACTGTGCGGGGATCGCTGGTCGGCGCGGACGCAGTGGGCCAAAGGGTCTGTTACCGCGCTGTATCGCTAAACTAAACTAAACTAAGCTTGTGAAATGAAATAAACCAATAACATGATGGCAGCAATGAGTAAAGACTGGTATGTGACGATGTTTCTCAGCTGATTTTTAAAAGGTAAGCCAGTTCTGTGTTAAACACAAATCAAATCAGATTTCCCAACCAATGAGCATCTGAGACGTCAACATCTGCCCCAACGTTGGAGGCTAGTGTGCAAACTGTTCCAATGCTCTCAACAACGGGGTCAGGATTCTTAATGTTGCAAGTTTGCTTTTTCTTTTGATTAGTTGATTGAAAGATGCAGCATGGAAACAGGGCCTTCGGCACATTGAGTCCACACGACCATCGATCACCCGTTCACACTCGTTCAGTTTATCAGTTCAGTTTATTGTCACATGTACCGAGGTACAGTGAAAAGCTTTTGTTGCATGCTCAGTCAGCGGAAAGACAATACAATTGCGCCATTTACAGTGTATAGATACATTATGACGGAATAACATTTAGTGTAAAGTAAAGCCAGTAAAGTCCGATCAAAGATAGTCCAATGTCCAAGATAGTTTAGTTTGGAGATACAGCGTGGACACAAGCCCTTCGGCCCACCAAGTCCGCATCGACCAGCGATCCCCACACACGAACACATGCAGGACAATTATACGTTTATACCAAGCCAATTAGCCTACAAACTTGTACGCAATTGTAGTGTGGGAGGAAACTGAAAATCTCGGAGAAAGCCCACATGGTCACGAAGAGAACGTACAAACTCCTTACAGACAGCACCCGTAGTTGGGATCGAACTCAGGTTTCCAGCGCTGTATGCGCTCTTATGCCCCTGTCCCACTTAGGAAACCTGAACGGAAACGTCTGGAGACTTTGCGCCCCATCCAAGGTTTCCGTGTGGTTCCCAGAGGTTCCCGGTGGTTTTTGTCAGTCTCCCTAATAGTCAAACGTGGTTTCTGTTTTAAAAATCGGTATTTTTTTTGTCAAAGCCGGTTGCGATGCAAGTTGAAGGTGGTTGCCGGAGGATAAAAACCTCTGGGAACCTCCGGGAACTGCACGGAAACCTTGGGTGGGGCGCAAAGTCTCCAGAGGTTTCCGTTTAGGTTTCCTAAGTGGGACAGGGGCATAAAGCAGTAACGTTATGTTATCCCACTTTTGCATCCACACCCTACACTCTAGGGGCAATTTACAGAGGTCAATTAACCTACAAACCCGCACATCTTTGGGATGTGGGAGAAAACCGGAGTACTTGGAAGAAATCCATGCGGCCACAGAGAGAATGTGCAAACTCCACACAGACAGCACCAGAGGTCAGGATCGAACCCGGGTCTCTGGCGTGGCTGTGAGGCAGCAGCTCCATCAGCTGCACCACTTTGCAGCCCCAGTTATTGTAGCTCCAGGTGAAATCCAAGGATAATCGTGTGTGTTTTCTCCGAGTACTTCGGTTTCCTCCCACACTCCAAAGAAGTACAGGTATAAGTGTAAATTTTAAATTTTCCCTCGTGTGTGTATGTGTAGAATAATATTAATGAGCGGGGATCGCTGGTCAGTGTGGACTCGATTGGCCGAAGGGCCTGTTTCTACACTGTAGCTCTAAACTAAACTAAACTGAACTAACGAACATAGACCATAGAACTCTACAGCACTAGAACAGGTCCTTCAGCTCACAATGCCTGTGCCAAACATGATGCCAAAACCATCACTATTGACCTGCACAGAACACATTTCTCTCCATTCCCTGCAGATCCATGTGCCTATCCAAAAGTCTTTTAAATTGCACTGATGTATCTGCTTCAACCAACACCCTCGGCAGTGTATTCCAGGCACTCACCTTGGGTAAAAAGCTTGCGTAATATCATCTCTAAACTTTGCCATTCTCATCTTAAAGCAATTAAAATTAACTTTCATCAAAATCATTCACATGGAGGAAAAACAACAATGTTTCCTGCGGCACATCGCTAGTCACTGCAAAACATTCTTCCACATGCATTTAGATGGACAGTAGCTGATTAGGTCAGCATGGTTTTGTACATGGGAGGTCGTGTCTCACAAATCTGATTGAGTTTTTTGAAGATGTGACCAAATGGTTGAAGAGGACAGAGCTGTAGGATTTCACCAAGGAATTTGACCAGAAGATAGACACAAAATGCTAGAGTAACGCAGCAGGGCAAGCAGGGTCTCTGGAAAAAAGGATTGGGTGACGTTTCGTATCAAGACTTTTCTTCAGACGTTGAGGGTCTGAAGAAGGGTCTCGACCGAAAAAGTCCCCCTTTCCTTCTCTCCAATGATGCTGCCTGTCCCGCTGAGTTACTTCTGCTTGTTTTGTCTATCTTCGGTGTAAACCAGCATTTTTAGTTCTTTCCAAGGCATTTGACAAGGTTCCGCATGCTAGGATGCTCTGGAAGGATAGATCGCATGGGATCCAAGTAGAGCTAGCTGGCTGGATAGAAAATTGGCATCATGTAAGGAAGCAGCGAGTGATTGTGGAAAGGTGTTTGTCAGACTGAAGGTTTCTCACTAGAGGTTAACATTAGGGAACGGTGCTGGGTCCACTGCTGTTTGTCATCTATATTAATGATTTGGATGAGAACGTACAAGGCATGATTAGTAAGTTTGCAGATGACAATAAAGTGGGTGGGATTGTAGATGGTGAAGATCGTTGTCTAAAAATGCATTAGGATCTAGATTGGTTGGGCAGGTGGACTGTGGAATGGTTAATGGAATTTAATACAGAGACGAGTAGGTGCTGTATTTTGGAAAGTCTAACTTGGCCAAGACCTACACAGTGAATGGTAGGGCTCTGGGGAATGTTGTTGGGCAGAGCGATCTAGGAATGCAGGTGACACTGGTGGATAGGGTGGTGAAGAAGACTTTCGGCACATTGGCCTTCATTAGTCAGAGTATTGAGTATAGAAATTGGTAGGTCATATTACAGTTGCACAAGACATTAGTGAGGCCACATTTAGAGGATTGAATTCATTTTCGGTCACTCTGTTACAGGAAAGATATTATTAAGCTGGAAAGGGTGCAAAAATATTTACAACGATGTTGCCAGGACTCGAGGGCATGAATTCTTTTTTTTTTTTTTTTTTTTTTTTGAATTTTTTTTATTATAGAAACAAAATAACATATTACATTTCTACAGTAGTAGTACATAGTCTTAGTAATTAATTCATACTATTAATATATTAATAATAATATCAATATTATTTATGCTGTATTATCCTTAATTATAACTTCCAAAAGTTATATATTTTATATTGATTAAAAGTACATAATACTAATAATACATTTATAATATAGCATTATACTATTAGTAAGTTTTTCATTTTATCTCTAATTTTTTAGGTATAAGGCCAAATTTAGTAATAAAATTTCATTTTTTTCTTCCTAATATTAAGGATAATTATACGTAAATAAAGAATACGTAAATTTTATTTAATTAAAGGTATATAAAACTAAAAGTACTAATAATATTAATAATATTCTCATAAATCTAATAATATTTATATTCGTACTAATATCAAAAAATTAAAAGTAATGTGTTTCTACATTTTTTTTTAATTTTTTATATAGATATAGGAAAATAGAAAGATTAAAAAAAAAAAAGAAGGTAGTAAAAGAGTAAAAATAAAAGGTTTGATGGAGAATAAAGTATTCGTCAATGATCCGTGTTTATAGATATATTCATGAATTAATATATGTTTCTTCATCCAATCGGGTTATCCAGGTTTCAGTCAGGTCCCCGCGCCGAACTATTATGACCCTGTAAAATATTCAATATATGGAGACCAAATCCGTCTGAAGAGATCTAGCCTATCCATAAGGACAAACCTCAATCTCTCCAAATGGAGTGTCTCCGACATTTCTATATTCCACATTTTAATTGTTGGGGATGTAGGGCCTTTCCAAAATTTTAATATTAATTTCTTCCCAATTACTAAACCATAGTCAATAAAAGTTCTATGACTCATTGTTATTGATAAATCGGTTTCAATAATTCCAAGTATAATTAACTTTGGGTCAGGGGTTATATTTTTATTAATAACGGCCGATATTATTTTAAATATTTCCTTCCAATATTCTACAATTTTTATACAGTTGGTAAATGAGTGTGTCAAATTTGCTTCTGAAATTTGACATTTATCACATATAGGAGATATCTTTGAGAAAATATTATGTAATTTATATTTAGAATAATGTAATCTATGTAATATTTTAAACTGTATAAGAGAATGTTTAGCGTTTAATGAACAATAATGTATATGTTGTAAACTTTCTTCCCATATTTCTGGGTCTTATTATTTGACCCAATTCCTTTTCCCAAGACTCTCTGTATGTTTCTGTTGATGGGGTATCGTTTTCCAGTAAAATATTATATATATATGATATCATTTTTTCCATATTTGGATGTTTGTTCAAACATTCCTCTAATATTTCTATTTTTCTATTTTTAAATTCATATATATTTGCGAAGGCATAGTTTTTCTAATTTGTAAATATCTAAAATATTCTTTATTATGTAGCCCGTAAGTTTGTTGCAACTCTTGAAATGAAAGAAAAATGTTTTCCTTATAAAGATCACCCATCTTAGAAATTCCTTTATTTTTCCATTGTAAAAAAGCTTTATCCAATTAAAGAAGGTTTAAACATAAAATTATTAACAATCTTAAGACTTAGGGGATAGATTTTAGTTTTTAATGCTTTCTTTATTTGTTTCCATATGCGAATTCCATTTTCTATTATCGGATTTTCCTTAAAAACGTTCTTAGCAACATTAGTATTAGCAAATATTATAGAGCTAATTTCAAATGGAGAACAATCTTCTTTTTCCATATTTAACCAATTAGGTTTATTATCAATTTCTCTAACCAAAAATTCATATTTTTAATATTGACTGCCCAGTAATAGAACATAAAGTTTGGTAATGCTAATCCTCCTTTTATTTTAGATTTGCATAAATGTTTTTTATTTATTCTATGAGTCTTATAATCCCAAATAAAATTCGTAATTAAAAGAATCTACTTTTTGAAAAAAAACTTTTGGAAGATATATCGGGATTAATTGAAATAATATAATAATTGTGGGAGAAAATATCATTTTTATTGCATTAATTTTCCCTATCATCGAGATAGGTAAACTTTTCCAATATGAAATATTCTTGTTCAATTTATTCAGTAATGGGGGAAAATTAAATTTAAATAAAGAATTAAATCTTTTTGTAACAAAAATCCCAAGATATTTAATATTTTCATTTGTTATCTTAAAAGGAAATTGTTGTAATATATGTAAATTATTCAGTGTTATTGGCATAAGCTCACTTTTATTCCAATTAATACTGTATCCTGAAAGTGTTCCAAATTCCGTTATTAATTTTAACAGGTTTCGAATACTTATTTCTGGTTGAGTGATATAAAAGTAATACATAGTCTGCATATAAGGAGATTTTATTCTTAGTAATCTGTGGTATCATATCCATATATTTCCGGATGTAGTCTTATCCTCTGAGCAAGTGGTTCTATAGCTAATGCAAACAATAAAGGTGATAAAGGACAACCTTGCCTACAACCTCGTGATAAATTAAATTTGATTGATAACATTCGGTTTGTTGTTATTCTTGCTGTTGGGTTTGCGTATAATAATTTAATCCAAGTAATAAATTCCTCTCTCTAGTTTAAAGGCTTCCATTACTGAAAATAAATAAGGCCATTCCACTTGGTCAAAAGCTTTTTCTGCATCAAGCGAGATAACTACTAAATCTTTTTTTTTATCACTTCTTTTCGAATATATAATATTAAACAATCGTCTTAGATTATATGAAGAGTATCTTTTTGGTATAAATCTGTTTGATCCGGATGTATTATTTCATTAACGACTGAACTCAATCTTTTTGCTAATATTGTTGTTAATATCTTTTGATCTGTATTTAATAGCGCTATTGCTCTATATGATCCTGGTTCATCTAAATCTTTATTCATTTTAGGTATGAGTGTTATTAATAGATTCGTTCAATGTATCTGGAAGCTTCTGTTCTGTATATATCTGTTCATATAATGATTTTAGATATGGGACTATATATTCATGAAATATTTTATTAAATTCCGAACCTATACCATCTGGTCCCGGTGTTTTACCATTTTTTAATGACCTAATAGATTCTTCTATTTCATTTATTGAAATATCAGCATTTAATAATTTTCTATTTTGTGAATCCAATCCTTTCAAGTTACATTCTTTTTATAAATGCATCTATTTCTATTTTACTTACTGTTATTTTAGCAGTGTATAAATTTTTTATAGTATTGCATAAATCTTTCATTAATATCTTTAGGTTGTATTAATAAATCACCACTTTGTGATTTAATCCTATGTATAATTTTTTCCGCTTCAGTTTTCCTTAATTGTCGAGCCAACAATTTTTGGGGCTTATCCCCAAATTCAAATTGTAATTGTTTAGTGTGTTGATAATATTTTATCACTTGATCTGTGTATATTTTATTTAATTTATATTTCAGTATAACAATTTTATTATGTAATATCATATTTGGTTTTGTAGCATTCTGTATATCTAATTGCTTAATCTCCTTTTCTAGATCCTGTTGTTCTTTCCGAATCTTTTTATTGTGAAATATTTGTGAAGAAATCATTATTCCCCGAAAAATATGCCTTAAATGTTTCCCACAGTAAAGAACGTGATATCTCTGGTTGATCATTTATTTCAAAGAAAATTTTAATTTGATTTATAATATATTCCTGAGTAGTTTTGTCTTTTAAAATTTGTGGGTTAAGTTTCCACTGTCTTAAATTTTCTGTTTTTATTATTAATTTTAATTTTAAACGTTAATGGTGCATGATCTGAAATTACTATATTATCATAATTAGCTTCATAAGTAAGCGAAATAAGTTTTGAATCCACCAAAAAATAATCTATTCTTGAATAAGTTTTTATGCACTGGGGAGTAGAAAGAATATTCTCGTCCTGTAGGATTTTCTGTTCTCCAAACATCTTTAATATTGGGTCGCTTGCATATATGCATTTAGCAAATCACTGGAATATGATTTGTTTTTCCTCTGTTTTGAAGATCTGTCTAAGTAAGGATCTAATGTACAGTTGAAATCTCCACCAATTATCAATTTTATATTGCGTTAATTCCGGAATATTATTGAGTACTTTTTTAAAAAAACAATGGAACTGTCAAAATTTGGTCCATATATATTAACAAGAATCACTTTTTCTGTATTTAATTCTCCTATCACAATAATATATCTACCATCTTTATCATCTATAGTTGATATATGTTTGAATAAAGTACCTTTACGAAATATAATATTGCTACACCTCTTGATTTATGTGTAAACGAGGAGTGTATATTGTATCTATCCATTTAGCTTTCAATCTGTTTTCCGCCTCTTTTTTTTAGATGAGTCTCTTGAATATAAATTACATCCGCTTTACTTGCTTTTAAATATGTCAATACTTTTCCTCTCTTTATCGGTTCATTGATACCTTTAACATTCCAACTGCAAAATGTTAATCCCTCATTCCCCGTATTTCTTTTTAAGTCTTGCATTTTAAATTTATGAGGATCTACAGGATCCAAGGTTCAGCGCGACAGGCCTAACCTTACACCCGGACCCCGAGTGGATGAGATTTGAGTCTCTTTTTTCCTTTCATGAATACATCTCCCTTGGTGCATTATATTACTCCAATCAAACCATAGATTATAATAGATATAAAAGATAGATTAAAAAAAAGGAAAATTAGAAGTATTATGTGAAAAAGTAAAAAGAACTACATCTAGAGTCGATGCAGTTTGTGCCAGCCATAAAAAGATGGCTATACATCTAACGACTTCCGTCATTGATGTTAATAACACGACCAGCTCTTGGAATTAGGGAATTATTATTCCTTACCAATATTTTGACGGGGGTATAATATATATAATAGGAAGAATATTAAACGTAAAAAAAAAAAAAAATTTTTGCAAAGGCTATAAAGAATACAAAGGTTATATAAAAAGAAGAATAATATACAAGTTGTTCAATTCAAAAAAGGAAAAAAAGGAAAAAAAGAAAAAAATAATTATTATTATTAGTAATTAGTAATTATTAGTTGTTAATCATTAATTATTAGTAATAGTGATCAATAATAGTGATTAATTAATAATAGT
Source organism: Okamejei kenojei (assembly GCA_035221665.1). Taxonomy (NCBI): domain Eukaryota; kingdom Metazoa; phylum Chordata; class Chondrichthyes; order Rajiformes; family Rajidae; genus Okamejei; species Okamejei kenojei. The sequence continues at coordinate 3,901,770 of CM069150.1, read as the reverse complement.
AAACATTCCTAATTAACTAAAATAAGAAAGGGTAAAAAAAACTAATAATAAAACCGTATTGTAGTCCTAATGTGCATGTTATTAATTAATATTAGTTATATGTTAAAGCTAATTATCAATGTCCAGATATCCAGGTAGCGTTTTCGAATCTCGTTTAATTCCACTCCATTTCATTCGACATTATCTGTTCCATCCGTTCCATATCATCTTGAAGAGTCTCAGTAAATATTAAAAGTCCATGTTGAATATCTGAGATTAATAAAAGTCAGTTTATTACTTGCTTGTAGATCTCCTTCAGGTCTTAAACTGCTTAGCAAAAATCCAAAGCTGCAGATGGGGTCTTGAAGAGGTATTCCACATTCTTATAGGTAACTCTTAGGGTCGCTGGATAATTCAAACCGTATCTCAGATTTTCTACTCCACGCATAAGACCTTTAGCTTCATTGAATGCTTTTCGTTTCTTGGCGACCTCTGGTGGGTAGTCTCGATAGATACTGATCCTTTGACCTTCAAATATCAGGTTTTTAAGTTTTCGAAGCTTTTCGCATAATCTCATCCAGAACAAAATCAAATTGAACTTTAATGATCATTTTGCCTGGGAGGAGCGCCGGGTCTGGTCTGACGTCTACTGACTCTGTGAGCACGAGCTAATAAGGCATCTCTTCCAGAGATAAGACATCTTTGAGTAATTTAGCAGTGAACTCTCGAGGGCCATCGATATTCTCTAGACCTCAGGAATCCCTACAATTCTCAGATTTTGCCTTCTCTGATGTCCTTCTAGCATCAGTACATTTCTCGGCTGTTTTAGTCAGCATACTCATCAGACGTTCATTTTCTGTAATCAAATTCGCTGTAGTCAAAGCATTCGCTTCAGCTGTCTGTTCAAGGTCTTTTATTGCAGCCATCTGTTGTTTCTGCATTTCTTCAATAGGATTAAATCTGTTGTCAATGTCTTTTTTAATGTTCTTTTTTAAACCTTTCCAGTTTTTTATCCAGCATGAATTCTAGCATGAGGTTGAGCAGGCTAGGATTTTATTATTTGGAGGATGAGGAGTGATCTCAAATGAGGTGTATGAGATCATGACAGGAATAGATATAGTAAATGCAAATAGTATTTTACCCAGAGTAGGGGAATTGGAAAGGATGTAGGCTTAAGGTGAGAGATTTTATAGGAACCTGAGGGGCAACCTTTTTACACAAAGGGTGGAACGAACTGCCAGACGAGGTACTTCAGGCAGGTGCAATAACAATGTTTATGAAAAATATTTAGACAGGTATGTGGATACGATAGATTTAAAGGGATGGGGCCAAATGCAGTCACATGGGACCAGGGCATGTTCTCGTCATGGGTAAGTTGGGCCAAAGGGCTTGTTTCACATTGTCTGATTCTGTGACTCTATGACCATTACCCTCTGCTCGGGGTGGGAGATTGCAACCTTCACGTGGTTCGCCCTGTTCCGACAAATGCAATCAACCCGGCATGAACAATCAATATAGAACAAGTTGTCCGACAACCTTAGGCTGTGCACGCCATACGAAAGAAGAAGGAGACCCTCTGCTCACTGCCATTAAGCAAATTCTGTATCCAGTTAGTTAGCTATCTCTCGATCCTAATATGATCTAACCTCCTAGAGCATTCTACCATGTAGAACCTTATCAAAGGCCCAACTGAAGGGATCAGTGCAGGACCATTGATGTTTGTCATCTATGATTTTTGGATGAGAATATACAAACCATGATGAGTAAGTTTGTTAATTACACCAAGATAGGTGGAACCATAAATAGTGAAGAAAGATATCAAGCATTACAGCGGGGTGTTCATCAGCTGGCCAAATGGCCCAAAGAATGGCCAGTGGACGTTCATTCAGGTACGTGTGAGGTCATGCATTTTGCAAAGCAAAATCAGGGTAGGACCATCACAGTGAACAGTAAGGCTTCCGGAAGTGTTGCGGAAAAGAAGAATCCAGGAGTACAAATATATTGTTCCATGAAAGTGGCGTCTCAGGTATACATGATGGTGTAAAAGGATATTGGAATGCAGACATTCAGGGAATTGACTTGAGAATTATGTTTTACTTCAGAGTCACGTGAGTGATTCCGTGAAGAACCCCGCCAGTCCGCATGTGCGTCATTACCACTGACGTATGGCGCAGCGACCGGTTGGGAGGAGCATCGCTCCTCCAGCAGTAAGTTTTAAAAAGCCTCAGGTAAGTGTAAAACTTAGTCGAAGGTACGTTTTCTGCGCTTGATAATTTCTGGCTTCAGGAGCAAGTCCAAGTATGGAGAAAATGTCACGGGTGAGGTCGGGGTGAGCCGCTGGGAAAGTACTCATGGAAACCCGCGGAAGTGCGGGTAGCGGGCAGCCGCCTAGCTCACCTACAGAATCGCTAGCGGTACGACCAGCGACTGCAGACTTGGTGCCTGAAAGCACCGTGGCTGCTCCATTGGGGCGCAAAGCCACCAAAACGTCTGCACGACCCGTGGACTCTGATGAGTCGGGTCGGGAGGGTTCCCCTCCAGGAAGGGATAACATCTTGGGATGGTTATCCAGAATGGAGATCCTAATGGTGAGGATGCTCCATCTGGACACACTGCAACAGGAGGAGTTGTGTTAGCGCCGGCCTATGGGAGACCCCGCGCAGCAGCGCCTGAAACAGGGCTGCTTAATGTCTCCCTCTTGGAGGAGGAGAACGTGCATCAGAGTGATTCTGACATTGAGTCTGAGGGTATAGCCATGGGGCATACCCCAAGGGATGAAGGGCATGAGTCAGAGGTACCATCCCTGGCAGCTAGATTTTCCATCCCAACAGACTCAGGAGAGCCGCTGGGTGAAGAGTTTGGCTGCAAATATTAGCTACTTGGCTTCACACCAGCTTCAAGAGCTCATTATCGATGAAACAGCCAGGAAGTATGAGACACTGTCGAATAGTGTCCGACTCAAAGTGCCGGCTGTGAACCACGCCATATGGGGTCATATGAGCGTAGGCATAAGAGCTCAGGAAATGAGGCTTCAGAGGGTGCTGAAGCTCCTCGCCTCGAACATTACAGCATTCGCCAGGTCGGTGGATGGAGGGCACCTGTCTGATGTACAACAGGATGCCCTGGCCCTCATGTGTAATACGCACTTTGACATCAACTGGCTGAGGAAAAGTGCCACCTGCCCCACCACCAACCCGAAGTTCGCCGCTCTGTGCAAACCGAGTAATATTCAGCCACCAAATCTGCTGTTTGGTGAAGACCTCGCAAAAAGAGTCAAAGAACTGGACGACGAGGCAAAGACAGTCGGACGTATTGAAGTACCGTTTAGTGCCAGAGCGCTGCGGCGGCAGTATCCCTTTAAACGGCTTGCTGAAACCGGGACAGGTCCAGGACCAAGTCGGCCATTTACCAATGAGCGCAGCTGGCGCACGCCGATGGGGGCACAGGCGAACATGCCTTTTTCCAGAAACGGAGGGCAGAAAAACCTACAGGTAACCACGGAGATAGGTGAGTCTGGTTCTTGTAGGAACATATTAAGTGGGAATCACTTACAAGTTGGAGGAAGATAACACTTGTTTCTCAAGGAATGGTATGGGATGACATCAGATTTGTTTATACTGCATAGTATACAAGGGTTTTGGATTGAATTCCTCCCTGGTTTGTGTCCTCCCATACAGCATACTACGTCAGACACTCATTTTCTCACTAAAAGAGAATTTGGAGGTAAAAGCTGAAATTAAAAAATTATATTAAAAAGGGGAAATTGAGAAGACACATTATCAATCTCAACAATTCATGTTGAATATATTTCCTAGGCCAAATAAGGATGGGGGATGTCGAATCATACTGACTTGACGAGTCTTAACCCGTATGTGCAGTATAAACATTTCAAAATGGTAACATTTGTTAATGCCAAACAACTGACTTCCGGAGGATGTTACATGGCAAGTATAGATCTTAAATATGCATATTACACAGTGCCTGTTCATAGGGATCATTGGAAATATTTGAAATTTAGCTGGATGAGGCAATTATGGCAATTTAAAGCACTGCCTAATGGGTTAACCTCATCATCTACATTATTTACAAAACTGTTAAAACCAGTATTGGGGCTAATCCGGGCTCAGGGCCATATTATAATGGCTTATTTGGATGATATATTGATAATGGGAAAGACCCAGGAAACAGTTGAATTATCAGTCTCAGTTGTTAAGCTCTTGTTTGAGAGATTGGGGATCCTCATTCATCCACTTAAATCCAAATTGATACCAGTTAAAGTGATTGATTATTTGGGATTCACAATTAACTCAACTCACATGCTAGTGACCTTGCCCAGGGGCAAGAGATTGAATTTAATTGAAGGTTGTAACAAGCTCATGGAGGAGCCACAACCTTCGATTAGACAGTTGGCCAGCCTGGATGGCAAATTAGTTGCTGCCTTTCCTGGTGCACAGTATGGACCTTTGCATTACCAAAATTTACAATGTGCAAAGGAACAGGCACTCAAAGTAAATGCAGGTCATTTTCACAGGCTCATGCAATTACCAGCTGAAGCCATTGCTGAATTGCACTGGTGGATAATGAACATCTCAAATTGCTCCAGCAAAATTCTGGTTGAGGAACCCTCAGTTGTTTTACAGACGGATGTTAGTGCCTTAGGTTGGGGTGCTACTGATACCATCTCTAGCTGTGGAGGCAGATGGAATATGCATGAGGCATTGATTCTTCAATCACATGGAATTAATGATTTAGAGCTATTGGAAGCATTTTATGGACTTAAAGCTTATTGTACAACCATGAGTCACTTACATGTTTAACTTTAAATTGACAACACTACGGCAGTAGCGTATGTTAATCACATGGGTGGAATCAAGTCAGAACCTTGTGATAGATTGGCTAATCTTATTTGGCACTGGTGCATTACAAGAAATATTTGGGTTTCAGCTATCTACCTACCAGGTAGACTCGACATGGTGGCAGACACCAGGTCACGCAAATTCAATGACAACACGGAATGGATGTTGAATCATGAAGTATTTAATGATATTGTTGTTCGATATGGGATGCCAGATATCGATTTGTTTGCATCCAGACTCAATCACCAGTTACCTAAATATGTTTCATGGGAACCAGACCCAGGGGCAGTAGCGGTAGACGCATTCTTGCTGCACTGGGGTGGAATGTTTTTATATGCATTTCCTCCATTTTGCCTCATCAGTCGGTGCTTGCTCAAATCAAGCAGGACCACTTCAGGAGTGTTGGTGGTACCCGACTGGCCTACTCAGCCATGGTTCCCTCTTTGGAGATAACAACACAGCCAATTATGGGTGTTCCGAAACGCAGTGACCTATTGGTGCACCCCGTAACTGTGGATTTACATCCATTACATGATCGTATTGATCTGTTAATTTGCAGATTCTGAGGAGGCCATACCTGGGGCTTGGACTATCCGATCATACCGTGGATGTGATTGCTGCGGCCTGGAGGGATAGTACGAAAAAACAGTACACCTCTCATATCAGGAAATGGGAGATGTTCTGTTCACAGGGGAACATTGCATATCACACGGCATCCATCTCAGATGTGCTAGAGTTTCTGTCAACACTATATTTTGATGGAGGGTTGAGCTATAGTGCCATCAATAGTGCCAGGAGTGCCCTGTCATCACACTTGTGGCTGGGGTCGGAACAACACTCAGTTGGATCTCGCCCTTTAACATTTATGAGGGGTATTTTTAATTCCTATTCCCCCCCAGACCCAGGTACTCAGAAATCTGGGATGTGAGTGTGGTGTTCACGCTGCTTTGCCAGTGGGCACATCCCTGTCTTTGCCCAAAATCACTCTTAAGGTGGTCATGCTCATGGCGCTTGTTTCAGCACAAAGGGTCCAGACGTTGCAGAAGCTGCGACTGGACAGCACGGTATCATCTGGTAATACATTATGTTTTACATTTATGATTTACTTAAACAGAGCAGACCAGGGGTGTCGGGGTTCAAAGTTATATTTTTGGCATACCCCACGGATTTAAGACTGTACGTAGTGTCGCACTTGCTATGTTATATTAAGGTCACCTAGGTGGCTGAAACAGGTTCTCGTGAAAGCAGGAGTGGACACTGATCATTTTAAATCTCACTCCACCATGGCATCAGCAGCGAGTGCAATGGACGTCGCTCTAGACCATATCCTCGCAGCCGCAGGATGGTCAAATGAACTGACTTTTCATAGGTTCTATAACTAGTTGCTTACCGAACCGGGGGTATTCGCCCAAGCCATTTAAGTTCTGTTTCACAGTTTTCCCCTGGGAGAGAAGGTTTGATATTGTTTCTTTGTTAAATAAACCGTTAACGTTTCAAATCAATGTCATGATTCAATGCATTGTTTTATTCACTCTTCCTGAGTCAATTGCTGCAGTGAGATGCCTGGATCCATATCTACAGCATGAAATCACAGAGCTTTGAAATCTTAACGGAATTACTCACGTGACCTCCGAAGTAAAATAGTAAGATTAAACGAGAATTTACCAGTTTGAAGTTTGATCTTTATTTTATGAGGAGTTACGATGAGCGATTACGTGCCCACCGCTCCCAACCCTCATATCGCAAATATCATAGAAGCATTCATAGAAAATAGGTGCAGGAGTAGGCCATTCGGCCCTTCGAGCCTACACCACCATTCAATATGATCATGGCTGATCATCCAACTCAGTATCCCGTACCTGCCTTCTCTCCATACCCCGTGATCCCTTTAGCCACAAGGGCCACATCTAACTCCTCTTAAATATAGCCAATTAACAGGCCTCAACTACTTTCTGTGGCAGAGAATTCCACAGATTCACCACTCTCTGTCTGAAAAATGTTTTTCTCATCTCGGTCCTATTTAGCTTTCAGCTAATTAGCTTTCTCTGGCTAATTTGTACGCTTCATCTTTTGTTTTGATACTATCCCTGATTTCCCTTGTTATCCACGGATGCGCTACCTTTCCTGATTTATTCTTTTGCCATACTGGGATGAACAATTGTTGTAGTTCATCCATGCAGTCTTTAAATGCCTTCCATTGCATATCCACCGTCAACCCTTTAAGAATCAATTGCCAGTCTACCTTGGCCAATTCACGTCTCATACCCTCAAAGTTACCTTTCTTTAAGTTCAGGACCTGTGTTTCTGAATTAACAATGTCACTCTCCATCCTAATGAAGAACACAACCATATTATGATCGCTCTTGCCCAAGGGGCCACGCATAACAAGACTGCTAACTAACCCTTCCTCATTACTCAATACCCAGTCTAGAATAGCCTGCTCTCTCGTTGGTTCCTCTACATGTTGGTTTAGAAAACTATCCTGCGTACATTCCAAGAACTCCTCTTCCTCAGCACCCCTGCCAATTTGATTAACCCAATCTATATGTAGATTGAAGTCACCCATTATAACTGTTTTACCCTTGTTGCACGCATTTCTAATTTCCTGTTTGATGCCATCCCCATCTCCGCTACTACTGTTAGGTGGCCTGTACACAACACCCACCAGCATTTTCTGCCCCTTAGTGTTTCGCAGCTCTACCCATATCGATTCCACATGAGATAATAATCTGCCCCCTTGTTTTTGCCGCCAAAGTAGATAAATGCAAGGTTATCCACTTTGGCGGCAAAAACAAGGGGGCAATTATTATCTCAATGGGGTTAGGTTAGGTAAGGGGGAGGTACAGCGAGAACTGGGTGTCCTTGTACACCAGCCACTGAAAGTTGGCGTGCAGGTACAGCAGGCAGTGAAGAAAGCTAATGGAATGTTGGCCTTCATAACAAGAGGATTTCAGTACAGGAATAAAGAGATTCTTCTGCAGTTGTATAGAGCTCTGGTGAGACCACATCTGGCCTCCTCCTGCACCTATTTTCTATGTTTCTATGTTTCCTCCAAGCTAATGTCCTTCCTTTCTATTGTGTTAATCTCCTCTCTAACCAGCAACGCTACCCCACCTCCTTTTTCTTTCTGTCTATCCCCCCTGAATATTGAATATTCCTGGATGTTCAGCTCCCAGCCTTGGTCACCCTGGAGCCATGTCTCCGTGATCCCAACTATATCATAAATCATTAATAGCTATCTGCACATTCAACTCATCCACCTTATTACGAATGCTCCTTGCATTGAGACACAAAGCCTTCAGGCTTGTTTTTACAATGCTCTTACCCCTTATACAATTATGTTGAAAAGTGGCCCTTTTTGATTTTTGCGCTGGATTTGTCTGCCTGCCACTTTTACTTTTCACCTTGCTACCTGGTATTTCTAGGTTTATAATCTTACTGTGTTACTTCAATTACTGTTATTCTGTGATTTCACACCGCTGCTTTGAAGATTGATGTGCATGCGGACTGGCGGGGTTCTTCTCGTAATCGCTCATCGTAACTCCTCATAAAATAAAGATCAAACTTCAAACTGGTATGTTCTCATTTAATCTTACTATTCTTCACTACCTCACCACCCCCACTCCTTATTTCTCACCTCCCTCAACTCTTATATCTCTCAGCACCAGGCCTCTTTCAGACCCTCAACACCTGAGCATCTCATGAGGTCCTCAATGCCAAGACACAGTCGACACAGAGAATGGACAAAGCTGGGATAGGGTCAGGGCAACAGAGCTGAGATGCGACGGGTTAGATTTTAGATTTAAGTTAAAGCAAATGATCAGGAAATTGGGAGACACCAGTTCTATTCAGGATGGGAGGATGGGCAAAATCACTGGGTGCTGAGGCCTGAACAAAGAAGCGAATACTGACTGAATACCATCATCAGCATAGAAACATAGAAACATAGAAAATAGGTGCAGGAGTTGGCCATTCAGCCCTTCAAGCCTGCACCGCCATTCAATATGATCATGGCTGATCATCCAACTCAGTATCCCGTACCTGCCTTCTCTCCATGCCCCCTGATCCCTTTAGCCACAAGGGCCACATCTAACTCCCTCTTAAATATAACCAATTAACTGGCCTCAACTACCTTCTGTGGCAGAGAATTCCACAGATTCACCACTCTCTGTCTGAAAAATGTTTTTCTCATCTCGGTGCTAAAAGATTTCTCCCTTATCCTTAAACTGTGACCCCTTGTCCTGGACTTCCCCAACATCGGGAACAATGTTCCTGCATCTAGCCTGTCCAACCCCTTAAGAATTTTTCAGATGTATAATGACAGGCTATCATCTGATGTTGCCTGAATGACAGGCAACATCATTCTGATCCAGTGGATACGTTGACAAACATCAATGGAGAAATTCCACTTCACTCTTGCAGATCTGGAGGGAATGCCTTCTATAGCCAGCAAATGGAAACAGAGAGAACTTTGTCAATGTGTACAATATTACTGATTGATCATTGGCAGGGCATCACCTCAGCATGGAGGAACTCCAACTGACTAAAGGAGTGATAACATCCAGGATACAGAATGTGTAAAAAACAGCCAAGCCCTGAAGAAAAATCATTCTGGACGCAAATTTGGATGCTAAAGGAAATGGTATCTTAAGTAGTGCAGCCAGGCACATTGGGAGGTCAAAGCAGATAGCGATATCTAGATCACATGTTGCAGCAGATGGGGCAGACACATGCCTATATGGACCCTTCACTAAATGACACAGGCATTAACAAATACACTCATCACATTCAAACAAACTACTTATTGAGGACTGGTCCAAAGGTTGGAGCCCTTCAAATCTAGGGCAGAACAATCTGGATTTGAATGTAAGAGGTAAAACTGGAAGTCATATATATCGGGTGGATGGTGAGAAACTTTTCCCCCTAAAGGTGCTTCCTGAAACTAAACGAGATTAAAAGGAAAGTGAAGAAAAGTTATTTCAACCAGAGGGTTGTTGGTGCCTGGGAAGTTGGTGGAGGCAGGTACTCTCACAGCAGTGGAGTGGTGAGAGAGGATGTTGCTGAACTCTCGTCTGAAGAATGGTCTCGACCCGAAACGTCACCCATTCCTTCTCTCCAGAGATGCTGCCTCACCCGCTGAGTTACTCCAGCATTTTGTGTCTACCGTCACAACAGTCTGGATCAGGTTTTGTAAAACTACTAACGCAAGGACTGAGATGGAGGGGTAAAGTACAGAGATGAATTCACAGAAATTTAGTGCAGATATAATTGAGGATGAAATAAAAATTGTATTTAAGGAACAGGAAAAGTGGGGAAGCATAAAGCCCCAAGGTATTTATCGGGATTTGCCAAAGACTGCTGGCCATTCAATGTGTGGTGTTGTTAGCACTTTCCTCTATGAATGCCAGGAAGTCTAGAGGTCCAATACAAGTTTGTAAAATGCAGAAGCTACCAAACAGGTACTTGTTGCTAGTGGCACAGTGGCGCAGCGGTAGAGTTGCTGCCTTACAGCGCTTACAGCGCCAGAGACCCAGGTTCGATCCCGACGACGGGTGCTGTCTGCATGGAGTTTGTATGTTCTCCCCGTGACCGCATGGGTTTTCTCCACGATCTTCGGTTTCCTCCCACACTCCAAAGTCTTACAGGTTTTTTGGTTAATTGGTACTATGCAAATTGTCCCTAGTGCACAGTCAGTGGTCAGTGTGGATTCGAAGGGTCTGTTTCCACGCAGTATTTCTAAATGACACTAAACTGGAGAGAAGGGATGGATCCTCGACTTCCTCATTCACAGACCATAGTCTGTTCATATTGGTGGAAATGTGTCAGCCTCGATAACAATCAGCACAGGAGCACCTCAAGGCTCACCCCCTGCTGTACTCACTCTATAATCATGACTGCATAGCCGGTCACAGTGCGAACACCATCATCAAGTTCGCTGACGGCACCATTGTTGTGGGACATATCACTGATGGGGATGAGTCAGAGTATAGAAGAGAGATCGAGCAACTGTCCATATGGTGCCAGCACAATAACCTGGCCCTCAACACCAGCAAAACCAAGGAACTGATTGTGGACTTTGGAAGGAGTAGGATGGGGACCCACAGTCCCGTTTATATCAACGGGTCGATGGTTGAAAGAGTCAAGAGCTTCAAATTCCTGGGCGTGCACAGCTCTGAAGATCTTTCCTGGTCTGAGAACACTAATGCAATTATCAAGAAAGCATATCAGCTCCTCTACTTCCTGAGAAGATTACGGAGAGTCGGTTTGCAAAGGAGGGCTCTCTCTAACTTCTACAGGTGCACAGTAGAGAGCTTGCTGACCGGTTGCATCATGGTTTGGTTCGGCAATTTGAGCGCCCTGGAGAGGAAAATACTTCAAAAAGTAGTAAACACTGCCCAGTCCATCATCGGCTCTGACCTTCCTTCCATCGAGGGGATTTATCGCAGTCGCTGCCTCAAAAAGGCTGGCAGCATCATCAAAGACCCACACCATCCTGGCCACACACTCATCTCCCTGCTACCTTCAGGTAGAAGGTACAGGAGCCTGAAGACTGCAACGACCAGGTTCAGGAATAGCTACTGCCCCACAGCCATCATGCTATTAAACCTGGCTCGGACAAAACTCTGATCATTAATAATCCACTATCTGTTATTTGCACTTTATCAGTTTATTTATTCATCAGTATATGGACACACTGATCTGTTTTGTAGTAAATGCCTACTATGATCTGTGTGCTGAAGCAAAGCAAGAATTGTCATGTGTCCTATCAGGGACACATGATAATAAACTCACTTGAACTTGAACTAAACTAAAAACTAATATCTAAAATATTAGATGCAAAGAACTTCAAAGGCTGGCCTGCAACTCCTCGCTTCCAGCTTTCTCTCCCCCTTCACAATCAGCCTGAAGAAGGGTCTCAACTCGAAGCGTCACCCATCCAGAGACGCTGCCTGACTCGTGGAGGTACTCCACCACTTTGTCTTTTTCTGTTGCCAGATCAGAGCTGGAATAGATCCAGTGCCCCATCCATTTCAAAGAAGAGAATCAGCTGCAAGCAGATGGGAAACCAGGCATTTTCTGGAGAGGTGTTTTTGGCTTTACATTAAGATGAACTGTTAATGCAACATTTTTCATATGTCTGAGATCTTCACACACCCTCAACCCTTCGACAGCTCTGCCACAGTTCCGCTGTGGGTTGTCTCCGTGGGTGATGGAGCCTTTCTGAGGCTGTGTCTTGCCACTTCACAGAGAACACCATGCTTGATGCCTGGCGTCCTGGTGGCTTCATGGACTGTTGGAAATTCTACGAGCATGGATCCAGCAACAGAGGGAGGGCTGACCAGACAGGTGGTCAGTGTGTATATTTTTATACATCAACCAACAATGGCAGTTTGCAAATATTATATAGAAAATCAGTGCCTTGGAGGCTGATTGACAGTAATATACAGATCACGCCAACAAGTAGCTTCAGCATGATTGATATGCATTTACCGTTGATATATGCATTTTGTTTCATCCAGACATTTCTTTCTCCCTCATTCTAAATTCAACCAGCCTTTCGTTCTTTCTTTCTTTCTCTATCATTAACTTTAAACTATATGTTCTCCATGACTTCTCCAAGTCAGCTTCGTACTTTTCCCTCCTGATATTCTCCGCCTCCTTCACTCAACTCACCCATGCTCCGCATGTCTTGTTTTCCACAACTGTGACTATATTTTACTCACAACTGCTTTCAATGCGGACAGAATTTCCAATACTTATTACCAGCCTAGGCACCTCAGCTTTCACAACAGTGTAGCAGGTTAATGAGTAACACGTGGAGGGAGATAAATACAAGAAATATCACAACTGCTTTGCAATTGCAGCAAATTGTGGACGCGGCTCCAACCATCACACAAACCAACCTCCCTTCCATTGACTCTGAGTTTCTATTGAATTTAAGAAGGAGAAGGTTAAATTGGAAGTGTCAGTGATACAGTTGAACAAAGGGGACTATGAAGGCATGAGGGAGGAGCTGGCCAAGGTAGAATGGACAGGGATCCTAGCAGGAATGACGGTGGATCAGCAATGGCAGGAATATCTGGGCAAAATCCGGAAGATGCAGGATCATTTAATTCCAAAAAGGAATAAAGATTCTAAGTGAAGTAGGAGGCAACCGTGGCTGACAAGAGAAGTTAGGGATAGAATAATACTAAAAGAAAAGATGTATAACACAGCAAACAGTAGCCGCAAGCCAGAGGATTGGGAGACTTTTATAGGACAAAAGAAGGAAACAAAACGGGCAATACAGGCTGAAAAGATGAAGTACGAGGGGAAGCTGTCCAGGAATGCAAAGAAGGACCGTAAAAGCTTCTTTAGATATGTTAATGGAAAAAGAATAGCAAAGTCAAATGTGGGTCCCTTGAAGGCAGGCACTGGTGAAATTATAATGGGGAACAAGGAAATGGCAGAGAGTGACCAGGTACTCGGATCTGGGATGAAGTTCTGGGGAGCAGTCTGGGGGTAGAGGAACTGTTTTCATATGTATTGAGTAGGCTAATGAGACTGAAGGATGATAAATATGGTCTACAACCCAGGGTCCTTCTAGAAATAGTGACACCACTGGATTCAGGATCAGTTCCTTGTGGATTGGAGGATAGCTAATGTTATCCCACTTTTCAAGAAGGAGCGAGACAGGAAACGGGGGGAATGAGTTAGCCTGACTTCGGGGATCTCTTATTAAAGAGGTAATAATGGGGCATTTGGGATTAGCATAAAGGATAAAGTCAGCAATGATTTATGAAGGACATTCAAGTACCAGTGTACAGACTTTCAGAAAGCCTTTGACAAGGGTCCCGCACGAGGGATGCTAAAACATGCAAGAAAAGAGTAGGAACGGGTTGGGTGGCGAGTGGAGTGCTGCAAGGCTCGGTGTTGGTGGCCGCAACTGTTTTCACCATATATATTAATGATTTAGAAGAGGGAAACTAGGAGCCAGGAAGTTTGCAGGATGGGACACAAAGCTGGGTGGCAGTGAGAACTGTGAAGAGGATAGGAGGTTGCAGGTGACCTGGAGGACCTGAGTGAGTGGGCAGATCCATGGCAGATGCAGTATTAATATATATAAATGTGAGGGTTATTACTAAGGGGCAGATTATTATACTCTATGAGGTGGGGGAAGGTTGCAGCAAGGCCTGGAGAGAAAGTTGAACGGCAGGCAGTAAAGAAAGCTAATGGAATGTTGGCCTTCATTTTCACAGTTGTATTCCAGTGGAGTATTGTGTACCCCCTGCTTAGGCACAGGAGGGCAGTGGAGTTGGGTGAATCCAGAACCCGGACCACAGAACCAGGCAGCTAAAGGGGAGGTATTTTTGGACTGAGATGAGAAAACAAATTTTCACCAGAGTTGTGTATTTGTGGAATTCCCCAGCCACAAGGCAGTCACTGGATGGATTTAATAGAGAGTTAGATGGAGCTCTAGGAGCTCATGGAATCAAGGGATATGGGGAGAAAGCAGGCTCGGGTTATTGATTGGGGACGATCAGCCATGATCACAATGAATGGCGGTGTTGGCTCGAAGGGCCGAATGGCCTCCTCCTGCACCTATTTTCTATGGTTCTGTGACTCCATTTATACCTCACGCTGCCTCGGCAAAGCCAGCAGCATAATCAAGGATGAGTCGCACCCTGGCCACTTCCTCTTCTCCCCTTTCCCATCAGACAATATTTACAGGTGTGAAAATGCACACCTCCAGATTCAGGGACAGTTTCATCCCAGCTGATATCAGCATCATCCTCCCACAACTGGAGAGCAGTGCTGAACTACTACCTACCTCTTTGATAAACCTCGGACTATCCTTTAAGACGGAACTGCAGATGCTGGAAAAATTTAAGGTAGATAAAAATGCTGTAGAAACTCAGCGGGTGAGGCAGCATCTATGGAGCGAAGGAATAGGTGATGTTTCGGGTTGAGACCCTTCTTCAGACTGATGTGGGGGCGGGAAGAAGAAAGGAAGAGCTGGAGACAGTGGGCTGTGGGAGAGTTGGGAAGGGGAGGGGAAAGATGAAGAAAGCAAGGACTACCTGAAATTGGAGAAGGCAATGTTCATACTACTGCGGTGTAAACTACTGAACGAAATATGAGGTGCTGCTCCTCCAATTTGGGTGGGACTCACTCTGGCCATGGAGGATGCCCAGGACAGAAAGGTTGAATTTGGAATGGGAGGGGGTTGGTTCTGAGCCACTGGGAGATCAGGTTGGTTATTGCGTACTGAGCGAAGATTGCCAAACCTACGCCTCATCTCACCGATGTAGAGCAGCTGACACCCAGAGCAGCGGATGCAATAGATGAGGATGTACGAGATGCAGCAGCATTTTGTGTCTATCATTGAGTATCAACTTTGGGAGTTCATTCTGTAGTTAAAAACGATGATGATGAAAGCACATTTAGAGTATTACTAGACTGTGCAGACCCGTTGCATCTGTTCCCCCAGTGCAACATTCCACCGCTCACCCATAGCCCTCAACTGCGCAGGCACGTCTGAAGGGTTTCCGTTGAGATGGCCCTGATCCCCCCCCCCAATCGCCACCCCCCCCCCCCCCCCCCCCCCCCCACTCTCAAGTGTCCATTGTGACGTAGTGATATGGGGAAGTGGATAAAGGTATTTCTTAAAGCTTGTGAATAAACTCTTTAAAAATAACAACAATTTAAACATTAAAGGTGACATTTATTGTTCAGTTCTTTCTTGTTGGTCTCTTGCTCCCTATGCCTCTCGGACCTCTATCGACTGTTGATTAACATCAGCAGCAGCTTGGTAGGTTTCCATCCTTCAGAAAACGTTGACAGTTTCTTCACCTTTCCTCGGCTAAGAGCCACATATAGTTGTCCATACTTTCGGTTTCAGGTATATTCAACACCTTTCTCATGGAGTACTTTAGGATAGGATGAATCGGGAATTGGCTCCACTGAAGGGAATCCAATTATTTTCCTTCTGTCAAATTGGAGGCCTTCATTCTAGGAATGAGAGCATGTCATTTGGTGTGATCCCAAGTGTTGATTCTTGCATATGATCTGATTATAGGTGTAACTTTTCACAATTGTCCTCGTTCCAATTGCACGTTTCTCATTAACATCTTTTTTCAACTTTTTCAACTCCAATTTGTGTATGTGGTTAGAGAGTGAGTTGAATCTGTTGGGACATTAGTTCCCTCAGCATTGAAAGAAAAGTACTACTTAATGATTCCAGGGAAGTGTCTGGTCATGGAGAATCGATACTCTCATCGTATCGAAACCAATAGTTGTCGGAGAAGGTCAAATGACGCAATACAAATCCTCGGTCTGATAGATTTTTTGAGGCATTTCACATATCATCTTCATTCTTTAACCAACTTTCAACAGCTCTTCTCTCTCTCAAATCGCTGCTCACAAGTAGGATTTTCTTGAATGGGAATTTTCAACATCAGCATGGATTTCACCACACAAACGGTTAAGAATTGCCTGGTCGGTGCAACATCAAAGATTTCACCTTGCCATGTTAGAGTTCTTCTCAATGTTGCAGAATGTATCCTCGGTCACTTAGATGGGTATCTTGAATCGATAATATGCAGTTCTTCCAGCAGGCATTAATATCGCTGCTATCCCAGAGGATGCTACAGCAATAGCAACATCACCTTGACCTATAACTTTGGAGAGGATCAAATTGGTGATAAATTTCTTCCCTGTTCCTCCTGGTGAATCAATGAAAAACATTGAAGGAAGATTCCTTTTCAAGCAGTCGCACACCTGGTCTCTGCTTTCTGCTGAGCACTCACTCGGAGACACGGTATACAGTCATGCCAGAACTTTGGCTTCAAAAATACCTGGATGATTTTCCACTCTCTTGCCAACCCTCCTTCTTTGCCATCTCCAATTGTTCCATGTGTAAAATTGGGGAACTTCAGCATAGTAGAGTGTTCTTGCAAATGGCACTTGAGCACACAATGCCATGAATTCAGTTAAAGTCGTTCTCGCCATATCATCATTCCTCACTCGCTGAGCAGCATCGACTGATAATGACTCATTTTTCTTGTAGTAGATGTACCTGGAGTCGAAAGACAGCGGGATGTCCTACATGAGTCGGAAATCCAAGGATTGATGCTCCTGCTTCTGATGGACCAATGTATCAGCAAGTCAAGGACTGTGTAATTTTCTCATCCCTGTTAACTCCAAAAACTGCTTGATCACTTCCCTTCAAGGTATACTTGATCACGTATTTGACCGGCTTTACAGAGGAGCATATCTCAACGTTGATGTGACATTTGAACAACTTGAATAGTTGAGAATTATAGGGCACCACCCAATCAGAAGTAATGTTGATCCCGGCATTCCCCTTGATGTCCCTGAAATCCTCCCATGTCTGGAGATCTTCACCTGTGCAGTGCATTTGAATCATGTCAACACCTTGTGTTCTTGAAAAATGGCTTTGGGAATCTCTTACTGCATCTTCCATCCTTCCAACATTTAGAGGCGTGGTTGCAGAACGGTCCATGAATCATGTGCTTGAATACCAATTCATGCAACTCAGGATCTACTTGCGAGTCTGGTATATCAGCTTGTAAAAACAGTCAAATTGTTTTGGCGTACTCATTTCGTCAAGCCACAGCAGACAGTGCAAATGAGGCAGGCCTCTGTTCTGATATTCCACAGTCAAGATGAAAGCTATACAGTTGCCAAAGAGGCCATGTGGTCCAGTGAGGTACTTGATGAATAGCTCTTTTCAGATCGAATATTCTTGCAACCAAGTCTGGCCTATCACACACGACTGCTGATTATGAAAGAGGCATCTCGCATCTCACTCCACTTTGGATTGCAAGTCATCGTAATGAAGAACGAAGCATTGCCATACTTCCGAATGTACATCATGGCATCCTGGCATCATTCCATTATGTATCTTGGTGCACCGACAAATGTTGAGAAGAGTTTGATGCGCTTTCTGATGTTCTCCAAATCATCATTATCGTTTAATGCATCCGTGAAGCCTCTGTAAGATATTGATCTCAACAATGCTTGATTCATGCGTATATAATTCAGCCTATCAGTCTCAATCTTAGCTGCCATATCAACGACATATTGTTGAAAGAGTCGTCCTCCTCCCAAAAGGTAGTTTAATTCAATATCATGATTCATGATCCTATAGACATAATATCGCATTGCTGTCAATTTCTTGCGGTTAATCATTTGGAGTTGGTGATGCCATCCATCATCTCTATGTGGAAAGAAAAGGACGTATTGATAACTTGCAGACGTTCCGCTAACTGCGGAAGCCCCACAGTGGAGAGGCCGTCCTCAGCCGTGTGAGTAGATTAGTGTCTTCTTGCCTTTACAATTCCTCAACTCAATCCACAGTGACTCTACCTCGTCAGTCCCTATGTCTTCCTTCGCAAGGGACTGAATTCCATCTCTCACCAGCAGACCTACCCCCCTCCTCTGCCCACCTGCCTGTCCTTTCTATAGGATGTGCAACCCTGAATATTAAGTTCCCAGGCCCGATCCTCTTGCAGCCACGTTTCATTAATCCCCACAATGTCATATCTACCAACCTCTAACTGAGCCTCAAGCTCATCTTCTTTACTTCTTATACCTCGCGCATTCATATACAATACTTTTAAATCCTTACACATCTCACCTTTCACATTGATCCCTATTACACTTGGCCATACTCTCCTATCTCTTTGTGAGCTTCCTTTCCCGTTAATTCTGGGGGCTCATTAACCATCCCTTTACTCTCTTTCCCTTTAACTACATCCTCAATTTGACATCGCATTTGACACCCCACCCTCCTTATTCAGTTTAAAACCACCTGTGTAGCATCCTCCTCACAGTTCACACTGCCTCCCAGCTTTGTGTAATAACCATATAACTATATAACCATATAACAATTACAGCACGGAAACAGGCCCTCTCGGCCCTTCCAGTCCGTGCCGACCATTTGTTTTCCCCGAGTCCCATCTACTTGCACTCAGACCATACCCCTCCATTCCCTTCCCGTCCATACACCTATCCACTTTACTTTTAAATGTTAAAATCGATCCTGCCTCCACCACTTCTGCTGGAAGCTCATTCCACACAGCCACCACCCTCTGAGTAAAGAAGTTCCCCCTCACGTTACCCCTAAACTTCTGTCCCTTAATTCTCATATCATGCCCTCTTTTTGAATCTTCCCTGCCCTCAATGGGAAAAGCTTATCCATGTCAACTCTGTCTATCCCTTTCATCATTTTAAAGACCTCAATCAAGTCCCCCCTTAACCTTCTGCGCTCCAAACTATAAAGACCTAACTTTTTCAACCTTTCTCTGTAACATAGTTGCTGGAACCCAGGCAACATTCTAGTAAATCTCCTCTGTACTCTCTCTATTTTGTTGACATCCTTCCTATAATTAGGCGACCAAAATTGTACACCATACTCCAGAATTGGTCTTACCAATGCCTTGTACAATTTTAACATTACTTCCCTACTCCTATATTCAATGCTCTGATTTATAAAGGCCAGCACACCAAAGGCTTTCTTTACCACCCTATCTACATGTGATTCCACCTTCAGGGAACTATGCACAGTTGTTCCTAGATCTCTCTGTTCCACAGCATTCCTCAATTCCCTACCATTTACCATGTACGTCCTATTTTGATTTGTCCTGCCAAGATGTAGCACTTCACACTTATCAGCATTAAACTTCATCTGCCATCTTTCAGCCCACTCTTCCAAATGGCCCAAATCTCTCTGTAGACTTTGAAAATCTACTTCATTATCCACAACGACACCTATCTTAGTATCATCTGCATACTTACTTATCCAATTTACCACCCCATCATCCAGATCATAGATGTACATGACAAACAACAGTGAACCCAACACAGATCCCTGAGGCACCCCACTGGTCACCAGCTTCCAACCTGACAAACAGCCATCCACCATTACTCTCTGACATCTCCCATTCAGCCACTGTTGAATCCATCTTGCTACTCCGCCATTAACACCCAAAGATTGAACCTTCTTAACCAACCTTCCATGGGGAACCTTGTCAAAGGCCTTACTGAAATCCATATAGACAGCATCCACTGTTTTACCCTCATCAATTTCCCTAGTAACCGCTTCAAAAAATTCAAGAAGGTTTGTCAAACATGACCTTCCAGGCACAAATCCATATTGACTGTTCCTGATCAGACCCTGTTTATCCAGATGCTTATATATATTATCTCTAAGTATCCTTTCCATTAATTTGCCCACCACTGACGTCAAACTAACAGGTCTATAATTCTTTGAAACCTTTTTAAACAATGGAACAACATGCGCAGTACGCCAATCCTCCGGCACTATTCCCGTTTCTAATGACATTTGAAATATTTCTGTCATAGCTCCTGCTATTTCTACACTAACTTCCCTCAATGTCCTAGGGAATTTCCTGACAGGACCTGGAGACTTATCCGCTTTTATATTTTTCAAAAGTGTCAGTACTTCCTCATGGAAGATCTCATAGATCTCATAATCTCCGAATTTGCTAATGTTACTTTTAATCCCTTCATCTAAATCATTGAGGTATATTGTAAATAGCTGCGGTCCCAGCACTGAGCCTTGTGGTACCCCACTAGTCACTGCCTGCCATTCTGAAAGGGACCCGTTAATCCATACTCTTTGTGTCCTATCTGCCAACCAATTTTCTATCCATGTCAGCACTCTACACTAATACCATGTGCCCTAATTTTGCCCACTAATCTCCTACGTGGGACCTTATCAAATGCTTTCTGGAAGTCCAGGACATCCACTGGCTCTCCCTTGTCTATTTCCCTAGTTATATCTTCAAAAAATTCCAGAAGATTAGTCAAGCATGATTTCCCCTTTGTAAATCCATCCTGACTCAGACCGATCTTGTTATTGCTATCCAAATGTGCCGCTATTTCATCTTTTATAATTGATTCCAGCATCTTCCCCACCACCGATATCAGGCTAACTGGTCTATAATTCCCTGTTTTCTCTCTCCCACCTTTCTTAAAGGATAACATTATCTACCCTCCAATTCACAGGAACTGATCCTGATTCTATAGAACATTGGAAAATGATCACCAATGCGTCCACAATTTCTAGAGCCACTTCCTTAAGTACCCTGGGATGCAGACCATCAGGCCCTGGGGATTTATCAGCCTTGCGTCCCATCAGTCTACCCAGCACCATTTCCTGCCTAATGTGGATTTCTTTCAGTTCCTCCGTCACCCCAGATTCTCTGGCCACTAGTACATCAGGAAGAGAAGGAATGGATGACATTTTGAGTCGTGTCCCTTCTTCAAACTGGTTATGAATAAGGGAAACGATAGATATAAATGTTGATGTAGAGAGATAAAGAACAATGAATGAAAGATATGCAAAAAAGTAACAATGATAAAGGAAACAGCCCTTTGTTAATTGTTTGCAGGGTGAAAATGAGAAGCTAGTGCGACTTGGGTGGGGGAGGGATAGAGAGAGAGGGAATGCAGGGGCTACCTGAAGTGAGATAAATAAAAAAATCATACCACTGGGCTGTAAGCTGCCAAGCAAAATATGAGATGCTGTTTCTCCAATTTGTGTTTAGCCTCACTCTGACAATGGAGGAGACCTAGGACAAAAAGGTTTGTGTCGGAATGGGAAGCAGAATTAAACTGTATAGCAACTGGGAGATCAGGTGGTTCAGGCGGACTGAGCAAAGGTGTTCTGCGAAATGATCGACCAGTCTACGTTTGGTCTTGCCGATGAATGAGTCCACATCTTGAACAACGGATACAGTAGATGAGGTTGGAGAAGGTACAAGTGAACCTCTGCCTAACCTGAAAGGACTGTCGGGGTCGCTGGACAGAGTCAAGGGAGGAGGCATAGTGACAGGTGTTGCATCTTCTGTGGTTGCAGGGGTAGGTACCTGGGGAGGAGATGGTTTGGGTGGGAAGGGACGAGTTAACCAGTAAGTTGCACAGGGAATGTGGCTAGTGGTAGGATCCTGTTGAAGGTTGCAGAAATTTCTGAGGATTATGTGTTGTATGTGACGGCTGATGGGGTAAAATGTCAGGACAAGGGTGACTCTGTCTCTGTTGCAACTAGGGGGAGGGGGAGCAAGGGCGAAGCTGCTGGGTACCGAAGGGACACGAGTGAGGGCCTCATCTATGATCGGAGAGGGGAACCCTCGTTCCCTAAAGAATGAAGACATCCCGGACGTCTCATCCAAGAGACCCAGCCAAAGATGATTGTAAGAATTTAGCAAATATTTCTATGTGTAAAAGCATTATTCCATTCAGAAGATAATGCTATTAACATGTAAGCTATCTAAGTAGTCTAATCCTAAATTAATTTTGGCACTTTATCAATCAGCAATGTAAAACACAGAGCTCATAAATGTCTAATTAGAATTCCATTAATGTAGAATTAATAAAACATAAATGAACAGGACTTGTAACTGTCACTTATTTCATCAGTTATCCTGTCCAACAAGTATTTACACATATTTTAAGCACTGAAAACACTGATCTGATGTTAATAAAGTGTTGTCGGTTCACGAATTTATGGTTGTCTTTGCAGTTATCATTTCGCTCAGATGTTATTACAAGGTTGGAGAGCAAGTGTTATTACAAGTCAAGCAGTTTGATGAGACAGATTCAGGCGGTATTAGCTCCTCCACAAGGATGGGAAGACAAATAGAGAGCCTTTCTTGCTCGGACGCTGCCAGAAAGCGTTGTGGACCTGCTCTTCAGGAATCTCATCAAGGTCCAGCTCTGGCACATGCCTTTAAAGAAACATATAAACAAAGAAAATAGGTGCAGGAGTAGGCCATTTGGCCCTTCGAGCCGGCACTGCCATTCAATATGATCATGGCTGATCATTCAAAATCAGTACCCCGTTCCTGCTTTCTCCCCATATCCCTTGATTCAGTTAGCCCTAAGAGCTATATCTAACCTCTTGAAAACATCCAGTGAATTGGCCTCCACTGCCTTCTGTGGCAGAGAATTCCACAGACTCACAACTCTCTATGTGAAAAAGGTTTTCCATATCTCAGTCCTAAATGGCCTACCCTTTATTCTTAAACTGTGACCCCTAGTTCTGGACTCCTCCAACATCGGGAACCTTTTTTTTTCGCATCTAGCCTATCCTAAAGAATTTGATATGTTTCTGTAAGATCCCCTCTCATCCTTCTAAATTCCAATTAATATAAGCCCTGTTGACCCATTCTTTCACCATATGTCAGTCCCGCCATTCCGGGAATTAACCTGGTGAACCTACGTTGCATTTCCTCAATAGCAAGAATGTCCTTCATCAAACTAGTAGAAGGAGAATGCCAACTATTGGTTTCCATACCTGGTTATACATGGAAACGTTCAGCACAGGAATAGGCCCTTCGGCCCACAATGTTTGTGCCGAACATGATGCCTCGTTAAACTGATCTTATCTACTTGTACATGATCCATATTCATTTATTCCCTGCACTTCCATGTACCCATCTAAAAGCCTCTTAAACACCATTATTGTTCTGCCTCCACTATCATTAGCTGTGAGATTGCTAGGAGACTGCAAGGTGACTTGGATAGGCTGGGTGAGTGGGCAAATGTTTGGCAGATGCAGTATAAATGTGGATAAATGTGAGGTTATCCACTTTGGTGGCAAAAACAGGAAAGCAGACTATTATTTAAATGGTGGCCGATTAGGAAAAGGGGAGATGCAGCGAGACCTGGGTGTCATGGTACACCAGTCATTGAAAGTAGGCATGCAGGTGCAGCAGGCAGTGAAAAAAGCGAATGGTATGTTAGCTTTCATAGCAAAAGGATTTGAGTACAGGAGCAGGGAGGTTCTACTTCAGTTGTACAGGGTCTTGGTGAGACCACACCTGGAGTATTGCGTACAGTTTTGGTCTCCAAATCTGAGGAAGGACATTATTGCCATAGAGGGAGTGCAGAGAAGGTTCACCAGACTGATTCCTGGGGATGTCAGGACTGTCTTATGAAGAAAAGACTGGATAGACTCGGTTTATACTCTCTGGAATTTAGGAGATTGAGAGGGGATCTTATAGAAACTTACAAAATTCTTAAGGGGTTGGACAGGCTAGATGCAGGAAGATTGTTCCCGATGTTGGGGAAGTCCAGGACAAGGGGTCACAGCTTAAGGATAAGGGGGAAATCCTTTAAGACCGAGATGAGAAAGACTTTTTTCACACAGAGAGTGGTGAGTCTCTGGAACTCTCTGCCACAGAGGGTAGTTGAGGCCAGTTCATTGGCTATATTTAAGAGTGAGTTGGATGTGGCCCTTGTGGCTAAGGGGATCCGAAGGGTATGGAGAGAAGGCAGGTACGGGATACTGAGTTGGATGATCAGCCATGATCATATTGAATGGCGGTGCAGGCTCGAAGGGCTGAATGGCCTACTCCTGCACCTAATTTCTATGTTTCTATGTTTCTATCATCCTTGGCAATGCTTTCCAGGCCTCTATAACTCTGTGTAAAATCTTGCCCCGCGCATCTCCATTAAATTTCCTCCCTCTCACCTTATAACTGTGCTCTCTAGTGTTGGACATTTCCTCCACGGTAAAAGTTTCTGACTGTCTATCCTATCTATTCCTCTCATAATTTTATGTACTTCGATCATCTCCCCTCAACCTCCAACATTCCAGAGAAAGCAATCCAAGTCTCTCCTGTACGGGAATGATGTAAGGCAGAATATCCACCTTCCACTACAACCCTCTGACATCTATGAATAAGCCAGTTTCAAAACCCTATGACCAAGTCATTGTGAATCCCGTACATCTTAATCTTCTGGATCAGCCTACTATGAGGGACCTTATCAAAAGCCTTACTAAAATCCATGCATACAACATACACCATCGTTCCTTCATCAATCATTTTTGTTACCTCCTCAAAAATCTCAATCAAGTTAGTAAGACATGACTTGCCATACACAAAACCTATCCCTAATTAGCCCATTCTCTACCATATGGGTGTAAATCATATCTCAAAGACTTTTCTCCTATAGTTGCCCTACCACTGCCATGAAGCTCCCCGACTTATAGTTCCCTGGATTTTCTCTACTTCCTTTCTTAAACAAAGGAACAACATTGGACACTCTCCAGTATTCCGAGGTCTGAGACTGACTCCCCTCCACATTAATGCTCTTGAGAGTCTCAGCACCACTTTGTTCTCAAACTCAAACTGCACTAGCCTATTGTATTCTCCACACTGATCTCACTGTCGTCCAACTCCTCCTCGATGAATACTGATGTAAACTATTCATTTAGTACCTCACCTACACCCACCAAGCATAGATTCCTCCTTCTCTCTGGTCACCCTCCTATTTTTCATGTACATACAAAAAGCCTTGTGATTTTCCTTAATTCACCATAATGGCATTTTACTGTGCCTTCTGTCTATTTTAGTCTCCCGCTTGAGCTCTTTCCTACTCGCATTATATTCGTCATATACCCTGCGTGATGCCACCTTCTTAAATGTGATATTTGTTTCCTTTTTTTCCTGATCAAGTTTACAATCTCCTTGGTCATCTTCAGTTCCCTTACCTCACTATCCTTATCCTGCACTTTGATCAGCTGGAACAGTCCATTGCTAGGGTGGGAGGGGTCCCCCATAATGTTGCTGGCTCTGGATCGACACCTTCTGATGTATAGTTCCTGCAGGGGGACGAGTGTATTTCCCATGGTGCGTTCGGCCGAACGCACTACTCTCTGCAGGGCCTTCCTGTCCTGGGCAGAGTAATTCTCAAACCAGATTGAGATGTTGCCGGACAAGATGCTTTCTACAGCCCCTGAGTAGATGCACTGAAGGATCCTCAGAGAGACTCTGAATTTCCTTAGCTGCCTGAGGTGGTAAAGGCCTGCCTTGCCTTACTCACCAGTGCGGCAGCGTGTGTTGTCCATGTCAGATCCTCTGTGATGTGGACTCCCAGGTATTTAAAGCAGCTCACCCTATCCGCAGTCGTCCCATTTATCTCCAGTGGCGTGTACGTCCTCGGAGGTTGAGCCTTTCTAAAGTCCACAATCAGCTCCTTAGTTTTTGTGACATTCAAGAGGAGGCTGTTGTCCTGACACCAGAGTGCCAGATCAGCCACCTCCTCCCGGTAGGCCTTCTCATTGTTATCGGAGATCAGACCCGCCACCACAGAGTCATCAGCAAACTTGACGATGGAGTTGGAGTTGAACCTAGCCACACAGTCACAGTCAGAGGGAGTACTGGAGGACCCTAAGGACACAACCCTCGGGGGATCCTGTGTTCAGGGTGATGGGGTTGGATGTATGTCTCCCCATTTTTACCACCTGGGGCCTGGCGGTGAGAAAGTCCAGGACACAAGGGAGTGTTAAGCCCCAGTTTCAGCTGTTTCTCAGCAAGTCTGGTGGGGACTATTGTATTGAAAGCCGAGCTGAATTCAAGAACAGCATCCTCCCCTTCTGGCTGTCAAGGTGAGAGAGAGCGGTGTGCAGAACCTGGGCGACAGCATCATCCGTGGATCTTTTTGGACGGTATGTGAACTGTAGCGGGTCCATGGTGCGAGGGAGGAAGGCGCGGATGTGGTTCTTGACCAGCCTCTCGAAGCATTTCATGACTACCGAGGTGGATGTGGAGAGGATGTTTCCACTGGTGGGAGAGTCTAGGACCAGGGGTCAAAGCCTCAGAATTAAAGGATGCTCCTTTAGGAAGGAGATGTGGAGGAATTTCTTTAGTCGGAGGGTGGTGCATCTGTGGAATCATTGCCACAGAAGGCTGCGGAGATGAAGTTGTGAGGTTGATATTTTTAAGGCAGAGATAGATATATTCTTGATCAATACGGGTGTCAGGGGTTATGGGGAGAAGGCAGGAGAATGGGATTAAGAGGGAGAGATGGATCAGCCATGATTGAATGATGGAGTAGACTTGATGGGCCGAATGGCCTAATTCTGCTCCTATCACTTATGAACATAATTGGCCGGTTAGGAAATGCACCGTGATCACCAGAGCTGATTCCGCCCACTCATCATGAGCATCAGGGTTGAGATCAGCAAATTCATTTCATTTCCAACGGTTCAGAAGGAAAGGAGACTTCCAAAGCCATCTTCTATATGGGATTCCAATCAAAGGCCAGAGATAATGAAAGATTAAACAGGCCAACCAGAATCTCAGATCTCAAGTAAATATTATGCTTGTGACTTTTATTCTAGTTTACACCTAACATCAATTATTGTTAAAATGCATTGACTGCAGCTGTAGAAAAATGGCATACAAGTGATTTTTCTTTCTTGTTCCATTCCCAACCAATGTTCCCATGCAATAAATGCTCAGATTTTACAGAGAATGGCAGGAAGTTCCACACAAAATGATCAGCAATTCCATTAAATGCTGGTAGATTCTGCACAGTGCATGAGAATATAGGTGTCCTAAGCTTGTGACTAACCTCTGTGCCTCCTTGAAGGCATCTCATGGACTCCTGGGTTGAAGCTGCATGTAGTAGCAATACTCTCGTGGGAGAGAGGAGGAAACCTTCTCCTGCTTTGTCTGTCTAAGCTGTGGAAATTTGTCAGTTTGCAAAATCCTACTGAATCCAACTGAACTTTGACTGCACTGATTGGAATGTGTTCAGGGAAGCAACCGCAAGTCTCGATGAATATACAGACACCGTGACATCATTAGTCAGCTTTTGTGAGGACAGTCGCATTCACACTAGGACCCGGATCAGGTTCAACAACGACAAGCTTTGTTTTTTACAGCAGAACTCAGACAGCTCCGCCAGTCTAAAGATGAGGCCTACAGGATCGGGGATGCAGACCTCTACAGGCAGGCCAAGCTAAGAAGAGGAATCAGAGCTGCCAAGGAAAGGTAATCTGAGAAGTTGAAGAGCAAGTTCTCAGCTAATGACTCATCGTCAGTATGGAAGGGCTTGCAAGAAATCACCAGCTATCAGATGAAAACCCCCCCTCGCTCCTTGGACAATCGTCAGCTGACCAATGACCTGAACGAGTTCTACTACAAGTGTGACAGAACATAACGCCAGTGCCCCCAACCACTCCTCCCCAATCATCACTTCACATCTACCTACAGCCTGACTCCAGTCTAGAAAGACTAGGCCCTTGTCCAGTACACAACCTCTCCTTGCTGCCCAACATCAGTTTGGCCTCTTCTCCATCACTAACAATAGCAATTGTGGAGGTGGAAAAGCTATTCAAGAGATAGAAAAGGCGGAAATCTCCAGGACCGGACAATGTTTCCGCCTCTACACTCAAGCTCTGTGCCAAACGACTAGCACCAGTCTACGCAGGCATTTTCAATCAGACTCTGCAAACCTATCCTGTCCCCTGCCTCCATCAAAGTCCCCACTATTGTTCCTGTACCCAAAAAGCCAAGGATTACTGGTCTTAATGACAACAGGCCTGTCGCACTGAAAATTATCACATACCCCCTGCTGGATCCCCTGCAGTTTGCATACCGGGTTAATAGATCTGTGGATGACGCACTAGGCCTGCACTTCATCCTCCAGCACCTAGACCACCAGGGGGCCTATGCAAGGATTTTGTTTGTTGATTTTAGCTCTGCATTCAACACCTTTGTGTCAGAGCTACTACACTCCAAACTCTTCCAGTTGACTGTGCCTGAACCCCACTGTCATTGGATCACCAACTTTCTGACATACAGGAGGCAGCATGTGAGGCTGGGATTGTACATGTCTGACCCGCTGACCCTCAGCATAAGAGCACCACAAGGCTGCGTACTGTCCCCTCTCCTTTACTCTCTCTACACCAACGACTGCACCTCCACAGAATCCTCTGTCAAGCCTCTCAAGTTTGCAGACGACACAACCCTGTTTGGACTAATCCAGGATAGGGAGGAATCTGCCTACAGACAGGAAGTGACACAGCTGGCATCCTGGTGCCATAGCAACAACCTGGAGCTCAATGCTCTTAAGGCGGAGGAATTCATTGTAGACTTTAGGAGAGCTCTCCCTCCCCTCCCCCCACTCACCATCAACAACACCATAGTCACATCTGTGGAGTCATTTAAGTTCCTTGGAAGCATCATCGGTCCTTAAATAGGAGGCCACAATCGACTCCACAGTCAAAAAGGTCCAACAGAGGATGTACTTCCTGAGGCTGCTGAGAAAACACAATCTGCCACAGACAATGATGGTCCAATTCTACATGGTCATCATAGCATCTGCCCTCACCTTCTCCATCATGGTCTGGTTTGGCTCAGCCACCGAGCACGACACCCGGAGCCTGCAGCGCATCGTTCGATCAGCAGAGAATGTTGTTGGCTGCAACCTTCCCCCCATTAACGAACTGTACACTGCAAGGCCCGGGAAGTGAGTGGGTAAGATCATCTGTGACCCCTCTCACCCTGGCCACAATCTCTTTGAAGTACTTCCTTCTGGGAGACGACTCCGGACTGTCAAAGCTGCCACAGCCAGACATAAAAACAGCTTTTTTCCAAGAGCAGGAGCTCTGCTCAACAGCAAAAAGTTTGTAGCCTACTTTAGCTCTGGTATTTTATTTAATTCTTCACGTTTAAATTATAATGTTTTATTTTTATTTGTCTACTGTATATCGTGTTGTTATCCTTATGAGCAAAGCACCAAGGCAAATTACTTGCATGTATACATACTTGGCTAATTAAATTTATTCAATTAAATTAAATTCAATTTAATACATTTGTTCAATTGCTCCTGGCACAGATAACCTCTCCACTCAGTTCACCAAAGAACAGCAACTGTTGCAGAGTAAGGAAGGTTTCAGTTAATTTCGAGATGTTTGAGTTATTTCAGCTATTCTACTATTTTAGGAACCTTTGTTGTTTTTAAACATAAATACATTTTAGCTTTCAAAAGTTTGGCTAGATTTCAATAATTTTGAATAATTTTACACTTTTCTGAATGAATGAGATGTTTTTGACAGTTGTCGCCAAAGCTTTCACGATGGACAGATGTTTTCCCACAAGTTAAATTTGTAGATCTTCCTATCACACACAAAGGACAAGGACAAAGGACAAAGGACATTTATTGTCACATACACCATTTCTGGTGCAGTGAAATTTGAGTTGCCATTGGCAGCACATCAATAAAAAATAAAACACAACATTAAAGAATTTAACATAAAACATAAAAACATCCCCCCACAATGGTCCCCACTGTGATGGAAGGCAGCAAAGTCAGTCCTCTCCCTCTATGTTCACCCCGTGGTCGGGGCCTATTGAGGCCTCCGCAGTCGCCACAACGGCGGCCCGATATTTCAGGCCCTCTCGCCGGATGATGGAGTTCCGGAGTCGGGAGAACACTTTTCAGCAGCTTGGAATGTCTGGAACGGCCACTTCCTCCCCGGAGACCGTG
Organism: Okamejei kenojei; assembly: GCA_035221665.1. Classification (NCBI taxonomy): domain Eukaryota; kingdom Metazoa; phylum Chordata; class Chondrichthyes; order Rajiformes; family Rajidae; genus Okamejei; species Okamejei kenojei. The sequence continues at coordinate 3,871,621 of CM069150.1, read as the reverse complement.
GCTCCCGAAGTCCACTGAAGTCCACTCCACAAGTCCCGGAGCTCCGACACTCGTGATCTCGGCGAGAGATCCCAGGCTCCGCGGTGTTTAAAGTCAGCGCCGCTGCAGCTGGACACTCCGCAGATGCCACAGCTCCGCGATGTTGGAATCTCAGCACTCCGGAGCTTACCACATGGCAACCCGGGTAAGGCATCGCCCGCTCCGCGATGGTGCTTCAGCGCTGTGCCGCCGCCGAAGCTGAAGTTCTGGCCAGTCCCGGCAGGAAACGCCGCTCCAGTCCTGTTGGTAGGCCGCAAGGAAGGGGCGAGGATATGGCTCGGAGAAAAGAGGTATCTCCGACCAGGTAGGGACTGAGAAAAACAGTTTCTCCCTTCCCCCCCCACATGAAAAAGATTTGACCTCCAAAACGAAACTTTTTGCCATACTAAAAAAAATGTAAAAGGGTGAAAGGACGGACAGTTGCAGGCTGGGCAGCCATACTTGACAGCGCCCCCACTCAACAAAGGGTTGGCATGATGGCCTCATGTAGAATATGCCTGCTGGCATTAGGAATAAAATATGTCCAAGGGCAGGAGGCAGTTTGAATTGATATAGGAGAGAAGGTTTCAGGATTTATGATCATTGGGGCAGAGTTGACCTGAACAAGAGAGATGGGTAGCATGTGAACTGGAGCAATATATTTCAAGAGAACTTGGTTCGTGCGACTTGGGAGTTTTTAGACTAGAGTGGTAGGGAGGTGGAAACCAAAGTACAAGGTCTGCAAATGGAAGGACTGATGAAAAGGTAGAGATTAAGGCCAGTAAGTCTTAAAGGAAAGACAGGCAGGAAGATGAAGGAGGATGGTGAAACTGACAGACCACAGGTGTGTTTATTTCAACACAACGTATATCGTGGGTAAAGCAATGAACTAGAAGCCTGGATCAGTGCTTGGGACTATGATGTGACCATTATGGAGACTGGTTCGGAAGAGATTCTGACTGGCAGCTTAACTTTCCAGGGTTTCAATGTTTCAAACATGATAGAGAGGGAGGTGTAATAGTTGGAAGAGTTGCCCTATTAAACAAGAAAAATGTACCTGCTGCACTGAGAGAATACATGAGCTTAAAAATAGGAAAGATGCAATCAGTCCAATGGGTTTCATGTATAGGCCCCTCAATAGACAATGGGAGATAGAGGAACTAATATGTAAATATATTGTGGAAAAATGAAGAAGCAACAGGGCAAATCAAACATTGATTTTGCTGATATTGTCTGAAATTGTCATGGTGCCAAAGGATTAGATGGGTTAGAATTTGTTAGGTGCATCCAACCAATTTCTTGAAACAATTTCTTGAAACAGTAAGTGGATCGTCCAACACAAGAAGGGAGCATACTGGATCTTATTTTCGGAAAAGAGCCTGGCCGGGTGACTGATATTACAGTGGAAGAGCATTTTAAGGATAGTGATTGAAGCTCTATAAGTTTTAAGATTGTTTTGAATAGTAGAGTTGGTTAAGAAGGTTCAATTGTTGGGTATTAATGGTGGAGTAGCAAGATGGATTCTGAATGGGAGATGCCAGAGCATAATGGTGGATGGCTGTTTGTCAGGTTGGAAGCCGGTGACTAGTGGGGTGCCTCAGGGATCCATGTTGAGTCCACTGTTGTTTGTCATATACATCAATGATCTGGATGATGGGGTGGTAAATTGGATTAGTAAGTATGCAGATGATATTAAGATAGGTGGTGTTGTGGATAATTAAGTAGATTTTCAAAGTCTACAGGGAGATTTAGGCCATTTGGAAGAGTGGGCTGAAAGATGGCAGATGGAGTTTAATGCTGATAAGTGTGAGGTGCTACATCTTGGCAGGACAAATCAAAATAGGATGTACATGGTAAATGGTAGCGAATTGAGGAATGCAGTTGAACAGAGGGATCTAGGAATAACTGTCCATAGCTCCCTGAAGGTGGAATCTCATGTAGATAGGATGGTAAAGAAAGCTTTTGGTGTACTGGCCTTTATACATCAGAGCATTGAGTATAGAAGTTGGGACGCAATGTTAAAATTGTACAAGACATTGGTGAGGCCAATTCTGGAGTATGGTGTACAATTTTGGTCGCCAAATTATCGGAAAGATGTCAACAAAATAGAGAGAGTACAGAGAAGATTTACTAGAATGTTGCCTGGGTTTCAGCACCTAGGTTACAGAGAAAGGTTGAACAAGTTAGGTCTTTATTCTTTGGAGTGCTGAAGGTTAAGGGGGGACTTGATTGAGGTCTTTAAAATGATGAGAGGGATAGACAGAGTTGACGTAGATAGCTTTTTCCATTGAGAGTAGGGAAAATTCAAACAAGAGGACATGATTTGAGAATTAAGGGACAAAAGTTTAGGGATGACATGAGGGGAAACTGAGAGTGCTAGCTGTGTGGAATGAGCTTCCAGTGGAAGTGGTGGAGGCAGGTTCGATTTTATCATTTAAAATTAAATTGGATAGGTATATGGGCGGGAAAGGAATGGAGGGTTATGGTCTGAGTGCAGTAGATCGGACTAGGTGAGAGTAAGTGTTTGGCACGGACTAGAAGGGCTGAGATGGCCTGTTTCCGTGCTGTAATTGTTATATTGTTATATGGTTATAGAAGACTGGACTTTGTGAGTGTTCCGGCAATCAGTATGCCGGGAATATCCCGGCAAGCAGCCCTGGCTCACAGAGAGAATCCAGGGAATTATAATCCAGAGAGCCTCTCATCAGTGGTAGGGAAAGTATTGGAGAGATTTTTTTGAGGGAGGATATCCTCATATTTGAAAAAGAATGGTCTAATTCGGGATAGTACGGCTTTGTACATAGCAGGTTGTGTCCAGCTAAAACAGGTTGTTTTTTGAGCAGGTGAGGAAGGAGATTAATGAAGGAAGGGCAGTGGATGTTGTATACATGGAAGATTGACACAAAACGTTGGAGTAACTCAGCGGGTCAGGCAGTATCTCTGGATGAAACGAATATGTGACATTTCAATAGACAATAGACAATAGGTGCAGGTGTAGGCAATTCGGCCCTTTGAGGCAGCACCGCCATTCAATGTGATCATGGCTGATCATCCCCAATCAGTACCCCATTCCTGTCTTCTCCCCTTATCCCCTGACTCCGCTATTTTTAAGAGCCCTATCTAGCTCTCTCTTGAAAGCATCCAGAGAACCTGCCTCCACCGCCCTCTGTGGCAGAGAATTCCACAGACTCACCACTCTCTGTGTTGTGGTAGGCACATATAAATGCAGGGAATAGAGGAATATGGATCATGTACAGGCAGATCAGATCAGTTTTACATGGCATCATGTTTGGCACATGCATTGTAGGCCAAAGGGCCTGTTTTTGTGCTTTACTGGTCGATGCTCTATGTACCAAGTTAAAGAGGCTCCCAGAAATTCTAGGCCTGTGGATTTCACATTAGTGATAAGGAAACTATTATTCAGGGTAGAATTAGCTCCTATTTGGATGAGAATCAAGACAGAAGATAGAGATTGTGAGCTTGGATTCAGCGGATGTAGGTGAGGTACTAAACAAACTTTGCATCAGTATTCACAAATGAGAAGAATCTGGAGGTCAGTGGGATCAGTGTGCAGAATATTGACATGCAAGAGCAGTTTGAAATCAAGAAGGAGGTTGTGTAATGCTCGAGGGCATTAAGATGGGTAAATCCCCATGGCTTGATGGGCTCTATCCCGGGTTATTTATTAAGAGAAGCAACTGAGGATTTTTCAGAGGCCTAGACCAAGATCTTTGTAATGTTATTTAGCCACAGGCAAGGTCGTGGTGGGCTGGAGAATAACCAATGTTGTTTCCTTTGTTAATGAGAAAAAGTAAAGATATTCCAGAGAAGTGTAGGCTGGTGGAAATGTCAAAGAACAGAGGGCTTAGCTTTGATATGGAACAGGGAAATTGAAAGAAGATGTGCGGGAAACGTTTATTTACACAGGAGGTAAGGAGTGCCTGGAACACATAGCCAGGAGTGGTGGTGGAGGTAGATACTACAGTAGCGTTTATGAGGCTTTTAGATAAGCGCTTCAATTTGTATGGAATGGAGGGATATGTATCATGTGCAGGAAAATTAGATTAGTTTGCCTTGGTATCATTTTTGCCACAGATATTGTGTGCTGATGGGCCTGCTCTTGTACTGTACTTTTCCATGTTCTATGTTGTATGAATGGTTCAGCGTTGGGCCTGAATGAAAAAGCTTGTGAAGGAGCCTAGATATGGAGAGCTTTCAGTTCATTTGTGCCCTCACATCCTTAAACATACCCACCAGTAGGGATCAGGGGAAAGTTCGTAAGAGTTTAAGAAGGAACTGCAGATGCTAGAAAATCGAAGGTAGACAAAAGTGCTGGAGAAACTCAGCGGGTGCAGCAGCATCTATGGAGCAAAAGAAATAGGCAACGTTTCAGGCCGAAAAGTTGCCTATTTCCTTCGCTCCATAGATGCTGCTGCACCCGCTGAGTTTCTCCAGCACTTTTGTGTACCTTCAGTGGAAAGTTCCCCTGCTTCATACTGCATACTCCAAGCTGCTGGCTTGCGCAGTGTTTTAAATATAGCATGATCAATATACTGTTGTGTGTTTCAGCATGGAAACAGGCCCTTGAGCCCACTGAGTCCACGACAAATATCGATCATGTGCTCACACTTGTTCTTATGGTGGCACAGCGGTAGACTTGCTGCCTTACAGTGCCAGAGACACGGGTTTGATCCTGACTACGGGTGCAGACTGTACGGAGATTGTACGTTCTCCCTGTAACCTGCGTTGGTTTTCCCTGGGATCTCCGGCTTCCTCCCACCCTCCAAAGCCGTGCACGTTTGTGGGTAATCGGCTTGGTAAAATTACAGATTGTCCCTAGTGTGTGTGGGATAGAGTTAATGTGTTGAGATCGCTGCTCAGCATGGACACGGTGGGCCGAAGGGCCCGTTTCTATGCTGTATCTTTAAACTAATATAAACTATGTTATTCTACATTCACATCCACTCCCTCCCCACTCGGGGCAATTTTTTTTACAGAGACCAATTAAGCTGTAAACTCGCATGTCTTGGGGAAGACTGGGAAAACCAGAGCACCTGGAATGAAACACACCTGGTGGTCACAGGGAAAAAATGCAAAGTGTGTGCAGACAGCACCCAAGGTCAGGATTGAACCCAGTTCTCTGGAGCTGTGAGGGGTTCTACTAGCTGTACCACTGTGTAACATCTAATTATGATTATTTGGTAAAATGCAGAACAAAAAGCTGTGGGAAAACAATAACTATATCAAGTAATAGTAATTATATGGGCGACATGGTGGCACAGCGGTAGAGTTGCTGCCTTACAAAGCTTATAGCACCAGAGACCTGGTTTCGATCCCGACTACGGGTGCTGCCTTTATGGAGTTTGTACGTTATCCCCGTGACCACATGGGTTTTCTTCGAGATCTTCGGTTTCCTCCCACACCCCACACTCCAAAGAGGTACAGGTTTGTCGGTTGATTGGCTTTGTATAAATGCGAATTGTCCCTAGTGTGTGTAGGATAATGTTAATGTTGGGGGATCGCTGGGCAGTGCAAATTCGGTGGGCCGAAGGGCCTGTTTCCACGCTGTATGTCTAAAATAAACTAAATTAAACTAATGGTAAAAGTATAGTGATCTGGGAGAAAATATTTAAGAATAGGAAGTACAGGTTGACTATGAGGTAAGCAATAGTATTTAATCTTTAGATGTAAAGAATGGAATCTGGAACAGAGCACTCAATGAAATGTTTTGTGTTCCTGGTTCTTTTCCTCTGCATGAGGGTAACCGAATCAAGATAAAGAGAGAGGGATAATACCTGGTGTGAATACCTCTGACTGAAAATACCTTTGGGTCAATTATGTTGGTGTGGGCTTAGCAGAATGAATTGCCAATGGAGACTCGCAAAAATAACAAGTTATTTGGGGATAGACATAAAAAGCTGGGGTAAATCTGCGAATCAGGCAGCAATTCTGGAGAGAAGGAATGGGCGACGTTTTGGGGCGACCCTTCCTCAGACATTTGGGGCCCTGTTTGTGACTGGGTTCATGAGCTGAGGTAAAAGCAATTCCTGATGCAATTATCAATTGCTGAATTAGGGTATTTAGGTTTGTGCACAAGGACTAAAGACCAGGCACTTAATTGAACAGTCTTTGAGGTGGATTTTTTTATGCTGACCTCGACCTGAGAAGATTAAATCAGGTAGAATTCTCGGATGCTCACTGACTTTAAGTCCTCTCAGTGTTGTTGCTTACCTGATTAATTTATCCAATTATTATACTGTTTAAGTTACAGTTCTTTGCCATCGATTTAAACTAGGATAGGCTCTGATCTTTGGGAAAAGCCATAATTTTGCAAAGACCAGGTCATTTTGTTGTGACCATATCTGGTGTCCTGCCTGAGACATTGTTGAAAGACAGACTTGCCTTAGAAGGGCTGTCCCACTTGGGAGACCTAATTGGAGAGTTTAGAAGAGTTTGAAAAAATGACATGTTGAAGACCTCCTTCGACTATGTAGAAGACCAACTTCGACTAGCTACGACTAACTTCGGGAAAATTGGACACCGAATAGTGGAGAGTGAAGACGACCTCCTTCGATCTCCTTCGACCTCCCTTCGACCACCCTTCGACTATGATGAAGACTATTTACGACTACCTACGACTAACCTCGATTACCTATGACTAATATGCCGACCTACTTCGGCCTACTATGACCTACTATGACTAAAACTACAAGTAAAAAAAGTATTGATTTTTTCCATGGCGACTGTTTTTTTTGCTTGCGGGCATTTTTTAACATATTGAAAGAAACGTTACCTAGCTGAAGCCTCGAGTACGCGGAGACCACTCGAGCATGAAGGAGAGTTACGAAGACCTCCTACGACCTCATGCCGACCATCCTGAGTATGAGTCGAGGGCAAACTCGCCAGAACTCACTGATTAGGTCGCCCAAGTGGGACAGGCCCATAGGTTTAGCTTGGTTGATCCTGAAGATGTGGGAGAAATGGACAAGGGTGAGCTTATATTTGGAAGGATTCATCTTCTTAAAATGTATTACAATTATATGCTGAGTGATGAAGTAGAAGTCAGGTCATAAGGTCATAAGGTCATAAGGTCATAAGATCATAAGGGATAGGAGCAGAATTAGGCCATTCGGACCATCAAGTCTACTCCGCCATTTAATCATGGCTGATCTACCTCTCCCTCCTAACTCCATTCTCCTGCCTTCTCCCCATAACCTCTGACATCCGTACTAATCAAGAATCTATCTATTTGTACCAAAATTATCCATTGACTTGGCCTCCACAGTCTTCTGTGGAAAATAATCCCACAGATTCACCACCCTCTGATTAAATAAATTCCTCCTCATCTCCTTTCTAAAGGGCCATCCTTTAGATCTGAGGCTATGACCTCTGGTCCGAGACTCTCCTACTGGTGGAAACATCCTCTCCACATTCACTTTATCCAAGCCTTTCACTATTCGGTAAGCTTCAATGAGGTCCCCCTACATCTTTCTAAACTCCAGCAGGTACAGGCCCAGTGCCGTCCTCTGACTGGAGAATATAGACAATAGACAATAGGTGCAGGAGTAGGCCATTCAGTCCTTCGAGCCAGCACCACCATTCAATGTGAGCGTGGCTGATCATCCACAATCAGTACCCCGTTCCTGCCTTCTCCCCATATCCGCCGACTCCACTATTTTTAAGAGCTCTATCAAGCTCTCTCTTGAAGGCAGAGTTCCAGATTAAAGGTTGGCTGCAGACATCTAAGAGAAAGAGAAGTTTATTTAACATAGGCTAGTGAAACTTTGACATTCTACCTCAGAAGGGTTAGTAAGAACAGTCATAAGGTATATTTGTTGTTGAGAATGATGAACTATAGTAAATTCTGAATATCCAGCCCTTGACTTCCTCTTGATGGCACAGAATTTAGATATTCTTTATTTTTTAACATAATGTATCATTTGGTGCAAAGGCTATCCCCAATTGCCCTCGTCAAGCTGGTGGTCATCTGCCTTCATGATCAAGGTAAAGGTCAGTAATAGGATCAATGACAATCGTAATCATAATCGTAATTTATTATGCAAGTATGTTTTGCAACATATGAGGAATTTGGTTAGCCATGCAGGAATACCATAAAAGCAACAAGTCATACAACTACAGAAAAATTTGACATAAACATCCACCACAACGTCTTCTCTACATTCCCCACTGTGATGGAAGGCAATAAAACCTTATCTTCTTTCCTCCTTTCCTCCTGCGGACAGGGGACTCAAACCATCCGCAACCGACGATCGAGCTCCCATGGCGGGATGGTTGAAACTTCTGCAGCTTGGAGTTCGCGAAGTCGGTCGCTAATTAGGGACCGTGAGCTCCACGATTTTAAAGTCCGCAGCTCCCACAGGTTGGAGAACCAAACGCCGACCCCTGGCAAAGGGATCGCCCGCTTCGAGTTGTTAAAGTCATCAAGCTCCACGGTTTTGAAGCTATAAAAGTCCCAAACAAGAGGCCGCCAACTCCACGATTTTAGGCCGCAGTGCGGACGGAAATACAACACAGAAAAAGTTGCATCTCTGTCGAGCAAAGAGATAAGAAAAGTTTCTCCCATCAACCCCCCCACATAATATTAAACGAAAGATAAACTAAAACATACATTTTACAACAAACTAAAACACAAAGAAGGAAAAAGCTGCAGACTGACTGTTGGCGAGGCAACCATTGTGCGGCACCGCCTGGTGGTATGAAGGAACGGACATAAATTTCCAAACCGGAGAGCAACTTGAGAGGTGGTGGAGTTACCAAGAACTCGGTGGGAAGTGCTGAACTGCTATCTACCTCTTTGGTGACCCTTGGACAATCCTTGATCGGACTTTACTGGCTTTACCTTGCACTAAACGTCATTCCCTTATTATGTATCTATACACTGTAAATGGCTTTATTGTAATCATGTATTGTCTTTCCACTGACTGGATAGCACGCAAGAAAAGTTTTTCACTGTATCTCGGTAAATGTGGCGATTAACTAAATTAAACTTATTTGCTAGTTCAGTTGAGCTTCTGGACATTGATGACTCTCAGAATGCTGATTGTGGGAAACTGGACATTGGTAATCCACTCAACACCTTCTCTGAGCAGTGAGGAAGGAACTGCAGATGCTGGTTTAAACCAAAAATAGACACAAAAACCTGGAGTAATTCAGTGGGTCAGGCAGTATATAAAACAAATAAAAATGTTAACTAATATTATGATATGCAAGAAAGAATACTATAATAAAATATTTGATAAAAATAAAAACAACATTAAAGGTATATGGAGTGTGTTAAACAGTATTATTAGAAATGGATCTAGAAACTCCAGTTATCCTCAGTATTTCATCGACAACAATACGACCATAAATAATATGGATGATGAGGTTAGTGGTTTCAACAATTGTTTTGTAAGTGTGTGAGCAAAATTGGCAGAAAAAAATGAATGATCCAGAGAAACCCAAAGAGGGGACTGGTAATGATTATGGAGAAAGAAATCCAAACTCACTTTTTTTTTTAAAGCAGTAGAAGAAAGTGAAATCATGAATATTGTAAAATAAATGTAAGAATACAACTTCTATGGACTGGAATGAAATTGAGATGACAATAGTCAAGAAAGTCATTGATGATATTGTAAAACCACAAACACACATCTGCAACTTGTTGTTTCTAACTGGTAAATTCCCAAACAAAATTAAAATTGCAAAAGTTATACCTTTATATTAAAAAAAAACTGGGGATAGACACCACTTCACAAATTATAGAACTGTTTCCTTACTTTCCCAATTCTCCAAGATACTGGAAAAACTCTTTATTAAAAGGCTAGACTAATTCATTGAGAAGCACAAATTGCTGACTGGTAGTCAGTATGGAATCAGATCAAACAGTATGGTACTAATCGAATTTTAAAAATAAATGACTAATTGTATAGACAAAAAAAAGGTATGCAGTGGGAGTATTTATAGATCTAAAAAATCTATTTTGATACCCATGATCACAATATATTACTTGATAAATTGGATAGATATGGTATCAGGGGGGTGGTGTTGAATTGGTTGAGAGGCTATTTAAGTAACAGGCAACAGTTTGTGAAGATAGGTGAGCATAAATCAAAATGGATATTACTTGTGGAGTACCTCAGGGGTCAGTATTAGGACCAAAATTGTTAATTCTGTATATAAATGATATATGTAGAGTATCAAAAAATTGTTTTATTTGCAGATGATACTAATATCCTTTCTTCAGAGGAGAATTTACAGCAGCTTTTGGAGGAGATCACGTCGGAAATGAGAAAATTAGAATGGTGGTTGGACATAAACAAATTATAATTAAATTTAAACAAAACAAAGGTTATGTTGTTTGGAAATTGTAAAATAAACACTCAGATACAAGTGAGGATAGATGATGTTGATATAGAAAGAGTATATGAAAATAGATTTCTAGGTGTGATATTAAACCACAAAATCTGCTGGAAACCTCATATAAAACATATGCGAGCAAAGCTGGCAAGGAGCATTGCAGTCCTGGGAAGAACAAGGCACATTCTGAATCACAAATGTACTGCCATATCTAAATTACTGTGTGGAGGTATGGGGTAACGCTTACACAAACACCCTTCATCCATTATGCAAATTAAAAGGGCCATAAGGATAGTTAATAATGTAGGATTTCGTGAATAAATTAACTCTCTGTTTTTAAAGTCAAATGCTTTGTAGTTTATGCATCTAGTAAAATTTAATACAGCACAAATAATGTATAAAGCAAGAAATAATTTACTATCAGGTAATATGCAAAAAATGTTCTTTAACAAGAAGGGTGATTATAATTTAAGAGGAAAGTTTAATTTAAAGAAACTTTGTGTTCATATAACTATGAAGAATATGTGTATTTCAATCTGTGGGGTGAAATTGTGGAATGATTTCGATGTGGAACTCAAACAAAGCACAAATATTACTCAGTTTAAAATATTTTCCAGTGGTATAAGAATGAGGAAGGGCTGTGATGACAGTTAAGTTTTAGCTTATTGACTCAGTATGATATTCGCGTTGTACATAGAATTTGGATAATTGTTTATAAAATGTATATATATATGTTTGTGTGCGTGCATATGCATGTATGTAGCTTATGTATGGATATATGTATGTATGTATATATATATATATATTTGATAAGATAAAGTTTGTGAGTTAATTGATGAGTGATGGAGAAGGGTAGGAATAAATAAGTGTATACTTCCTCCTAATCCTTTTCAAACATGTAAGATTCAATTTGTGATGTTTATGAGATATTATTCAATGCGTTGTGTATAGGTTTTATTGTTCATTTCATGTTATTGTTATTTTGCTTTGTTTTAACTTTTTTTGGTTTACATGTTCGAAATAAAATATATACTACTAAAATATATACTGCTACAAAATATACACTACTATCTCTGGAGAAAAGGAATAGGTGACATTTTGGGTCGAGACCCTTCTTCAGACTGATAGTCAGGGGAAAGGGAAACTAGATATGGATGGTTTTATAGAACAAATCAGTGAGCGATATGCACAAAAGTAATGATGATAAAGGGAAATGGCCTTGTTAGTGAAATATGGTTGGGCAGCTTACAACCTAGCGGTCTGAATATTAATTTCTCTAACCTTCAAGTAACCCTTGCATCCCCTCTCTCCGTCCCTCCCCCACCCAAGTCGTACTCACTTCTCATTGTCTGTAACTCATTTTCACCTAGCCCTCAGCTAACAATGGCCTATTTTCTTTATCATCATTACTTTTTTGCATTTCTTTCATTCATTTGTTCTATATCAGTCTGAAGAAGGATCTCGACCTGGAAGGTCACCTATTCCTTTTCTCCAGAGATGCTGCCTGACCCGTTACGTTACTTCAGCTTTTTGTGCCTCTGTTTCTGAGATGAGTTTTTACCTAGAATTTATGGTAGCACATGTGTTGCTTCCAATTTAACAGCCATGAGATATCGCCTGTACATAGGCACGGACTTTACCATCTTAGCAATTACAAATGGAGTTAATATTGTGCTATTTTCAATAAATGTCTCCACCTCTTGTTTCAAGATGAAGGAAAGGTCACAGAGGAGGACACTTATGGTTAAAAGCACTGAATAAAACCAATTAATAAAACTCCAATAAATGGCAAAAAGTGCTCCCCAACTAAAGTTTACCACAGATTAATTACAGTCTGCATTTGAAATAAATGTTTTAATTACTCTCATTATGAGAATTAACTGCTTTAAACATTCTCATTATGGAAATAAATGAAATCATTAACTTTGGCATGTGATAATAGCCTTAATTCTTAAAAGCATAAAATTGTCCTGCACATACATTAGGTAAATGGTTTTCCACTTAACAGTGAAGTGTGTGCTTTCAACCTAATTTTCTGCGCTTCGTATGAGACAAATTAGATTTGTTTAAATTTATAGAAAGAAAACTACTCCCAAAATATTAAAGGCTCAAATTTGATAGGAAAATTAAAGCTACATTATAATATCTCTTTGGCAGTCAAGAACATGAGGCATGACCATAAAATTTAAGACAAGCCATTCAGCAGGGCTGTCAGAAGGCATTACCTTGTATGAATGGTGATGGAAATCTCTCCTGCAACAAAAAACATGAGAATGAATTAATAGAAACTTCTGAAGCAGGACTGCTGAAGCAATCTGCTGTATAGCTCCATGAAATGTTGTACATTTCAGAGTACCAGTAATTATTTTGCACTGCGATTTACACTGATAATTCTTCGGTAGCCGACATGAGGAAATAAAAAAGATCTTTGATCAAATAAAATGGAAGGCCTACAGTAGTTCCATCCCAATATACCTCACTTCTGTCTCTCGTTTCCCTTTCCCCTGAATCTCAGTCTGAAGAAGTGTCTTGAACCGAAATGTCACCCATTCCTTCTCTCCAGAGATGCTGCCTGTCCCACTGAGTTACTCCAACATTTTGTGTCTATCTTGTTTAAACCGGCATCTGCAGTTCCAGATTGGTTGGTTGGGGGCGCTGCGAGTCGGCTGCCCTGCCAGCAGCGTGTTCATTATTTCGACATTTTTTGTTTTTTTTTGGTGCATCCAAATGTTTGTTTAGGTGTCTCTCTGTGTGTCTTGTGTGTGTGGTGGTGCAGGGGAAAAGGAGGAAACCGTTTTTTGGTCGCCTCCTCAACGGAGAGGCGATTTTTTCCATGTTGCCTAACAGCATGGATTGGAGCGGCCTTTCCCGGAGACAGGCCCAGAGCTTCAGCAGCGGGCGCAGTGTGGACTTTTCATCGTGGAGCGGGCAAACCCTTGCCAGGGGTCGCCAAAGAGCAGTGCTCCAATCGCTTGCCTGGTGACGTTGGTATCGTGGGGCTGTGGTCTGCAGAGCTTCCAGCCGCGGGCGTGGAGTGGACTTACCATCCAGAGTCTGGGATCCCTTGGCGGGGATCGCCGGAGAAGAGCTCCGACTGCCGGCCTGCGGCCTATAACATCCTGGGGCGTGTTTGACCGTCCCGACGTCGGTGTTTGGATCATCACGACGAGAGGGCCTGTACATCCGGCCGTCCATAGTGGCGACTATGGAGGGTTTATAGCCCCAACCATGGATGAACAAGGGAGGAGGACTGACTGAACTTTGTTGCCTTCCACCACAGTGAAGAATGCTGTGGTTGATGTTTGTGTTAAATTCTATTGTGTATTGTATGTTCTTTATTCAAGTGTATCGCTGCTGGCAAATTCATCTCACTGCACTTTCAGGTGCATGTGATGAATAAATTTGACTTTGACGTTTCCTACACCAACATTACAGAGCAAAAATGGATTTATCAAATATCAGTAGCTTCTGAGCAAAGTCTACATGCTTACTACATGAATCTTTGTATCTGTAAATAATTAGAAACAACTTGCATTAATTTCATCCTAGAGAAACACTGGGACACTCGTTGATTTTTTAAATTCTTAATTTATGTGGTTTAATCTGAAGAAGAAAAGCTAAAAAATATATATGCTTTCCATGCCTCAAAGATGCCTACACTATTAAATACTTTAAAAGTGCAATTGCTGTTGTAATACAGAAAACATGGCAGCCTGTGCGGTCTCACATATAGCACTGTGATATGTCCAGAAAGAATTGAGGTTTTGTTGGCCATTTTGGTTCAATAATAAACTGGATACTCAATTGAATTTTTCCAGACTTCTTCCAAATAGAGCAAAGAGCATCTCTGATTGATCTCAGAAAGCAGATAATGCTTCATCCAAAAAACTTGCAACATACACAAACCAAACTTTTAAACCCTCACGGGCATCCGATTCGGAGGTGGGTTTTGAAAACCGAATCCAGGTTGGGAGACAAAGAAAATAAATCAGAAAGACTGGGAACATGTTGGAAGTGGACACTGAACATATATCTGGACACATTCCATATCCATGGCTGGGGAAAACATTACAACCTCACATTGCTACATTGTGAACAATCTACCCAAAGATTCAAAAACTTAAGTGACAATCCACAAGACCATAATGTAATTGTCTGGCTGTTAATCAAATCAAATGACATTTTACAATTTAAACTTGAATCCATTGAGACATTCTAAAATCATAAAAATTGTAGATGTTGAAAATCTATAATAAAAGCAGAATATTGGTGCAATAAATCAATAAAAATGCTGACAGCACTCAACAGATCAGGCTACATCTCTGGAAAGAGAAATAGAGTTAACGTTTCAGGTCCAGAATCATCCCCTTAACTAACTTCCCCTCAATTAACAGTTCCCCTCAGTTATCTAGCTGTCTAGCTGTCTGGCTGTCTGGCTGTCTGGCTCTCTGGCTATGATGGATCATAGCTAGTTAGTTAGCTAGTTCGTTAGATAGCCAGATAGTTAGCTAATTCATTAGATAGCCAGATACCTAGCTAGTTAGCTAGTTCCTTATGGCCCTGTCTCACGGTGCGCGTCATCCCACGAGTGACCCCAAGTGAAAGAAAAAAAACAGACTCGTGGTTATGTACGAGATTTCAAGTTTATGATCAAGTGTTGAACCGAGTTCCCACGGGTATGTCATTGCTGCGATGTTCCAAGTTCCTCTCCCGAGTTACCAAGTTCCTCTCCCGTACTCTTGAGCCAACCGTGAATGAAGGTAAGTGTGTGAGGGTGTGAGAAATCCATGCCGGGTGCCGGCCAGCCGCTGTTCTTTCACATCAGTTGCACATCAGATTGTTGGGAGACGGAGCTCAGGGGTCGCCTCCTGAGCTGCTTTGGTGCCCAGGCGTAAGTTGAGGTGGAGGGTGGTTGGGGGTGGGGGGTGACAGACAAGGCTCTTGGGTGCTGGGATCATTCTCTGCGGGATGGTTAGCGTGAGACATGTGTAGGAGAGGTGTGCTGTCTGCAGGCAGACACTTTGGTAGTGATTGCCCACCAGCCTCAAAAGCCGCTGTGTCTCCCTGTCCCTATGATAGCAGGGGGCAATCAAGCAGCACAATACCCCCTCCCCCTCCACGCCAACACAAAGGGCAACGATCCCAAGGCTTTAGGGGCAGAAACAGCGGACAGGCGACAATCACCCGCCATAACGCGAGAGAGATCATGCGCTATTGTAGGTTTCCTTTGCACATCGGTGTTTCTGTATTTCTCCATCTCATTGTTGGCCCTCACTGTCACCAACCCCACCCCCACCCCTCTGCTTCCCGGCCATGTGTGTGACCCCTTCCCTCCCCTCTCCAGCCCCCCGTCCATTGCACCGGGCGCGGGGGCTTCGCACCGTCTTCATGTTGGCGACGATCCCAAGGCTTTGGACGGAAGGCAGACGCAACAAGCTGGAGTAACAACGCGGGCCAGGTAACATCTCTGGAGAAGGTGACGTTTTGGATAAGGGCTCGTCTTCTGAACAAGGATCTCGACCCGAAAAGTCACCTATTCCTTCTCTCCAGAGTTGCTGCCTGACCCTCTGAGTTACTCCAGCTTTTTCGTTGAATGGGTGACGTTTCGGGACGAGACCCTTCTTCGGACTGAAAATAAAACTTGCCTCGCTTGAAGCAGCTTGTAAATTAAAACATAAAATCAAGAAATATTAAAGGTCGACTCATTTATGTGCTGCTATTCATTCACCTGGCCTATTGCTGTCCTCCCTCGTCTACCGTGAGCGCTGGACAACTCACCGGATGGAAACCTCCGCTGCATCCCGGGCGGAGGGCGATGATCACTGGACTGACCGGCAAGTAGAGGCGGCGGGTTGGCCAAGCCCGGCTCCCCGCCACCGGGATAGACACCAACTACTGGAGTAAGCTCAGCGGGATCTCTGGAGAAGTCTGAAGTAAGGTCTCGACCCGAAATCTCACCCATCCCATCTCTCCCAGAGATGCTGCCTGTCCCTCGGAGTTACTCCAGTATTGTGTGTGTCTATCTCCGGTGTGAACCAGCATCTGCAGTTCCTTCCCAATCCCACACTCTCGGCCCCGGGGGGTGGATGGAGCATCACACGTGGACACATCCCACCCACCACCCCAGACTTGCCCCTTCGGCAGGTCTTTAACCGCGTCCTCATGAGACAGAGTGACGAATACGAAGCCACGGGGCAGGCGCCTCAGTAATAAAGGACAAGTGGCAGATCATCGCAGAAAGGCCGAAGATAGACACAAAATGCTGGAGTAACTCAGCAGGACAGGCCGCATCTCTGGAGAGAAGGAATGGGTGGCATTTCGGGTAAGTCTGAAGAAGGGTCTCGACTCCATTCCTTCTCTCCAGAGATGCTGCCTGGTCCGCTGAGTTACTCCAGCATTTTGTGTCTATCTTTGGTTCAGTCTTTACTCGAGCAAAAGAACAGATTATTAAAGTTCCCACGGTAGACTCACGAGACACTAAGATAAACGCACGGGCCACTACGTTATTACAACGAGTTTAAATGTTTCCATTTTTAACTTGAACAGTTAATTTGACTCGTGGAAAAAATCAAACATGTTTGATTTTTTTCACGAGTTAACAAGTTTCCCGAGTACCTGCCGTTAGCGCCACGAGTCGATAAGTTGCTCGTGCGAGTTCCGACGTTCCCGCTACGTGATCACCACGAGTGAAAACTCGGGGTCACTCGTGGGCCAACTCGCACAGTGAGACAGGGGTTTTAGATTGCTAGATAGCTAGCTAGTTAGCTAGGTCGTTAGATAGCTAGATAGATAGCTAGTTTGTTAGATAGTTAGATAGCTAGATAACTATCTAACTAGCTAGATAGCTAGCTAGTTCGTTAGATAGTTGGACAGCTAGCTAGTTAGGTAGTTCATTAGATAGTTGGATAACAAAATAATTAGCTAGTGCCTTAGATAGTTAGATAGCTAGCTAGTTTGTTAGATAGTTAGATAGCTAGCTAGTTAGCTAGTTCATTAGTTAGATAGATAGCAGGATCGTAGATAGTTAGATAGCTAGCTAGTTAGCTCGTTCATTAGATAGTTAGATAGCTAGTTAGATCATTAGTTGGACAGTTAGCTAGTTCGTCATCTTGATATTTAGCTATCTAGATAGTTAGCTAGTTTGTTAGATAGTTAGATAGCTAGATAGCTAGTTAGATAGTTAGTTAGATAGATGGTTAGCTATCTAGATAGTTAGCTAACTCGTTAGATAGCTAGATAGCTGGTTAGATAGTTAGTTAGATTGTTAGCTAGTTCGTTATCTTGATATTTATCTATGTAGATAGTTAGCTAGTTCATTAGATAGTTAGATAGCTAGATAGCTAGTTGGATAGTTAGTTAGATAGTTTGCAAGTACAATATCTAGATAGTTGTCTATCTGAATAGTTAGCTAGTTCATTAGATAATTTGATAGCTAGTTAGTTAGTTAGATAGTTAGCTAGTTTGTTATCTAGTTGGCTATCAGGATAGTTAGCTAGTTCACTAGATAGATCGATAGGTGGATGGATAGATGGATGGATAGGTGGATGGATAGGTGGATGGATAGGTGGATGGATAGGTGGATGGATAGGTGGATGGATAGGTGGATGGATGGATGGATGGATGGATGGATGGATGGATGGATGGATGGATGGATGGATGGATGGATGGATGGATAGATGGATAGATGGATAGATGGATAGATAGATAGATAGATAGATAGATAGATAGATAGATAGATAGATAGATAGATAGATAGATAGATAGATAGATAGATAGATAGATAGATAGATAGATAGATAGATAGATAGATAGATAGATAGATAGTTAGCTAGTTAGCTAGTTTGTTAGATAGTTAGATCGCTAATAGCTAGTTAGATAGTTAGATAGATAGTTAGCTATCTAGATTGTTACCTAACTCGTTTGATAGTTAGATAGCTAGATAGCTAGTTAGATAGTTAGTGAGATAGTTAGCTAGTTCGTTAGATAGCCAGATAGCTAGCTGGTTAGCTAGTTCATTAGATAGCTAGATAGCTAGCTAGTTCGTTAGATTGCTAGATTGTTAGCTAGTTAGCTAGTGCGTTAGATAGCTAGATAGATAGCTAGTTGGCTCATTCGTTAAATAGATAGATAGCTAGTTTGTTAGATATAGAGATAGCTGGCTAGTTAGCTCGTTCGTTAGATAGTTAGATAGCTAGCTAGTTTGTTAGATAGTTAGATAGATAGCTAGTTCATTAGATGGTTAGATTGCTAGCTAGTTAGCAAGTTCTTTAGATAGTTAGATAGCTAGCTAGTTTGTTAGATAGTTAGATAGATAGATAGTTAGCTAGTTTGTTACATAGATAGCTACCTAGTTCATTAGATAGTTAGATAGCTAACTAATTTGTTAGATAGTTTGATAGCTAGTTAGGTAGTTAGTTAGATAGCTAGTTTGTTATCTAGATAGTTAGCTATCTAGATAATCCATAGATAATCCATATCCATAGATGCTGCTACACTCGCTGAGTTGCTCCAGCACTGAAATGATTGCTTTGCTTCAGCACTACAGAACATAGTAGGCATGAATACAGTGCAAATAAACAGATAATGGGCTATTAATGTTCAGAGTTTTGTCCGAGCCAAGTTAAATAGCCTGATGGCTGTGGGAAAGTAACTATTCCTGAACTTGGTCGTTGCAGTCTTCAGGCTCCTGTACCTTCTGCCTGAAGGTAGCGGGGAGATGAGTGTGTGGCCAGGATGGTGTGGGTCCTTGATGATGCTGCCAACCTTTTTGAGGCAGCGACTGCGATAGATCCCCTCGATGGATGGTAGGGTCAGAGCAGATGATGGACTGGGCAGTGTTTACTACTTTTTGTAGTCTTTTCCACTCCTGGGCGCTCAACTTACCGAACCAAGACATGTTGCAACCGGTCAGCATGCTCTCTACTGTCCACCTGTAGAATTTAGAGAGAGTCCCCCTCACATACCAACTCTCTGTAATCTTCTCAGGTTAAGAAGGTTCAATTGTTGGGAATTAATAGTGGAGTAGCAAGATGGATTCAACAGTGGCTGAATGGGAGATACCAGAGAGTATTGGTGGATAACTGTTTGTCAGGTTGGAGGCCAGTGACTAGTGGGGTGCCTCAGGGATCTGTTGGGTCCACTGTTGTTTGTCATATACATCAATTATCTGGATGATGGTGTGGTAAATTGGATTAGTAAGTATGCAGATGATACTAAGATACCTGGTGTTGTGGCTAATTGTGGTCTCCAAATCTGAGGAGGGACATTGTTGCCGTGGAGGGAGTGCAGAGAAGGTTCACCAGACTGATTCCTGGGATGTCAGGACTGTCTTATGAAGAAAGACTGGATAGACTCGGTTTATACTCTCTGGAATTTAGGAGATTGAGAGGGGATCTTATAGAAACTTACAAAATTCTTAAGGGTTGGACAGGCTAGATGCAGGAAGGATTGTTCCCGATGTTTGGGGAAGTCCAGGACAAGGGGTCACAGCTTAAGGATAAGGGGGAAATCCTTTAAGGAGATGAGAAAGACTTTTTTCACATAGAGAGTGGTGAGTCTCTGGAACTCTCTGCCACAGAGGGTAGTTGAGGCCAGTTCATTGGCTATATTTAAGAGTGAGTTGGATGTGGCCCTTGTGGCTAAGGGGATCAGAGGGTATGGAGAGAAGGCAGGTACGGGATACTGAGTTGGATGATCAGCCATGATCATATTGATGGCGGTGCAGGCTCGAAGGCTGGGCCTACTCCTGCACCTAATTTCTATGTTTCTATGTTTCTAATGAAGTCGATTTTTCAAAGTGAGAGATTTAGGCCATTTGGATGGTAGCGGTGATAAGTGTAATGTGCTACATCTTGGTAGGACAAATCAAAATAATACGTACATGGTAAATGGTAGCGAATTGAGGAATGCAGTAGAACAGAGGGATCTAGGAATAACTGTGCATAGTTCCCTGAAGGTTGAGTCTCATGTAGATAAGGTGGTAAAGATCGCTTTTGATGTGCTGGCCTTTATAAATCAGAGCATTGAATATAGGAGTAGGGAAGTAATGTTAAAATTGTACAAGGCATTGGCAAGACCAATTCTGGAGTATGGTGTACAATTTTGGTCGCCTAATTATAGGAAGGATGTCAACAAAATAGAGAGAGTACAGAGGAGATTTACTAGAATGTTGCCTGGGTTCCAGCAACTATGTTACAGAGAAAGGTTGAACAATTTAGGTCTTTATAGTTTGGAGCGCAGAAGGTTAAGGGGGGACTTGATAGAGGTCATTAAAATGATGAAAAGGATAGACAGAGTTGACGTGGATAAGCTTTTCCCATTGAGTAAATCAGAGCATTGAGTATAAAAGTTGGGATGTAATGTTAAAATTGTACAAGGCATTGGTGAGGCCAATTCTGGAATATAATGTACAATTGTACAATACTGTCACCATGTGACTTTGGTAGCTTCAACTGGGATAGGCCTGGGTCTATTAACAAAGACCTACATGGTACTGAGGGGTTAATTCTGTGCACATAGTAGGTACTGATAATGCAAAGGCCCAATTTACACCGTTGGAACACAGCTGCTATATTGCCAATTACACTTAATGAGTAGATTGCTGCTTATAACAATCAGGTTGTTACAGGCTTCTGATAATTCCACCTCCTGCCCCAGGGCGGAGTTCCTGTTAAGTTGATAGTAAAATGTAATCCCAACAGTCAATTGTTCTGATTGGTATCAACTTAAATTTAACTGGATGGATTAAAGGAACCCAATCCTCAAATATAGTTTGGGCTGCAACAGTTAATTTAGTAAAATACAGCATTTAAAAACATTATCCAGATAGGTGATAACAATGTTCTAAAGCTCTGAGCAGCCCAAGCACGGTTTAACTAATTTCGTAAATAAACCTGGGAGCTGAAGTAGCCCATTTGCAACAGTTTTACTGTTGCATTGACCCATCCAGATAAATTTCAAATATCTCCGGTGATCCCTGTGAATGGGAACTGAATAGCATGCATCTTTGAGATCGATGCCTGCCATATAGCTGCTATAGAATCAATAATTGGACAGTGATGATTTATCCCATTTTGAAAGTCTATACTGCACATAGGAGTTAAATCTGGATGAAGTGACATCCTGCATCTTTCACCCTATCCTGAAAGGAAATGTAGCCCATTATACTGGGCCTGTCTCAAAAGACAACTCCGGCCCCAATTCCAAGACTTTTTGGAACCTAGTATGTTGTGCAGTATAAAGTAATCACATGTTATCATCAGTTTATTAAACCCAGATCTAAATCTCATGCAAGCATGATCACTTGTAGAAAAATACAAGTGTGAATATTAACAACATGTAAATGGTCCACAAACCCAATGTTTTGGGAAAACAAGACCCACCTACCTCCATGGTTACCGGTGGTCGTATGCTAAGCCGTTAGGCTTTGGTCTGAAAACTCTCATCATACTGAGCCTGCCTCGTAAGACAGCTCTGGCCACAATTCTGAGCCTGCCTCGAAAGACAACGCTGGCCATATTCCCGTGCGCACCTTTCAAGCTGCCACCGGCTTCAGTGAACCGCTGCCCCCGTTGGAGGCGTGGGGTGTGTCGTCGCCTGCCAATGAAGCTTTGCTCATCATCGGCCTTGATTAGTCCGACAGCTTTTGCTTCCACATCCTGGTCTTACCTACGGGAAAAGTCTTACTTGAAGAGAGGATTCGGCGGCTGGATGAATTTCTTGGATTGCATGTCACCCGGGTAGTGCTGTTCACTGCCGGCACATTTGCGAGTATCTCTTGAAGCCATACGCATGTGCTCCAGTATGTTCCACGGATATTACTTAGAATTTGTCATTTCCATACTGATCACTCGCACACCCCTCCACAGAGAGGGAGATTCGTACGCACCCATGGAAACAGGTGCTGCCACAGGCCCCTGAGGCTACCTGCGCTGACATGGCCCCTCCAGCAGCCCTATGTCAGGTTTTGCTCTGGGTCAGACTGAAAACTGACCCTGAATGCTCCCCTCCTCAGAGAGGGAGACATTGTGCAGCCCTGAAAATAGGTGCCGCTGCCGGCGGGTTCTCCATAATACCCGGGCTGATAACTCCCTTCTTTGGAGTATATCATTGTGGAGCACCTCTCCTTCAGGTGACCCATGTGGGTTTGAACGTTTGAAAAACATTACCCATGTAGGAGGGGATCCTGTCCATCAGGAAACCTCCTGGCCTGACTTCGTAGTCCACGGCCTGACCGTCTTACCTTAGGTTTGACCCCCTTTCTCGGGACCCACAGCGGTCTGGAGGCAGCTGACCGCTATATGTTGGCGGGGTCCCTCCTGGCCTGACTTCCACAGGCCTGGCCCACTGCTGTAGGTTTACTCCCTACGTGGGGAACCACAACGGTCTGGATATAGCTCGCCCCTGTATGTGGGGGGGAACCCTCCTGGCCTGACCTCCTAGACTTTGCCAGCCTGTGGTTCGTTTTACACCCTACCTGAGAACCACAGCCGGCCTGGAAGCAGACGTCCTCTGTAGTTGGGTGATGGGACCCTCCTGACCTGGCTCACAGACCTTGCCGGCGTGTGGTTGACTTAACCCCCTCCCGAGGAATCACTGCCGGTCTGGAGCAGATGTCCCCTGTGTGTCGGGGAACTCTCCTGGCCAGGCTACAGACCTTGCCGGCATGTGGTAGTTTAACCCCCTTCCGGGGTGCCACCGTCCGTCTGGAAAGCACTGACTGCGATGTCAGTGACTCTAGGGAGGGGGGGCGTCCAACGGCCGCTGGCTACCCGCACTTCTGCGGTCTTTGTAGCCGGGTTCCCCTCGGTCCCGGTATCCGTGGCCGAGACCGGGATTCCCCGCGGTCCAAGACCAGTTCCACGGCCCGTCCGGACTTCGCCCCAGTCGTGTAGGTACCTCTCTGAACAGAGAGTCCTGTAAAAAAGAAAACAGAAGAAACCTGGAAAAAAGGTAACTTACCGTCGGGCTGAACTTACCAGTGGACAGAGCGTAGCTGCCGCCAGTCGGCTCGTTTGCGCTGAGCGGGTAACGTAATGACGCGCTCAGCGGACTGACGGCCTTCTTCACGTAGTCACTCACATGACTCCGAAGTAAAATAACTCAATAAAGCTGCTTGATCTAGTTTAGTTTTTAGTTTTAGACCCTTCGGCCTACTGAGTCTGCACATGCCAGAGATCCCTGCACACTAACACTATCCTACACTAGGGAGAATTTACATTTATACCAAGCCAATTAACCTACAAACCTGTACATCTTTGGAGTGTGGGCGGAAACCGAAGTTCTCGTAGAAAACCAACACAGGTTACAGACAGGCAAGCACCTGTAGCCATGATCAAACCTGGGTCTCTGGCACTGTAAGCACTTTGCGACAGCAACTCGACCGCTGCGCCACCGTGCAGACTATTAAAGACGTATCAAACTTTGTAGAACTTTGGAATTCTCCATGAGCTCAGAAATAGTGTTTCCCAGATCAGGTTTTATCCCCTGCCTGAGAAATCAGTTCCTGCCTAGACATTTTATTGCAATGGATTAGAGATCGTGGTTTGTACATGAATAATAATCAGCTTCTTATCATATATATCACCAGCCTCTTGAGCTCAGCCTCTTATGTTTGTAGTGTTTTATGTCATTCCACATTTTCTCCTCTTATGCATGCAGAGATTTCATGAAGTCACTGATTGATTTGCAGTGTGCAGTTTGTTTTCTCAAAATTACCTTAACCCCTTGGTGCCAATATTCTGCAAAAAAGCATGGACCAAAAACACTTTTATTTTGATTATCTTTGGGAAGTTATTCTCTGGGAAATTATATAGAGTGTACATAATAGCTCTGTTCAGTTTTGGTCTGAAAGGAAAGGGTTTGTTAAGTTGGAAAGAGTACAGAGTTTTAAAGAATGATGCAGAGAAGAATGTTGCAGAGAAAGATTTAATAGGAATCTGAGTCATAGATTCATAGAAAGATAGTCACACTGCACGGAAAGAGGCCATTCAACCCAACTTGCCCATGCCAGTGAAGATGCTGCATCTACACTAGTCCCACCAGTCCACGTTAGACCCATATTGTTTCCCTTGAGATCACACCTTCCAGAGCCATCAGTGGACCTTTCAGGTACTGCCCTGCCTGAGGTCATTTGTGGCTGGCCTTGGTCTTTTCTCACCTCCAGCTCTTCACCTCCCCTCCCCCCCACCCCTACTTTCAATCTGAAGAAGGGTCCCGACCCAAAAAACATCACCCCTCTTTTTTTTCCAAAGGTGCAGCTTGACCCACTGAGTTATGCGAGCACTTTGTGTCTATCTTTGGTATAGACCAGCATCTGCAGTTCCTTGTTTCTACAGTTTATTTCTATAAACTTATATCCCCTGGTTCTTGATTCATCTACTGTGGGCAGAGTAGGCTCTGTACATTTACCCTATCTATTCACCTCATGTTATTATACATCTCTAAACCACTCCTCATCCTCCTGCACTCCTGCATCTTCTCACATTCTTTCCAGCTTAACGACATCACTCCTGGAGCAATCTGACCAAAATTGAATGCAATACTCTAAATGTGAGCTCACCAATGTCGTGCACAGCTCTCATGCAACGTCCCAACTCAATACCCTCTCTGATGAAGGCCAATGTACCAAAAACCTTCTTGATCATCCTGTCTATCTTTGATGCCAATCTCAAGGAACCATACCCCAGGACTCATCTGCCCTACAACACCGTGAATGGTACGGAGAAGGTCCTGCACTGATTTGACTCGCACCTATCTGCATTAAACTCCATTAACCATTCCTCAGCCCCTTGCCCAACTGATTAAGATCCTGCTGTCGATGCGGAGGTGACATTCCACTAAACATCTGCACAAAACGTTGTGCCAGTTGGGAAAGAGGCAAGCCAAGGACGTTTGTGGTTGCTGTGATTTGATTGTCAGGGCAATGCTATGTCAGCAGAGACAATTAAATGTAGTTCTTTTTGCAGTCTGACTGAACTTGGGAGAAGACAGGAAAATTGGATTAGGACGCAGAGATCAGCCATGATTAAATGGCGGAGTAGAGTCGTTGGGCCGTATGACGTAATTCTACTCCTTTAACTTGTGAACTGTGACCTTGTGAACTTTGAGTCCCTGCACGTTAAATAGCTTCAACTGAGAACTGTAAGTGCATTTTTCCTTGCTGGACTCCTGGGTGACAGGGTAAGGATTCTTCTGAGCAAGACTGGCTTTGTTAGTCTTAAAGCAATCGTGTAGTCTGTCATGTCCCGACCCGAAACATCACCTGTCCATGTTCTCCAGCGATGTTGCCTGATCTGCTGAGTTACTCCAGCACTTTGTGTCTTTTTATTTATTTATCCCAGGATGTGATTATCAGTGGAATGGCTCAGGAAGAAAGGAATTCAATTTCAATTCAATTGTTGATAAATATCCATAAATTCAAAATAACGTAGCAAAAGCTAAATGTGGCAATGTTACAAATTTTGAGATTTTAAAAATCAAGTCTGCAATTTATCCCATCAGATAAAGCATAAAAATAAGTTTAATTTGACACCTAATTCACTTCCATATCTTCAGTATTAAAAAAGTTATGGCCATTTTCAAACTCGGAAATTAGCATCTTGTTCCCTATTGTTTTTTCATTGACTTAACACAAAAGCTGTGATCGAGGACAGTCAAAAGCCCATTACTTTCTTAAAAATTAAGAGAACTGAAAGAAATGTTCAGTTATTGTAGATTGAAGCATTCTGAAACAAATATGAAACAATCTTACTTGGATGACCTGAAATTAAAGCATATAATTAGTTAGTTACCTAATTGTAGCTAATTACAAAATTCAATTAATAGATCTAAACATCTATCCATTTCTTAAGAAAGGATTAACATTATTAAATAGCCTGTGTCCAAATAACATTCACACAAGAATTCACAATATAACATGATTTTTAAATCTCATTGTCATGAATTTATAGGCCAAATGGAAGGAATTTAAAGTTTAATTCCCGTAAATTAATGGCCATTTTAATCATCTTGCGAGTGGGTTTTTGTGGAACGCAATCGATTGGAACGTTGAGGTTTGGCAGGGAATTTGAACCCCATATCGGCAGGAAAAATACTGCCGGTTCGTATCGGGCCATAATCACATTTTCGCCAATGAAATTTTGATTAAAGTCATCCTAAGAAGCAAGTTTATATGTAAAATATATGACTTACCTTATGTTTCGTCCCCTACGTGAGGTCCATTCCGTTGTCGGCGTTGACGGCGTTAGAAGTTGCTTTTTTATTTTACTCCAGTGATTAAATTGCCGATTTTTTTTTAAACTTCCGAGAATGCAAGTAGGAACAATTTTTCAGCATCAGCCAGCAGCCCGAGAAAATATACCTCGGACAGGCAGGAGAAAACGGCATTTTAATTCCGCCCCCCCCCCCCCCCCCCAAGGCGCTAAAGTCGCGCACATGGCCAGTGGCAGAACTGCAGCGCCGCTGAAGGTGAGTATTGTAACATACCTACTAAATGGAGCTTTAACTGGGGCAGCAAGGTGTCAATTCAAGTGTCAAGAGAATCAAGTATGATTAATTATAATATGTACCAGCAATGGAATTCTTACTTGCTGCAGCTTGACCTGTAAAAGTAAGACCACACAGATAATATATTATGCCCCTGTCCCACTTAGGAAACCTGCACGGAAACCTCTGGAGACCTTGCGCCCCACCCAAGGTTTCCGTGAGGTTCCCGGAGGTTTCCAGAGGTTTCCGGAGGTTTTGGTCACTCTCCCTAATGGTGGAAAGTGGTTTCCTCGTAGTCGAGGCTTCTTCTATGTTCCTGCGATTATTAAAGAAAAAAAGAACTGGCCTCGACTAAAAATAGGTTGCCGTTTGGTCAAAGCCAGTGGAGTGGGGTTGCTGTTCACTTACAGGCAGTCGAAGGCAATCTCCTTAGATGACCGGCCATTTTGATTGGCTCATTGGAGTTTTCAGCAAAGATCCTGTAGGATCTTTGGTTTTCAGGACTTAGAAGATCCGCCAGAAGGTAAAATGCCCGCTAACTTTATTAAACTTCTTAAAATTGTCTCCACTCCTTCCCCCCCCCTTCTGTCCCCTTCTGTACCCTTCTGTCCCCTTCTCCCTCCCCTTCTCTCTCCCCTTCTCACTCCCCTCCTCTCCCCCCTTCTCTCTTCCCTTCTCTCCCCTTCTCTTCCACTTCTCTCTCCCCTTCTCTGTCCTTCTCTCCACTTCTTTCCACTTCTCTCCCTCCCTCCCGTGCTCTCTAAAGGACGTACCGTGCTCTGTGGCAGCCGTTTACCTTCCTCTTCATCGCGCAGACAGCGCTCCTCCGCTGTCCCTGGCCCCCACCTTCGCGATATATGTGTGTGTGTGTGGTCAGTAGCAAAGATCCTGTAGGATCTTTGGTCAGGAGATGCTGTTCACGCTTTGGTCGAGGCTTTCCAGGCAAGTGACCAAAACCCAAAGATACTATTGCCCAAACCTCTGGCGACTCATGGAAACCTTGGGTGGGGCGCAAGGTTACCAGAGGTTTCCGTTCAAGTTTCCTAAGTGGGACAGGGGCATAACTATCAAAATTGTAATAA
This sequence comes from Okamejei kenojei, assembly GCA_035221665.1. Lineage (NCBI taxonomy): Eukaryota > Metazoa > Chordata > Chondrichthyes > Rajiformes > Rajidae > Okamejei > Okamejei kenojei. Next base: position 3,843,677 of record CM069150.1, on the reverse strand, counting down.
ATTAATGAAACTAATGCTTAAGAAACATAATGGTGCAAAACGTAAAGTTTGTTGAGCATCAAAAGACACAGTTTAAAGAATATACATTAATGATTTAGATGAAGGATTTAAAAGTAACATTAGCAAATTTGCAGATGACTCTAAGCTGGGTGGTAGTGTGAACTGTGAAGAAGATGCTATGAGAATGCAGGGTGACTGAACAGGTTGGGTGAGTGGGCAGATGCACGGCGGATGCAGTTTAAATGTAGATAAATGTGAGGTTATCCACTTTGGTTGCAAGAATGGGAAGGCAGATTGTTATCTGAATGGTATCAGGTTAGGAAAAGGGGAAGTACAACGAGATCTGGGTGTCCTTGTACATCAGTCACTGAAGGTAAGCATACAGGTACAACCGGCAGTGAAGAAAGCTAATGACATGTTGGCCTTCATAACAAGAGGAGTTGAGTATAGGAGCAAAGAGGTCCTTCTGCACTTGTACAGGGCCCTAGTGCGACAATACCTGGAGTATTGTGTGCAGTTTTGGTCTCCAAATTTGAGGAAGGACATCTTGCTATTGAGGAAGTGCAGTGTAGGTTCACGAGTTTAATTCCCGGGATGGTGGGACTGTCATATGATGAAAGAATGGAGTGACTGGGATTGTATTCACGGGGGCGCCGTCCTGTACGGGTATGGCTGAGCCTGCAGCAGTCAATTTTTTCTCTCTTTTTTTTAGTTAATTAAGTTTTGCTGTTTTCAGAGTCCTAGCCTTTTTTACGTGGGGATGGGGGGGAGGAAGGGGGAAACTGCTTTCTAGGGTCCCTACCTGGTCGGAGAGGCAGCTTTCTCCGGGCTGCACCGTCGACCCGTCCTCGCGGCCTACCAGCGAACCTGGAGCGGCATTTCCTGGGGGGACCGCCCAGAACCACGGCTTCGCCTGGGTCGCCGCGCTGGAGCTCCGGTGAGCTGAAGACCGTAGGTGAACATCGCGGAGCTGTGGGACTGTGGGGCGGCCAGCCGCGGGCGGCGGCGCTGAACTTTAACATCAGGAGCCTGGGATCTCGCGGCGAGATCGCCGGTTGGGGAGCTCCATCCAGCGCGGCCTGTTGGCGTCGGAAGCTGCGGTCTCCACCAAGAAGCGGCCGTTACAGGCACCCCGAGCCGCTGAGAGAGTTCACCCACCGCCGGAGCACCATCACCCGGTGAGAGGGCCTGTAACATCAGGCCCCGTAGTGGCGATTGTGGAGGCCTCGACAGGCCCGACTATGGGTGAACAGGGGATGGGGCCTGAGCTTTGTGCCTTACCTCATAATGGGAACCATTGTGGGGGAATATTTTTTATGTTTTATGTTAAATTCTTTAATGTTATGTCTTATCTTTGTGTATGTGCTGCATGGCAAGACAAATTTCACTACACCAATTGGTGTACGTGACAATAAATGTCCTTTGTCCTTTGTATTCACCGGAATTTAGAAGGATGAGAGGGAATCTTATAGAAACATATAAAATTATTACGGGATTGTAACGCTAGATGCAGGAAACATGTTCCCAATGTTGGGGAGTCCAGAACCAGAGCCACAGTTTAAGAATAAGGGTTAGGCCATTTAGAACTGAGATGAGAAAAAATGTTCACACAGAGAATTGTGAATTTGTGGAATTCTCTGCCTCAGAAGGCAATGGAGGCCGATTCACTGCATGCATTCACAAGAGTTAGATAGAGTTCTTAGGGCTAGCGGAATCAAGAGTACGGGGAGAAGGCAGGAACGGGGTACTGATTGTGGATGACCAGCTGTGATCACAGTGAATGGCGGAGCTGGCTCGAAGGGCCGAATGGCCTACTCCTGCACCTATTGACTGTGTATCTATGTATCTTTGTACAATCGTAGTTGCTGATGTGTAGGTAGTAACTGCAGATGCTGGTTTAAACCGAAGAAACACACAAAAACCTGGAGTTCCTCAGCGGGTCAGACAGCATCTCTGGAGAAAAGGAATAGGTGACGCTTTGGTCCAGAACCCCGCCAGGGCTCTCACTTAACTTTTTATCTCTGTTTCCAGCCGGGCAACCAAGGCAGCTTTTTAAGTTGCCAAATGACAGTTTATGTGGTCATTTAAGATGGTTTGCGTGACGCGTGCGACAATGTGCTCGGACGAAGTGTGTAGTTACCAGTCGGAATTTTGCTCAATGAAGCATTCGCATATTATTTCTGCTTCAAATAAAGTCACAAACTAAACATATTCACCAATCAAGACATGATATATACCACAATGACATGCAGCAAAATTATAACACAGTATCTCAACTATTTTCACACGTTGCTAGGAAGCCGATTGGACGAGAGAGATGTCGGTCAGCAGGAAATGGGGGCGGGACATGATGATTCAGCGCGATCATTGGTGGAGGGTGGTGTCGGTCAGAGGCGGAAGTAGGTGGGTGGGACTGAGGATAGACCACGGTGATTGGAGGAGGGAGACGTGCCAAAACACTCTCGGCAACCCTGGACACAGACTTGCGCCTCATCCGCAGCCAGCACTGCCGAACTGCCACTGGACTATGTCCCATCCCCACTCGAGTGCCCCCCCGGGGGTGGCCAGAGAGGTTGGGAGCCAGACGGGAGCTGTGCCCCCAGGCCCACAGCCAGCGCAGAGAAGCAGCGCTAAATCCAGCTCAACTCTGCCTGTCCCGCCAGGTTAACAAACAGCCCTGCCTGGACTTGCAGGAAATAAGGCCCAGGTTTACAGCCAGTGCGGAGAAGCAGCGCTGGTGGCCCATCAGTCCAGGCAGCGCTGTAGGTTAACCCGGCGAGACAGGCAGAGTTGAGCTGCATTTAGCGCTGGATTGAGCCTGTGGCAACCCTGTCCCCCGGTCCCCTCCATATTTTGATAGCGATTTCCGTGCCTGCACGTTGCAATGAATGCAATTCCTATTATTTATTTCTACTTCCAAACAAAAATGTGGTTGGATTATTCAGCGTATGATCAACCTCGTTGAGACCAAGCGCAGGCTTGGTGATCACTTCGCACAACCCCTCCACTCAGTTCGCAATAACGAACCTGATCTCCCAGTGACTCAGCACTTCAACACCCCCTCCCATTCCGAATCCGACCTTTCTGTCCTGGCCTCCTCCATGGCCAGAGTGAGGCCCCCCGCAAATTGGAGGAACAGCACCTCTATTCGCTTGGGTAGTTTACACACCAGCGGTATGAACATTGGCTTCTCCAATTTCTGGTAGTCCTTGCTTTGTCCCTCCTTCCCCTCCCATTCCCAGCACTCCCACAGCCTACTGTCTCCGCCTCTTCCTTTCTTTTTCCCCCCCCCCCCCGACATCAGTCTGAAGAAGGGTCTCGACCCGAAATGTCGCCTATTCCTTCGTTCCATAAAGGCTGCCTCACCCGCTGATTTTCTCCAGCTTTTTTGTCTACCACCCGTTCACACAAGTTCTATTATCCCACTTTCCTCACCCACTCCCTACACATTCGGGGGCAATTTTACAGAGACAAGTTAACCTACATAGCCAACGCATCTTTGGGATGTGGGAGGAAACCCACACGCTTGCAGAGAGAATGTGCAAATTCAACAGAGACAGTGCCCAAGGACAGGATCAAACACGGATCTCTGGCGTGTGAGGCAGCAAGTATACCAGCTGTGCCACTATATTTTGTTTTCCAACACACAAAAAAATATACGTGGATAACTTTGGTTACTAAAATAAAGAGACTATCCATTTTCAGTCTTAAATCTCTAAGTGATGCTATGTCACCCTTTACAGCTACTGTATGTTTTAATTCAGTTTAAGACTATGAGGCAGTACATTGGCCATAAAGTTGCTGACTAAAAGCGCCAGAGACCCGGAATTGATCCTGAATATGGGTGCTGTCTGTATGGAATTTGCTCCTTTTCCCTTTGATCGCATGGGTTTTCTTCGGGTGCTCTTGCTTTCTTCCACATTCCAAAGTTGTGCAGGAACCTATTTCAGATCCAACCCAAAACATAATATTTTCTTTTTGTCCAGAGATTCTGTTTGACCTGTTGAGTTAGTCCAGCTTTTTGTGTCTATCTTCAGTTTAAACCAGCAACTGCAGTTCCTTCCTACGCACATTATACTATACGATAGAACTTTATTAATCACAGGAGGGAAATTGTGTGTGGGTATATGCACTGCAAATGGTTGTTGGTGGTGGTAACTGGACAACTTCCTGTTTGTACTGTATATTGATTTTAGATAAAACGCTACCACTTACTGCTGTGATTTTTGACCATCTTACTCAGTCCCCATCCGCTCATCAGGTGCAGAGGATTCTTTCCATCAATTAAACATAAAAGTGTTATTAGTGTTTTTAAAAATGTTGAGAATCTCTCTCCTGTCAATCACGCCATGAAGGCCATGCTCCTTCCGGTGAGAGGGGGATGGATTAAAACACCTGGAAGTGTGGGTGTGGCTCAGTCTCTGCGAGATATGGTGGTTTTATGATGGTTTCACCCTGCTTGAAATGGTATGAAACTGCATTTGAATGTGGTGGCCTTGCACCCTGCATGAAATGGTATGAAACTGCACTTGAGTTTGGTGGCCCTGCACCCTACTTGAAGTGGTATGTAACACCCGGTGGTCTGCTTGAAATGGTAGAAACTGAATTAATTTGGTGGCAAGCGGACTTGAATTTGGTGGCCTTGCACCCTGCTTGCACCCTGCTTGAAATGGGATTTCAAGGAATAGCCGTGAGTCAACTGCTCGCCCACCAGCCGTGAGTGAGCTGCCAGCACATCAGGCTTGAATGACTGAGCTGTCACCTCAAGAATCCATTTGGCCCACAAAGTCCATACTAGCCCTCTGCAAACCAGTCCCTTCAGCCCACAATACCCATACTAGTGCTCCAGAAAGCACCCCCCCCCACCTCCCACTGGCCACCAATATTGGAATTGGTGGGGAGGTGGAATATATTGCGTTGGGGGACCAGCCCTCCCATGTGAACATGGGACCCAACGGGTCCAACCTAGTCTGGTATCCTAAATCTTTCCCATCCATCTACCTGTGCAGATATATTTTACTCTCTTGGCTAGACAACTGATCATGTAGGCAATTGGTGTCGGGTGTTATTCCTCCCATTATGAAGGCAACGTTTGTTAAATAATTTCATCACCAGAGTCTCTGCAAGAAGTCCAAATGTATAAATGTAATAATAAGGAACTGCAGATACTGGTTTATACCAAAGATAGATGCCAAGTGCTGGAGTAACTCAGCGGGTCAGGCAGCAGAACATGGATAGGTGATGTTTATGATCAGGACCCTTCTTCAGTAATTGCAGTGGTAAAAAGGAAAAAAACTGAAAATAAAAAACCTCTAAACCTATCCTATCCATGTATCCTCCAAATGTTTTTTAAACATTGTGATAGTCCCTGCCTCATCTGCCAGTTTGTTCCATATACCCACCACACTTGTGTAAACAATTTTCCCCTCAGATTTCCGTTAAATCTTTCTCCCCTCATCTTAAACTTATCGTTCCTCTGGTTCTTGAACCTCCTACTCTGGATAAAAGATTATGTGTATTTACCCAATGTATTCCTCCCATGACCACTGCATGAGATCACCCCTCATCCCAGGAGTCATGTGACAGAACATGCCTTGGTGCAAGGCAATCCTGAGATAAAGCAGTGATATCTTGTGGAATACTTAACAACAGCTGCCTGATTAGTGAGTGGGAATGAAGGAACTGTCCATTCTTATCAAGGTATTGAGCAGCTTCTGCTGCCGAAAGTGGAAACAGATCTGTTTATTTATGGGACCACAATTGTGCCGCTGGTAGAGATGCTGCCTCACAGCCCCAGAAATTCAAGTTCGATCCTGATGTTGGATGCTGTCCGTGTGAAGTTTGCACAATCTCTCTGTGATTGTGTGGATTTCCTCCGGATGCTCCAATTTCCTCCCACATCCCAAAGACATGTGGGTTTGTAGGTTGATTGACCTATGTAAAATTGCCCCTGGTGTTCATAGGTTTATTTTCATAAGTGATAGGAGGAAAATTAGGTCATTCTCCCCTCATCTTAAACCTATCGTTCCTCTGGTTCTTGAACCTCCTACTCTGGGTAAAAGATTCTATGTATTTACTCAATGTATTCCTCCCATGACCATCAAATCTACTCTGCCATTCAATCATGGACGATCTATCCCACCCCTCCTAAACTCCATTCACCTGCCTTTTCCCAATTACCCCTGATACCCGTACTAATCATGAATCTATCTAGGGTACACAAAAGGCTGGAGAAACTCAGCGAGTGCAGCAGAATCTAAGGAGCGAAGGGAGATAGGCAACGTTTCAGGCCAAAACCCTTCTTCAGACTGATGGGAGGTGGGGGGGGGGGGCTGGGAGAAGAAAGGAAAAGGAGGAGGAGGAGTCCGAGGGCTGAGGAGAGGTGGAAGGGGAGGAGACAGCAAGGGTTAACAGAATTGAGAAAATTCAATGTTCAAGCCCCAGGAAGGACTGCTGGGGTCCCTGAAAGGAGTGGAGGGGGGAGGTAAAGGGACAAGTGTAGCATCTCTTGCGGTTGCAAGGGAAAGTGCCCGGGGAAGGGGTGGAGCGGGAGGGAAGGGAAGAATTGACAAGGGAGTTGCGGAGGGAGCGGTCTTTGCGGAAGGCAGACAGGGGGGGAGATGGGAAGATGTGGCGAGTGGTGGGTTCACGTTAGAGGTGGCGAAACTGACGGAGGACTATGTGTTGTATGTGCCGGCTGGTGGGGTGAAAGGTGAGGACCAGGGGGACTCTGTCCTTGTTGCGAGTGGGGGAATGGGGAGAGAGGGCAGTGTTGCGGGGTATGGAGGAGACCCTGGTGCGAGCCTCATCTATAGTGGGGGAGGGGAATCCCCGTTCTCTGAAGAATGAGGACATTTGTGATGACCTGGTGTGGAACACCTCATCCTGGGAGCAGATGCGGGGAAGACAGAGGAATTGGGAATAGGGGATGGAGTCCTTACAGGAAGCAGGGTGGGGGGAAGAGTAGTCCAGGTAGCTGTGGGAGTCAGTTGGTTTGTAGTGGATGTCAGTCAGGAGTGTATCCCCTGCAATAGAGATGGTGAGGTCAAGGAATGGTAGGGAAGTGTCGGAAATGGTCCAAGTGTATTTGAGTGCCGGATGGAAGTTGCTGGTGAAATGGATGAAGTCAGTCAGTTGTGTGTGGGTGCAGGAGGTGACACCAAAGCAGTCATCGATGTAACGGAGATAGAGGTCGGGGATGGGGCCCTGGTACGCCTCGAACAAGGATTGTTCGACGTACCCGACAAAGAGACAAGTGTAGCTGGGGCCCATGCGTGTGCCCATAGCTATGCTTTGTGTTTGGAGGAAATGGGAGGAGTCAAAAGAGAAGTTAGTGATGGTAAGGACCAACTCCGCTAGGCGGAGGAGAGTGTCAGTGGACGGGTATGGGTTGCTCCTCTGGTCGAGGAAGAACCGGAGGGTTTTGAGACCATCCTGGTGGGGGATGGAGGTGTAGAGTGACTGGACGTCCATGGTGAAGATGAGAGGATGGGGGCCTGGAGAATGGAATGCGCGGAGACGACGGAGAGTGTCTGAGGTGTCTTGAACATAGGTGGGGAGGGATTTAACAAAGGGGGATAGGATGGAGTCAAGGTATGTGGAGATGTGTTCGGTGGGGCATGAACAGGCAGAGACAATGGGTCTGCCAGGGCAGTCGGGTTTGTGGATTTTGGGGAGAAGGTAAAATCGGGCTGTGCGGGTCTGGGAAATGATGAGGTTGGAGGCTCGGGGGTGCAGGGAGCCGGAGTTGATGAAGTCGGTTATGGTGCTCGAGATGGTGGCCTGGTGCTCGTCAGTGGGATCATGGTCCAGGGGTAAGTAGGAGGAGGTATCCGAGAGTTGGCGCTCGGTCTCCGCTTTGTAGAGATCAACGCGCCAGACTACCACGGCACCTCCCTTGTCGGCGGGTTTGATAACCCAGTCTGAGCCATGAGGGGGGGTCCACGAGGAGAGGGTTCGTTGGAGACAGGAAAAGGGATCATCAGTGGGGGTCGAGGACTTCTTCCCGTGGAAGAACGCTGTGAGGTGGAAGCGATGGTAGAAGAGCTCCAAGTCGTGGTGGGCGCGGAACTCATTAAGGTGGGGACGGAGGGGAACAAAGGTAAGACCTCTGCTGAGGACCGACCTTTCGGTGTCAGAGAGGGGGAGGTCCGGGGGGATGGTGAACACGCGGCAAGGATGGGGGTTGTGGCCGGAGGAAGGCAGGTTAGTGGACTGAGGACGAAGCATTGTGTGGTGGGGGGGGTGGGGTGGAGGATGGTCAGGGGGTGGGGGGGGGTGTATGGGGGCTGTAATGTGGGTGGGGAAGAGCAGGGGTTACATAGTAGGAGGGGGATAGAGAAGACCCAGTGGAATAGCCACTGAGGTTACCAGGGTTGGGGCGACGGGCACTAGGACCCAGTGCCGTCAAAACGAGAGTAGTGGGAGTTAGCAACGTGGAGGCTTCAGGCCCGCTGCAGAGTCCAGTTTGCAGGTGAGGCGACGGCTGTGGGCTGCTGAAGGGCGGTGGAGTGTCGTGGGTCGGCGGGCGATGTGTGGGTGGTTAAAAACAGAGCGGTGGGAGGAGTTAGCAACGTGGAGGCTTCAGGCCCACTGCAGAGTCCAGTCTGCGGGCTGCTGAAGGGCGGTGGAGTGTCGTGGGTCGGCGGACCCGAAGGTAGGAGTCCGCGGGCAGTAGAGTCAGGGTCGGCGGGCGATGCGTGGGTGGTCCCGGTGGGCGGGTGGTCGGTGGGGCGCCGTAGTTCGGTCCGCTCGGTGAATCTATCTATCTCTGCCTTAGAAATATCCATTAACTTGGCCTCCACAGCCTTCTGTGGCAAAGAATTCCACAGACTCACTACCCCCTTCATAAAGGAACGTCCTTTAATTCTGAGGCTATGACCTCTAGTCCTAGACTCTCCCCCAAATGGAAACTTTCTCTCCACGTCCACTCTATTCAAGCCTTTATAGGTCTCAAAAGCTGTTGAAGGTGTACAATTCATGAATACATTATCCAAGCCACCAGTTCGTATCTGTTATTTAGTATATTCATTACCCCTACCTTTGAACTCTGCTCCATGCGGAGTTCAGGAGATGATAACTGGTATTGACCATTTAACATACCCATTGTCATTACTATTATACCCCATTCCACACAGACTTGCTATTAACACGTTGGTTGTCACTAACTTTGCCTACCCCACAACAGAAGGGGGAGGAATTGTACAGTTTGATAGTCACAGGGAAAAAGGACCTCCTGTGGCGTTCTGTGCTGCATCTTGGTGGAACCAGTCTGTTGCTGAAGGAACTCCTCAGGTTGACCAAAGTGTCATGGAGGGGGTGAGTTGTATTGTCCAGGATGCTCTGCATTTTGAGTGGTCTCCTCCAAGACCACTTCCCATTAATCCAACTCCGCCCCAGGATGGAGCCAGCCTTCCAGATGAGTTTGGTAATCCTGTTGGCGTCCACGGCCTTCACCCTGCTGCCCTTTGCCCTGGATCTCTCCTTGTGCGAGCAAGTTAAACTTACTGTCGATGGTTAATGATTTGAGTCCTTAAGTCTTATTACGAGTCGGCACTTCAATACCTTTCACTATTCGATTTGGAGTATTTTGCTCTGTTTGAGGTTGCTGCATAAATCAAAACACTGTTCTTGGTGAATAATTATTGCTTCATTGCAGTTAAGCCACATTCCCAACAGCATTACTTTTCTGTTACATTCTGTTTCAGGGGTTCCTTTAATCTCTGGGCACTGAAATAAAACATATTTTCTCAAGATATGTGATGCGTTACTAGATGTATCTACCAAAGTACCGTCATCATATCTACCAGCTGTCACTTTATAGCTGGTCCGACTCTTCGAAATAGTGATTCAATTTGTCCAACTCCACTGTCATTTCCTCAAGGCTCTGCAACACTTTCCTCTTCAAGTATTTATTCAGTCCCCTTATGTAAGTTCTTATTAATTCAGTTTCCAATACCCTTTCACGCTGAGCTTTCTGGATGATTAAAACATTCTGTAAATGATTTTCTGTTCTCAAATCCCTCTTGGTACTTTTCCAAAGTAATTCATATCTCTGCACCCTTGACTACGGATCCTTTTAGGACTGGAAACATACATTTCCTCTTCGCCATCCTTAGAGCCTTGACATTTTACCTAAGCTTCATGCTTTCCCTGGAAAAGAAGATGAAACATAAAAGAATAGAACAGTACAGTACAGGAATAGACTCACTGGCCCACATGCCTGTGCCAAACATGATACCAAGACCCACTCTTATCTGCTTGCATATAATCCATACCAAAAGCTTCTTAAATGCCACTATCGTGTCTGCCTTCACCACCACCCCTGGCAATGTGTTCCAACTCCCCACCACTCTGTGTGAAAAAACCTGCCCCGCACATCTCCATTGGAAGATCAGTTTAACTAGGCATCATGTTCAGCACAAACATTGTGGGCTGAAGGGCCCACTCCAGTGCTGTACTGTTCTACGTTCCATGTTCCATGTCTGCAGCATCATAAACACATTGACTCAGACAATAAACACACACAGCAATTAGATACGTGTGCAGATGACAATAAACCCAACTCGACCAACATGCTGTCAAGTACCTCTGTCATGGGAAAAGGTCTCCTCTCAGCTTCCTCTATATGAAAGAAAAGAACACCAGACTATACCATCACCTTGTATCCTGGTGCATCTTCTCTACACCCTTCCCAGTGCAATCCCAATCCACCCTATTGTGGCGCCGGAGGTGCAAAGGGATTTGGGAGTGCTGGTCCAGGATTCCCAAAAAGTTCATTTGCAAGTCAAATTGGTAGTGAGAAAGGAAAACGCAAAGCTAGCATTTATTTAGAGAGGGCGAGAATACAAAAACAGGGATGTAATGCTGAGGTTCTATAAGGCGCTGGTCAGGACACATTTGGAATATAGTGAGCAATTTTGGGCCCCATATCATTGTTGGATCGAGCTCTAGGGGCTAGTGGAATCAAGGGATATGGGGAGAAGGCAGGCACGGGTTATTGATAGCGGACGATCAGCCATGATCACAATGAATGGCGGTGCTGGCTCGAAAGGCCGAATGGCCTCCTCCTACACCTATTTTCTATGTTTCTATCTTTCTATATCAGATGAATGATGTGCTGGCACTGGAGAGGGTCCAGGGGGGGGTTATGAGAATGATCCCAGGAATGTGTGGGTTAACATATGATGAGCGTTTGACGGCACTGGACCTCTACTCGAGAAGGATGAGGGGGTACCTCATTGAAACTTACGGAATAGTGAAAGGCCTAGATAGAGTGGATATGGAGAAGATGTTTCCACTCGTTGGAGAGTCTAGAACCAGAGGTCATAGCCTCAGAATTAAAGGATGTTCCTTTAGGAGGTAGATGAGAATAAATGTATTTAGTCGGAGGGTGGTGAATCTGTGGAATTCAATGCCACGGAAGACTGTGGAGGCCGTCAATTAATGTTTTTTACGGCAGAGATATACAGATTTTTGATTAGTATGGGTGTCAGGGGTCATGGGGGGAAGGCAGGAGAATGAGGTTAAGAAGGAAAGATAGATCAGCCATAATGGAGTGGCGAAGTAGGCTTCATAGGCCGAATGGCCTGTCTGCTCCTATTACTGATGTACTTATGAACTGTACACACTATTCCAAAGTTTTATAAAGTTGTATGAAGAACTTTAATATTCAATGCGTCGACATACTCTTTAATCCAGTTATCATTCTGCTAAAGCTGCTCTGCACACTTTCCAAGTGTAATGGGGCAACCAGATCTGCACACAAAACTGCAAATGTGGCCTAACCAAAGTTCCAAAAAGCTACCTCATGACTTCCTGACTAAATGCCCCACCAAAGAAGGCAAGAATACAATATGGGTTATTTACTACTCATTCACATGCTGCCACTTTCAGAGAGTTATGAATCCTAAGATCCCTCTTTTATTGGTAAATTAATGTGGTTTAGGGTCTTGCCATTAATGTATATATTTTTCCATTGCATTTGATCTTCAGAGACATCCAATCTGGTGTAAATCAACTTAAGAAAGTGACTGAGAAATACAGCTAGAAAATTCTTAAACATACTGGTCATAGGATGAGATAATTCCATAGAGATTAAGTATATTTAATGGATAAAATGAACATATGGATGGGAAAAAGGAAATGAAATATATGTTTTAAAAGGATATGTAGTAAACCCTCATTTTTGTGGATGTCTCCATGAAGGTTGTGGTTTTAGCGGATTGACCTAATTCCCTTCACTGCCAGGCTAGACTGCCGATGCCACCCTGGCTGGTGCTGCCTCTCCAGCCACATCGCTGGCCACTCCTGCCGCTGCACCCACCCCGGCCACTCCCACCACTGCTGCCACCACCAGCATCGGCACCACAACCACTGCCAGGCCGCGCCTGCGATTGCTGCCACCACCACTTCCGCGCAGCTGCCTCCACCACGTCCGCCACCACTGCCCCGACCATCACCACCGCCAGCACCACCACCACAGTGACCTGCGGTGAGGTCAATGGCTGGGGACGCACTGGCTAGTATCAGTGGCCCGGCCCTCCCTGTGTTGATCACCACGTCTCCCCGAGGAGAGAGAAGGGTGGAGCCGTAGCTGGCAGGGAGAGAGAAGAGAAGGGAGGGAGAGAGAGAGAGAGAAGGAGAGAGAGAGAGAGAATGGAGCGAGAGAGAGGAGAGAGAGAGATAGAGAGAGAGGGAGGAGAGAGAGAGAGAAGTGAGAGAGAGAAGGGAGAGAGAGAGAGAAGTGAGAGAGAGAAGGGAGAGAGAGAGAGAAGTGAGAGAGAGAAGGGAGAGAGAGAGAGAGAGAGAGTGGAGAGAGAGAGAGAGTGGAGAGAGAGAGAGAGAGAGAGAGAGAGAGAGAGAGAGAGAGAGAAGGAGGAGAGAGAGAGAAGGGAGAGAGAGAAGGGAGAGAGAGAGAAGGAGAGAGAGAGGAGAAGGAGAGAGAGAGAGAGAGAGAGAGAGAGAGAGAGAGAGAGAGAGAGAGAGAGAGAGAGAGAGAGAGAGAGAGAGAGAGAGAGAGAGAGAGAGAGAGAGAGAGGAAGAGAGAGATGGGAGAGAGGAACGATGGCACGTTATAAACGCGCAGCCGACCCATTCTGACCGCCGCCGAACGCCCCACCGCACCATTGCACCCGTCTTCACGGTGGCGATCCAGTGATGTCCCGGCTCTGACAATTCGAGGGATCTACCCGGTAACAACACTAAGAGCCGACCCGGGCCGCTGCCTTCCCCGACTGAGTTTGAAAAATCAGGTGTTGGGCCTGATGTGTCCCGCGAGCCATATGTTGGAGACACCTGCCTTACAAGAACACTTTATTATTGTGATAAGTATCGATCTATTTTTTAAAAATCTAATAACTTTCTAATGTAACCAATAGAATACCAACAAAGACATCCTTCCCAATGACCGTTTTTTCGCCGAGTGGCGTATCTTGCTCCGCTCTATGATCTTTCGTCTGCGCCGCCAGCGGTGGAATCCAGTGCTGCGCCGCTGCTGCTGAAGCTAGCTAACGTGGAGGGAGAGTGAGGCAGCGTTAATTACGTGGGCTGAGCCTATGTAATTGACGCAACCTCTTCCTCCACTGGGCTCAAGACACGCCCCCCCAGTGAGGCATATGTGATCGCTGCCTCCCCTGCTGCTTTTTCATTGCAGTTTTATGTGAGACCAGCGAGCACAAATGTAATATATTTATAGTAAAAATTAGTTACCTGGACTATGGAAGGTGAGGACATGTAATGAAGGGGTTTACAAACATCACATTGGTGACATACAGAGAGATAGTGTTAAAGAAGGAACTGCAGATGCTGGAAAATCGAGGGTACACAAAATGCTGGAGAAACTCAGCGGGTGCAGCTGCATCTATGGAGCGAAGGAGATAGGTAATGTTTCGGGACGAAACCCTTCTTCAGACTTATAGATGGGGGAGGCGGGGAGGGAGAAGAAGGTGAAAAAGGAGGAGCCCGAGGGCTGAGGGAGAGGTGGAGGAGACAGCAAGGGTCAACAGAATTGAGAGAATTCAATGTTCATGCCAAGAGGATGCAGACTCCCCATGCGGAATATGAGGTGCTGTTCCTCCAATTTGCTGTGTTGTTCACTCTGGCCATGGAGGAGGCCCAGGATGGAGAGGTCGGATACGGAATGGGAGGGGGAGTTGAAGTGCTGAGCCACCGGGAGGTTGAGTTGGTTATTGCGGACCGAGCGGAGGTGTTCGGCGAAATGATCGCCAAGCCTCCGCTTGCTCTCGCCGATATAGATCAGCTGGCACCTAGAGCAGCGGATGCAATAGATGAGGTTGGAGGAGGTGCAGGTGAACCTCTGTCGGACCTGGAAGGACTGCTTGGGTCCTTGAAGGGAGTGGAGGGGGGAGGTAAAGGGACAAGTGTAGCATCTCTTGTGGTTGCAAGGGAATGTGCCCGGGGAAGGGGTGGAGCGGGAGGGAAGGGAAGAATTGACAAGGGAGTTGCGGAGGGAGCAGTCTTTGCGGAAGGCAGACGGGGGGAGATGGGAAGATGAGGCAAGTGGTGGGGTCACGTTGGAGATGGCGAAACTGGCGGAGGACTATGTGTTATATGTGCCGGCTGGTGGGGTGAAAGGTGAGGACCAAGGGGACTCTGCCCTTGTTGCGAGTGGGGGGATGGGGAGAGAGGGCAGTGTTGCGGGGTACGGAGGAGACCCTGGTGCGAGCCTCACCTATAGTGAGGGAGGGGAATCCCCGTTCTCTGAAGAATGAGGACATTTGTGATGCCCTCGTATGGAACATCTCATCCTGGGAGCAGATACGGTGTAGACTGAGGAATTGGGAATAGGGGATGGAGTCCTTACAGGAAGCAGGGTGGGAGGAAGAGTAGTCCAGGTAGCCATGGGAGTCAGTGGGTTTATAATGGATGTTGGTCAGGAGTGTATCCCCTGCGATGGAGATGGTGAGGTCAAGGAATGGTAGGGAAGTGCCGGAAATGATCCAGGTGTATTTGCGTGCCGGATGGAAGTTGGTGGTGAAACGGATGAAGTCAGTCAGTTGTGTGTGGGTGCAGGAGGTGACACCAAAGCAGTCATCGATGTAACGGAGGTAGAGGTTGGGGATGGGGCCCTGGTATGCCTCGAACAAGGATTGTTAGATGTATCCAACGCACCCGATACAGAGAGATAGTAACAGGCACACGCATATGGCTTGCGCTCCATGCAGTTTCTAAGGAGTTGCACAATCAGAGAGGAGGCTCAGTTCGTCACTGCTCACCTTTTATCACTCCCTGTATTTGCGGCGGAGCTGCGCAAATTTGGCGATTTTGAATATAAAAAAATTATTAGATTCATATAGAAATGACATTTATAACACAGATCAGTGGAAAAATCTTTATATTTATTTTATTTCATTATAATTTTTCTTTACATTTCTTAAAGCTATTTTCATTGGGAGTATGACAGGTAAGGCTCTGCCTCCCCTGCCCACACGTCCCTGCACCACCATCACCACGGCCTTCGCTGCTACTACCACAGCCATCACTGCCCGTACCTGCTCCGGAGTTACTGCCACCTTTGTTGCTTCTACCACTGACATTGCAGACAGAGTCACCACGATCACTGCCACCACTACCATCATGGGGTTATGAGGGGAAGGTTATGGGGAGAAGGCAGGAGAATGGGGTTAGGAGGGAGAAATAGATCAGCCATGATTGAATGGGACAGGCAGCATCTCTGGCGAGAAGGAATGTGTGACATTTTGGGTCGAAATGTCACCCATTCCTTCTCTCCAGAAATGTTGTCTGACCCGCTGAGTTACTCCCACTTTTTGTGTCTATCTTTGGTTTAAACCAGCATCTGCAGTTCCTTCCTACACAGCCATGATTGAATGGTGGAGTAGACAATGGGCCAAAAGGCTTAATTCTGCTCCTATCACTAATGACCTTATGACCCAATGATCCTATGACCCCCACTGTCACCACCACCATCACTGCCTCCTGTGGCCAACACAGCCGTCACTACCGCCACAGACACCACCAACAGCACCACCACCACCGCCAACAGCACCACCGCCACCACAACCACCACTGCAGTCATCACCACTGCTGCCACCAGCTCCGATGTTGCTGCAGCCATCCATTACCTGCACTCCGGCTGTCCGCTGGCTGCGACTAATAACTCGGACAACCCTCACCTCTCCCCAGCCCCCAGCAAGACGGGGCCGTTGTCTCACCTGGATTTCATGTCCAGTTCCAGATCGAGAATCTGAAGAAGGGTCTGCCTCCAAAATGCCACCTGTCCATGTTCTCCAGAGATATGGCCTGACCAGCTGAGTTACTCTAGCACTCTGACCTTTTCTGTATTAACCATCAATGTTGGTTGGTTGTTTCTCCTATTTATACAATAATAACCTCTTACTCGGTCATAGCGGACAATCATCAATAACAGACACCATCTCTCCCCCCCCCCCCCCCCCCCCCCCCCCCCACATGGGTCCGTTATAATGAAGGTTTACAGTATTTAGTTATTGAGAGGAGCAGGGTATGTGACCAGAAACACAAATATAGACGTTGCTGTTTTAATGCTGTAAAGAGGGAAGTATGTGGCCAAAGATACGTTAAAAATTGCATTTATTTATTGGGAGGAGGAGTGTGGACCAGAAATGCAAACATGGACAAGTTAAATCCAAAGTCCTGTTTTTATGCTACAATTAAGGAAGTGTGAGAGACCAGTGTTGAAACAGTATATTTATTTTCAACCTTTGATTAATTGGTGATTGTTCAGAGAATGGTCCTTAGTATTATGTTGATTCAGAGGGGTATAAGTCCACACGAATCATTGCACAGTACATGTTTCCAACAGAGAAAGATTAATATGAAACATGATTCATGTTCCTGAAGCTAAAAAAAACATTTCGAACATGCCATGGTAAGTGTGATATTGAAATTAGGCCATCCTATTTTGGGGCATTATTATAGCTTCAAGACCGTATTTTTCACTGAGGTTGCAGTTGACACAGTTTTAAATTGGATAATTATTTAACAGAAATTACGGACTGGTTGACGTGAATGGACTAACCAGGCTCTAAGAATAAGCCACAGAAGAATTTTCATATGGAGGCAAGCAAACCTCAATGTAATTGATAAACGACAGTGGTCAATACAAAGTGAGCAAACTGCGGGTGAGAATGCTTTCTCCCCACTTCTCAATGGGCAGAAGGATTAGCAAAAACTGGTAATGCTTTATTGATTCTCTCATGTAAAAAAAAGCAGCAAGATAAATAGACACACAGGAATTGATTTGAAAATAATTAGTATGCGGATAAATAGGTCCTTGGCCTTTCATGTATCAGCTGCAGAATGCATCATCTAATGGTTTAATAGGAAGAATCGTTCTTGCATCAAAATTCTGAAGGTTTACTTGCTTTTTCGAGGAGGAAGTTTGAATTTAATGACAGAAGTTTAAATGTGATTGATTACCTTCTAGTAATTAATGATCATCCAATTTGTATAAGAATGGATGAGATGGCTTGGCTTTCTGCTTCAACCTAACTGCTAGCTTTAATTGAAATTAATTCAGGAAGGTATTGATGCAGTTCCTAATTGGGTTAATAATGGAAGTCTTATCTTACAACAAGGAAAAATGTTTCAACTCTATTCCCAACAGTTTTGTGAAGTAAGGATAGAATAGAAATAGATGCCTTCTCTTATCCAAAGTTCAAAATGGTAGATTGGATTGAAATGTTAACATGACCAAACTCATATTTTTCTTTCGGAAATTGAGCGGCATGGTGGCGCAGCGGTAGAGTTGATGCCTTACTGTGCTTACAACGCTGCAGTCTCAGGTTCTATCCAGATTATGGGTGCTGTCTGTGCAGAGTTTATACGTTCTCCACGTGTCCGCGTGGGTTTTCTGCAAGATCTTCGGTTTCCTCCCATACTCCAAAGACGTACTGGTTTGTGATTAATTGACTTGGTATGAATGTTAAAAAATTGTCCCTTGGCTTTGTAGGATAGTGTTCACGTGCGGGGATCGCTGGTCGGTGCAGACTCGGTGGGCCCGCTGTATCTCTAAACTAAACTAAACTAAATTAATTAGACATTGAGTTTCACAGGAGGTGTTATTAACTTATTTGCAATTGCGGTAGTTCAGGCAGGTTTTATCAGGCCTAGTTAGGAACAAGATAATGCAGCGTGACAACTTATGTTTTGGCATTTCTAGCCTCAAAGGTGTTCAGAAGGATTGCGAATGAAATCCACATTCATTCATTACAGCAGAGGTGAAGCAGAGCCCTACATCTGCTCTACATTTATGAGTTGGTCCACAAATTGGCCCCACGTGGCACCAATAAGGTGGGCGGTTTCTTTCAACAAGATAATTAAGCATATATTACAAATATTTCACTTCACAATTTCAAGATGGAAGTTCTACAACGTGTCAGGCAGAATGCACACAGCCAAACTTACTGTAATACAATAGTAATTCTTCATGTTCAATAATCTGCAGTCATTATGAGAGATTTTGTTGGAATGTTGCATCATAAATGTCATAGCGTCACAGAGTCATACAGCATGGAAACAGGTCGACCAAGGTGCCCCATCTACACTTGTCCCACCTGCCTGCGTTTGGCCCATAACCCTCTAAACTTTATGCTTGGTCAGCTTACAACATAGTGGTATGGATATTGAGTTCTCTAACTTGAGTAACCCTTGCAAGCTCTGTAAGGCAGCACACTCTACCATCGCCCCACGTGCCAGACCATGGTCGTTGTTAAAGATGGTTATGGTCCTGGCCCTCCTGCGTGTATTGAATTTACTTTGCCGTTTATTAGCTCATGCCTAAATTGTTGTCTAGGTCTTACTGAAAGGCATGGCCTGTTTCATTTGCTGAAGAGTTCAAATGAAATTGCCGTAAGCATTGTAAATATCGCGAATGTCACCACTTCTGACTCTACAATGTGAAGTTGCTGAAGATGGGTGGGGACGGGGGCTCCAGAAACCGCCTGAAGGCTCTAGTCCTGCAGGAATGCCGGGATGGACTGACTCGAGCCACTCAGCTGTGTGCTGGCTTCGATCTTCAACCTTCGGAATGCTTTCCTCTTGATGCCCGTGGCCTTCAGTTTTGTCCCAGAGCTCCTTAAAGCTGCACCCAATCCCAACTGGATTTGGGAAGCAAGCCTCGAGCTCACCTATGGAATTGAGCACTCCCATCCTTGTTTTGCGGACCCAGCCACCGCCTCCTCTGGACTGATTATCTCCCTGTGCAAAACGCCAAACTGCCGGTAGGTGAGGCAGAACTGGTGAGTACAATGGTGCTTCGGAGCACCGTCAACTACCTTGCACTTGGGTCCGAGTCTGTCCGGAATAGTGCGGCTGGCCGATGCAAGGCCGAGTTACACAAGCTCCGTCTAGCTAAAGGAAAAATGCACACTTACACGAGGGCCTAACCCAATTGATTATGCTTTGAGAAAGCCACTTTACCTGGCGCAGGCCATGTCTCTGCTAAAGACCAATTTCCGTTCTCCTCGCGGGGCCGTGAGTTTTACCTTTCCTATGATCTGCCTGTATGCACTCCACAATCCAGTAAATGGGATTTCAGGGCCTGTGTTATATCAACCATTCAACCAAGTATGATTCCAACCATAGTAGCCTTTGTCTGTTTTGCCCATTGCCCACGTACACATCAAATGCATCCGGACAGCATTCAGAAGATAGACACAAAAGCTTTGGGGTGTAACTCATGGGACGGCAGCATCTCTGGCGAACAGTAGGGGTGCGAGGTAATTGAGAGTATACGTAATTGAGACGTATTTTTTTTTGGAGCTTGTGCCAATAACATTTCATCCCCCAACAGGACAGGAATGAAATGACTGGGCTGTTGAAAAGAAGAGAGTAATGGGGAGGCATAGTGTCGTCAGCCAAGTAATCCCCTTCCACCTGATCAACCGACACACTAAAGTATAACACAAGTCTCAGGATTCGCATGCACAACATTCACCCCAACACCATAGAAGTGCCTCACTCTCGCTCTCCTTGATCTTTCACAGTTTTCGCGTTCATAATCAAAACATCAACATAGCCAATGACAATTTAACTTATTTTTAAATCCTGCCAATGCGGAAAATCAGAATCAAAAACAGCCAATGCTAGTAATTTCTGTAGTCAGGCAGCACCCGTAGAAAGAGAACAGTGTTCAATGCTTCAGATCGGAGACCCTTCGTACGAATTGAGAGGGAGAAATTAAAATGGTTAATTCTAAGTCCGAGGAGCTGGCAGAAGCGATGGATAGAACACAAGGAAAACTGTGATGGTCAAATGGATAAATATGGCTCTAATGGATTAGTCGGGATTTGGAGTGGCGCTGGTGATAGAGTTTTTGCTTGCCTTACAGCGCCAGGGACCTGGGTTCCAATCCGGACTATGGGTGCTGCGTGTACGGAGTTTGACGTTCTCCCTGTGGCAGTGTGGATTTTTCTCCTGGGTGCTTCGTTTCCTTCCCACACTCCAAAGACATACAGATTGTTTTCTGAAAATTCTAAATGTCCTCTCGTGTGTAGGATAGTCGGGTGATTTCCTTTTACGCAGATTTGGTAGCCAAAGAGCCTGTTTCCATGATGTAGCTCATGCTAATCGCTGACCTGCTGATTCCTCAATGTTTGTTTGTGCTCAGGAACCAGCACCTCAGCCTCCCGTTGCGTTTAATGGGACTGCATGGGGGGGAAACTTTGGTCATCCACTACACTGGAGTCACCAAATGTAAGTGATCACATTCACAGCAATGAATGTGAGCTCCTGAAGTAACACTGCTCTAATTCTCCATCTCTCTGCACCCTGACCTATCTGGGCAGCATGCACTGTCACAATGGATCGCCGCAGCGCAGCTTGGGAACAGCACCTCATCTTCTGCCCCATTGCCAGCCTTCTCGATTCCAAGACAGATTCCTGCACTTGCATTCTAGTCTGTATCAAAACTGGGTCGTTTTATCAATCGGTCAAGAACAGTACCACACAGCCAACGAGGCCCCTTCAGCACGCAATGTAACACACTCGTTCTATTGCTGGGTGTTTCTCTCAGATGATCCCAACTTAACCTGCTGGTCATGTCCTCAGACCTGCATTATCAATTGGTTTAAAGAGCAAGTACCTCTAAGTAATCTCCGTTAACTGTCACTCACACTGCATAGATATTCTCTACACCATAAGGAGCAGAATTAGGCCCTTCAGCCAACAATCTGCTCTGCCCTTCGATCAAGCTGATCTATTTTTGCCTCTCAAGCCCATTCATTCTCCTGCCTTCTCCTGCAACCCTTTAATGCCCGTACTAAGCAAGAACCTATCATGTCCATGTTGAAAAATACCCAATGACTTGACCCCACAGCCACCTGTCTGTGAGCAATGAACTTAGTTTATTTAGATACAGAAGGAAACGGCCCTTCGGCCCCACCGAGATCCCACTGAACCAGTGATTTCCTGCACATTAACATTATCCTACAATTCGAGGGACAATTTATACCAAGCCAATTAACCTACAACCTGGACATCTTTGGAGGGGGGGGGTAACCTACACAAGTCATGGGAGAACATCCAAACTCCATTCAGCAAGCACCCGTAGCCAGGATCGAACCCAAAGTCTCTGGGCTGAAACAGCAGCAACTCTCCCGCTGCGCCACCCCGGGCCGCCCAAGTGCACTGAATCACCACCTTTTGGGCTGAAGAAATTCCTCCTCACCTCCATTGCACCTCCTTCCTTGGTCCCTATCCATCGCTTCTCAGATCAACTGAAACCACCTTTTTTCTACTTCCCAGTTTTGATTCAGGAATCTACAACTTGAAACATGAACATCATTTTCTTTCCCACTTATAACTCTCCCCAAGTGTTGGTAGGTAGGCTGCCAGTGTGCCAGCCGTTTCCACGTGTTTTATGCAACGTCATTGATGTCTTTGTTCTCTTCCTTTCACGTCATTTTACTCTAACTATTTCCCTTTGTTTTTACCTTCTCCCCACTTCTTTACCCATGTCAGTTATTCTGTCCTTCTGACTGCATGACTTTTTTCGATTATCTTTTTGCTAGAATTTGTACCGCTTGTTTTTCTGTGCAGCATAATTAAACAGAGCTTTTCCAGACACAAATAAATAAAATTAACAGGTATTCATTGAAAGAGTCACGCAAACAAACGAAACCAACAGAATGCAAACTAAACATTTTAGAAGGTGTTTGACCTGCACTACTTATTAGTTCAGTTTTGCAATATATTTCAAGTTCCTTTTACCGCTGATGCTTTATCCATCGGCAAATTTACTGAAGAACAACCTTTTGACAAGTGCCTTTGGGTTACAGTTGAAAGGTTTAATTATTGTCCACATGTAAATTGAGGTACAATGAAAGGTCGCTACGAGGAATAATCCCCATGATAATTGGTTAATTTAGGACGAGTGTTTGAACATCTCAGGGCCTGTACACGCTGGAGTTTAAGTCATAATGAATAGTACATGAGGCCATCGGGGGGGGGGGGGGGGGGGCCATCAAGTCTACCGCGCATTCAATCACGTTGGATCTATCTCCCCTCCTACCACCCCCCCATTCCTCCTGCATTCTCCCGATAAAACCTCTGACACCTGTACCAAGATATAGAAGGAAGGGGGAGTGAGGGGGTGGGGCTGGGGGTGGGGGGGGGGGGGGGGGTGGGTGGGGGGGATCTCATTCTGACGCACCTTTACCAAAAAAATTCATGTAAGGTAGGATACAGTGGATGAGGAGAGATGGTTCCATCTAGTGAAGAATGTCCCAGGACCTGAGGGCACGCCTCAGAATGGCGTACCTTTCAAGGAGATGAGGAGGAATTTAGTTGGCCCGAGGGTGGTGAATCTGTGGCATTCATTTGCCACAGATAGTGTGAAGTCAAAGTCCATGGGTATTTTTAAAGCGGAAATTGACAGGCATTCTTGATTGCAAGGGTCAAGGCTATGGGGAGAACAAAAAGGGTTGCAGGAATGATAGATCAGCTTTATGGGAATGGTGTGGACTGAATGGCCTAATACGCTCATATGACAATGAACTAATAACTTGTTTTGCATTCTATCCAATCAAGTCAATAATACTAATACAATCAAACCCAAACTCCAGACAATAGGGAGAGACCAATGGGAAGATACAGAGTGCAGAATATACTAAAAACAAATTACCTATTCATGTCCTCTTAGAGATGCTGCCTGACCTGAGTTACTGCCTGAGTACTCCAGCACTTTGCCTTATTTAGTATTGAACCTCTCTACAAACGACATGTATTAATTTTGTTCTGTAAGAATCACGCGCACATAAATCTTCTCCAGACTCAATGTAACGTATATACGTTTCAACAAAAAATGTAAAACCTGAGCATATTTTCGAGGTCTGGAACAATTATTGTCTCCAGAAACCGCAATTGGTGTTTCCTCATGAAAAATATTGTCCGGTCTCCTTTTTTGTACATGCATGTAACGGTAAAGTGGAATGGTTTTAGATAAACAAATAGACACAAAATGCCGGGAGTAACTTAAAGGGGAAGGCAGCCTCTCCTGAATTTGAAGAATGGGGACGTTTTCGGGTCGAGCCACTTCTCATTGACCCCTTTCCCCCCCATACCACCCACTTCACGGGCGCAACGAGTGCGTGTTTTTACCCGGGGGGGGAGAAAGGTGAACGTCTTTGGGGGGTGGGGGGGGGGGTGGTGGGGGGTGGTTGGCAATTTTTGGTTTCATGTTATTGGGGGGGGGAGCTTTGTTCGATATCTCTCCTTCGATCTTCAACCGTCCTAATCTCTCTTGTGTTGTTTGCCCGTTTGTCCCCTGATTCCTCAGTGGTCGAAGAAGGATCCCTGACTCCGGTGCCCCAAAATTATCACCTATGTTGTGCCATGTGGTCCGCCTCGGGGCGGGCTCCGCGTTCTCCGGTGGCTCGTCCCCCGGCCCCCTCTGCCCCCCCATTGGATTTTTCTTCCTCCCCCCTGTGACTGCTCGCAGATATGCTGAGTTTACTGACTACTCCCAGCGTTTCCCCTGTCTATTTTCCAATCTACGTACCTTCAAATGTTCCTATTAACATGTAACAGTTCTCTGGCCTCAACTACCCCCTCTGCCAGCTCATTCCATATTCTCACAAACCTCTGTGAAAAAGTTCCCCCTCAGATTTCTATAAAATATTTCCCTTAAATCAAATCAAAGTCTGTTTATGATTCCCTAAATCTGGGTAAAATACTCTGTGCATCTTCCCTATCTATTCCCACCATGATCTTATATACCTCTATAAGATCACCTCTCAATCTCCTAGCCGCCAAGAAATACAGTTCCAGCCTACCCAACCTCTCCCTCTAGCTCAAGCTCTCAAGTCCTGGCAACATCTTTGTAGCTCTTTTTAGCTTAACAATATCTTTCCAGTGGCAGAGTGAGCTAAACCGAACACAATACACAACCGTGGCCTCTCCAGCACCTTGTACACCTGTAACATATCATTCTAACTTCTGTACAGTACATCCTGACTCATGAAGGCATATATGCCAAGAACATTTGTGACCACCTTTAAGATGGTCTACCTGTGATTCCACCTTCAATAAACTATGAACCCGCACACAGAGATCCTACAACACTCCCCAGAGCACTGCCTTTTAGTGTGAAGGTCCTGTCCAGGTTAGACTTCCCAAAATGCGAGACCTCACGTCCATCTGCATTAAACTCCATTAACCATTCCTCTGCCCATTTGCCCAACTGATCAAGATCCTGCTGTAACCAACTTTGCTATCTACAATACCACAGACTTTAGCGTCATCTGAAAACTTACTAATACTGCCTTCTACGTTCTCATCTAAATTGTTGATATAAGCCACAAACGGCAATGGGCCCAGCACCGGTCCTTGAGACACACCACCAGTCACAGACATCCAGTCTGAAAAATAACCTTCCACCATCACTGCTTCCTTCCATGAAGCCAATTTCCTATCCAGTCAGCTAGCTCTCCCTAAATCCCATTGATGCCCATTAGTTTTAGTTTACCCTGGATTCTTGAGCTCGTGCACAATTTGCACCATTAATTGTTGGTTGTTGGAGTTGGCAGTGGTGTGTCATTCGCAAAAGAATTATAAAGAATGCCCAGAACCATGAAGAATATTGGAATAAACAACGTATCTTGGTCAGCAATAAGACTAGGTGAAAAATGGAAACAATATTGAAATGGAGTGAAATAAAGAGAGTGAACTAAAAACTGGGGTGAGAAATAAGAAAACAATTTTAACTTTGATATCTTTAAAATATGGGCAAAATGTGGGCAAATGGGACTAGTCATTGGCTGGTGTGGAGAGGATGGGCCAAAGGGCCTGTTTGCATACTGTCTTCTTCTTCTTCTTGCGTATGAGTCAGTTACACAGTTTGATTCAGGCGTCGCAGCCAGTTCACTGTGTCAGGATTGGGGTTGGTCAGGTCGATGGTAGTGGTATCTGGTGGGCTGAGGGTGGGACAGTCGTGGATTACATGGTGTGCGGTCTGGTCGGGGTGTCCACAAGTACAGGCTGCTGATGGGCGCAGTCCCCAACGTTTCATGTTATGATTGAAACGCCCAACACCAGTTCGCAGACGATTCAGTGTAACCCACTCTCTGCGGACCAGTTCTGCACCAGGTGGGCAACAGTGTGTTTGGGTAGACGGGTCATTTGGGCGGGATGTTGGGTGTCCTGCCAGCAGGCTCTTCCATGCTCTTAGCATGTTGAAATCGGAGCTACGAAGAGATGCAGCCTGACGAGAGAAGGGGCGCCGGAGGGCAGGCGTTGACGATCCGGGTTGGAGTACTGGGGCAAGGTTGTGTAGGGTATGATTTGGGTCCATTGAGGCTTCGTTCACCAGGCTGTGGGTTAGGTGCCCTCTGCGCAGGGCTGCAGGTTGCTACGCCAGCTAACACAGGGAGGAAACTCTGATGGAGTGGGCCGCAGACAGCCAGTGATGATCCTCAATGTCTCATTGAGTGTGGTATCAAGCTTGCGTGTGTGTACACTCCTGCACCATGCTGGTGCAGCGTACTCGGCAGCACTGTATACCAGGGCGAGGGCTCCGGTGCGAAGGGTAGATGCGTTGGCTCCCCATGATGACCCTGCCAGGCGGCGAAGGAGGCATACAGTCTAGTTCTATGACTCTATACCTCTTACTCTGTGAGTAGAATTCATGTTACGACACCGTAGAATTTTATTCTTCCCCAGAGGGAAATTAGTCAGTCCCACCAGAGATGAAAAAAGTTCTATTGCATCATCACACAACTGTCACAACATACAACAGGTACACGAAAACCTGAAATTAAAATTAAATTTACAGTGAAAAAAAGACAAGCGATCGCTGGCTGGCTGCCATGTGCATAGCACCCATAGCTATATAGCTATAAGAAGGAATGTATTTGGTTTAAGTTGTCTCGCCTCAAGAGATTCAGTGATTTTGGACACAATATTGCGGTGTTAGAATGGTACTTGCACTGCTGGCGTTATGAACCCTATCTTTTGCGCTGAATTTAACAGAGAGCAAGTTTTAGTGTAGTTCGGCCCATCGAGTCTGCACCAACCAGCGATCCACGCGCATTAATACTATCCTACACACACTATGGACAATTTTTACATTTATACATTTATACTAAGCCAATTAACCATCAAACATGTACGTCTTTGGTGTGGGCGTGGAAACCGAAGATCTCGGAGAAACCGGTTACGGGGAGAACGTACAGACTCCGTACAGACAAGCACCCGTAGTCAGGATGAACTCGGGTCTCTGGCGCTGTAAGGCAGCAACTCTACCACTGTACCACAGTGCCGCCCACTTTTAATCCCGGATTTTTAAACACTTTCCTCAGATAGGGAGGTTAAGTCTGAAATGCCATTTGTGCGGGGCTGTAGATAGAATTCTGGTGCCCTGAGTATCTGTACTTATTGGCCATTTGTGCATTAATAAATTAATTCACTGTAAATTTTATCTGTTGAAGGTTATTTGAAGGTTAATTGTCTGAATGAAGGCAAGTGTTTACAATTCACTGAGCATGTTAGTTAATTAAAAACAAAATGATTGCACAGAAACAAAATATTAACCCCAGCCTTTCTTTAGACTATAGCGATACAGAGTGGAAACATGCCCTTCGGCCCATCAAGTCAACTCTTACCACGATCTCGCTATACACAAACTCCATCCTACACACTGGGCACAAATTACAATTTACTGAAGCCAATTAACCTACAGACCTGTGCGTCGTTGGAGTGTGGGAGAAACCCAGAGTATCCGGAGAAAACCCATGTGGTCACAGGGGGAACTAACTAACTAAAAAAAACAGCACCCGTATTGAGGATGGAACCCAGGTCCCTGACACTGTAAAGGGCCTGTCCCACTTTCACAACCTAATTCACGACCTCTTCTGAGTTTGCCCTTGACTCACACTCGCAGGATGGTTGTCACGAGGTTGTAGGAGGTCGTTGGAGGTTGTAGGTAGGTCGTGATGCTAGTTGTAGGTACTCATGGCATCAAGTAGGTAGGGCCGTTTTTCTAGCCTGATGAAAAATGTCCACGAGTAAAAAAGGTCGTGAATTAGGTCATGAAAATGGGACAGGCCCTTAAGGCAGCAACTCTATTGCTGCACCACTGTGCTGCCCCAGTAATTAATTGTCTTAAATTGTCCCAACCCAGATCGATGTTTTATTGACCATAAGCTTACTAACCTCTTTCAGCTCATTTCCTTCAATATTACCAATTTTATTATTCAATCTTTTCAACTTCCCATGATAGCATTGCCATCCTGCTGTTCTTTCAACATGCTCCTTACCTGCCCTCATCATTCTTCTTTCTTTGCAGCTGTCACATTCTTGACCTATTACCTCTATAATGTATCAACTGATGTGCCAAACAAAAAACTCTAAATCAAGGCTGGGTTGAGTTTAGTTTATTGTCATATGTACCAAGGTACAGTGAAAAGCTCCTGTTGTAAGCTAACCAGTCAGCGGAAAGACAATACATGACTATATTCGAGCCATCCACAGTTTACAGATACACGATAAAGGGAATAACGTTTACTGCAAGATAAAGCCAGTAAAGTCTGAATAAAAATAGCCTGTGGGTTTTCAATGAGGTTGATAGTACTTCTATAGTTGTTGGTAGGATGGTTCAGTTGCCTGATAACAGCTAAGAAACTGTCCCTGAATCTAGAGCTATGCGTTTGTGACTTGGTACTGAGATAATAACCTTGCTCTCAATGTCATCAAGTCAAAGGATATAGTGATTGTCTTCAGCAAGCAGAGCGGTACATTGACGGAGCCGAAGCAGAGATGGTTGAAAGCTTCAAATCCCTAGGAGTAAAAAGCACACTACTATACCTTTTGCCCAATGGGAGAGGGGAGAAGACCAGGGTGCAATTCGTCCTCGATTATGCTCGTGGCCTTATTGGGGTAGTGTGAGGAGTAAATGGAAGGGAGGTTGGTTTGTGTGATGGTTTGGGCTGCGTCCATAATTCTCTGCAATTTCTTGAGATCTTGGATAGAACTGTTCCCAAACCAATCATTGACAAATTCCGATAAAATGTAGAAGTTGGTGAGAGTTGTTGGGGACATACCGAACTTCCTAAGGAGGTAGAGGCATTGGTGTGCTTTCTTGGTCAATGCTTCAATATGGATGGTCGATGAGTCGTTGGTGATATTTACTCCTAGGAATTTGAAGCTTTCAACTATCTCTACTTCGGCCCCGTCAATGAACTTGCTGAAGTCGATCACTATATCCTTTGACTTGCTGACTTTGAGAGCAAGGTTATTGTCTCAAAAGCAAGTCACAATGTCCTCAATCTCCTTCCTGTACTCCGTCTCATCATTATTTGATATCCAGCCCACAATGGCGGTGTCTTCTGTAAATTGCAGATTCCAGCAAAGAAGGGGAACGCACTGAGAATGCACCTTTGTGAAGCACCAGTGTTGCGGATTATTATAGATGATAATTTTTCCCGAATCCTCATTGATTGGGGTTTGTTGGTCAGGAAGTTGAGGATCCAGTTGCAGAGATGAGGTCTGACTCATCTAAGTCCTGCGAGTTTGGTGATATGTTTGGATAGTATAATGGTTTTGAAGGCAGGGCTGTAGTCTATGAATAGGAGTCTGATGTAGGTGTCTCTCATCTGCAGGTGTTCTAGGGATGAGTGTAGGCCAGGGTGATGGCATCGTCCGTGGACCTGTTGTGGTGGTAGGTGAACTACAGTGGATCAAGGCTGCTTGGTAGACTGGCGTTCCATAACTAGCTTCTCAAAGCAGTTCATGATGGTGGATGTCAAGGCCACTAGGCGGTAGTTGTTAAGTCATGAGATCCTGCTTTTCGGCACTGGGATGATGGTGGTCTTCTTGAAACAGGTGGATACCACAGAATGGAGAAGGAAGAGATTAACGATATCCGTGAATACTCCCACTAGCTGGTCCGCACAGCTACTGAGGACGTGGCCAGGAAGTTCATCTGAGCCAGTTGCTTTCCATGGGTTAGCCCTCAGGAAGACCGATCCAACCTCTGCACCAGTGGGAAGAGGCGTACTTGACTCTGAAGGGACAGTTGTCATTGTCCCGTTGGCCTTCTGCTCAAAGCGAGGTTAGAATGCATTCAGTTCATCAGGTAGGGCCGCACTATCACCAGTAATGTTGCCTGACCTTGCTTTGTGGCCAGTTATCGTTTAGTACAATTTAATCTTCATTAACATTTAAGTTACTTAGCGTACATGCAAACCACTGACGGAAGGCAGGAGCGGGGTACTGATTGGGGATGATCAGCCATGATCACATTGAATGGCGGTGCTGGCTCGAAGGGCCAAATGGCCTACTCCTGCACCTATTGTCTATTGTCTATTGTCTTCTAATAATTTCTCATTTGCTGCATTATTCCAGCATCACTTCTTACAGTAGACCATAAAACTCATGACTTGGACTGAGATATTACACAGATTCATACTATTGGTAGTGGTAGTCTGTTCTGAGTTTCAAACTCATGCCCCTCTTGCTTGCAATAGTTGTTCCAGGAATATCGCTACCAATATTTCAAACTGCTCTTCTTTTATACAATATTTCCTTCAGTCTTTTAAAGGAAGTCTTTGTTCTAACCCAAGGCTCTCACGCCTCCAAAGTCAATCATAATCAAGTTGTCACTCCTCCAAGGCTGAATAAACAAAACACATCTTATTTTTAGGATGGAGAGTTCTTAATTTTACTTCGGAGTCACGTGAGTGACCACGTGAAGAACCCCGTACAGCCGTTGGTGCGTCATGACGTCAGACGCATTGGTGCAGTCGGCTGGTCGGAGCAGCAGCGCTCCTCCAAGCGGTAAGTTTAAAAACGCGAGGTAAGTTTTTAAATTTTTTCCAGTGGTAATTTTCTGCGACGGTTGGAGGTCTGTTCGAGAAATGTTGCAGAAAATGAAGAAGGTGTCGGCGAGGCGCTCCGGAGGTAGGAAGGAAAATGACCAGGAGAGAGTTGTTGGTGGAGGCCCGTCTGGTACACCTGGTCCGGTGCTGGCTACACAGCCAGTGGTTGCGGACCCACTGCCTGTGAGCAGTGGAGGCTTGCCAGTAGGGCGGAAGGCCACTGGCAAGTATGATCGGCCCATGGACCCTGAGTCGGCCCTGGAGGTTATACGCTCCATAGGAGAGTCCGTTTGCTCACGGCTCTCCCAGGTCGAGATTTTATTACAAAGAATGCTCGACAGGAACCAGCTCCATGAGGAGGAGTGGTGCCCAAGTCAGGCTGTGGGAGAGCCTGTTATATTTATATTCCTAGCAGCACCTGTTACAGGGCTGCAGGAATATCCTGCCTGTGAGGAGGATGTTCCATCAGTGCAGTTCGCTGACACTGATTCTATGGTGGGGGAGAGCAGTAAAGGAGTTCAGTTGGAGGTAATCCCGAATATTGCTGAAAAATTTGCTGTGCCTAGAGAGGCAGGAGAGGCGATTGAGGCAGAATTGGCTGAAGCAATTCAGTATATGCTCTCCCACCAGTTACAGGAGCTATCTATGGATGAAGCAGCAAAAAACTATGAAGCTCCTGTTAGTTGTGATCTCCTGAAGTTACCGGTGGTTAATCACCAAATTTGGTCACAGTTGGGTATGCCAGCTAGGGCCCAGGAGTTGAAATTCCAAAAAGTGCTTAAACTGTTGTCGGCAGGTGTCACGGCTTTTGTGAAAGTTATTGATACAGGGAATATGTTTGAAGCACACCAGGATGCACTTGGATTCTTTTGTAGTGCATTTTTTGAAATTAACAATATCAGGAGGGCTGCTACAAGGTCAGTGATTAATCCTAACTTGGCGAGTTTGTGCAAACCGACCAGTGTACCACCACGAAATCTGCTGTTTGGAGGCAACCTTACAAAAAGGGTAAAAGGCTGTCATGAAGGTGTTAACACCATGGCCCTCATTAAGCCGGCTGGCAAACAAGGCAAAAGGTTTTTTCCTTATCGGAAAGGCACTAGTGTGGATGCAGGAGAAGGAACCAGCCGTTCAGGTCTTCAATGTCGGAACTGGCGGGCTGCCACCGGTACGAAGGGGAAGGTGCCTTTCTCTACAAGAGGTCGTGGACAACAAGGTCAGCAAGGACAGATGCAGGTAAGGAATATACCGTTGACAGACAATGAATTAACTCATGTTGCTGTTGAAATTGGGGGAAGGTTAAAATTGTTTCTCAAACAATGGCAGGAGTTGACATCAGATTTGTTTATACTTAGCAGTATTGAAGGGGTGAAAATTGAATTTTACTCTGATGACAGTCCACCTAATCAACATGTTCCTAGTCGGAAACTTATATTTTCAGATGAAGAAAATGTGCTTATTCAAGCAGAGATTCAGTCATTATATAAGAAAGGGGTAATTGAGACTTCAGTCGATCAAAGTCGTCAATTTGTGTCAAGTATATTTCCCAGATCTAAAAAGACTGGGGGATGTAGAATTATTCTGGATTTAACGAGTTTGAACAAATTTGTTTGTTATAGGCATTTCAAAATGGAAACCTTTACCACGGCCAAACATCTAGTTTCCAAAGGGTGTTATATGGCAAGCATTGATTTAAAGGATGCGTATTACTCAGTGTCTATTCATGGTGATGATAGAAGATATTTTAAATTTATTTGGATGACTCAGTTGTGGTAATTCAAGGCATTGCCTAATGAATTAACTTCAGCTCCTAGACTATTTACTAACTTGGTAAAACCTGTGTTAGCATTACTCAGAGCTCAGGGGCATGTGGTAATGGCCTATTCAGATGATATTCTGATTGTTGGAAAGACTCATGCTGAAGCTCAGTCATCAGTTTCTGTTGCTAAATTCACTTTTGAACAATTGGGGTTTGTCGTTCATCCAGATAAATCTAAATTATCACCAGTCCAAATCATTGATTATTTGGGATTTACCATAAATTCAAATCACATGTTGGCAACTTTGCCCAGGGATAAATTGAATCAGTTAATTGAGGACTGTGTTAATGTCCTTGGAGAACAACGGCCTTCAATTGGACAAGTAGCCAGGTTGATTGGGAAGTTTGTTGCAGCATTTCCAGCTGTGCGGTATGGTCCTCTGCATTATCAACAATTACAACGATCAAAGGAACAGGCACTGAGAATACAAAGGGGCCATTTTGATAGGCCTATTGCAGTTGTCAGCTGGGGCGATTGCTGACATACAATGGTGGATAGTACATGTTTCAAAAAGTTTAGGAAGGTTTTGGTGGAACTACCTTCACAGACATTACAGACTGATGTAAGTGCACTGGGTTGGGGTGCAACAGATATGTCTTCTAGTTGTGGAGGCAGATGGAATGTGGATGAGACATCGCTTCTTCAATTAAGAGGGATTAATTATTTAGAATTGTTAGGAACCTGGTATGGGCTTAAAGCTTATTGTTCTACCAGGTGCATGTGCAGGTTCAGATTGACAGCACCACAACAGTGGCATATGTAAACCACATGGGTGGAGTTAAGTCACAGTCTTGTGATAGACTGGCTAACCAGATTTGGAGCTGGTGTATTGACAAAAATATCTGGCTTTCAGCAATTTATTTGCCAGGAAGATTCAACACTGTAGCTGACACTAGGTCACGTCAGTTCAATGACAACATAGAATGGATGTTAAATCAGGATGTATTTAATCAAGTGATTGTTCAGTATGGAATGCCAGATATTGACTTGTTTGCATCTAGATTAAATCATCAGTTGCCCGGATATGTGTCATGGGAACCAGATCCTGGTGCAGCAGCGGTGGATGCGTTCTCGCTGCATTGGGGAGGAATGTTTATGTATGCATTTCCTCCATTCTGTCTCATCAGCAGATGTTTGCAAAAGATCAAGCAGGACTCCGCTTCAGGGATATTGGTAGTGCCAGATTGGCCTACACAAGCATGGTTTCCTCTTGTATTACAAATGGCTAGGGAGCCTCACATGATTATTCCCAAGAATAAAAATCTACCGGTGAATCCAGTAACTGGGGATCAACATCCTTTACATGATCGTATTGATCTGTTTATTTGCAGATTTTAAGGAGCCATACCTGGGGAGAGGACTGTCTGATCGTACTGTGGATGTTCTCACGTCGGCCTGCAGGGATAGTACCCAGAAGCAATATATCACCTCGATAAGGAAGTGGGAGCAATTCTGTCTACAGCAGAATATTTCATATCAAACTGCAGGGATCACAGACGTATTGGAGTTTTTGTCAACTCTTTATTTTGACCAAAAATTAAGTTCCAGTGCGATCAATTCAGCCAGAAGTGCTCTGCCCTCTTATTTACCCATGGATTCAGAATTGCATCCAGTAGATGCAAATTCAGCATTGCATCTGTTAGTTTCTCGATTCATGAAGGGAGTTTTCAATTCTAATCCTCCTAAACCCAGGTATGCCGGTATTTGGAATGTGAGTGAAGTTCTTATGCTTCTTCGCCAGTGGGCTCCGGTTACAAGCCTATCTATAGCCAAATTAACTATGAAGGTGGTCATGCTTATAACCATATAACCATATAACAATTACAGCACGGAAACAGGCCCTCTCGGCCCTTCCAGTCCGTGCCGACCATTTGTTTTCCCCTAGTCCCATCTACCTGCACTCAGACCATACCCCTCTATTCCCTTCACGTCCATATATCTATCCACTTTACTCTTAAATGTTAAAATCGATCCTGCCTCCACCACTTCTGCTGGAAGTTGATTCCACACAGCCACCACCCTCTGAGTAAAGAAGTTCCCCCTCACGTTACCCCGAAACCTCTGTCCCTTAATTCTCATGTCATGCCCTCTTGTTTGAATCTTCCCTACCCTCAATGGGAAAAACGTATCCACGTCAACTCTGTCTATCCCTTTCATTATTTTAAAGACCTCAATCAAGTCCCCCCTTAACCTTCTGCGCTCCAAAGAATAAAGACCTAACTTGTTCAACCTTTCTCTGTAACATAGTTGCTGGAACCCTGGCAACATTCTAGTAAATCTCCTCTGTACTCTCTCTATTTTGTTGACATCCTTCCTATAACTAGGCGACTATGGCGTTGGTTTCAGCCCAACGTGTACAAACATTGCAAAAGCTTTGGCTAGATAGAATGCATGTATCGGCAGATGCCATTATATTTTATGTCTATGATTTGCTTAAACATAGTAGAAGAGGCATGACAGGATGTAAGATTGTGTTTTCAGCATACCGCACAGATGATCGCTTGTGTGTAGTCTCACATTTATCTCGTTACATTGAGGTCACTAAAGCTCTAAGAGGAACAGAGTCTGCATCATTTATTAGTCACAAAAAAACACACAGTAAGGCGTCGGTACAAACAATTTGAAGGTGGCTAAAGCAGGTCCTGGGAAGTGCTGGAATTGATACTGATAAATTCAAATCTCATTCCACCAGGGCGGCATCAACTTCCGCGGCAAGGGCGATGGACGTGCCAATAGACCATATCCTCGCGGCCGCAGGATGGTCCAGTGAGCTGACCTTTCAAAGGTTTTATCACAAGCCGATTTCAAGGCTGGGGGTGTTTGCTGATTCTGTTTTGAGTTCTGTTATAGTTTCCCCCTGAGTTAGAGGGGTTTGTTATGATTTTGTTTGTAAATAAACTGTTATTCATTTAACAAATGTTATTATTGATGGATTATTGATTGTTAACGACTTTTGAGTCAATCGATGCAGTGTGAACGCTGGATTTGGGTCTGCGGCGTGAAATCACAGTGCTTTGAAGTCTCACGTAGTCACTCGCGTGACTCCGAAGTAAAATAGTAAGATTAAATGAGAACTTACCAGTTTGAAGTTTGATCTTTATTTTATGAGGAGTCAAGTTGAGGGACTACATGCCCTCCGCTCCCACCCTCATAGATCTCAGCTGGTAGTTCTAGTCTTTGTTATCTTACCATTATACTTCAGTCATCGTTAGCTGTGAATTCACTCCGCTGCTTTGAAGATTGACGCACCAACGGCTATAAGGGGTTCTTCACGTAGTCCCCGAACTCGATGATTCATAAAATAAAGATCAAACTTCAAACTGGTAAGTTCTCATTTAATCTTACTATTATGTTGCCTGTTCATATTTTCCTTCTCATCATATAGTCCCTTTGCAAAATGGTTGTTCGCAGACACCTTATCTTCTCAAGGCCACATGACATAGGCACTAAGTTACCTTCAGCTCTGCTCTTGCCAGATCATGAGGCCATTTTCACAATGATTCTTTGTTTTTGTGGTCCTAGCACCTCTCTCTGTCTATAATATAATATTATACTCTCGGCAATAATATATTTTATCTCTCCCTTCCTAATGCATGGTCATCAAATGGTAGTTTTAACACTTTTTCTCTCACCACAGACTGTCATGTTATCTCTGTATGCTTTGTTGTCACCTTCTTCTAGCTAACAATGATCTATTCTACATTTTCCTTGATCATGCATCCCCTTCGATGTCTCATTTTCACACCTTACACTTCCTTATCTCTGTTTCTTCCTCTCCCCTGAATCTCAGTCTGAAGAAGGGTCTCAACCCGAAAATTCACCCATTCCTCCTTGCCTGTCCTGCTGATTTACACCAGCATTTTGTGTCGATCTTGCCCAATTGTTAAGTGATTACAATATTTTCCATTTTATAGGCAAATACAATCTAGCCTTCAAGATAAACAGAGGACATAGATTTAAGATAAAGGGATCAGAGATTTAGAGGTGATCTGATGGGAATCTTTTCACCCAGAGAGTGGTGAGTACCTAAAATACATTTGGTTGGCACAGTGGCACAGTTGTTGCCTTACAGCGCCAGAGACCCAGGTTCGATCCTGACCAAGGGTGCTGTCTGCACAAAGTTTTATGTTCTTCCTGTGACCGCGTGGGTTTTCTCCAGGTACTCCAGTTTCCTCCCACATTCAAAGGACGTGCAGGTTTGTGGGTTAAGTGGCTTATGTAAATTGTCCCTGTTTTGTAGGATAGAACTAGTGCATAGGTGATCGTTGGTTGACGTGGACTCTTTAGCCCAAAGGGTCTGTTTCCACACTATCTTTGAACTAAGCTGAAAGATCATTTAAAACAAAATAACAAACGTTTTTTGAGAGATGAATAGGATTCATACTGAGTAAATTCATAATTACCTGAGCATCATTCAGAATCACAGTCCTTGAAGCGCACTTTGCTGAGGATCACTAGTGTTTGTAATCATTAAGTCAAACAGCACGGAAACAGGCCAGTCAACCCACCATAACCACAACAGCCAGCACAGCACCCATCCATATTAGTCTCACCTTCCAGCACTTGGCCCATAGTCTTCTATGCCTGGGCAATTCAAGTGCAAACACTTCTTATATCCTGTCAATGACTCTGCTTCCTCTCTGGCAGATCTCTGAAAGATTCCCATCGGATCACCTCTAAATCTCTTACCCACTTATCTTAAATCTACAGGTATGCCCTCCATTTTATCTACCCGTGGCATGGAACATACAGCACAGGAACGGGACCTCCAGCCACAATGTCTGTATCTTATCCTCCATTGCCTGCATGCTCATGTGTTGGTCAAAATGCCTCTTAAACATCACTATCATGTCTACTTCTACTTCTTCCCCCGAAAGTGCATTCCAAACACCTACCACTCTGTTTTTGAAACAGGCTCTGAACATCTCCTTTAAGCTTTATCTTTCTCACCTTTCTCACCTTAAACTCTGCCCTGAGAAATAACACTCAGACTATCTATCCTCTCTATGGCTCTCATAATTCTATATATTTCCATCAGATTGCCCCTCAGCCTCCAATGCTTCAGAGAAGCATCTGTGGAGGAAATGGACAGATTATGTTTCGGATCGTGACCCTTCTTCAGTCTGTTGTTTCTTGAGTTATTCCAGCATTTTGTTTGTTGCTCAACATTCCAGCTACTACAGTCTCTTGTGTTTAACTAATACACTCCAATTAAGGCATCATCTGGTAAACCCCTTATTCACCCATTCCAAAACATCCAAAGCCACCATAAGTTCATAAGTCACATGAACAGAATTCAGCTATTCGGCCCATTGTTTGTACTCCACCATTCAATCATGGCTAATCTACCTTTTCCTCTCGACCCCATTCTCTTGCCTTCTCCCCATAACCCTTAACACACTTACTAATCAAGTACCTGGCAATCTCCTCCTGAGATATACCCAAATACGGCCTCCACTGCTGTTTGTGGCAATGAATTCAACCGATTCATCACCTCTGACAGTTACCTACCTATTCTGGTGCGTTCAATGATTTTTGGATTTGCATTACAAGAACCCTCTGTTCCACAATGCACCCATTGATACCTACTTTTCATGGCATATGCCGTAGCCACGCTGGTCCTCTAAACATACATCAGTTCACATTTATCTGGATTGAACTATTTCTTAGCCCAGCTCACTAGTAAGAATATAAATTTCATCAGAAATTATTTTCATTGAAAATCATTGTGGACAACCAAAATGTTTGCAATTATTCTTAATGGAATCATTATTATTATGAATTGCGACTATTGATGGCTGCTTCAACTGAATTGCTATTATTACTAAAGCTCTCACTAGAAATCTTTAATAAAAAAGATTAATTTGGCAATACAATGATTTCTTGAAATCTCCACTTTAAAATATCCCAAATACATGATAGCTGGCGTTGAAAAGTGTTGCATTTACAGTATGTTATCATTAAGGCTTACTATTATTCTGAACTACTATCACTGAAGATTCCTAGATACAGGAAAGGTTACAAGACCAGGCAACAACCTAGCTAAGAGGCACATCCCAGTGGTAGATGTGTCTCAAGAGGAGGCTGAGCCCAGGCTGGCGCGCAGGCAAGGCCGGGGCCCTCGCTCCTCCTCGGGGTTGTGGATGTGAGGGATAAAGTGATTAAACCCTATTAAAGAAAGGAGTTTTAAAGAGAATTCAAACAGAGAGGGGCTGGAGAGAGGATTCTGACACAGCAGTGTCTGAAGGTTGCCAGACCCATCCTCGAGTCCTTGAGTAAGAAGAGATGCATTGTATATAGCTAGAGAAGGGAGTGATGTAGAGAGATCCCTATCAGTGGAAAGGAGTGATAGATGGGACCCTTGTCACTATAGCTTAGCTTTAGTACTGATATAGGAAAACTGAGAGGGTTCACTAGGAGTTGAGTAAAACTGGGCCAGGTCATGAGCAATTGAGCATGCTTAATAGAATAAATGAATATTACAACACACCCCTGGTCAAGAAATTGTTCATTACCATGAACATGTTTGAACATGCAATGTATGATATGGGAGGTGCAAGGGGATGTACGGTGGGAGGTACTTACAGATTGTGCACCTCCGACCCTGATTGGAGAAGGGTCCGGAGGGGGGATTGAATGTTAGATTTTGTGTATAAAGGGGGATGATCTCTCTGGCTTCGGTGTGTCTCGAGTTGGAGAGGCACCCGGTCTGCAGACTCGTAAAATAAAGAAATCTCTTGCTTCCAGGATTTAGTCTTTGAGTATTAATTGTGAGCATAAAGGGTATCTCACATGGATGAAGTGGCAGCGGGTACCGTAGGGGCAGAAGCCTGTGGTGTGCAAAGTACGTCTTGTAATTGGGGTGGCGGCTGAGGGAGCGCAGCACGGCCAGGCCGTGGGCGAACTGGCACTCGTCGCCATATCGGCCCATCGGTGAGCGAGTTGGGCTGAGGTTGGGGCGGGGGTTGGGGGCGTGGCCGGGGGCTGGGGCGGGGTTGGGGGCGTGGCCGGGGGCCGGGCCGGGGTTGGGGGCGTGGCCGGGCCGGGGGCATGGCTGGGGCGGGGGCGGGGCTGGCTGGAGTTGGGGTGGGGGCGTGGCCAGGCCGAGGTTGGGGGCGTGGCCGGGCCGGGGTTGGGGGCGTGGCCGGGCCGGGGTTGGGGGCGTGGCCGGGGCTGGGGCATGACTGGGGCGGGGCGGGGTTGGGGGCGTGGCCGGGGCTGGGGCGGGGCTGGAGTTGGGGTGGGGGCGGGGTTGGGGGCGTAGCCGGGGCATGACTGGGGCGGGGCTGGGCTAGAGTAGGGGTGGGGGCGGGGTTGGGGGCGGGGCGGGACTGGGGCGGGGTTGGCGCTGGCTGTGCGTCTGTGGGTTCCCCGCACTGGCTGTGGGCCTGGGGCCGCTGGTGTTGTTGGCCCGGCAGGAGAGGCGGAGGTGATGTGGGGTTGGCTCTGCTCCGCGTCGGCGGTGCGCCTGGGGGCCAGTGTCCCGTCGGTCCGGACGTCTCCGGCCGCCCCCTGGGCGGAGATGGGACACTTGAGTGGGGGGACGGGAATGGTCCAGCGGTGGTTAGGCAGGGCTTGCGGCGCCGGGGACACGGGTTCGATCCTGGCTGCGGATGAGGCACGATTCTGCGGATGATAGTCTCAGGATGAGGGTCTCAGACCGGTCCAGTCTCTCCCCCCCCCCCAGGTCTCCCCCTACCCAGTCTCCCCCTCCCCCGTGGTGAGAGTGACTGCCATTGACAGTAAGGCAAGATTTGACGGAGTGTGCCATAGAATAGAGTAGAATGGAATAGAATATAATAGAATAGAATGGATAACTTTATTGTCGCATATGACAAGTCACAATGAAATTCTTTGCTGGTATACTTTGGCAAGGTATGCAAATAGTCGCTCATAAAGGGTGCTTACAAAGTTAAAAATACCCCCCCCCCCCCCCCGTGCTAGTTCTCGATTTGTTATTCCCCACTCCCTCATGGTGGTCCCTTCCGCCGGGTCCCCATTGTCCGTTGTTGGACATTGTTGGCATGAGGAAGTCCAGAAGGCTGTCAGCATCAAGGGCAAACACTGTAGAAAAGTCATCACTCGCACAAAGGAAGGTGCTTGTGGTTGTTGTTGGTCACTCATTCTTGTCCCAGAACAGCCACCTTTAGCTGCTTCATCAATGGCTTTCCACTGTCTACAGGTCAGAAATTAGTATGTTCACCAGTGACTACACAATGTTCAATTCCATTTGCAACTCCTCAACAAAAGTAGCAGCCCGTGGCGGCATGCAACAAGACATAGGCAACATTCAGGGATGGGTTGATAATTGCAAGTAACAGTCATGTCACAGAAGATGGACACAAAATGCAGGAGTAACTGAGCGGGACAGGCAGCATCTCTGGAGAGAAGGAATGGGTGATGTTTCGGGTCGGGACCCTTCTTCAGACCTGTCATGTTACAGTAGTTTAATGCAATGTCCATCGCTAATAAAATGGACTATGACTATTTAGATGGTTATAAAGGATTATACGGATTAAAATGGATTCTAACCATTTATGGTGGCGCAGGGCTAGAGCTACCATAAGTGCGAGAGGCTTGGATTTGAACCTGTCTATGGGTGCTGTCTGTATGGAGTTTGTACGTTCTCCCCATGACTGCATGGGTTTTCTCCGAGATCTTCGGTTTCCTTCCACATTCCAAAGACGCATAGGTTTGTAGATTAATGGGCTTGGCATAAATGTAAATTGTCCCTAGTGTGTGTAGGATAGTGGTAATGTGCGGGGATCACTGGTCAGTGCGGACACGGTGGGCCGAAGGGCCTGTTTCCGCACTTTACTGCATCTCTAAACTAAACCACTTATTCTTGAGAGTCTGAATATGTGCACCTTAGTTTTCATAAAAGATTAGTTAGAACTCTTTGGGCTAGCGGAATCAAAAGGTTTGAGGTGAAGGCAGGAATGGGGTACTGATTGGGGATGATCAGCCATGATCACAATGAATGGCGACATTAGCTCGAAGCTTGCACCAATTGTCTATGTATCTATGTATATATGAAGTATCATTTGAGTTTCCATCCAATTTTTCAGAAATAGGGCATGGCAGATGAGCCATATGAAAAGTATAGAAAGAGAAAAGCAGAAGGAAAATTACGAGGTGAGAACACAATTGTTAGACTCTGATGAAAATCAGCAAGTGAAAAGAAAACGTGAGCATATTATACAGAGCACCAACCTCCCCACAACACAGAAGACGCAAGGGGAACAGAGAAGCTCGTTCTTTTCAGCTGACCTTTGGGGCGCTCACGGTGGCGCAGCGATAGAGTTGCTGCCTTACAGCGCTTGCAGCGCCAGGGATCCGGGTTCCATCCCGACTACGGGTGCTGTCTGTACAGAGTTTGTACATTCTCCCCGTGACTGCGTGGGTTTTCTCCACGATCTAGTTTCCTCCCAAAGACGACAGATTTGTAGGTTAACTGACTAAGTGTACAGTAAGTGTAAATTGTCCCTAGTGTGTGCAGGACACTGTTAATGTGTGGGTAACGCTGGTCGGTGCGGATTCAGTGGGCTGAAGGGTCTGTTTCCGCACTTGTATCTAAACTAAACTTTGTTTGGAGCCATTTCATGCCCATAAGCAAGGAAAGTAACAAACAAGTATAAGGCCACAGTGCAGTTGGGTTCTATTTTGACCTTATTGATTGTTGTATTTATTAGTAACAGGCCGGGCTGCAAAATAATTAAGGTGAAGGGAGTGAAATTTATCAGCTCCCTCGACAAAAACAGTGTTAATTTCAGCAACAATTCACATTATGGGAAACTTCTCATGGAAAGTGCAACATACTTTGATATGACTTTGTGTAGGAAGGATCTGCAGTTGTTGGTTTACACCGAAGGCAGACACAAAATAGCAGCACATTTGGATAGCAGTAATAGGATCGATCCGAGTCAGCATGGGTTTACGAAGGGGAAATCATGCTTGACTAATCTTCTGGAATTTTTTTGAAGATGTAACGAAGAAAATGGACAAGGGAGAGCCAGTTGATGTAGTGTACCTGGACTTTGAGAAAGCATTTGATAAGGTCCCACATAGGAGATTAGTGGGCAAAATTAGAGCACATGGTATTGGGGGTTGTTTAGATGAAGGGATTCAAAGTAACATTAGCAAATTTGCAGATGACGCAAAGCTGGGTGGCAGTGTGAACTGTGAGGAGGATGCTATGAGAATGCAGAGTGATTTGACAGGTTGGGTGAGTGGGCAGATGCATGGCAGATGCAGTTTAATGTGGATAAATGTGAAGTTATCCACTTTGCTAGCAAAAACAGGAAGGCAGATTATTATCTAAATGGTGTCAAGTTGGGAAAAGGGGAAGTACAACGGGATCCGGAGGTCCTTGTTCATCAATTAATGAAAGTAAGCAGGTACAGCAGGCTGTGAAGAAAGCGAATGGCATATTGGCCTTCATAACAAGAGGAGTTGAGCATAGGAGCAAAGAGGTCCTTCTGCAGTTGTACAGGGTCCTATCTTATTGAAACATATAAGATTATTAAGGGTTTGGACATACTAGAGGCGGGAAACGTGTTCCCGATGTTGGGGGAGTCAAGAACCAGGGGCCACGGTTTAAGAATAAGGGGTAAGCCATTTAGAATGGAGATGAGGAAACACTTTTTCACACAGAGAGTCTGTGGAATTCTCTGTCTCAGAGGGCTTCAGGATACTTTCAAGAGAATGCTAGATAGGGTTCTTAATGATAGCAGTCAGGGGATATGGGGAGAAGGCAAGAACAGGGTACTGATTGGGGATGATCAGCCATGATCACATTGAATGGTGGTGCTGGCTCGAAGGGCCGAATGGCCTACTCTTGCACCTATTGTCTATAGTCTATTGTCTAAAATGCTGGAGTAACTCAGTGGGACAACAGCATCTCTGTAGAGAAGGAACGTCACCCATTATTTCTCTCCAGAGGTGCTGCCTGTCCCACTGAGTTACACCAGCATTTTGTGTCTATCTTTGATGTTACTTTGTTAGTTAATGCTTAGAAAATGCAATTGATGTAATCAAACTAAACTGCTGTTATAATTCTCAACATTCTTCACTTTCAATCTACCTGTGACCTGAATCGTTGAAGAGATATTATAAGGTTATGTCATAAGTGATAGGAGCAGAATTATGCCATTCTGGCATACTCCGCCATTGAATTATGACCGATCCATCTCTCCCTCCGAACCCCATTCTTCTGCCTTCTCCCCATAACCCCTGACAACCATACTAATCAAGAATGTGTCTAACTCTGCCTTAAAAATATCCTTTGACTTGGCCTCCACAGCCTTCCGTGGCAAATAATTCCACAGATTCACCACCCACTTTAGTGGCACACTTCCCAAAGGCCTGGTTACAAAGCTCAAAAGTCTACATGCAAACTGCAGTCTTTGCCGTCGCTTTTTATGTTATGCTATAAGCACTGAGGGAGCATCCATTTTTTCAGAATTTATTTCAGGCACATTATAAACAGACTTCTTCAAACCCCCTTCTCGTGAGTTTTGTTTCTTGCAGTTATCAGTGCCAGCTATTTCTTCTCCCACAGCATCTGGGAACATGTTTAATTAAAAGAGATTTAAATCCTACAAAGTCTTTTTATCAGGGGCATCAAAATGATTAGGCTGATTAATCTAACGCTGACATGCTCACAATATATGAGATGGTGCCATAACTGAATATGAGTTTTCAGATTTATTATTCACACTCTTCTAT
Organism: Okamejei kenojei; assembly: GCA_035221665.1. Taxonomy (NCBI): domain Eukaryota; kingdom Metazoa; phylum Chordata; class Chondrichthyes; order Rajiformes; family Rajidae; genus Okamejei; species Okamejei kenojei. The sequence continues at coordinate 3,799,798 of CM069150.1, read as the reverse complement.
TAGCCAGAGACAGAATCAGTCTCTCCTAATTAAATTTTACTACCATTAAGTGTTCTCTGCAATGTTTAAGTCAAATTGCAGAAACTTCAACATAATTAGGTCTGAACCACAGTGCAGCGGGTGGCAAGTGCTGCAGTATCAGAGGTGCTCGCCGCTGGACACGATCACATGCCTGTTCTCCCTCTGCGGCTCTCACAGCTGCTTGCACTGTTTTAGTTTTAGTTAAGAGATACAGCGTGGAAACAGGCCCTTCGGCCCATCTAGTCCGCGACAACCAGCGATCCCCGCACATTAACACTATCCTACACACACCGGGGACAGTTTACACATACACCAAGCCAATTAACCTATAAACCTGTACATCTTTGGAGTGTGGGAGGAAATCGAAGATCTGGGAGAAAACCCACATAGCCACGGGGAGAACGTACAAACTCCGTACAGGCAGCACCCATAGTCGGGATCGAAACCGGGTCTCCGGCGCTGCAAGTGCTATACGGCAGTTACAAACCCTCAAAAACACACACACAAACACAGATGCACAAATGTATACATAAAAATGTGCACAAACACAAAAACACAAATGTAAACATACAGAAATGAAAAGTAGCTCGAATCATTAAGAACTATAAATAATTAATACAAAAACCAGATTCTTACTCTTTCCAAAAATAGAGATCTCCCATTATACTGGGTTATCAAACTCGCCGACAAGGGAGGCGCCGTGGTAGTCTGGCGCGTCGATCTCTACAAAGCGGAGGCCACGCCCAACTCTCGGACACCTCCTCCTACTTACCCCTGGACCATGACCCCATTGAAGAGCACCAGGCCACCATCTCGAGCACCATAACCAACCTTATCACACCTAACCATCCCGAGCCTCCAACTTCATAGTTTCCCGGCTCCGCACGGCCCGATTTTTCCTTCTCCCCAAAATCCACAAACCCGAACTGCCCTGGCAGACCCATTGTCTCTGCCTGTTCGTGCCCCACCGAACACATTTCCACATACCTTGACTTCATCCTATCCCCCTTGGTTAAATCCCTCCCCATCTATGTTCAAGACACCTCTTGACAATCTCCGTCGGCTCCTTGCATTCCATTCTCCAGGCCCCCATCCTCTCATCTTCACCATTGACGTCCAGTCACTCTACACCTCCATCCCCCACCAGGACGGTCTCAAAGCCCTCCGGTTCTTCCTCGACCAGAGGAGCAGCCCATACCCCATCCACTGACGCCCTCCTCTGCCTAGCGGAGTTGGCCCTTACTCTCAATAACTTCTCTTTTGACTCCTCCCATTTCCTCCAAATACAAGGCGTAGCTATGGGCACACGCATGGGCCCCAGCTACGCCTGCCTCTTTGTCGGGTACGTCGAACAATCCTTGTTCTCGGCGTACCAGGGCCCCATCCCCGACCTCTACCTCCGTTACATCGACGACTGCTTTGGTGTCACCTCCTGCACCCACACACAACTGACTGACTTCATCCGTTTCACCACCAACTTCTATCTGGCACTCATTTCCGACACTTCCCTACCATTCCTTGACCTCACCATTCCCATTGCAGGGGATACACTCCTGACCGACATCCACTACAAACCCACTGACTCCCACGGCTACCTGGACTACTCTTCCTCCCGCCCTGCATCCTGTAAGGACTCCATCCCCTATTCCCAATTTGTCCGTCTACGCCGCATCTGCTCCCAGGATGAGGTATTCCACACCAGGTCATCACAAATGTCCTCATTCTTCAGAGAACGGGGATTCCCCTCCCCCACTATAGATGAGGCTCGCACCAGGGTCTCCTCCATACCCCGCAACACTGCCCTCTCTCCCCATTCACCCACTAACAACAAGGGCAGAGTCCCCCTGGTCCTCACCTTTCACCCCACCAGCCGGCACATACAACACATAGTCCTCCGCCAGTTTCGCCACCTCCAACGTGACCCCTCCACTCGCCACATCTTCCCATCTCCCCGTCTGCCTTCCGCAAAGACCGCTCCCTCCGCAACTCCCTTGTCAATTCTTCCCTTCCCTCCCGCTCTACCCCTTCCCCGGGGAGATGCTAACGCTAACCACAAGAGATGCTACACTTGTCCCTTTACTTCCCCCCTCCACTCCTTTCAGGGACACAAGCAGTCCTTCCAGGTCCGACAGAGGTTCACCTGCACCTCCTCCAACCTCATCTACTGCATCCGCTGCTCTAGATGCCAGCTGATCTATATCAGTGAGTCCAAACGGAGGCTTGGTGATCGTTTCGCCGAACACCTCCGCTCGGTCCGCAATAACCAATCCGACCTCCTGGTGGCTCAGCACTTCAACTCCCCCTCCCATTCCGTATCCGACCTCTCAGTCCTGGGCCTCCTCCACGGCCAGAGTGAGCAACACTGCAAATTGGAGGAACATCACCTCATATTCCGCTTGGGGAGTCTGCATCCTCTTGGCTTGAACATTGAATTTTCTCAATTCTGTTAACCCTTGCTGTCTCCTCCCCTTCCCACCTCTCCCTCAGCCCTTGGGCTCCTCCTCCTCCTTTTTCCTTTCTTCCCCCCCCACCTCCCATCACTCTGAAGAAGGGTTTCGGCCCGAAACGTTGCCCATCTCCTTTGCTCCTTAGATGCTGCTGCACCCGCTGAGTTTCTCCAGCTCTTTGTGTACCCGAGATCTCCCATTCCTTTGATTGGGGATTGTTTCGATTAGTTTAATTTAGTTTATTGGCACGTGTACCGAGGTACAGGGAAAAAGCCTTTGCTGCATGCTAACCAGTCAGCAAAAAAAACTATACATGATTACAATTGAGCCATTCACAGTGTACATAAACATGATAAAGGGAATAACGTGAATGACATTTAGCGCAAGATGAAGCCAGATAAAGCCTGATCAAAGGTAGTCCGAGGGTCTCCAATGAGTAGTTCAGGATTGCTCTCTAGGATTGTGGTATCGGCATCATTTTAAATTCCTGCTGAATTCCTGCAACATGCAAACCTGAGAAACAGACGAGTGTGGAAGCTCATGGTTCCCCTTGGACTTCATGTGGGACATCCTGGAGCATTCAACGGCCACCAGTCAGTGACAAAAAAGTAGATGATGCCAGCACCAGCATCAAACATGTAGTTCCCTGAGGCACTCCGGGAGGTTTTGAGGATGTGTGGCTAAATTGGGAAGATCTATCCCAGGTTTTGTTAACCTTGAGGGACATAGAGGCTCTGGTCAATAAAGAGAAGGAGATATAAGCCAGACTTAGTCAGCAGTGTTCAAGCTGAGAAATTCCCTCAGGGGTATGAAGGAAATGCAGAGAGTAGCGGGTTAAGTCTTGATGAAGGGGGGCATAACTACAATGCTCAGAGAGGATTTTCATGCGGTATTGTCCAGTGAGGCTATTTGGGTAGAACTTAAAAACAATAATCACTTTGATGGGATTGCATTATAGCGCCTCCCCCCCCCCCCCCCCCCATAGTCAACATTAATTATAAAGTGTACTAGACCAAGTGCTGACCCGTTGGATCTGTTACCCCAACGTGTGGTTGCGGGGGAGGGGGCGGGGGAGAAAGTTCAGCGGAACTTATGAGAAGTTCAGTGCGTGAGGAGTTGCTGCTCCGAGATCTGTAGAACAAAGAAGCTATAGCGGAACGCAGCTGTAGAATCTTTGTTCTGCAGAACTTTCCCGATGGGTGTGGAGGGGGAAGGGGGTTTAGGGGAGGGAGGGTGGGGATGGGGGAGAGGAAGGGGAGAGAGAGGGGAGGGGGAGAAAGAGAGAGGGGAGGGGGGGGAGAGAGAGAGAGAGAGAGAGGGGAGAGAGAGGGAGAGAGAGAGGGGGTGAGAGAGAGAGAGAAAGAGGGAGAGAGAGGAGAGGGGAGGGGCAGCAGCCCGAGCGCGAGGCAAGGAGCGATCTGAGGACGGCGAAAAGCAGCGGGGGGACCAGCCGATCGTGGCTTCCGCCGGCGTGAAAGAGCCGGGCCGGGCCGGGCCGGGAAAGGGGGGGGGGAACGGACGCAAGATCGTGTATAGGATCTTTGGCAGAGGGGAGAGGGGAGAAGGTGAGAAGAGGTGGGGGGTGGGGCTGCCAAATGAAGAGAGAGAGAGGAGAGGCTTCTGACTCTGGAGGACAGAGGGAGGGGAGGAGAGAGGGGGGGGGGGGGGGGAGGGAGGGGAGAGGTGAGGGGGGGGATGGGGTGGAGGAAGGGGGTAGGGGTGGAGGGGAGGGGGAATGAGGTTTAGCGGAGGGAGGGCAGGGATGTGGGGAGAGACAGAGAACCAAATGTAACCGTGCATCAAGCGTTCAGAATGTGGAAATGAAGCGTGCGCGTCTCCTGCACGAAAGCTGTCGGCAGCTCTATGGAATTCAGGGGAGCAGCCTGCCGCGTCACACACACACACTAACCACTCCCCTCCTCCCCCTCCCCCACACACACACACACACACACAGCGGGTCCGATCTAAGCTGTCAATGAATACAGCAATTTTTTTTTCTTGAACTGTCTTTGAAATTAAAAGTTAATGTTAAGAATTAGTGATGTTAAGTGACAAATTAAATTAAATTCAATGAAAACCAATGGAATCTACATTGGCAGCTGGGGGGCGGGACCAGCAGACATGCTGGGGGGGCGGGGCCGGGGGGGGGGGGCAGTTGGGCCAGTGCAAAGGCGTTGTGAAAGGGAGGGGGAGAGATCTCCCACCACTGTCCCATCGTGATTAGACATCTGTGAGATGGCGCTGTGACTCATGCAGAAGTTTGATTTTAGTGGGACCACGTGAAGGTTCTAATCTCGCTCACCTCTCCCATTGTGATGTCATAGATGTAAATTAGATCCATTGTGATTGGACATCTGTGATGTGGCACTTTGGCTCATGCAGTAGTTTGATTTTCAAATGTTTTGATGTTTTGTGAACAATTTTATTCGAAAATCTGGGGAAATAATTGACGAAATATAGACAGGAGTGGTTAAATCCCTACCAAAATTGCACATGTCGACCCTCTCTATATGTGCCTCCGTGACCCTCTCTGTGTGCCTCCGTGTCCCTCTCTGTGTGCCTCCGTGACCCTCTCTATATGTGCCTCCGTGACCCTCTCGGTGTGCCTCCGTGACCCTCTCTGTGTGCCTCCTTGTCCCTCTCTGTGTGCCTCCGTGGCCCTCTCTCTGTGTGTCCCTCTCTGTCCTTGCGAACCTACCGCGGACTTCGCTCCAACTTCGCGCCACTCACCCGACCTCCGCGCGGGCCACGCTGCCGGTTTGGTCGCGCTCACCGCATGCAGGCGCATGCAGGTGGGACCGGCCCTGTACGGGGATCACTCGACCTCCGCTTCCAGTTTGGTTGCGCTTGCCGCATGCTCGTGGGATAGGCAGAGGTGCCAAGTGTCCCGGATTCGCCGTATTTTGTCCCGGCGAAATAACCATATTACGGTGTTTCCGGCAGCCAAACATGTTGTTACGGAACACCGCCGCGCCAGTGTTCCTCCCGTGGTGAACGCCGGCGCCATGTGCCCCCGGTTTGCCAGCCCGGCAGCTCGCAGCCACGCCCGGCCCAGAGCCCGGGCGGCGCCGGCCCACGCGATCAGCGACACGGCGACGTTTCTTGCCGCCAGCCGGCCGCTCGCGGCAACCCCATCACCGGGCCCCCCCCCACCCCCACCCCCACCCAGTGCGCAGGCGCCAGACCCCCGGCAACCTTGCCAAGTGCGCATGTGCCGCACCCGCCCGCCGGCAGCCCGCTGATCTGCACCAGTGCGCAGGCGCATAGCCGCCGGCAACAACCCCAAGTGAGTAGTATGTTACTGAGAGAAATGCATTTACCCCCATTTGTTACGGACAAATGGGTGGAATGTTACTGTGAACTAAATTTAGGGTTGGCATCTCTGGATAGGCCTTTTACTTAGTGGAAAATGCTTAGATCGAGCAGGTTTGCTAGGTGTATACAAAAGGGATTCCTATAACAGTATGCGGACAATCCAACTCAAGGAAGGACCATACTGGACCTGGTCTTGGGAAAGGAACATGGCCAGGTGACTGGTGGTTCAGTAGAAAAGCATTTTGGGGATAATGATCACAATTCTCTAAGTTGTAATATTGTTTCATTAGGGATACATTAGGATCTTGGGGGGATGTATTAAATTGTGTAAGGAAGATTAAAACATTATTGGGTAGGAGCTAGGTAGAGTAAATCGGGAGCAGTTGCTATTGAGTAGGTCTGCACTTAACATGCGATAGCCATTTTATGGCCAATTTGTCAAAATTCAGGACCAGCATGTTCCAGTAAGGATAAGGGTGTCAGGGTAGGATACCCTGGGTTGACCAAAGAGTTTGTACATTTGATCAGAAAGAAAAAGAAAGTGTATGTGATATTTAATAAAAGCCTTTGAGAAACAGAAATCAAGTAGGAAATAACTTGATTAGATTAGAAGGTCCAAAAGGGGCCTTCTCACAGACGTTTAGGATGAAAATGGACCATGAAATTTCTTTGGTGATTTGGATTAAAGAAAATCCTAATGTCATTTTATACGTACATTAAAAACAATAGGAAAACCAGGACAGCTCAAGGATAATGGGGGGAATTTGTGCTGGGAGGACACTGGGTAGCCACTAAACAAATAGTTTGCATCTGTATTCAGTAGGGAGAATGACATGGAGAACAGTGATAGTGAGGATTATTAATATAGAAAGGTAGTTTGGGATCAAGAAAGAGGTGGCATTGGGGTATGATTGGATCTATCCTAGGTTATTAAGAGAAGCAAGATGGAAATCTTTCATACTGTAAATTCATGTTCATAAGTGATAGGAGCCGAATTAGGCCATTCGACCCATCAAGTCTACTCCGCCATTCAGTCATAGCTGATCTATCTTTCCCTCTTAACCCAATTCTCCTGCCTTTTCCCCATAACCCCTGACATCAAGAATCTATCTACATATCTCTCCCTTAAAAATATCCATTGACTTGGCCTGCACAGCCTTCCGTGATAATGAATTCCACAGGTTCATCATCCTCTGACTAAAGAAATTCCTTCTCATCTCCTTCCTAAAGGAACATCCTTTAATTCTGAGGCTAAAGGACCTTAGCCTCTGGTCCTAGACTCTTTACATCTTCACTAGACACAGACAAAGATCCGAAAGACTGGAAAGTATCGAAAGTTGTTCCTTTGTTTAAGAGGGAATTATCGACCAGTGAGCCTCAAGTCAGTGGTAAGCAAGCTATTGTTAGGGATTGGATTTACCTCTATTTGAAAGGGAATGGGCTAATTAGTGATGGTCAGCATGGCTTTGTATGCAGTAGGTCATGACTCACTAACATGATTGAAATTTTGAGGATGTGACAAAGTGATCAATGAGGGTAGATTGGTGAATGTTGTCTACATAGATTTTCGTAAGGCATTTGATAAAGTCCTCCTTTGCAAGGTTGATCAAGCAGATTAAGATGCACAGGATTCCCATATGAATTTAGAACTGGCTTACTCATGGACAGGGTTTTGGTGGAAGGATGTTATTCTCACTGGATGTCTGTGACATATACTGTATGTATAATGGTCATAATTGTAGATGGTTTGGAAGCATTTGGAGAGGATCCTTTGGCATAGCATTTATTCACACTTGGAAAAGAATGAACCAATTAGAGATAGTTATCATGGTTTTATCTGCAGTTGGTCATATCCCACAAATATAATTGCGTTTATATGGTGACAAAAGTGATTGATGAGGTGGTGTACGATGTCTACATGATTTTTAGGAAGGCATTTGACAAAGACCTTCATGGTAGCCAATCCAGAAGATTAAGATGCATGGGATCCATGTGACTAGGATGTTTTGAGTCAGAATTGCCTTATTCCTAGAAGACAGGCTTGGGTAGAAGGATGTTATTCTGGCTGGAAGTCTGTGACCAAAGGAATATCACAAACATCAGTATCAGTATTCAGTATCAGTATTTACTTTAATGTCATTTTAACTGAGTACTTACATACACAGAAGAAACGAAAAATTGTTTCTCAATCAGTTCCCATCAGTGCAGTTAATAAAAACAGAATAAATACATACAACTTAAAAAAATTAAAATTAAAAAGTAGGCCTAAAATTATGTAGGGGGAGGGGACACAGTCCGTTAACCAGTCTTATTACCTGTGTGAAGAAGCTGTGTAGCATCCTGCTGGTTCTGCAGCTGATGCTCCTGTACATCTTCCCAGATGGCAGAATGGAGAAGATGTGTGATGGGTGATGTGGGTCCTTAATAATGGAGATGGCTTTGCGGATGCTACGCTTCTGATAGATCTCCAACGGGAAAGGAGTGGAGCACCGATGATCCTACTGGCTGTCTTCACTATCCTGTTAAGTTGTTTTGGTTCATAAGCCTTGCAGCGCCCAAACCAGGAAGTGATGCCGTAGGTCAATATACTCTCGATGGTGCCCCTGTCGATGCTCATTAGGTGAACAGCGGGGAGACCTGCTTTTCTTATTTTCATCTGTGTTGGTACCTCTGTTGTTTGTGATATGTATGAAAATAGCAGACATAAATGTAGATGGATTGGTTAGTACGTTTGTGGGCGAGTTGTGGATAGTGAGAGAGACTGTAAAAGTATACAGCAGGGTATAGAACAGCTACAGAAATGTGAGAAGCAACAGCTGATGCAGTTTAATCTGAGCAAGTGTGAGGGTTTCCTCTTTGGGAGTTTAAATGAAAGTTCATGCCAAAACTTTGAACAGCAATGATGTACAGAGGAATCTTAGCATCAAAAGTTTAACTCTTACAACAAGTCAAAGAAATTTCCTAGATTACAGTATAATAATTGGGAAGAAATTAATATTAAAATTTTGGAAAGGCCCTATATCCCCCACAATTAAAATGTGGATTATGGAAATGTCGGAGACCCTACACCTGGAAATAATCAGATTGCCTTAATGGACCAACAATAAGTTTTTGTTAGATACGGTCTTCTTTCATTGATTACTTAAAAGGGTAGAATGGTTCGGCAGGGAACCCTAACTGAAACTTGGATTTAGGAATAGATGAAAAGTTATATTTTATATTCCTTGATCTTATCTCTTACGATGTATTATTAATAGTAAATTATTCCTTTCTTTATGATTTTCTTTTTCGATGTTGATTTTTATTTTATTTTTCTTACTGTTCTCTCTTTATAAAAAAAAACTATTAGAGTCAAAATGATACACTTGATAATATTAATAATGTATGCTTGTTGAACATGAAATATTGCTATCATAACATATATTTGCTAAATCACTGTCTAAATACTCTAATAAAAATATATATTCTAAAAAAAAACAAAATCCATAGTTATCTATAAGTGGCTACACAATTAGTTTAGTTTAAGATACAGCGCTGAAACAGGCCCTTCGATCCACCGAGTACGCACCGACCAGGAATACCCACACGCTTACACTATCCTACGTGCACGAGGGACAATTTACAATTTTATAAAGTCAATGAAACAACAAAACTGTATGCCTTTGGAATGTGGGAAGAAACCAAAGATCTTGGAGAAAACGCACGCAGGTCATGGGGTGAACGTACAAACTCCAAACAGACAAGTACCCGTAGTGAGGATCAAACCCAGGTCTCTGGCGCTGTAAGGCAGTAGATCTACCGCTGCGCCACCATGCCACACATTTTGCTTATATTATTGCTCTTATATTTTTCTGAAACCCAGCAAATCCCTCCAAAAATTTATTCTGCTCAGTTTCGTTCTCCGATTAACGTGTGTGTTTGTGTGTGTGTGTGTGTGTGTGTGTGTGTGTCTGTCCTCTCTCTCTATCTCCGTCTGCCTGCTTCCTCTGCTTGAAAAAACAATGCCCTGACGGTAACATTTTTACATGTTCTTGTAGAGTTTTATTCCGTGGATTCAGAAATCGTCTTACCTGAACATTTCTAGCTTATTTCTTAAATTATTTATGAAAATGTTCAAAAATTTCAAATACCTTAGAAAAGAAACGAGCTGATGACGTCACAATGGGTCTGCTTGCGCGGCCTGTGCGCACTGTTTTCCACGTGCTGCGAGTTAGGTCACCCCCTTGACCCGCAGTCATTTGGTCGCCATCCGCCCGTCTGCCGCCCACTCGCCGTGGGCCCCACAAACCGCTCGTTCACAGCCTGCTCACTCACAACCCGCTCGCTCCGCAGCCCACTCAGCTCCCCTCCTCCTCTCCCCCCGCCCCCCCTCCTCCTCTCCCCTCTTTTCCCCCCACCTCCCCCACTTCTCCCCCCTCCCCCCCCTCTCCACCTCTCCCCCTCCCCTCTCCTCCCCCCCCCCCCTCACCCCTCCACCCTCCTCTCTACCACCCTCCTCTCTCCCCACTCCTCTCCCCCCTCCTCTCCCCCTATTCCTCTCTCCCCCCCCCGTCCTCCCCCCTCTCCCCTCCCCTCCATCCCCTAACCACCCTCTACCCCCCTCTCTCCCCCCTCTCCCTCTCTTCCCTCCCCCCCTCTCTGCCCCACCCCTTCCCCCCTCCTCTCTCTGTCCCCTCTCTGTCCCCTCCCCTACCCGTCTCCCCTCTCCCTCCACCTCCCTTTCCCCCCCTTCTGTCCCCCACTTTCCCCCCCTCCCCCTCTCTACCCCCTCTATCCTATCCCTGTGTGGGTGGGGGGTGGTTGGTATGTGTGTGACGCCGCAGGCCATCTTCCCCCCACCCCCCTGCAACTGCACGTTGCGAGGACGGGACCCAACAGGTCCCACTTGGCCTAGTCTACTACAAACCCACACTTCTTCCCAACCTGCTTCCTGTAAAGAGTCTATCCCCTACTCCCAATTCCTATGTCTATGCCGCATCTATGCCCAGGGTGAGGTGTTCCATACCAAGGCATTGGAGTTGTCCTCATTCTTTAGGAAAATGGGGTTCCCCATTTCCATTATAGATGAGGNAGGAGTCCCTCACTAGGGTCTCCTCGATATCCCACAGCTCCGCTCTTGCTCCCCCTCCCCCCATTCATAACAAGGACAGAGTCCCCCTTGTCCTCACCTTCCAGCCCATCAGCCATCGCATACAGCATATAATTCTCCGACAATTTCGCCACCTCCAACGGGATCCCACTACTGGCCATATCATCACATCTCCACCCCTTTCTGCTTTCCGCAGAGACTCCCTCCGAAAATCCCTAGTCAACTCGTCCCTTCCCGTGCAAACTACCTCCTCCCCTGCAACACCTGCCCCTTGGCCTACCCCTCGACTCCATCCAAGCACCTAAACAATCTTTTCAGGTAAGACAGAGGATCACTTGCACCTCCTCCAACCTCATCTACTGTATTCACTGTTCCAGGTGTCAACTTCAATACATTGGAGAGACCAAGCACAGGCTCAGCGATTGTTTCACTGAACACCTCTGCTCAGTCCGCCTTAACCTACTTGATCTCCCAGTGGCTCAGCACTTCAAACCCCCCTCCCATTCCCAATCTGACCTTTCTGTCCTGGGCCTCCACCATTGTCAGAGTGAGGCCCAGTGCAAATTGGAGGAAAAGCACCTCAGGTGTATGAACATTGACTTCTCCAACTTCACATACCCCTTGCTTTCCCTCTTTCTCTATCCCCTCCCCATTCACAGTTCTCCTACCAGTTTTACTGTCTTCGACTACATTCTATCTTTGCCCCCCCCCCCCTGACACCAATCTGAAGAAGGGGCTAGATCTGAAACATTACCCATTCCATCTCTCCAGAGATGCTGCCAGTTACTCCAGCATTTTGTGTCTATCAAGCAATTCACAATACGGATATCACTCCAAGGAGGCGAACAAAGAACACAACCTTGCATCAACATTGCTCAAAGTCACAGTGAGGGATCGCAACATTGGTAGGGGTGAGCCATGCTTCTATATCCGGGATTGTCAAGCAAAAGTCTGAAACCTGATCACTATCGCATAAGAGGCTGGGTTGGTATGGTTGCAAAGTAAAGATGACTCCAAGAGAGGTGGTGTTGCTGATTCAGGAAAATAAGAAGAATCCAAGCACTCACGTGATCCACAAAGAACAATTTGGAGTCAGCAGAAGTCTGAATGTTCAAACAATTTCTAACTGCTGCAATGAAGTACAAACAATACCAGTGAACCTATGTGCAGATAGATAAAGGCCTGTCCCACTTGCATGCGATTGCATGCGTCTGGCGTGACCAAACGTGGTCGCTTGAGGCGTACGGGCCGCGTGGGGCCGGTCCCACTTCGAAGCGCAGAGGCGCATGGAGTTGTGTGGGGCTGGTCCCGACATCGCATGGGGCTCCGAAAATCCCACACTGTCCGAATATTTCACATGCCAACGGCCTGTCGGCCCGCAGGTGCATTGAGGGCGTATGCAGCGTCTCGATGGCGTACGCCTAGTGCTTGGCGTTGCGCGATGATGTCATCGCCCAGCGTGGCGTTGCGCGATGACGTCACCGCCCAACGCCGTGCGATGCCCAAATTCGGTCGGCCCGCCTCCTACTCAGCTGATTGGTGAGTATGACGCGAATTACGTCACACACGAATTTAGATGTACTTAGCGCGCACTTACCGCGTACTTATCGCGTTCTTACCCTGAACTCCGCTTCCGTTTGGTTGCGCCAAACGCATGCAATCGCATGCAAGTGGGACAGGCCCTATAGAGATGGTCGCAGCATGTTCAACACATTGTGGGATGATGGCCTGTCCTTATGCTGTACTGTTGTATGTTCGAAACATATGCAGCCTCTGATCCTTTCAGGAAGCTGGGGCAAGCTTGAAAATTGTAGGTAGTGCGTAAACTGAGGAGTCACATTACAATTAAGGGCAAAGAGAATACATGGACCAATTCCATAAAGTATGTGGTTCTGCATAAAACAGTAATCGAGATTTGTTTTCTCCAGCATTACATAACACAGAAACAAGCTTACACACAAAAAGTGTACTTGTCCTTGCTGACCTTCAGGTCCCCCTCCTTTCTCACCTCAAACATGTGCCCTCCAGTTTTAGGCAGTGAAAATATTGTGATTATCTGGATATTTTAGTTACGTATTAATTAAAATTAATAATTATTAATTAATTGATAATTAATTGATGATTAATTAAGTATAGAATATAATTTAGATAGATAGATAGATAGATAGATATATAGATAGATAGATAGATAGATAGATAGATAGATAGATAGATAGATAGATAGATAGATAGATAGATAGATAGATAGATAGATAGATAGATAGATAGATAGATAGATATTGGGATTGTGGCTGAGTGAACGTAGGGCTGTGCGCTTAGATGGGGTGAGAATGGAATAGGTAAGGATAGTGGAGAGGTCAAGACGGTTGGTGTTGCACCAACTGTTGGAAATAATAATGTCAGGAGATTGTGGATGGCCGTCAAGGGGAATCCAAGAGGAGGAGGCATATAGGAGATCAGAGAAGGTAAACAGTAAGTAAGTAATTTTTATTTATACAGCACTTTTAAATCAAATCATGTTGAAGCCAAAGTGCTTTAACAGAAAAAAAAAAATAGATTACCATACATCCATATAAATTAAAAAAGAAGAAAAAAGACACAATACACCATAGGATTAAACATGAACATCCCCCCACAGCAGAATCAACACTTTCCACCGTGAGGGCAGGCATGCAAAAAGTCCAGTCCTCCTCCTCCTCCTCCTCCTAGGCCACCCGAGGTCGGGGCCTATTTGAGGCCTCCGCAGCCAGTCGCCGCAACGGCAGCCCGATGTTGTAGGCCCTCCTGCCGGGAAGATAAAACACCGGCATCGGGTGAAAAGTCCTCAGCGGCATGGAGATGTCTGGAGCGGCCGCTACTTCCCCGGACACCGCGGCACCCGAAGTCCTCCTGTCCCCGCTGGTTTGGAGCTCCGACTCTGTTTTACATGGTGTTTTAAATCCAGTGCCGCCCGCAGCCACAGCTCCTCGATGTTGGAGTCTGCGGGCACCGCACTCCGGAGCTTACCGCACGGCGACCCGGTAAGGCATCGGCTGCTCCGTGTTGGTATCCCAGCGCTGTGCCGCCACCGCCGAAGCTGTAGTCCTGGCTGGTCACGGCAGTAAACGTCGCTCCAGTCCGCACGGAGAGGATGAAGCTGCGATTCGGAGGAGAACCACAGAAATAAAGTTTCCCCCTTCCCCTTCCCCTTCCCCCACCCACCACATTAAAGAAGACCTACAACAAACATTTGGATCTAACAGGACTAAAATAAAAATAACAAAGGGTGAAAGGATGGACTGCAGGCAGAGCTGCTATACACAACAGCGCCCCACACCTGCAGTCCGCCATCTAGGTGTTGTCACTGGACAGTGAAGATTCCTTACCAGAGAACGTGGCCTGGAGGTGGAAGCAATGGAAGAAGAGTTTTACATTATGGTGGGCCTGGAACTTGTTGCGGTGTGGGCGTAGGGGCACAATTCTGCAGGGGGAGTCATGAAAACACAACAAGGATGAGGCCACAGCACAGTAGAGGTAGCCTGCATACTACAAAGGCACCTCCCTTGATGATGAGTTGAATAATAATGTTGGCATTGTTGCTGAGTGAACCTAAGGCTGTGCGTTTAGAGGGGGTGAGTTTGACGTTGATAAGGGGAGTAGAGAAGTCAAGACAGTAGGAAATAATAGTAAGATTAAACGAGAACTTACCAGTTTGATCTTTATTTTATGAGGAGTTACATTGGTGAGTATGTGAAGAAGCCCCGCCAGTCCGCATGCGTGTCAATCTTCAAAGCAGCGGTATGAAATCATAGGTAACAGGAATTGAAGTAACATAGTAAGATCAGCAACTTGAGAACGACCAGATGACTGATTCCGTGAGTGATTCCGTGAAGAGTTCAAAGCTCTGTGATTTCATGCCGCAGATTCAAATCCCGGCATCTCACTGCATTGATTGACTCAGGATGAGTGAATAATCAACAATGCATTAACCATGACATTGATTCAAACGTATTAATGGTTTACGTTAATAAAGAAAATCAATAGAAACCCCTCTATCTCAGGGGAGGCTAAAGTGGACGCAAAACAGAATGGGCAAATAGCCCGGATCAGCAATCGGCCTATGGTAAAAAAAATTGAAAATCAATTCAGTTGTCCATCCTGCAGTCGCAAGGATATGGTCGATGGGAACGTCCATTGCCCTGGCCATTGACGTTGATGCTGCCCTGGTGGAATGAGATGTAAAATTGTCAGTGTTAATACCTGCATAAACCAGAACCTGCTTCAGCCACCTTGAAATAGTCTGAACCGACCTTTTCTTGTGTTGTTGTTTGTCACTAATAAACAATGCTGATTCCGCACCTCTTAGGGTTCTGGTGGCCTTGATATAATATAGCAAGCCTGCCCTCACACATAGACGTGAGTCTGTAGGGTATGCCGAAATATGATCTTAAATCCTGCCACCCCTGGTCTGCTCTGCTTGTGTAGATCAGAAATGTAAAACGTAATGGCACCTGCAGCCATTTCCATCCTATCTGGCCGCAGCTTTTGCAATGTCTGCCCTTGTTGTGCTGATACTAGTGTCATGACTAAGGATGTAGCTGGAGCCCCCTGGTGAAGTATTGTTAACACACTGTCAATATCCAATACTGCATATACTTGTAGTGGGAGAACCTGTGTTAAAGATATCTTTTACAAACTCGATATCCGGAGTTGAACCCGTTTGCTGCAGCTAATATGATGGGAAGGTACGTTGGGCACAGTTAGTGGCGCTATAACTGAATTATTGTCAAAGGCCATTGAAGAATGAACTGGAAAACGTCATTCATCTGTACCGTATTAAATGTAACGTTAACATTAAACAAACTGCCTCCGATCTCCTCAATAGGAAAAGTACTGCTTTTTTGGTGCTATCCCTGCATTCTGCAGTGAGCACGTTCATGGATTGATGTGACAACCTGAGCCATAAGGCAGTCCATTCAGAATGTGTAAGTCAATAATTGTTTTATTATGCAGAGGCTGGTTTCCTGAACCACAGTTTGAACCAGCAAATTTTTCGTTTTTTAGAATAACCATATACGGTTGTATTATTATGCCTGACGGAAGCAGGAAGCATGGCTGCATAGCCAGTCAGGAGGTACGAAAACTGAAGCAAGATCTTGCTGACTTTATTTCAAGACCCGACTGATGAGGCAAAATGGAGGAAGACATAAAAGAACATTCCTCCTTCATTGTAGTGACATATTTTTGCAATGTATCTCTCCCATTGAACCATAATACTTTGTGATCCTGTGATATTTATGATACCTAACCTCATTTACTTAATTGACTAACATATGCAATATTGTATCATCATGTGAAATCAAAAACAAGAATGGGCAAATGGATGATTTCGCAATTTCCCACCTTAGAGCACTCACAAAGTATTTAATTCAGTCATTTTGGCTCAATGGAACACCAAATATTTACATCCAGGCTCACTTACCAGTGTTGCAAAATTTGCATTATCAGAACTATGTGGTCATTATTAAGAGACCTATGCAGCTACCACAGTCACGATGGTGGCCAGTAGAGATACATTATCCCATACTGGGGAGGAATGTAACTTGCATGTCTTCCCTCATTCTGCCATCATCAGTCAAAAATATGGGTCTGGAGAGAGATGCCAATAGGAATATCATGCCAGCAAGATTCCGCTTCAGGCTTTACAAACTGCCTGACTGGCATATGCAGCCGTGGTTCCCGCTAATGTTGGGAACAATATAGAACCTTATATGGTTATTCAATACTGAACCATTCAAAATGGTTCAGCCTGTGACTCGGGAAACCAGCCTCTGCATGATACATCAATTCATTAACTTGCAGACTCTGAGACGACTATTCCTGCGGGTCGGGATGTCAGACCGATCCATGTAGTGCTCACTGCAGAGTGCAGGAACAGCACCAAAAGACAGTGCATTTCCACTTCAGCAGATAGGAAGCCTTTTTGTTTGAATACATGTTACATAATATACAACATGGATAACTGATGTCTTAGAGTTCATTTTCAAATGGGTCTTTCACAATAATTAAGTTACAGTGCCATTAACTGTGCCAACGTGCTTTCTCATCATATTTGCTGAAACAGTGGGACCCACACTGTCGGGTCTTACCCTCTGATATCCAGAATTATATAGGATATCTTTAACACAGTTCTCCCAGGCCCAGTTACACGGAGTATGGGACATTGACGTTATGTTAAAATAATTACACCAGTGGGCTCCAGTTACATCCTTATCTTAGCCGGCTCTCATAAGGTAGTAATCCTCATGGCACTGGCCTCAGTGCAATGAGTCCAGTCACTACATTAATTGCGACTGGACAAGATGGGTACATCTGCTAATAACATAATATTTTATGTTTTTCATTTAATCAACCAGAACTAACCAGGGGCGTTAGGTCTCAAACTAGCGTCATGGCATACCCTATGGACCTTCGGTAATGTGTGGTCACATATTTACAACAATATGTCTAGGTCACTTAGAGCCACAAGGCTCCAAATTAGCAATGTTTGTTAGTTACAACAAAAAAAACTTCATAAGCAGTATTAGTTCTACCATCTCCAGGTGGTAAAAACGGGGGTTTGGGAAATGCATGAGTCGAAACTAATATTTTCAACACTCACTCCACCAGGGCTGCTACAACATCAGCTCCAAGGGTTATGTACGTTCCACTCGACCACATCCTAGCAGCTGCAGGATGGACAAACGGACATACTTTCCCAACATTTTATATAACCCATTGCCAAACCGGGGGTATTTGCCAACTCCATTTTAGATTCTGTTTTATAGTTTCCCCTGGATGAAAGGGGTCACTGTTATTTTCTTTTGATGATTAAAGCATCAGCATTTTAACAAACAAAGTCATGTCTGAATGCATTAATCTTTTTCACTCATCCATGGTCACTTCACGCAGTGTGTAAAGCATGGACTTGTTTCCGGCATGAAATCACAGAGCTTTGAAATCTTCACATAGTCACTCACGTAACTTCGAAGTAAAATAGTAAGATTAAACGAGAACTTACCAGTTTGATCTTGATTTTATGAGGAGTTACGATGAGCGATTACGTGCCCACCGCTCCCAAACCTCATATTATTATCAAGGTCATCTGGTAGTACTAGTTCTCCAAATCTTACTATCTTCAGGTCAATTACTCTTATCTGTGATTTCACACCACTGCTTTGAAGATTGAAGCGCATGCGGGCTAACGGCCTTCTTCACGTAATCGCTCATCGTAACTCCTCATAAAATCAAGATCAAACTTCAAACTGGTAAGTTCTCATTTAATCTTACTATTAAACTCCATTAACCATTTTTAAGCACATTTGCCCAACTGATCAAGATCCTGTTGCAATATCTGATCACCATCATCACTATCTACGAGGTTTATAAAATTATGAGGGGAATTCATAGGAAGAACGCACAGAGTCTTTTACACAGGGTAGGAAATCAAGAATCAAGAAGGGCTGCTGGAAAAATGCTGGGAACTATAGGCCGGTGAGCTTAACATCTGTAATTGGTAAGTTACTAGAGAGTATTCTGAGGGATAGGATATACAGGCATTCGGATGGGCAAGAGCTGATTAGGGATAGTCAGCATGTTTTTGTATGTGGGACGTCATGTCTCACAAATCTGATTGATTTTTTCAAAGATGTGACTAAAAAGGTTGATGAGGACAGAGCTGTAGATGTTGTGTACATGGACTTCAGTAAGGTGTTCGACAAGGTTCTGCATGGTAGGCTGCTCTGGAAGGTTAGATCGCATGGGATCCAAGGAGAGCAAATTGGCTTCATGGAATCAGAATGGATAGTAAATTGGCTCCATGGAAGGAAGCAGAGGGTGATGTTGGAAGGTTGCTTCTCAGACTGGAAGCCTGTGACTAGTGGTGTGCCTCAGGGTTCGGTGCTGGGCCCGTTACTGTTTGCCATCTACATCAATGATTTGGATGAGAACACACAGGACAAGATTAGCAAGTTTGTTGATGATACAAAAGTTAGTGGTTTTACAGATAGTGAAGATGGTTGTGGATGATTGCAGCAGGATCTGGATCGATTGGCCAAGTGGAATGGTTGATGGGATTTAATACAGAGAAGTGTGAGGTGTTGCATTTTGGGATGTCGAACAAGGGCAGGACCTACACAGTAAATGTAGGCCTCTGGGTAGTGTTGTAGAGCAGAGGCATCTATGAGTACAGGTGCATAGTTCCTTGAAGGTCGTCACAGGTAGATAAGGTGGTCAAAATGGCTTTTGGCACTTTAGCCTTTATCAGTCAGAGTATTGAGTATAGAAGTTGGGAAGTCATGTTGTAGTTGTATGAGACGTTGGTGAGACGCATTTAGATTATTGTGTTCAGTTCTAGGCACTATGTTATAGGAAAGGTATTGTCAAGCTTGAAAGGGTTCAGAAAAGATTTACGAGAATGTTGCCAGGATTAGAGGGTGTGAGCTATATGGAGAGGTTTAGGCTGGGTCTCTATTCCATGGAGTGCAGGGGGATGAGGGGAGATCTTATACAAAATCATGAGAGGAATAGATCGGGTAGATGCACAATCTTTTGCCCAGAGTATGGGAATCGAGGACCAGAGGACATAGGTTTAAGGTGAAGGGGAAAAGATTTAATAGGAATCCAAGGGGTAACTTTTTCACACAAAGGGTGGTGGGGAAATGGAACAAGCTATCAGAGGAGGTAGTTGAGGCTGGGACTATCCCATTGTTTGACAGGTACATGGATAGGACAGATTTGTACGGATATGGACCAAGCGCAGGCAAGTGGGACTAGTGTAGCTGGGACATTGTTTGCCGGTGTGGGCGAGTTGGGCCAAAGGGCCTGTTTCCACACTGTATCACTCTAACTAGAGGACATATTTTTAAGATGAAAAATTTAAAGATTTATTATGATTCTGAAAGGCAACGTTTTCATTCAGACATTGATGGGTATATGAAATAAGCTACCAGTAGAGGTATTTGAGGCAACTAAAATGGCAATATTTGAAATACACTTGCCCATAAATTGAAAATGCTTAGAGGTACATGGGCCAAATATGGACAAATTGGACTAGCTTGGATGGGGCATCTTGATTAAGGAATATGCTTCGGAATTTGTTAGGAATATCCAAGAGAGATTCCTAAAATAGTATATATACAGTCCAAAGGGAGGAGGGTCCACGCGGAACCTTGTAATGGGAAATGAGCCTGGTCAAATTACTGGTGTTTCGTGGAAGAGTATTTTGTGAAGTTTTATAGAGTGGCATGGTGCGCAGCGCTAGAGATGCTGCCTTACAGTGCCAGACACCCAGGTTTGATCCTGAACATGGGAGTTTGTACGTTCTCCCCATGGGTTTTTGCCCGGGATCTCCAGTTTCCTCCCACACCCCAAAGACAGGTTTTTAGGTTAATTGGCTTCTATAAAAAATGCAAATTGTCCCTAGTGTGTGCAGGGTAGTGTTAGTGTGCAGGGATCGCTGGTCGGTGCAGACTCAGTAGGCCGAAGGGCCTTTTTAGTGCAGTATCTCTAAACTAAACTAAAAAGTATGAGTCATAGAGTCATAGAATGATACAGTGTGGAAACAGGCCCTTCGGCCCAACTTGCCCAACTCGTCTCAACTGCCCGGATTTGGTCCATATCCCTCCTAACCTGTCCTATTCATGTACCCTTCTGTTTCGTAAATGTTGGGATAGTCCCAGCCTCAACTAGCTCCTCTGGCAGCTTGTTCCATATACCCACCACCCTTTGTGTTACATAGTAAACATAGACAATAGGTGCAGGAGGAGGCCATTTGGCCCTTCGAGCCAGCACCGCCATTCATTGTGATCATGGCTGATCGTCCCAAATCAATAACCCGTGCCTGCCTTCTCCCCATATCCCTTGATTCCACTAGCCCCTAGAGCTCTATCTAACTTTCTCTTAAATCCATTCCAGTGATTTGGCCTCCACTGCCCTCTGTGGCAGGGAATTCCACAAATTCACAACTCTCTGGGTGAAAAAGTATTTTCTTACCTCAGTCTTAAATGGCCTCCCCTTTATTCTAAGACTGTGGCCCCTGGTTCTGGACTCCCCCAACAATGGGAACATTTTTGCTGCATCCAGCTTGTCCAGTCCTTTTTGTCCAGACCTCCTCAGATTCCTATTAAATCTTTTTCCCTTTCACCTTAAACCTACATTCTCTGGTCCTCGATTCACCTATTCTGGGCAAGAGACTCTGTGCATCTACCCGATCTATTCCTCTCATCATTTTATACACCTCTATAAGATCACCACTCATCCTCCTGCACTCCAAGGAATAGAGTCTCAGCCTATTGAACCTCTGCCTAGAGCTCAGACCCTCTAGCTATTTACATTATTGTAAATGTACCCTTCCCAACTTGACAACATATTTCCTATAACACGGTGCCCAGAATTGAACACAATGCTCTAAATACAGCCTCACCAATGTCTTATAGAACTGCAACATGACCTCCCTACTTTTATAATCATTACTCTGACTGATGCCGGTCAATATGCCAAAAGCCTTTTTGACCACCCTAACTACCTGTGACTCAACCTTCAACCATGTACCTGCACTCCTAGATCCCTCTACTTTACAACACTCCCCAGAGCGCTCCCAGTCACTGTGTAGATTCTGCCCATGTTCAAAGGTTCAAAGGGTTCAAAGGTCAATTTATTGTCACGTACCAATTAAGGTACAGTGAAACTCGAATTACTGTACAGCCATACTAAAAATAAAGCAACAAGACATACAACTACATAAATTACACTTTCTAAAATGCAACACCTCACATTTCTCTGTATTAAATTCCATCAACTATTCCTCAGTCCACCTGGCCAACCAATCAAGATCCTCCTGCCATTTTTGATATCCATCTTCGCTATCTGCAATACCACCCACTTTTGTAGGTTTTGCAAACTTGCTAATCTTGCCGTAAATGTTCTCATCCAAATCATTGATGTAGATGACAAACAGGAACTGGCCCAGCACCGAAACCTGAGGCACACCACTAGTCACAGGCCTCCATTCCGAGAAGCAACCTTCCACCAACACCCTCTGCTTCCTTCCATAAAGCCAATGTTCTATCTCTCCTTGGATCCCATGTGATCTAACCTTTCAGAGCAGTCTACCATGCAGAACCTTGTCACATGCTTTGTTGAAGTCCATATATACAACATCTACAGCTCTGTCCTCATTAACCTTTTTTGTCAAGTCTTCAAAAAACATAATCAGATTGTGAGACACAACCTCCCATGTACAAAACCTTGCTGACTATCCCTAATAAGCCCTTGTACATCTAAATGCCTGTATATCCTATCACTCAGAATACTCTCGAGTAACTTTCCGACTACAGATGTAAAACCCACCAGCCTATAGTTCCCACCAATTTTCCTGCAGCCCTTCTTGAATAGAGTCACAAGATTTGCCATCCTCCAATCTTCCAGCACCTCTCCTGTATTTTAAGATGATTCGTAAATTTCAACTAGGGTTCCCAAGTGAGGTGTTGCACTTTGTGAGAATGAATTTAAAGGGAAAATATATAGTTAATGACAATACCCTAGAAATCATTAATGCATAAAGGTATCTTAGGAACCATGTTCATACCTCCCTGAAAACGGTAACACAAGCGATAGAACAGTAAAGAAGACATCTGGCCTGCCTTCATCAGCTGGGACATACTGGGTAAGAGCCAGGAAGTCATAATACAGTAGTATTATACAATGTTAGGTCACATTTGGAGGATTGTATGCAGTTCTGTTTGCACAAATACAGAAAGGATGTCCAGGCTTTGCAGTTGAGGTTTACCAGAAAGCTCACTGGTTAGAGGGTATTAGCTATCAGGAGAGGTTGGACAAACTGGAATTGTTTTCTCTGGAACATGGGAGGTTGAGATGAAAACCGAACAGACCTTCCTCCAATAGTAGAATTGCCATTACTGATAGTTCATCTAAGGAGGCTATACGGGTGGAGCTAAGAAATAAAGAAATAAAGAGGGGATGGTCACATTGTTGGGTCTACTATAATTTCCAAATAGTCAACAGGATTTAGAAGAACCAATATGCCGGGAGATTGCACGCTGCAGTGTAAGCATTAGTGTTGCCATAGTAGGGGATACTATTTTTCCCAATATGGGACAGCCATTGTACCATGGCCTTCGATGGGGTTGAATTTGACAAATGTGTACAGTTACATTAGGCAATATGAAGAGGACCCAACAAGAACGAAAATTAGGAAGGGCAAGTAACTGAAGTGTCCAGCGACCACTGTTCTATTAACTTAAAAATGATTATAGACAATAGGTACAGGAGAAGGCCATTCGGCCTTTCAAGCCAACACCGCCATTCAATGTGATCATGGCTGATCATCCAAAATCAGTACCCTGTTCCTGCCTCCTTCCCATATCCCTTGACTCTGCTCCGAGTTGACTGTGCCTGAACCTCTCTGTCGGTGGATCACCAGCTTCCTGACAGACAGGAAGCAACATGTGAGGCTGGGAAAGCAAATCTCAGACCCGCAAATGCTCAGCATAGGAGTACCACAAGGCTGCATACTCTCTCCTCTCTACTCTCTCTACACCAACGACTGAACCTCCACAGACAACTCTGTCAAGCTTCTCAAGTTTGCGGATGACACAACCCTGATTGGACTGATCCAGGATGGGGAGGAATCTGCCTACAGACAGGAAATGTCACAGCTGGCATCCTGGTGCCATTGCAACAACCTAGAGCTCAATGCTCTTAAGACAGTGGAATTGATTGTAGACTTTAGGAGAGCTCCCGCTCCCCTCACCCCACTCACCATCAACAACACCACAGTCACATCTGTGGAGTCTTTTAAGTTCCTGAGAACCATCATCTCCAAGGACCTTAAGTGGGGGGCTACGATCGACTCCACAGTCAAAAGAGCACAACAGAGGATGTACTTCATACGGCAGCTGAGGAAGCACAATCTGCCACAGGCAATGATGGTCCAATTCTACACGGCCATCATAGAGTCTGTTCTCACCTTCTCCATCATGGTCTGGTTTGGCTCAGCCACCAAGCACGACACCTGGGGGCTGCAGCGAATCGTCCGATCAGCAGAGAAGGTTATTGGCTGCAACCTTCCATCCATTGATGCACTGTACACTGCAAGAGCCAGGAAGCGAGGGGGCAAGATCATCTCTTACCCCTCTCACCTTGGCTACAAACTCTTTGAATCACTTCCCTCTGGAAGGCAACTCCGGATTGTCAAAGTTGCCACAACCAGACATAAAATCAGTTTTTATCCATGAGTAGTTGCTCTATTCAACAGCCAATAATCTGTTGCCTCCCTTTGATCTGGTAGTTTGTTGGTTCACATGCTTGATCAATGGTGTTTTATCATTAATGTTTTATTATTATTAATGTTTAGTGTTTTCTGAGTCATTCGTAACTTTCACTGTGTGTCATGTTGTTACTTGTGGGCGGAGCACCAAGGCGAATCCTTGTATGTGAATACTTGGCCAATAAACTTACTTACTATCTTTAAGAGCTCTAGCTAACTCTCGCTTGAAAGCATCTGGAGAACCGGCCTCCACCGCCTTCTGAGGCAGAGAATTCCACAAACTCACAACTCTCCGTGTGAAAAAGTTTTTCCCTCACCTCCATTCTAAATGGCTTATCCCTTATTCTTATACTGTGGCCCCTTATGAATAAGTATAGAGTGGGCCCACAGGTTAAAGTTTTGAATAGGCACAAGGCCAACACCAGCACATCCTTCTTCAGATATGAGGCCTAAAACTACACGCAATATTCCAAATATGACCGCACCAGCATCCTATAAACCATGAGCATTACATTCTTGCTTTTATATTCTAGTTCCCTCCAAATGAATGCAAATTGCATTTGTCATCCCTACCATTGACTCAACCAGCAAACTAACCTTTTGGATGCACTCCCAAGTCCATTTTCACCTCAAATATCCCAATTCTCTCTCCATTCAGAAAGTAGTCTATGCCTTTATTCCTTCCACCAGAGTGCAGGACTGTACATTTTGCTGTGTTGTACTCCATTTGCCACTTCTTTGCCCACTCGCCAACCTGTCCAAATCCTTCTGCAGACTCTGCCATCTCCGTGCTTCCTCAGCACTTCCTGCCACTCCACCTATCTTCATATCATCCGCAAACGTGGCCACAAAGCCATCAATTCCATCATTAACATGTAACATGAAATGTAGTGGATCCATCACCGACCCCTGCAGAACACTGCGCTCCAAGGAATAGAGTCCCAGCCTACTCAACCTCTGCCTAAAGTTCAGACCCCCTAGTCCTGGCAACATCCTCGTAAATCTTCTCTGTACCATTTCCAGCTTGACAAAATCTTTCCTACAACATGCTGCTCGGAACTGAACACAATACTCTAAATGTGGCCTCACCAATGTCTTATACACCTGCGACATGACCTCCCAACTTCTACACTATAAAGTGTCTGACCTTTCCCTTTATTGGTGAGTGGACACTGGGTGATAGGAATGTTTATCATGCATTCCAGAGGAAATCACTTCATTGCCTCATCTGGATGGGTTCTGGTAAGCGGAGTTTCCATAAATCTCTGGGCTTCTTTCTTGCACTAATGGAACAACTGTGGGCTTGCACTGCCATCTAATGGCAGTGCTGTGAACTGCAGGACAGAGCATAAAGTCAGTGCTCACATCAGCATCTGTGGAGGGAATGAACAGACGATGTTTCAGGTCATGTGTGGGAAGGAACAGCTATTTCCTTAAAGCCTTAACGCCCTCCGTTTCTTCCTCGACCGCAGAACCAGCCAATTTCCCTCTACTAACACTCTCCTCGCTAGCTGGTCCTTACTCTTAACTTCTCCTTCGACTTCTCCCCGTCCTCCAAATCAAAAGCATAGCCATGGGCACTCGTGTGGGCCCCAGATATGCCTGCCTTTTTGTAGGGTACAAAGATAGACACAAAATGCTGGAGTAACTCAGTGGGCCAGGCAGCATCTCTGGAGAGAAGGAATGGGTGACATTTCAGGTTGATACACTTCTTCAGACTGATGTCAGGGGAGTGGGCGGTACATGGATAAGGAAATGTATAGATAAGGAAGTGTAAACGGCCTGTCCCACTTACGCAACCTTGGCTCGCAAATTTACACAACCTCGTGGTCGCTTGAGGCGTACGGGCACCATATGGCCGCACGAGGCCGGTCCCACTTAGAAGCGTGGAGTTGTGCGGGGCTGGTCCAGACATCGCGCGGGGCTCCGAAATTCTTGCAGTGACCGAAATTTTCGTGCGCCCACGGCCTGTCGGCACGCAGGCGCATTGCGGTCGTACACAGCGTCGTGACGGTGTATGCAGCATTTTGACGCCGTACGCAGCTTCTTGATGGCTTACGCCTAGTGCATGGCGTTGCGTGATGACGTCACTGCCCGACGTGGCGTTGCGTGATGACGTCACCACCCGACGCCATGCGATGCCCAAATTCAGTCAGCCCGCCTCCTGCCCAGCTGATTGGTAAGCATGATGTAAATGACGTCACGCGCGAACTTAGCGTGAACTTCGCGCAAACTCCGCTTCCGGTCGGTCGCGCCAAATGCACACAATCACATGCAAGTTGTGGAAACAGGAAATGGTGATTATGGAAAATGTAGACCAAACTGTTAGTTGGGAGAAGGTAACATCAAAGCAAACAGAGATAAAATGTAGTCGGAGTCAGTCAGACCCGTCAGAGAACTGGGAAGGGGGAGGGATGGAGACGGAAAGCAAGGGCTACTTGAAGTTGAGGAAGTCAATGTCCTCTGACAATGGAGAAGACCCAGAACAGAAAGGTCATGTGGGAATGGGAGGGGGAGTTAAAGTGTTGAGCAACCGGATGGCAGGTTTATGCGGACTGAGCGAAACGATCGCCGAGCCTGCGCTATGTCTCGCCAATATACAGGAGTCCACACCTGGAACAGCGGATACAGTAGATGAGGTTGGAGGTGGTGTAAATGAACCTTTGCCTCACCTGAAAAGACTGTCGGGGTCCTTGGACGGAGTCGAGGGGGAAGGTATAGCACCAGGTGTTGCATCTCCTGCGTTTGCAGGGGAAAGTACTTGGGGAAGAGGTGGTTTGGGTGGGCAGGATCGAGTTGACCGGTGAGTTGCGGAGGGAACGGTCTCAATGAAAAGCCGAAAGGGGTGGAGTTTGGAAGATGTCGCTAGAAGTGGGATCCCGTTGGAGGTGACGTAAATGTCGGAGGATTATGAGCTGTATGCACAACTGGTGGGGTAGAAGGTGAGGACAAGCGGGACTCTGTCCCTGTTATGAATGGGGGAAGGGGGAGAAAAAGTGGAGCTGTGGGATATCAAGGAGACCCTAGTGAGGGCCTCATCTAGAATCATGGGGTCATAGAGTGATACAGTGTGGAAACAGGCCCTTTGGCCCAACTCGCCCACACTGGCCAATATGTCCCGGCTTCACTAGTCCCACCTGCCTGTGCTTGGTCCATGTCCCTCCAAACCTGTCCGACACATGTACCTGTCTGTTCTTTAAACTTTGGGATAGTCCCAGCCTCAACTACCTCCTCTGGCAGCTTGGTCCATACACCCACCACTGATTGTGTGAAAAGGTTACCCCTCAGATTCCTATTTAATCTTTTCCTCTTCGCCTTGAAAGTATGTCATCTGGTCCTCGATTCCCCTACTTTGGGCAAGAGACTCCCCCTCTTTCCTTGTCAAGAGACTTTTCCTCTTTCTCCATCCCCTCCCCCTTCCCAGTTCTCTTACAAGTCTCACTGTCTCCGACTACATTTTATCTCTTTTGCTTTGTTGTTACCTTCTCCCAACTAACAATGATCTGTTCTATATTCTTCTATAATGGAAGAGGGGAAACACCGTTCCTAAAGAATGAGGTCACCTCCGATGACCTGATATGGAACACCTCATCTTGGGCGTAGATGCAGCATAAACAGAGGAATTGGAAGTAGGGGATATAGTCTTTACAGGAAGCAGGGTGGGAAGACGTGTAGTCTAGATAGCTGTGGCAGGGGGATGGGTACAAGAGCAGAGAGGCAGGAGGGTGTAAAATGAGGGTAGAAGCATTAGGTAGCAAGGTGAAAGGTAAAAGTGGCAGGCAGACAAAACCAGGACAAAAATCAAAAAGGGCAACTTTTCAGCAAAATTGTATAAGGGGTAAAATGCGTTGTAAAGACAAGCCTGAAGGCTTTGTGTCTCAATGCAAGGAGTATTCGTAATAAGGTGGACGAGTTGAACGTGCAGATAGATATTAATGATTATGATATAGTTGGGATCACGGAGACATGGCTCCAGGGTGACGTAGGCTGGGAGCTGAACATCCAAGGATATTCAATATTCAGGAGGGATAGAGAGAAAGGAAAAGGAGGTGGGGTAGCGTTGCTGGTTAGAGAGGAGATTAAAGCAATGGAAAGGAAGGACATTAGCTTGGAGGATGTGGAATCGTATGGGTAGAGCTACAAAACACTAAGGGCAGAAAACGCTGGTGGGTGTTGTGTACAGGCCACCTAACAGTAGCAGAGAAGTTGGGGATGGTATCAAACAGGAAATTAGAAATGCGTGCGACAAAGGCAAAACAGTTATAATGGGTGACTTCAATCTACATATAGATTGGGTTAATCAAATTGGCAGGGGTGCTGAGGAAGAGGATTTTTTGGAATGTAATGCGGGATAGTTATCTAAATCAACATGTAGAGGAACCAACGAGAGAGCAGGCTATTTTAGACTGGGTTTTGAGTAATGAGGAAGGGGTAATTAGCCGTCTTGTTGTACGTGCCCCCTTGGGCAAGAGTGACCATAATATGGTTGAGTTTCTTCATTAGGATGGAGAGTGACATTGTTAATTCAGAAACAATGGTTCTGAACTTAAAGAAAGGTAACTTTGAGGGTATGAGACGTGAATTGGCCAAGATTGACTGGCAATTAATTCTAAAAGGGTTGACGGTGGATATGCAATGGAAGACATTTAAAGACTGCATGGATGAACTACAAAAATTGTTCATCCCAGTTTGGCAAAAGAATAAATCGGGAAGGTAGTGCATCCGTGGATAACAAGGGAAATCAGGGATAGTATCAAAGCAAAAGGATGATGCGTACAAAGTAGCCAGAAAAAGCAGCATACCAGAGGACTGGGAGAAATTCAGAGACCAGCAGAGGAGGACAAAGGGCTTAATTAGAAAAAGAAAAATAGATTATGAAAGAAAACTGGCAGGGAACATAAAAACTGACTGCAAAAGTTTTTATAGATATGTGAAGAGAAAGAGGTTAGTTAAAACAAATGTAGGTCCCTTGCAGTCAGAAACGGGTGAGTTATTCATGGGGAACAAGGATATGGCGGACCAATTGAATAACTACTTTGGTTCCGTCTTCATCACTAAGGAAGACATAAATAATCTGCCTGAAATAGCAGGGGACTGTGGTCAAAGGAGGAATTGAGTGAAATCCAGGTCAGTCGGGAAGTGGTGTTGGGTAAATTGAATAGATTAAAGGCCGATAAATCCCCAGGGCCAGATAGGCTGCATCCCAGAGTACTTAAGGAAGTAGCTCAGGAAATAGTGGATGCATTAGTGATAATCTTTCAAAACTCTTTAGATTCTGGAGTAGTTCCTGAGGATTGGCGGTAGCAAATGTAACCCCTCTTTTAAGAAGGGAGGAGAGAGAAAACGGGGAATTACAGACCAGTTAGTCTAACATCGGTAGTGGGGAAACTGCTAGTCAGTTATTAAAGATGGGATAGCAGCACATTTGGAAAGTGGTGAAATCATTGGACAAAGTCAGCATGGATTTACAAAAGGTAAATCATGTCTGACGAATCTTGTGGAATTTTTTCGAGGATGTAACTAGTAGCGTGGATAAGGGAGAACCAGTGGATGTGGTATATCTGGACTTCCAGAAGGCTTTCGACAAGGTCCCACATAAGAGATTAGTATACAAACTTAAAGCATACGGTATTAGGGGTTCAGTATTGATGTGGATAGAGAACTGGCTGGCAAACAGGAAGCAAAGAGTAGGAGTAAACGGGTCCTTTTCACAATGGCAGGCAGTAACTAGTGGGGTACCGCAGGGCTCAGTGCTGGGACCCCAGCTATTTACAATATATATTAATGATCTGGATGAGGGAATTGAAGGCAATATCTCCAAGTTTGCGGATGACACTAAGCTGGGGGGCAGTGTTCGCTGTGAGGAGGATGCTAGGAGACTGCAAGGTGACTTGGATAGGCTGGGTGAGTGGGCAAAATGTTTGGCAGATGCAGTATAATGTGATAAATGTGAGGTTATCCACTTTGGTGGCAAAAACAGGAAAGCAGACTATTATTTAAATGGTGGCCGATTAGGAAAAGGGGAGATGCAGCGAGACCTGGGTGTCATGGTACACCAGTCATTGAAAGTAGGCATGCAGGTGCAGCAGGCAGTGAAAAAAGCGAATGGTATGTTAGCTTTCATAGCAAAAGGATTTGAGTACAGGAGCAGGAGGTTCTACTTCAGTTGTACAGGGTCTTGGTGAGACCACACCTGGAGTATTGCGTGCAGTTTTGGTCTCCAAATCTGAGGAAGGACATTATTGCCATAGTGGGAGTGCAGAGAAGGTTCACCAGACTGATTCCTGGGATGTCAGGACTGTCTTATGAAGAAAGACTGGATAGACTCGGTTTATACTCTCTGGAATTTAGGAGATTAAGAGGGATCTTATAGAAACTTACAAAATTCTTAAGGGTTGGACAGGCTAGATGCAGGAAGATTGTTCCTGATGTTGGGGAAGTCCAGGACAAGGGGTCACAGCTTAAGGATAAGGGGGAAATCCTTTAAGACCGAGATGAGAAAGACTTTTTTTCACACAGAGAGTGGTGAGTCTCTGGAACTCTCTGCCACAGAGGGTAGTTGAGGCCAGTTCAGTGGCTATATTTAAGAGTGAGTTGGTTGTGGCCCTTGTGGCTAAGGGGATCAGAGGGTATGGAGAGAAGGCAGGTACGGGATACTGAGTTGGATGATCAGCCATGATCATATTGAATGCGGTGCAGGCTCGAAGGGCTGAATGGCCTACTCCTGCACCTAATTTCTATGTTTCCTATGTTTCTAGATAGCTATGGGAATCAGTGGGTTTATAGATGACAGTGGATAATTTCTCTCCTTTGATGGAGACAGTGAGATCAAGAAACCGTAGGGAGGTGCCGGAGATGGTCCAAGTGAATTTGAGTGCAGGATGCAAATTAGTAGTAAAGTTAATGAAGTCAGTGAGTACTGCATGGGTGCAGGAGGTAGCACCGATGCAGTTGTCAATGTAGTGGAGGTAGAATTCGGGGATAGGGCCAGTGTATGCCTGGAACAGTGATTGTTCGATTTGCCCTACAAAGAGGCAGGCACAGCTGGGGCCCATGTGAGTGCCCATAGCTACGCCTTGGATTTGGAGGATGTGGGAGGAGTTGAAGGGGAGGTTGTTGAGGGTAAGGCAGAGAAAAGTGTTAGTAGATGGAAATTGGCTGGATCTGCGCTCGAGGAAGAAACGGAGGGCTTTAAGACCTTCCTAGTGGGGGTATGTATGTATATATAGAGTGACTGAACATCCATAGCAAAGATGAGATAGAGGGGGCCTGGAAAACGGAAGTCATTGAAGAGACAAAGGTGTCTTTGGTAGGGAGGGATTGGACCAGGATTGGATGGAGTCGAAGAATGTGGAAATTATTCAGTGGGACATGAACAAGCAGAATCAATGGGTCTGCCAGGGGAGTTTTGTTTGTGGATTTTGGGGAGAAAATAAAGTTGGGCCGTGCAGCGTTGGGGAACGATTGGAGGCTGTGGAAGGCAGACAGCTGGAAGTGATGAAATCCGAAATGATGTGTGAGATTAGGGCCTGGTGTTCATGGTCCAGGGATAAGTCGGAGGAGGTGTCTGAGAGTTGTCGTCTGGCCTCAGCCTGGGAGAGGTCAGCGCACCACAGTGCATCCCTTATCGGCAGGT
The DNA here is from genome assembly GCA_035221665.1 of Okamejei kenojei. NCBI lineage: Eukaryota > Metazoa > Chordata > Chondrichthyes > Rajiformes > Rajidae > Okamejei > Okamejei kenojei. The sequence continues at coordinate 3,767,984 of CM069150.1, read as the reverse complement.
TTGTTTATAATGTCAGGGTTGCTGCAGAGTGAGTGGAATCACTGTTCCAGGCATAAACAGGCCCTATCCCCGAACTCTACCTCCGCTATATTGACAACTGCATCGATGCTACCTCCTGCATCCATGCAGAACTCACAGACTTCATTAACTTCACCACCAATATCCGTCCTGAACGCAAATTAATTTGGACCATCTCCAACATCATTTTTTTTTTCAGATAAGGTTTTGGCCTTTGATTCCATGGTCCGCCTAACCCAGGAGCTGAAAAGCCGCGATTTTTTCCATTTTGCAAGACATTACACTTTTACATTCACTAATGCACTCCTCGTTACATTTAGACATTTTTACGTACACATTTTTAATAAAATCCTTCCCCCCCCCCCCAATATTTCTAAATCTTTAAAAAATCAAACTGCTCTCACCCATAGAATGCTGGTGAACGTTCCATCGTGTGATGTCACAATGCCCAATGCCCACAGATGTCCAGTAGGAATGGATCTCATTTACATCTGCCTTTGCTCCAGCCCCAGCCCCGCCCCCCCGCAGCCCGTGTCGAAGCGCGTGATCACGTGTGTGGGAATAGAGAAAAAGGATTGGGGGTGATAGGGAGTGGGGAATAGATGGACTGCCCCTACCCCGCCCCCTCCCACTCTACCGCCCCACTCTTTCCCTTCTCTCCCCCCACCCCTCTCCCCCTCCCTCCACACTCTTCCCCCTCCCTCCCCTACCCCATCTCCCTCCTCTCCTCCCCATCCCTCCCCTCCCTCCCACCCCTCCCCCACACCTCTCTCCCCTACCCCATCTCCCTCCTCCCCTCCCCATCCCTCCCCCCCTCCCTCCCCTCCCCTATCCCTCTCTCCTCCCTCCCCCTCTCCATCTCCCTTTGCTCACCCCTCCCTCCCCACCCCTCTCCCTCCCCCCACCCCTTTCTCCCTACCCCACTCTCCCTCTTCACCCACTCCCCTACCCCTCTCCCCCCCCTCCCTCCCCACTCTTCCACTTCTCTCCCATCTTCCCCCACCCCTCTCCCTCCCCACCTCTCTCCCTTGCCCACCCTCTCTCCCCCCTCGCTACCTCTCCCCCACCCCTTTCCCCTACCCCTCTCATCCCTCTTCCAGCACTCCCCCCTCCCCCCTCCCTCTCTCTCACTTCCACCTGTCCCCCTTCCTCCCCATTCTTCCACTTCTCTCTCCCCCATCCCCAAGCCCTCCCCATCTCCATCCCCCAACCCTCTCTCTCCCCCCCCTCCCTTCTCACTCTCTCCGCTCTCCCCCTCCCTCCCCACTCTTCCCCCTCCCCGCTACCACTCTCCCCCTCCCTCCACTCTTTCCTCTTCCCCCTCCTCCTCCTCCCCCCTCTCTCCTTTTCCCACCCCTCTTCCACCCCTCCCCCACCCCTCTCTCACCTCCTCCCCGAACCCTCTCTCACCCCCTCCTCCACCCCCCTCCCCCCTTCCCTCCTCTCTCCTCACCCCTCTCCCCCCCACCCCCCTCTCTCCCCCCTCCCCGAGCCTTCACCCCGTCCCCCCACCCCCCTTCCCCTCTCTCTTGCACACACTCCCTCATAACACCTTTCCCCCCTCACTCCCCTCCCCCCTCTCCTCTCACCTCCCGCTCTTCCCCTCTCCTCTCCCCTCCCCCCACCCCTCTCTACCCCCTCACCCCCCTCCCCCCCCTCTACCACCCCTTCCCCCTACCCTTGTCCTCTCCTTTACCCTCCCTGCTCTCCTCCTCTCCCCTTCCACATTCCTCTCTCCTCCCCACCCTCTCTCCTCCCCCTCTCCATCTCCCTCCTCCTCCCACCCCCATCCTTCTCCCCACCCCCCCTTCCCTCTCCCCCACCCCCCCGCTTCCCTCTCTCCTCCACCCCCATCCTTCTCCCCACTCTTCCCCCCCCTCTCCGCTATCCCATCCCCCTCTTCCCCTACCTCCCCCCTCCCCACACCTCTCCCCCCTTCCCCTCTCTCCTCCCATCCCCCACCCCTCTTTCCTCTCCCTTTCCATGTCCCTCTCCTCACCACTGTCCCTTTCCCCCCTCCCCTCTTCCCTCTCTCCCCCACCCCCTTCCCTCTGTCCCCACCCCCCCTTCCCTCTCTCCCCCACCCCTTCCCCCTCTCCCCCCCGCTCCCTTCCCCCACCCCTCTGTCCCTCTTCCACCACTCCCCCTACCCCTCTCCCCTCCCCCAACCCTCTTCACCCCAACTCCCCCCCCACCCCTTCCCCTCTCTCTTGCACCACTCCATGCTACCCCCTCCCCCCTCACTCCCCTCTCTCTTCTCTCCATCCCCCTCCCCACCTCTCCCTCCCCCTTTCTCTCTCTCTCCCCCCTCCTCTCTCTCCCCCTATTCTTTTTCCCCTCCATTCTCTCCCTCTCCTCTCTCTTGCCCTCCACTCTCTCTCCACCTCTCCCCTCCCTCTCTTCCTCCCCCTCTCCTCTCCCCCTCTCACCCAACCCCCTCTCCCTTTCCTCCCTCTTCTCCCCACCCCCTCTCCTCTCTTCTCCCCCCACCCCTCTCTAACCCCCTCACCCCCATCCCACTCCGCCCTCTACCACCCCTTCTGTCTCTGCCCCTCTCTCTCTGTCTCTCCCCATTCTCCCTCTGCCCTCACCGTCTAGAGTTGGGGGCTATGTGTCAGTGGATAGGGCGGTTATGGTGTAAAAGGAGCAAATTAATAATAATCATATAATATCAAGGAGGGTTGTTAGCGTGTATGCGGGGTGGTAGTTAGTGTGTGTGACGCGACATGCTGCCCCCCCCCCTCCCTAATGCACTTGGTCTAATATACTTTAAAAACTGTGTGTGTGTGTGTCTGCTGGCCGGCCGTGTGTGAGTCTTGTGGGTGTATGTCACATTCCATTTTTTTTTCAGATAACATTTTTGCCCTTTGATTCCATGGTCCGCCAAAACCAGAAGCTCAAACGCTGCGATACTTTTCCATTTTGCTAGACATTAGGCTTTTACATTCACTCATGCACTCCTCATTACATTTAGACATTTTTATGTACACAATTTTTAATAAAATCCTCCCCCCCGCCAATATTTCAAAATGTTAAAACAATCAAACTGCTCTCACCCATAGAATGTTGGTGAACGTTCCATTGTGTGATGTCACAATGCCATCCCTCACAGATGTCCAATCGGAATGGATCTCATTTACATATGCCTTTGCCCCACCCCCCCCCCGCAGCCTGTGTCGAAGCGCGTGATCACGTGTGTGGGAATAGACAAAGAGGATTGCGGGTGATAGGGAGTGGGGAATAGATGGACTGCCCCTACCCCTCCCCCTCCCTCTCTACCTTCCCCGCTCTTTCCCCTCTCTACCCCCCACCCCTCTCCCCATACCTCCACACTCTTCCCCCTCCCTCCCCTACCCCATCTCCCTTCTCCCCTCCATCCCCCATTCCTCCCCCCTCCACCCCACAACCTCTCTTCCCCTTCCCCATCCCTCTCTCCTCTCCACCACTCTCCTCCTCCCCTTTCTCCATCTCCCTCTCATCACCACTTCCACACTGCTCCCCTTCCTCCTCCACCCCATCCCTCTCTCCCCCACTCCCCTTCCCTCTCCCCCCACCCACCTTCCATCTCTCCCCCCACCCCCTTACACCTCCCCCACCCCACTCTTCCCCCTTCCTCCACATTCTTCCCCATCTCTACCCTACCGCATCTCCCTCCTCCCCTCCCTCCCCCCTCCCTCACACATCTCTCCCCCTCCCCTCTCTGCTCCCCTCCCCACCCCTCTCTCCTCATCCTCTCCCTCACCCCTCACCCCATCCCTCTCTCCCCCACCCCCCTTCCCTCTCTCCCCCACCCCCCTTCGCGCTACCACTCCTGTTCCTCTTCCACCACTCCCCCTACCCCTCTCCCCTCCCTCCCCACTCTTCCACCTCTCCCCTTCCCCCACCTCTCCCCCTCCCCCGCCCCCTCCCTCCTCCAGCTCTCTCTCTCCCCCTCCCTCCCCTCTCTGGCCCACCTCTTTTTTTCCTTCCCCATCCCTCTCCTCCCCCCCTCTATCCTCCCCCTCTCCATCTCCTCCGCCTCCTCCTCCCACCCCCATTCCTCTCTCCCACCTCCCCCTTCCCTCTCCCCCTCCCCCCTTCCCTCCTTCCCCCACCCTTTCCACATCCCCTCCCCACTTCCCCCTCCCTTCCCTCCTCCCCTCTCCACTCCCCCCACGCCTCTCTCCCCCTCACCTCTCCCCCTCCTCTCCCCCACCCCTCCCCCTCTCCTCGCCCCTCTCTTCCTTCATCCTCCGAACCACCCCATCCCTCTCTCCCCCACCCCTTCCCTCTCTCCCCCCCGCCACCTCCACCTACCCCCTCTGTCCCCTCTTCCACCACTCCCTCTACCCCTCCCTCCTCACTCTTCCACTTCTCTACCCTTCCCTCTCCCCCCGCCACCTCCACCTACCCCTCTGTCCCTCTTCCACCACTCCCTCTACCCCCTCCCTCCTCACTCTTCCACTTCTCTCCCCCTTCCCCCAACCCTCTCCCTCCCCACCCCTCTCCCTCCCCCACCCCTTTTTCCCTACCACTCTCTCCATCTTCCACCACTCCCCCTTACCCCCTCCCCCTCCTCTCTCCCCACTTCCACCACTCCCCCTACCCCTCTCCCCCTCCCTCCCCACTCTTCCACTTCTCTCCCCCCTTCCCCCAACCCTCTCCCTCCCCAACCCTCTCTCCCCCTCCCTATCTCCCCCACTCCTTTCCCCCAACCCCTTTCCCCAACCCCTTTCCCCAACCCCTCTCTCCCTCTTCCACCACACCCCCTCCCTCTCTCCCACTTCCACCACACACCCCCCACCCCTCTCCCCACCCTCCCCACTCTTCCACTTCTATCCCCCTTTCCCAACCCCTGCCCATGTCCCTACCCCACCCCTCTCTGACCCCCCTCCCCTCCCTCCCCACTCTTTCTGCTCTCCCCCCCCCTCCACACTCTTCCCCCTCTCTCCCCTTCCCCATCTCCCTCCTCTCCCTCCTCCCTCTCTCCACTTCCCCCACCCTTCTCTCACCCCCTTCCCTGAACCCCTCTCACCCCCCTCCCCGAACCCTCTCTCACCCCGTCCCCATTCCCGCTCCTCCTCCCCTTCCCCCTCTCTCCCCTCTCCATCTCTATCTCCCTCTCTCCCTCCTCCCCTCCCACAGCCTCTCACACCCTCCCCACCCCCTCTTCACCCCATCTCCCCTCCAACCCCATCCCCTCTCTCTTGCAACCACTCCCTGCTATCCCTCTCCCCCTCACTCCCCACTCTTCCCCTCACTCCCTCCCCTTCCACACCTCTCTCCCTCCCCACCTCTCTCCCTCCCCCCCCACCTCTCTCACTCCCCGCTCTCTCTCTCCCCCCCTCTCTCTCCCCTGCCTCTCTCTTCTCATCCACTCTCTCTCCACCTCTCCCCTCCCCATCTTCGTCCCCCTCTCCTCTCGCCTCCCCCTCTCCCTTTCCTCCCCTCTTCTCTCGCCCCACCCCCTCTGCTCTCACCTCCCCCTCTTCCCCTCTCCTCTCCCCTCCCTACCCCCCTCACCCACGCTCCCCCCTCCCCCCTCTACCAAGCCCTACCCCGTCTCCTCCTTTACCCTCCCCGCTCTCCTCCCCCTCCCTCATCCCCCTCTCTCTCCCTTCCCCCTCCCCTCCCCTCTCTCTCCCCTCCCCACTCTCTCCCCTCCCCCATTCTCCCCCCCCCTCCCCACTCGCTCCACTCCCCATTCTCTCCCCATCTCCCCTCCCCACTCTCTGCCCATCTCCACGCTCCCCCCTCACCCACCCTTCCTCTCCTCCTCCCCCCCACCCCCTCTCCCTCTCTCTTGCCCTTCTGACTCTTCCCCCCTCTCTCTGTCTCTCCTCACTATCTCTCTGCCCTCATTCTCTAACCACTCCCCCCCCCAGACGCACCTGCGAGTTGGGGGCTATGCATCAGTGGAATGGGTGATTATGGGGTAAAAGGAGCAAATTAATAATATTAATATAATATCAGGGGAGGTAGTTAGCGTGTGTGCAGAGTGGTAGTTAGTGTGTCTGATGCCACATGCTGCCCCTCCCCACAAGCGCTCTCCCTCTCTCCCCTCCCATCTCTCTCACTCCCCCTCCCCACTCACCCTCCCTCCCTCATCCACCCTCCCTCTCCTCCCCTCCACCCCCTCTCCCTCTGTCTCTGCCCCTTTCTCTTTCTCTCCCCATTCTTTCTCTGCTCTCACTCTCTACCCCCCTCCCCTCCCCCTCTCTCTCTCCCCCCTCTCTCTCCCCTTATCTCTCTCTCTCTCCCACCCGCTCTCTCTCCCCTCTCTCTCTTCTCTCCCACTCCCCCTCTCTCTCCCCCTTCCTCTCCCCTAAACCGCCTTCTCCCCTCCACACACTCCACCCCTCCCCTCCCCCTTCCCTCCACCCCTCCCCCTCCCTTCCCCGTGCCTCTCTCTCCCTTCCCCCCACTTCTCCCTCCCCCTTCTCACCCCATCTCCCCCTTTACCCTTCCCCCCTCTCAGCCCCCATTCCCCCTCTCTCCTCCCACCTCTCCATCCCCTCCTCCCCCACCATCCCTGTCCTCCTCCTCTCCTCCACCCTACCCCTCCCCCTGTCTCTTTCCCTTCTGTCTCTGCCTCTCTCACCGTCAGTGGCTAGGGAGGCTATGGGGTAAAAGGATCTAATTAATAATATTAATATAATATCAAGGGGGGTAGTTAGTGTGGGGTGGTTAGTGTATGTGACGCCGCATGCCACCCCACCCCCCCCCCCCCCACCCCCCCCCCCGCAAACGCGCGTTGGGGGAACACACCCAATGGGTCTGCACTTCGTCTGGCATCTATTAAAACTCCGTGTGCGTGGGTGCACAGCATTTTGCATTTGAAACGTATCTCCTCGAAAACCAGATGCAAAAACGCGGACATTTTTACAATTTTGGTAGGGATTCAACTTACCATTGCATTAATGCACTGCTCTCTAAATTCAGCCAATTATTTCCCCAGATTTTGAATAAAATTGTTCACAAAACTCGCTTTAAAAAATATAATCGCCGCTTGCTAGCTGCTACGTCACAATGGCCACATGCCCACCAATCAAGGCCCACCTGGCTCCTGCCCCCCCCCCCCCCCCCCCCCCCACGCCGCTGCGGATTAAAGGCACAGAAAGATCGAGAAAGTTCTGCAGGCTTGTTGTACTATTCCTGGAAGCAGGAGCCTAGATCCCGTATGTCTGTTCCTTGGTGGAATAAAGAAATGTGATGAAGCTGTAAGGAACAGGAATATAGCCTATCGAAAATTAAGAAAGTATCCAATTGTGGTCAATGCAATGGAGTACAAGCGGCTAAGGGCAGTAGCAAGACGAGTTGTAAAGGATGCAAAGAGGAATAGTTGGAGGAAGTTTTGTGGTACGTTAGGCCCTGAAACTCCAGTAAGGCATTTGTGGTCAGCTGTGCGTAGAATGTCAGAGTATATAAAAGGAGTTTGTTACCAGTGTTGCAGAAGGGTGAGGTGGTAGCAGTTTCCAATAAGGAAAAAGCAGACATGTGTGTTGACAGTTTTCAAGCAGTGCATAGATCAGAGAGCATGGGAGTGGAGAGGTGTAGAAAGAGAATCGAGCTGATGGCAGTTAATCAGTGGAAGCTGGAGAGGAGTTTAGAAAATGATAATAACCTTTAATCTGTTTTTTACCATAAAAGAGTTGAAGGATGCAATTATGTCCAGGGCAAATACCTCCCCGGGGAGAGATAGGTTGTCGTAATGAGTTATTTAAACATCTGGATGATATTGTACTTGATGAAATCTTAGCTTTGTTTAATACTGTGTGGGCAGAGGGTTATTTGCCAAAGGAATGGAAACATGCAGTCGTGGTCCCTATTTTAAAAACTGGGAAAAGAGGCATCTGACCCTAGCTCTTATCGACCTATAGCGCTCACAGCAGTGCTCTGTAAAATTATGGAGAGGATGGTAACCAACAGACTAGTTTTATTTTTTTAGAAACTAGAGGACTATTTGTTGATGTTACAGAATGGTTTTAGGAATGGAAGGTCTACAATGGAGTCTGTATCAGTTTTGGATCAGGATATTAAAAGGGCATTTAGAAGCAAGGAAATAGTAGTGAGTGTATTCCTTGATATTGAGAAGGCATATGATTCTTTGTGGAAGGAGGAGATTAATGATTAAAATTTTTGACTTGGGAGTCAGGGGACGAATGTTCAACTGGATTAAGGATTTTCTATTGAATAGAACAATACAAGTAATGGTTGGTAGTGTCACATCAGAGACTGTAGAGATAGAGAATGGAACCCCGCAGGGAAGTGTTATCAGTCCAGTTTTATTTAATATCATGATAAATGACATATTTTGTAAATTAGAGAGAGGATTTGGTCTGTCTTTGTTTGCTGATGACGGGGCCATCTGGAAAAGAGGTTGTAATGTAGAGTTTGTTTTAAAACAGATTCAAAGAGTGTTAGTGTCTGTAGAGGAATGGGGGAACACAATTTCCTTTTAAGATAACAAACGAAAAAAATCAAATATCTTGGAATTTATGCAACAAAAAGATTTGATTCTTTTTTTAAATCCAACTTCCCACTCTTATTGAATAAATTAAATAAGAACATTTTATATTGGAAAACTCTACCCATCTCAATGCTAGATAAAATTAATGTAATAACAATGATTTTTCTTCCGCAATTACTATATCTTTTCCAATTAATTCAGAAATATCTTCCTAAAAATTTCTTTAGGAAGGTGGACTCTTTAGATACCAACTTTATTTGGGATTATAAGAGCCACAGAATAAATAAAAAACATTATGTAAATCAAAAATAAATGGGGGTTTAGCACTACCAAACTTTATGTTTTATTTACTGGGCAGTTAATATTAAAAATATAAATTTTTGGTTAGTAGAGACAGGTAAACAACCAATTTGGTTAAAAAATGGAAAAAGAAGAGTGTTCTCCTTTTGAAATTAGTTCTATAATATTTGCCAATATTAATTTAGGTAAGAAAACCTATAGTGAAAACCCTATAATAGAAAGTGGAATACGTATCTGGAAACAAATAAAGAAAACATTAAAATTGAAATCTATACCACTAGCCCTTACCATTGTAAATAATGTTACATTTAAACCTTCAATGATGGATAAAGGCTTTTTACAATGGAAAAATAAGGGAATTAATAAGACGGGAGATCTCTACAGGGAACATTCTTTCCTTTCATTTCAAGAATTACAACAAATTTATGGATTACATTCAAAAGATTATTTTAGATACTTACAAATTAGAGATGATGTAAAAGCAAACACACAGGAAATTAGAAATAAAAAGACAGAAATTTTAGATGAATGTCTAAATAAACATCCGAACACAGAAAAGTTGATATCATACATTTATAATATCCTATTGGAAAATGATGTCCCATTAACAGAAATATATAGATAATCATGGGAAAACGAATTAGGTCAAATTATTAGACCAGAAGTATGGGATGAAAGTTTACAACACATACACCACTGCTCGTTAAATGCAAGACACTCTCTTATACAATTTAAAATATTACATAGACTACATTACTCAAAATCCAAACTACATAACATTTTTTCAAATGTATCTGCCATATGTGATAAATGGAGTCAGTTTTGGTCACTTAAAGCTAACTTGACACACTCATTTACAAATTGTGTAAAAATTACAATAGTTTGGATAGAAATATTGAGGATAATTTCGAATGTTGTTAATATGAACCTGACTCCTAACTCAAAGTTAATAATACTGGGAATACTGGAAACAGATCAATTAATAACAACAAATCAAATAATTTTTATTGATTATAGTTTAATAAATAATTGGGAAAAAAATTACTATTAAAATTCTGGAAAGGTCCTACATCCCCCACAATCAAAACGTGGAATACAGAAATGTCGGAGACACTCCATCTGGAAAGATTGAGGCTCGTCCTAATGGACAGGTTGGATCTTTTCAGAGGAATATGGTCTCCATACATTGAATATCTAAAGGGTCAAAATGGCTCAGTGCGAGAGCCTGACTGAAACCTGAATAATGGAATAGATGAAGAATTATGTATAACAAATCATGGATATATCTCCAACGATGGATAACTTTTTAATACTCCATTCACTTCCTTATTTTCAATTTTTTTATCTCTATATTATTTTTCTCTATCTTTTCTTACTTATTAAAAAAATGTATAGAAATATAAAGTCTTAAATGTTAATATTAATAATATTACGAATGTATGTAAGAAGTATTTTCTATTAATATGTATTTACAACTAATAAAAAATATTCATCTAAATTTTAATTTCAAAGCCAGTTTTTTAATAATAAATTTGCTGTCTTCATTGACACCTTAGATCGGACCGGCTGTGAGTGTGTGGGGTGGTGGGGAGGGGTCCTCCCCTGAATTCCCTAGAGCTGCCAACAGCTTTCGTGCATTAGACACGGATTTATACCAAAACGATACTCTTCAACAATCTGAGAAGATAATATAATATTATATATTCGAAAAGAAACATTAATAAGGATTTATCAATTATTGCGTTGGATGCAGAGAAAGCTTTTGATCAGATTGAATGGTCTTATTTATTTTCGGTTATGGAATTTTTTCAATTGGGAGAGAAGTTTATAACATGGGTTAAATTACTATATACCAGACCAACAGCTAGAATATTAATAAACCAAGTGTTAACAACTAAATTTAACTTATTCCGAGGCTGCAGACAAGGTTGCCCTTTATCTCCACTGTTTGCACTTGCAATAGAACCACTAGCAAAATCTGTAAGATCACACCCTGAAATATATGGGTATGAAACTAAAGAAATGAAAATAAAATCTCTTTGTACACAGATGATGTATTACTTTATATCACAAAACCAGAAATTAGTATCCCTAACTTGTTAAATTTAATAACTCAATTTGGATCGTTTTCAGGATATAGAATTAATTGGAATAAAAGTGAACTTATGCCAATAATGGGAAATAACTTACATATATTACAACAATATAATTTTAAAGATTGCAAATGAAAAAATTCAATATCTTGGAATTTATGTAACAAAAAGATATGATTCTTTATTTATATCTAATTTTCTACCCTTATTAAATAAATTATTTAAGAATATTCAATATTGGAGAACATTACCTATTGCAATGCTAGGTAAGCTTAATGCGATAAAAATGATTTTTCTTCCACAATTACTATATCAGTTTCAAATGATGCCGATAAATCTTCCCAAAAACTTTTTTAAGAAAGTGGACTCTATGGTTACCAATTTTATTTGGGATTATAAGAATCATAGAATAATTAAAAAGCATCTATGTAAATCAAAAATAAATGGTGGTTTTGCATTGCCTAATTTTATGTTTTATTATTGGGCAGTTAATATAAAAAATATGAATTTCTGGTTGGGAGAACTAGATAAACAACCAAATTGGTTAAAAATGGTAAAAGAAGACTGTTCATCTTTTGAAATTAGCTCGATTTTTATTTGCTAATACTACAATACATAAGAAAACTTATAGAAGAAACCCAATAATAGTAAGCGGAATACGTATTTAGAAACAATTAAAAAAAACATTAAAATTACAGAATACACCACTAGCTCTTCCAATTGTAAACAATATTTCTTTTAAACCTTCATTGATGGATAAAGGTTTCTTAAAATGGAAGAACTATGGAATAAATAAGATTGGTGAGCTCTACAGGGAAAATTTAATTTCTCTCATTTCAGGAATTACAAACAAAATTATGGATTACATTCTAAAGAATATTTTAGATATCTACAAATTAGAGATTATGTTAAATCAAATACACTAGATTTTAGGAACAGAAAGACAGAAATTTTAGATGAATGTCTAAATTAACATCCGAATACAGAAAAATGAATATCATATATCTATAATATTTTATTGGAAAATGATTTACCAAATACGGATAAATATAGACAAGCATGGGAAAATGAACTAGGTCAAGTAATTAGTAGAGAATATGGAATGAAAGTTTACAACATATACACCATTGCTCATTAAACGCTAGACACTCCTTGATACAATTTAAAGTTATACATAGATTACATTTTTCAAAATCCAAATTAAATAGAATTTTCTCAAATGTGTCCGCAATATGTGATAAGCGTCAACAATTAGAAGCTAATTTAACGCATTCATTCACAGAATGTATAAAAATTACAAATTTTTGGATAGAATTTTTTAAGATAATCTCAATTGTAGTTAATGCAAATTTAATTCCAGACTCAAAATTAATCATATTGGGAATACTAGAAACAAATCAGATATTAACAACACAACAAATAATTTTATTGGTTATAGTTTAATAATTGGTAAAAAATTAATACTAAGATTTTGGAAAGGTCCTATTTCCCTTACAACTAAAATGTGGATTACAGAAATGTCGGAGACACTTCACCTGGAACGATTAAGACTTGTCCTGATGGACAGGCTGGATCAATTCAGAGGAATATGGTCTCCGTTTATTGAATATTTAAAGGGTCAAGATGGTCCGGTTCGAAGCCATGACTAAAGCCTGAATGAATGAATAGATGAAGAATTATATATAATAGATCATGAATATATCTCCAATGAAGAATATCTTGTTTAATATTCCAATCAATTAATGTCTCTTTTTTTTCTCTCTTTTTCTTTTTGTATTTTATATCTTTATTTCCTACTGTTATAAAATTAAAAAATATATAAAAGTACAAATAAGATTGACTGTAAATTTAAAATATATTAAGAATGTATGTGACGATAATATTTTCTTTTTGTATCGCTTTGATTTTATATTTCTTCTTAATATGTAATCACTTCTAATAAAAATATTTTACAACAAAAAAAGAAATATAGTCTTAAATGTTAATATTAATAATATTACGAATGTATGTAAGAAGTATTTTCCATTAATATGTATTTACAACTAATAAAAAATATTCATCTAAATTTTAATTTCAAAGCCAGTTTTTTAAAAATAAATTTGCTGTCTTCATTGATACCTTAGATCGGACCCACTGTGAGTGTGTGGGGTGGTGGGGAGGGGTCCTCCCCTGAATTCCCTAGAGCTACCAACAGCTTTCGTGCATGAGACACGGATGCTTCATCTCCAGAACATTCTGAACGCGTGACGCACGGTTGCATTTCGTTCTCTCTCTCTCTCTCTCCCGCTCTCCCCTCCCCATCTCTCTCTCTCCCCATCTCTCTCTCTCCCCATCTCTATCTCTCTCTCTCTCTCTCTCCCTCTCTTTCTCTCTCCCCCTCTCTCTCTCCCCTCTCTCTCCCCCCTCCCCCCCTCTCTCTCTCCCCTTCCTCTCCCCCACCCCCCCACCCTTCCCACCCTCCCTCCCCTAAACCCCCTTCCCCCCTCCACCCCTCACTGACCCCCTCCCCTCCACCCAACCCCTCCCCACCCCCCCCTCCCCCTCCCACTCACTCCCCCCACCTCTCCCCCTCCATTCCCCCCCTCTCCACCTTCCCTTCCCCCTCTCTCACCCTCTCTCTCATCCGTCTCCTCTCATCTCTCTACCTCCTCCTCCCCCACCCCTCCCTCTCCTCCTCCCCTCCACCCCCTCTCCCTCTGCCACTTGCCCTCTGTCTCTGACCCTTTCTCTCTATCTCTCCCCATTCTCTCTGCCCTCACACTCTACCCCCACCCTCCCTCTTTAGATGCGCCTGCGGGTTGGGGGGCTATGCGTCAGTGGATAGGGTGGTTATGGGGTAAAAGGAGCAAATTAAGAATATTAATATATCAAGGAGGGTAGTTAGTGTGTGTGTGAGGGGGTAGTTAGTATGTGTGACGCCGCATGACGCCGCCCCCCCCCCCCCCCACCACAACCACACATTGGGGGAACAGACCCAACAGGTCTGCATTTGGTCTAGTAACTATTAAAATTCTGTGGGTGTGGGTGTATGTCATTTTGACTTTGAAACGTATTTTCTCGAAAAACAGACACAAATACACTGAGATTTTTATACATTTCGGTGGCGATTTAACTTACGATTTCGGAAATCGATTGCTCCCTAAATTTGATCATTCATTTTCCCCAGATTTTTAATAAAGTTGTTCACAAAACGGACTGATTTTTAAAAAATCAGTGATGAGGTGGAATGAGCTGCGCCTGCGCAGTTGGGGGCTCTGCGTGAGTGGAGGAATATTGCATTGGGGGAACAGGTTGCTTTGGGGGAACGGGTGAGTGGTGGAATCTTGCATTGGGGGAGCAGATCCAATCAGTCTGCATTTGGTCTAGTATCCCTTTAGAAACATAGAAACATAGAAAATAGGTGCAGGAGTAGGCCATTCGGCCCTTCGAGCCTGCACCGCCATTCAATATGATAATTGCTGGTCATTCAACTCCCTCCCCAAACCCCCTTCACACCTCCACCCATCCCCTACCCCCTCCACTCTCAGCCCCCTCTCCCTCCTCCCCTCTCTCACATCTCTCTCCCCACCCTCCCTCTGCCCCTCCCCTCCACCCCCCTCTCACTCTGTCTCTTGCTCTTCTGTCTCTGCCCCTCACTCTCTGTCTCTCCCCATTCTCTCGCTGCCCATTCTCTCTTTGCCCTCAATCTCTACCCCCCTTCCTCTCATAATAATATTAATATAATATCAAGGGGGGGTAGTTAGCGTGTGGGTGGGGGTGGTTAGTGCATGTGACACCGCGTGCCATGTCCCCGAAACCGGGCATTGGAGGAACAAACCCAACGGTCTGCACTTGGTCTAGTATACTTTTAATACTCTGTGTGTGTGGGTGGGTGTATGTCATTTTGCATTTGAAACATATCTCCTCGAAAACCAGACGTATAAACGCGGAGATTTTTACAATTTCGGTAGGGATTTAACTTATGATTTCATAATCCACTCATCTCGGTCAATTATTTCCCCAGATTTTGAATAAAGTTGTTCACAAAACTCACTTTTTCAAAAATAATCGGTGCTTGCCAGCTGCTGACGTCACAATGCCCACATGCCAACCAAGCCAGGCCCACCTGCCTCCTGGCACCGCCCCCCCCCCCCCCCCGCTGCCGCTTTGGATTAATGCAGCTGCTGTCAACGCACATGCGCAGTTTTCCACGAGGTACGTTTGCCCACCCATCCTCCCCCGTTCTTGAAAAGGCGCAGAAAGATCGAGAACGTTCTGCAGCAAAGACTCTACAGCTCAGCTCAGCTCAGCTCTAGGATCTTTGTTCTGTACATCACGGTATTAGTTTTCTCCTCACTGCTGGCGCAGCTCATGAAGCCCCGCCCCTCCCATCCCCTGCCCGCTCACTCAGCTGCTGGTTCCCAGAGAGTCAGAAGCCGCTTCTGTCTCCGCATTTCGGAGCCCACTTACTCCCCCCCCCCCTTCTCACCTCGTCCCCTCTCCTCCCTCCCACTCGCCCCTCTACCCATCTCCGGGGAGGCCCGATCGTCTGTCCCACCCCGGCCCGGTCACGCTGGTGGAAGCCACGATCGGCTGGTCTCCCTGCTGCTTTTCACCATCCTCAGATTGCTCACCATCCTCGCTGCCGCCCCGCACCCCCCCCTCCTCTCTCTTCCCACCTCTCTGTCTCTCTCTCTCTCTCTCCCCCCCCATCTCTCTCTCTCTCTCTCTCTCTCTCTCTCTCCCCTCTCTCTCCCCTCTCTCTCTCTCCCCCCCTCTCTCCCCCCTCCCTCTCTTTCTCCCCCTCTCTCTCCCCCTCTCTCCTCTCTCTCTCCTCTCTCTCTCTCCCCCCTCTCTCTCTCTCCCCCTCTCTCTCTCCCCTCTCTCCCTCTCTCTCTCTCTCTCCTCCTCTCTCTCTCCCCTCTCTCTCTCTCTCCCCTCCCTCTCTTTCTCCCCCTCTCTCTGCCCCCTCTCTCCCTACCCCTCTCTCTCTCTCCCCACTCTCTCTCTCTCCCCCCTCTCTCTCTCCCCCTCTCTCCTCTCTCTCCCCTCTCCCCCCTCTCTCTCTATCTCTCTCCTCTCTCTCTCTCCCCTCTCTTTCTCTCCCCTCTCTTTCTCTCTCTCCTCTCTCCCCCCTCTCTCTCTCCCTCTCTCTCTCTCCCTCCTCTCTCTCTTCCCCCTCTCTCTCTCTCTCTCTCTCTCCCTCTCCCCCCTCCCTCTTTCTCTCTCTCTCCCCCCTCCCCTCTCCCTCTCTCTCTCCCTCTCCCTCCCACTCTCCTCTCTCTCCCTCTCCCTCCCCCTCTCCTCTCTCTTTCTCTCCCTCTCTCTCTCCCCCTCTCTCCCTCTCCCTCCCCCCCTCTCCCTCCCCCTCCTCTCCTTCTCCCTCTCCTCTCTTTCTTCCTCTCCCTCCCCCTCTCTCTCCATCTCCTTCCCCCCATCTCCTCTCTCTCTCCCTCTTCCTCCCCCTCTCTCTCTCTCTCTCCCTCTCGCTCCCCCTCTCCTCTCTCTCCCTCTCCCCCTCTCCTCTCTCTCTCCCTCTCTCCTCCCTCTCCCCCCCTCTCTCCTCTCCCCCCTCCCCCTATCAACTCTACCAGCGAAGTTTTCCAGCATACGATAGAACAATTGTTTGCTGAATATCCATGCGCCATCATTGTTGATGACATTCGCGTCTACGGACGCGACCTGGCTGAACTTGACGCCAATCTGAAGAAAGTACTAGACCGTGCCAAAGACATTCAGCTCAAACTCAATCCTCTGAAGTGCAAGTTTCGAGTCCCAGTAGTTACTTACATCGGACATGTTTTCACAAGTGATGGTCTCAGACCAGACTCATCAAAGACTGCAGCTATCAACGAAATGCCGATTCCTACTGACGTTGCGAGTCTACAAAGGTTCCTTGGAATGGTTAACTACCTGGGGAAATTTATTCCCAAACTCAGCGACATATCTTCCCCCCTACGAGAACTGACACATAAGGACGCTGCATGGTCCTGGTATCCACAGCACCAAAGAGCTTTTGACACTCTCAATTACAGCTGGCTAGAGCACCTACTCTCACCTACTTTGCTTTGGAGGTGCTAGTAATGCTCACCTGCGATGTGTCCCAGTACGGACTTGGCACTGCTTGCCTACAGACCACTACCGATGGTCACTGCAAGCCTGTTTCTCACGCCTCTCGCCCACTAACTGACACTGAACAACGTTACGCCCAGATCGAAAAAGAATTGCTCGCAGTGGTTTTCGCCTGCACGAAATTCTAGTACTTTGTTTTTGGGACGGCTGTGACTATAAAAACTGACCACTATTGGTCACTATTTTGAACAAACCCATGCACGCTGCCCCAGCTCGCCTATCTCGTCACCTCCCCGACCTGTCGGGTCCCCGGTCATTTGCCCCATTCCCTCCCCAGTATCTTCTCCGGCAAAAGGACCGCACACACGCCAGACAGGTTAGCAGGCCACCCATTAGATACGGTGATTTTGTGTACCCATAAAACATCCCCATATGCGTTATTAACATTCCGCCACCTATATTGCTTAGCCACCAATGCTTTCTTTCGTTTCTACAAGGAAAGATGTTGATTGGTTATTTCCTATTAGCCAATTGTAGTGCTTGTTAGTAGTGACTCCGCCCATTATGCATTTTATATTAACAAGAGCCTGCCAATGCCAGGCAGTATGAGTAGCTGCTAGGAAAGGTAATGTCCTGCAGTTCGATGCTGTAGGAGGATTTAATAAAAATGTGTTGTATTATGACATGCGTTTGACTCGACTCATTACACTGTTTTTGCCACGAAAGTGGATAATCTCACATTTATCCACATTATAATGCATATGCCATGCATCTGCCCACTCATCCAACCTGTCTAAGTCACCCTGTGGCCTCATAGCATCCTCGCAGCTCACACTGCCACCCAGCTTTGTGTAATCTGCAAATTTGGAAATGTTACATTTAATTCCCTCGTCTAAATCGTTAATACCTATTGTAAATAACTGGGGTCCCAGCACCAAGCCTTGCGGGACCCCACTAGTCACTCCCTGCCATTCTCAAAAGGACCCGTTAATTCTTATTCTTTGCTTCCTGTCTGCCAACCAGTTCCCTATTCATGTCAATACCCTACCCCCAATACCATGTGCTCTAATTTTGCACACTAATCCCTTATGTGGGACTTTTTGAAAGTCCAGATATGCCCCATCCACTAGCTCTCCCTTATCCATTCTACTTGTTACACCCTTAAACAATTGACCGATCCCGTTACTGCTTTCCAAATGCGTTGCTATTACATCTTTAACAATCGATTCAAGCATCATCCCCACTACTGATATAAGCTGATTTGTCTATAATTCCATGTTTTCTCTCTCCCTCCTTTCTTTAAAAGTGGAGTTACATTAGCTACCCTCCAGTCCACAGGAACTGAGTCTATAGAACATTAGAAAATTATCATCAATGCATCCTCGGTTTCTAGGGCCACCTCCTTGTGTACTCTGGGATGCAGACCATCAGGCCCTGGGGATTTATCTGCCTTCAGTCCCAACAGTTTACCTAACACCAATTCCTGACTAATGTGGATACCCTTCAGTTCCTCCCTCCCACTAGATCCACGGTCCCCTAGTATTTCCGGGAAATTATTTGCGTCTTCCTTAGTGAAGACATAACCAAAGTATTTGTTTAACTGGTCTGCCATTTCCTTGTTTCCCATTATAAATTCACCCGTCTCTGATTGTAAGACTTCACTAATCTTTTCCTTTTAACATATATCTAAAGAAGCTTTTACAGTCAGCTTTTATATTCCCCGCAAGCTGTCTTAAATGCTCTTTTTTCCCCCTCTTAATTAACCCCTCTGTCCTCTGTTAAGTTTTAAATTTCTCCCAGTTCTCCAATTTGCTGCTTCCTCTGCCCAATTTACATGCCTCTTCCTTGGATTTAACACTACCCTTGATTTCCCCCGTTAGCCACGGTTGAGCCGCCTTCCCCATTTTATTTATTCGCCAGACAGGGATGAACAATTTTTGGAGTTTATCCATGTGGTCTTTAATTGATTACCCATTGAGTCGTATGGCATGAAAATAGGCCCTTCGACCCAAGCTGCCTATACTGACTTAGATACCCCTTAATTTAAACCAACATCTGCAGTTCTTTTCTACACAAGATACCCCTTCTACATTAGTCCCTGAGTTTGGCCCATCTCCATATAACTAAAAGTCTTTATCCTGTTTGTGTCTGTGTGTGTCAATCTGGTTAATTCCTATTTTCTTTCAAATGCTTGGCCGCAGCCTTCCCATTTTCACATATCCTACTCACTTTTCCCTTGGTGGTGATAAACATCTTCCCATCGCATTTCCACCTATATTTCCGAAGTAATTGATCCTTCACATTTTAAAAACAGCCCAAACTCACCCACTTTGGGAAAAAAAATCCGAGTGTTGTCACAATGCACTTCTTAAGGCAGGAGGGGACACTCCGGGAGGGAGGGGCAGTGCAGCTCTTGCGGTGAATGAGGAGTGGCAGCGGCTGTCGGCACCCAAAGCCAGAAGCCCGACGCCTGACGCCCGGTGGGGAGAGGTGATACCACGAGCCGAGCATGGGGCCTGGGCCTGGGCTGGAGTCGAGCCTCTTGCTGGAGCTGGAGTGAGGGCCGAGCCCAGGGCTTGGGATGGGGCTGTGACCGGGGCCTAGTAGGAAGCCGCTGCTGGAACCAAGGACGAGTCTGGGTCCGGGGTCAGGGACGAACCCGGAGATGAAGTTAGGGCCTGGACTGGAGCCCAGGCAGCGGCCAAGCTGACAGCTGCAGTCTACAGCCAGAGCCGGCTGAGTACGAGAACCAGGCCAAGTTCCAGACCCTGGCACAGGCTCTATGACCTGGGTACGTCCTGGGGCAGGGAGTGAGGGGAGGAGGATGAGGGAAATGAGGAGGAGGGAACAGGTAGGGAGGGTAGTTCCCATGTCCCCCCCCCACTCTAACCCCCTCCTTCTCCCTCTACCCCCTCCCTCGCTCTCTCTACCCCCTCCCTCTCTACCCCCTCCCTCTAAGCTCCCTCTCTATTCCTCTCTCCCTCTCTACCCCCCCCCTCTCTCTCTAGGAGTGAAGAGGTGGAGGAGGGAGTGGTGGGTGATGAGGTGGAATGAGCTGCGCCTGCGCAGTTGGGGGCTCTGCGTGAGTGGAGGAATATTGCATTGGAGAACAGTTTGCTTTGGGGGAACGGGTGAGTGGTGGAATCTTGCATTGGGGGAGCAGATCCAATCAGTCTGCACTTGGTCTAGTATCCCTTTAGAAACATAGAAACATAGAAAATAGGTGCAGGAGTAGGCCATTCGGCCCTTCGAGCCTGCACCACCATTCAATATGATAATTGCTGGTCATTCAACTCAGTATCGTGTACCTGCCTTCTCTCCATACCCCCGATCCCTTTAGCCACAAGGGTCACATCTAACTCCCTCTTAAATATAGCCAATGAACTGGCCTCAACTACTTTCTGTGGCAGAGAATTCCAGAGACTCACCACTCTTATCTCGGTCCTAAAGGAATTCCCCCTTATCCTTAAACTTTGACCCCTTGTTCTGGACCTTCCCCAACATCGGGAACAGTCTTCCTGAATCTAGTCTGTCCAACCTCTTAAGAATTTTGTAATATGAAAGTCCTGACATCCCAGGAATCAGTCTGGTGAACCTTCTCTGTACCCTCTCTATGGCAACAATGTCTTTCCTCAGATTTGGAGACCAAAATTGTACGAAATATTCCAGGTGTGGTCTCACCAAAACCATGTACAGCTACAGTAGAACCTCCCTGCTCCTATACTCAAATCCTTTTGCTATGAATGCTAACATACCATTTGTTTTCTTCACTGCCTGCTGCACCTGCATGCCTCCTTTCAATGACTGGTGTACCATGACACCCAGGTCTCGTTGCATCTCCCCTTTTCCTAATCGGCCACCATTCAGATAATAGTCTACCCTCCTGTTTCTGGCATCAAAGTGGATAACCTCACATTTATCCACATTATACTGCATCTGCCATGCATTTGCCCACTGACCCAGCATATCCAAGTCACCTTGCTGCCTCCCAGCATCCTCATGACACCTAACACTGCCCTCCAGCTTCGTGTCATCCACAAACCTGGAGATGTTACATTCAATTCCCTCGTCCGAATCATTAATATATATTGTAAATAGCTGGGGTCCCAGCACTGAGCCTTGCGGTACCCCACTTGTCACTGCCTGCCATTCTGAAAAGGACCCGTTTACTCCTGCTCTTTACTTCCTGTCTGCCAGCCAGTTCCCTATCCTCGAAAAATTCCTCGAAAAATTCTGTAAGATTCGTCAGACATGACTACTTACCTTTTGAAAATCCATGCTGACCTTGTCCAATGATTTCACCACTTACCAAATGTGCTGCTATCCCATCTTTAATAACTGATTCTAGCAGTTTCCCCACTACCGATGTTAGACTAACTGGACTGTAATTCCCAGTTTTCTCTCTCCCTCTTTTTTTTTAAAGTGGGGTTATATTAGCTACTCTCCAATCCTCAGGAACTACTCCAGAATCTAAAGAGTTTTGAAAATTTATCACTAATGAATCCACTATTTCTGTGGTTACTTCCTTGAGTACTCTGGGATGCAGCCTATCTGGCCCTGGGGATTTATTGGCCTTTAATCCATTCAATTTACCCAACACCACTTCCCTGCTAACCTGAATTTCACTCAGTTCCTCCATCTTATTTGACTCCAGGTCCCCTGCTATTTCCGGCAGATTATTTATGTCTTCGTTAGTGAAGACAGAACCAAAGTAGTTATTCAATTGGTCTGCCATGTCCTTGTTCCCCATGATCAATTCACCTTTCTGACTGCAAGGGACCTACATTTGTTTTAACTAATCTTTTTTCTCTTCACATATCTATAAAAACTTTTGCAGTCAGTTTTTATGTTCCCTGCCAATTTTCTTTCATAATCTATTTTCCCTTTCCTAATTAAGCCCTTTGTCCTCCTCTGCTGGACTCTGAATTTCTCCCTGTCCTCTGGTAGGTTGCTTTTTCTGGCTAATTTGTATGCTTCATATTTTGTTTTGATACTATCCCTGGTTTCCCTTGTTATTCATGGGTGCACTACGTTCCCTGATTTATTATTTTGCCAAACTGGGATGAACAATTGTTGTAGTTCATCCATGCAGTCTTTAAATGCCTTCCATTGCACATCCACCGTCAACCCTACAAGAATCAATTGCCAGTCTATCTTGGTCAATTCACGTCTCATACCTTCAAAGTTACCTTTCTTTAAGTTCAGAACCCTTGTTTCTGAATTAATTATGTCACTCTCCATCCTAATGAAGAACTCAACCATATTATGGTCACTCTTGCCCAAGGCGCCACGCACAACAAGACTGCTAACTAACCCTTCCTCATTACTCAATACCCAGTCTAGAATAGCCTGCTCTCTCGTTGGTTCCTCTACATGTTCGTTTAGAAAACTATCCTGCATACATTCCAAGATATCCTATTCCTCAGCACCCCTGCCAATATGATTCACCAATCTATATGTTCACCCATTATAACTGTTTTACCTTTGTTGCTCGGATTTTTAATTTCCTGTTTGATGCCATCCCCAACTTCACTACTACTGTTAGGTGGCCTCTACACAACACCAATTTCCTGTTTTCTGCCCCTTAGTGTTTTGCACAGCTCTACCCATATTGATTCTGCATCCTCCAAGCTAATGTCCTTCCTTTCTATTGCGTTAATCTCCTAACTAGCAATGCTACCCCACCCCCTTTACCTTTCTGTCAATCCTGAATATTGAATATCCCTGGATGTTCAGCTCCCAGCTTTGGTCACCCTGGAGCCATGTCTCCGTGATCCGAACTATATCATAGTCATTAATAGCTATCTGCACCTTCAACTCATCCACCTTATTACGAATGCTCCTTGCATTGAGACACAAAGCCTTCAGGCTTGGTTTAACAACACTCTTACTCCGTTATACACTTATGTTGAAAAGTGGCCCTTTTTGATTTTTGCCCTGGATTTGTCTGCCTGCCACTTTTACTTTTCAACTTGCTGCCAATTGCTTCTATCCTCATTTTATACCCCTCTTTCTCTCTGCTCACACATTTAAGAAACCCACCACCTCTTATTCTCTGTTCATTATTTTTTTCTTCTTCCCCCTCTACATGTTGTCTGAGTGCTTCCCTTCTCTGCCTCCTGCCTCACACACTTCCTCTATTTGAGTCCCTCGCCCCCCTCCCCCCCCTCAACCATTCTAGTTTAAAGTCTCCCCAGTAGCCTTTGCAAATTTCCCCTTTCCTATTTAAACATTTCCTAACCATGAACCTGTCCAAATTTCTTTTAAATATTGTTTAAGTGTCTGCCTCATCTACCTCCTCTGGCAACTCATTCCATACACCCACCCTTAAGAAGGACCTAATCTTTCTCCGGCTCGTCTCTTGCTCCCAATTTTGAATGTTCTGTAGATCATTGAACAGTAGAGCACAATAAAAATCCCCAAATCGCATCAATGCTTCTGTAGTATCTGCCTCAACCACCACCCCCTGGCAGCATGTTCCAGGCACTCACCATCTCTGTGTAAAAAATAACTTGCCCTGCACATCTCCTTTAAACTTTGCCTCTCTCATCCTAAAGCTCTTTCCTCTAGTATTTGACTTTTCTATCCTGGGTAAAAGGTTCTGACTGTTTATCCTATCTGCGTCTCACATAATTTTACATACAGGTCACCCAGCAACCTCCAGCATTCCAAGGAAAACAACCTAAGTCTGTCCAGCCGCTCTCTGTGCCTAATACACTCTAACCCAGGCATCATTCAGGTAAACCTCTGCACACTTTCCAAAGATAACACATCCTTCCCATATGGGCAATCAGAACTGAACGCAATACTCCAAATCTGGCCAAACCAAAGTCCTAGAAAGCTGCATTGTGACTTCCTGGCTCTTATGCCCTAACCTATGAAAGCAAGCATAGCGTACGGCTTCCTTACCATTCTCTCGCTGCTTGTGTTTCCCTTTTAAGGGAGTTATGGACTTGGACACCAATTCCCCTCTGTACATCAATGCTGTTAAAGGTCATGCCATTCATTGTATATTTTCCACTTACATTCAACACCTCATGCTTGCTCAGTGCACCCTCCTGAGTTCCTTCTAATAAAGTTGTAGTTTGCCCTGTTCCAATTTAGTACCTTTCCGCAAGGTTCAGCCTTCTCCCTATTCATAACAAACTTAACAACTGTAGAGTTGTGATCACTAAGCCCAAAATGGTCTTCCACTGAAACATCAGTCACCTGGCTAGGGCCATTTCCCGAGACAAGGTGCAGTATGTTGCTTCCTTGGGTAAGACTATCCATATACTGTTTGAAGAAACCCTCTTGGTACACCTCACATTCTGTCCCGTTTAAGCCTTTGGCACTGACCAAGTACCAATTAATATTGGGGAAGTTAAGGTCACCCACTGAGGCACCCCCTTATTTGGCATCTTTCAGTAATCTGCCTATGTATCCGGGAAGCATGGTGGCGCAATGGTTGAGTTGCTGTCTCATAGCGCCAGAGATCCATGTTCAATCCTGGCTACTGGTGCTTGTCTGTACGGTGTTTGTCCATACTCCCCGTGACCTGCGTGGATTTTCTCCGGGATCTCTAGTTTCTTCCCACACTCCAAAGAAATATAAGTTTGTAGGCTAATTATCTGGGTAAATTTGTACATTTTCCCTAATGTGTAGGGTTTAGTAAGATATGGTGTCCAAAACTGCTCACATACTCCAAATGCAGTCTGACCAGTACCTTATAAAGCCTCAACATTACATCCCTGTTTTTGTATTCTATCCCTCTCAAAATCATTGCATTGAATTTGCCTTCCTAACTACCAATTCGACATTACAAATTAACTACTAGGGCATTCTGCACCAGCACTCCCAAATCCCATTGCACATCCAATTTCTGAATTCTCTTCCCATTTAGAAAATAGACTACACCTTTATTTGTACAGAAAATAGTCTACACCTTTATTCCTACAGTCTCCTATACACCTACTAAAGAGCAGTCGCTCCAGGATGATAACTGTTTTCAGCTTGTCCAATGCTCACCTCAACAAATTAATTGTGGGTCCTCAGTAATTGGCAGGCTACATTAAAAGTCCCTCGCTCCTGCAGCAGCTTTCAGCTTGTCCAATGAATCTTTCCTCAGTAAGAACATTAAAAAAATAATTGTTTATGGCACAGCCCACAATGTTTGCGTTGAACAAGATACCAAGTTGAAATGATCTCATTTGCCTTTTACATGCTCTATGTCCCTCCACTCCATGCATTTCCACATGCCTATGTAATACCCCCTAAACGCCAATATCATCTCTTCCTCCACCACCATTGGCAATGTGTTCCAGGCCCCCACCACTCTGTATAGAGAACATCTCCTGCACTTCTCCATTAAACTTTTCCACCCTCACCTTATGGCTGTGCCTTCTATTATTTCATTTTATTCATCCTAAATAAAAGGTTTAGACTGTCTATCCCATCTATGCCTTTCATAATGTTATCGCCTCAGCAGACAAACCCACCAGTATGTTCCTCTCTCAGTGCCGCCAAGACAGTCTCCCAGATTAGAAGTGCAGCTCCTCCACCACTTTTTCCTTCCTCTCGATCACCTTTCAAACATCAAAACTCTGGAACACTGAGCTGCCAGTCGTGTCCACGTTTCTGCAATAGCCACAACATCATTGTCCCAAACACTGATCCAGACTGAATGTTAATCTGCTTTCTCCACAGTACTCCCTGCATTGAAATAAACACACTCAGCCCATTAACGTCACCATATTCCTTCACTCCCTGCCTGTCCTTTCTTTAAGACTTACCGATCCTTACCTTCCCATCACTCCTTCCAATTTATGACTCATCATTCTGGTTCCTGACAAATACGTTCAGTTGGCCTTACTTCAATTTAGATCTTTAACTTGTGGACAAGCCCTGTCCTTATTTATATCTATTTTCAAGCAGGTTTTCACCGAGATCTTCGGTTTCCTCCCACACTCCAAAGACATACAGGTATGCAGGTTAATTGGCTTGGTTTAGTATACTTGGCATAAGTGTAAATTGTCCCTAGTATTGTGTAGGCTTGTGTTAATGTGCGGGGTTCACTGGTCTCGGTGGGCTGAATGGCGTGCTTCCGCGCTGTATCATTAAAACTATAACTAAAAAACTAAAATAAATTTCATTTCAGACTACTGCTGTAGTGTCCCACTTAATCGATAATGCAACTCTTCCACCTCTACCTCAGCTGTACCATATACCCTGGAATATAAAGCTGCCAGTCCTGTCTCTCCCTTAGCCAGGTTTCTGTAATGGCTATAACCTTCCAAATACATATCTCTGGGTCATTTCTCATGCTATCAAAATCTGCTAAGCCAGGAATTGGCCTGGTGAACTTTCTCTGAACTTTCTCCAAAGTTAAGGAGACCTCATACATAGCTTGAGACCAAATTTCCCAATGAACACGAAGACACAATAAACTGCAGATGCTGGAATCTTGATCTAAACCAGTGTTGGAGGAACTCAAAGGATCAGGCGGCTTCTGTGGAGAGAATGGACAGAGGATGTTTCAGGTCAGCACCCATTGTTCAAACTGAAGGAGTGGGGGTGGGGGAAGAAAGCTGGATAAAACGTAGGGTGGCATTAAACCTAGCAAGTGATAGTTGGATACCTGACTGGGTGGTGATCAGTAGATGAGTGGAGTATGTGCCAAAGGCCACAGGTGAAAAGGAGCCAAAAGGTTGTCAAACTCTCCCTTGTGGCCATTTTTTCTCTTGATCTTTTAATCTCCAAATGCCACCAGACATCAAAGGGCCTAACCTCTCCAATCCCCATTCCCACTACAATCTCATCCCCTCTGAAAGTGCAGCCCCTCCCACGCACTCAGTACCAATCTAAACATAGTCATCAAATCCACTGACAAGGGAGGTGCCTTTGTAGTGGGGCAGACTGCCCCCTACTGTGCTGTGGCCAGACATCATCTCTTGAATACCTTGTATCCTTGACCATAACCCCATTGACAAACTTCAGGCACCATTTCCCAAACCATCTTATCATCTCTGGTGCTCTCCCGCCACAGTATCCAAGCTTAGAGTTCCCTAACCCCTCACTGCCCATTTCCATCTTCCCAAAATCCATAAGCTGGACTGCCCTGACAGACCCGCTGTTTCTGCCTGCTCATGCTCCACCAAATCTATGTCAAAATATCTTGGTTCTCTCTTGTTCCTCCTTGTCCAGTCCCTTCCAAACTTCTTCCAAGGCACCTTAGATGCTCTTCACCACCTCAATATCTTCCAATTCCTAGTTCCCAATCACCTCATCTTTACTGTGGACATCCAGTCCCTTTACACCTCCATTCCCCATCAGAATGGCCTGAGGACCAGTTGGCAGACAGGCATGGATTTGCTAGGCATGTGGGAGGAAGACAAGGCTAAATTGATGCACCATGAAGAACAGGGCTATAGGGAGCATCAATGAACAAATGGTCCTTGGTGTGCTAGTCCACAGATGCCATCAACGCACATCAATGCCACCATTTCCTAAGGAGACTGAGGACATTCATCAAGTTTCCAATATCTTCCCCGTACTCTTTGTCAAGTTTCCAATGTCTTCCAGTACTTCCCCATAGCCTTTAACGATTCAAGTGCTCATCTGGACACTTAAATACTTCCAGCAACTATGCTTCCAGCACTCTCTCAGGTAGCCAACATTCCATGGGTGAAAACAAATTCCAAAGACAATCCATAAATCTTTACTCCCTTGCACTAACTCTACCACCTCTCATAAATGCATAAGACATAGGAGTAGAATTAGACAATTTGGTCCATCGAGTATGCTCTGCCATTCAAACATGGCTGATCTATTTTTCCCTTCAACCCCATTCTCCTGCCTTCTCCCTGTGACATTTGACACATTTACTAACTCATTTTATTCACCTCTGATATTTTCCTCCAGTCTACCCTTTCTAGCTGCTCATAATTTTATGCACGTCCTTTATGTCCCCACTTAAACGTGTCCTCCTCCTGTGCAGAGAATCGTAGAGTCACAGAGCAATACAGTGTGGAAACAGGACCCTTCAGCCCAACTTGCCCTCACCGACAAACATGTCTCATCTACATGAGTCCCACCTGCCTGTGTTTGGCCCATGTCCCATGAAACCTGTCCTATCTATGTACCTGTCTAATTGTTACTTAAACGTTGCAATAGTCCATGCTACAATTACCTCCTCTGGCAGCTTGTCACATACATCCACCACCCTTTGTGTGAAAAAGTTACCCCTCCAATTCCTATTCAATCTTATCCTCTTCACCACAAACCTATGTCCTCTGGTCCACGATTCCCCTACTCTGGGCAAGAGACTCAGTGCATCCACCCCATCTATTCCTCTCATGATTTTATACACCTCTATAAGATCATCCTTCATCCTCCTGCGTTCCAAGGAATAGAGTCAGTGTCTACTCAACCTCTCCCTACAGATCAGATGCTCGAGTCCTGGCAACATCCTCGTAAATCATCTCTGTACCCTTTCCAACTTGACAATATCTTTCCTGCAATATGGTGCCCAGGACTGAACACAATACGCTAAATGCGGTCTCACCAATGTCTTATATAACTGCAACATGACCTCCCAACCTCTATACTCAATACTCTGACTGATGAAGGCCAATGTGTCCTGAGCCTTTTCGACCACCCTATCTGTCTGTAATACCGCCTTCAAGGAACTATGTACCCGCACTCCTAGATCCCTCTGCTCAACAACACGCCCAGAGCCCTACCATTCACTATGTAGGAACTGCCCATGTTATACTTTCCAAAATGCAACACCTCATATTTCTCTGAATTCCATCAACCATTCCTCAGCCCACCTGGCCAATCGATCAAGATCCTGCTGCATTTTTTTCACAACTATCTGCAAAACCACCCACTTTTGTATCATCAGCAAACTTGCTAATCTGGCCCTGTATTTTCTCATCCAAATTATCGATGTAGATAACAAACAGTAACAGGCCCAGCACTAAACCCTGAAGTACACAAGTAATCACAGGCCTCCAGTCCAAGAAGCAACCTTCCACCATCACCCTCTGCTTCCTTCCATGAAGCCAATGTTCTATCCATTCTGCTATCTCTCCTTGGATCTCATGTGCTCTAAACTTCTAGATCAGCCTACCATGTGGAACTTTATCAAATGCTTTGTTGAAGTCAATATATACATCTATTGCTCTGCCCTCATTAAACCTTTTGGTCAAATCTTCAAAAACCTCAATCAGATTTGTGAGGCATGATCTCCATTGTACAAACCCATGCTGACTCTATTTAATCAGCCCTTGTCCATGTAAATGCATGTGTATCCTATCCCTCAGAATACTCTCCAGTAACTTTCTAGCTACAGATGTTAAGCTCACTGGTGCATAGTTCCCAGTCATTTCTTGCAGCCATCCACGAATAGAGGCACAACATTTGCCTTCCTCTAGTCTTCTGGCACCTCTCCAGGCTTTTAATGACATAAGTTTCAACCAAGACTCCTGCAATTTCTTCTCTATTTCCCACAATGTCCTCGGATATATCTGATCAGACCCCGGAGATTGGTCTACCTTCAGACATGTCAGGACCTTCAGAACCTCTTTGACAGTAACACTGTCACGTCTTTGACAGTGACACTGTCTCAAGACACTTCCATTGACTGCCCCAAGGTCCTCAGTCCTCCTGTTTTTCTCCATGGTAATACAGGAGAAATACTCATTGAGGGCCTTGTCCATCTCATGTGGTGCCACACAGAGTTGACCGCTTTGATTCCTGAGGGTCCCACTCTCTCTCCAGTTATCGTTTTTCCCTTTATCTACTTGGAAAATGGTACTTTGAAGATCTCTTGGATTTTCCTTTCATGCTATCTGCCAGAGCTATCTCCTGTCCCCATTTTGCCCTTCTCATTCCCTTTTATACTTTGTTCTGTAGTTCCAGAAACTCCTCCAGGGAATCACTTGATCCCAGATATCTATACCTGTCCTATGCCTCCTTACTCTTGACCAAAGCCTCAATTTCCTTCATCATCCTGCCTTGCCCTTCACTCTAACAAGGACATGCATGTCCTGAGCTCTTGTAAGCACAAGAGGTGTATGTCTTCATGACTACAGTGCATCTATTAATCCAAGATGGCTGACTGGCAATGCAAATGAACTGAAAGTATTGATCAGCACGTGGTATCTCAGGGATATGGTGGAAAGAACATCAGGACTGGCAGCTTAGTCTGAGGGTAAAATAACCTGTTGGTTCAAAAGGGGAATATAAAACAGGATGGGAACAACATTGCCAAATTGATTAGAACAAGCCTTTGTGGTCTTGTCCTAAGCAATTCTGGGTCATGAAGGGCTCATTCAATGATGCAACAAATTTTAGAATTGAGAAAGGGTTGATGAATTTGTTGAGATTATACTGCAGGACCCCAATAATCAGTGGAAGGTAAAGGAGCAGGCAAGTGCTACAAGTGTCACTGAGTACATTGTTTGGGGAAAGTGACCATAATTCTGTCAGTTTCAAACTGGACAGGGGTAAGGAAGGTCCACAAGTTATGGTTTTAAATTTAGGGAGGGCAGATTTAATTAACATAAGGCTGGACTTGGCAGAAGTAAATTGGGAGCAAATGGATATTGAGAGTTTGAAGAAGGGAAACGTGGCAGGAATAGGAGACCGTCAATAGGACGTCCCTTGAGGAATAAAGAGAATGTAGAAGAGTGCATGGCAAAAGAATAGAGGTTATAAAAATCAAGTGAATACTTATAACATAGAACATGGATAAGCACAAGAACAGGCCCTTCGGCCCACAATGTCTGTGCCGAACATGAAATACCAAGCCTTATCTGCCCGCAGGTACAGTGGCCTGCAAAAGTTTTCATACCCCTTGAACTTTTCCACATTTTGTCACGTTACAACCACAAACGTAAATGTATTTTATTGGGATTTTATGTGATAGACCAACACAAAGTGGTGCATAATTGTGAAGTGGAAGGAAAATGATATATGGTTTCCAAATTTTATTACAAATAAAAAACTGAAAAGTGTGGCATGCAAAAGTATTCTGCCCCCCTGAGTCAATACTTTGTAGAACCACCTTTCGCTGCAATTACAGCTGCAAGTCTTTTGGGGTATGTCTCTACCAGCTTTGCACATCAAGAGACTGAAATTTTTGCCCATTCGTCTTTGCAAAATAGCTCAAGCTCAGTCAGATTGGATGGAGAGCGTCTGTGAACAGCAATTTTCAAGTCTTGCCAGAGATTCTCAATTGGATTTAGGTCTGGACTTTGACTGGGCCATTCTAACACATGAATATGCTTTGATCTAAACCATTCCATTGTAGCTCTGGCTGTATGTTTAGGGTCGTTGTCCTGCTGGAAGGTGAACCTCTGCCCCAGTCTCAAGTCTTTTGCAGACTCTAACAGGTTTTCTTCCAAGATTGCCCTGTATTTGGCTCCATCCATCTTTCCCATCAACTCTGACCAGCTTCTCTGTCCCTGCTGAAGAAAAGTATCCCCACAGCATGATGCTGCCACCACCATGTTTCACAGTGATGATGGTGTGTTCAGGGTGATGTGCAGTGTTAGTTTTCCGCCACACATAGCGTTTTGCATTTAGGCCAAAAACTTCAATTTTGGTCTCATCAGTGCAGAGCACCTTCCTCCACATGTTTGCTGCGGCCCCCACATGGCTTGTGGCAAACTGCAAATGGGACTTCTTATGGCTTTGTTTCAACAATGGCTTTCGTCTTGCCACACTTCCATAAAGGCCCGATTTGTGGAGTGCATGACTAATAGTTGTCCTGTGGACAGATTCTCCCACCTGAGCTGTGGATCTCTGCAACTCCTCCAGAGTCATGGGCCTCTTGGCTGCTTCTCTGATCAATGCTCTCTTTGCCCGGCCTGTCAGTTTAGGTGGACGGCCATGTCTCGGTAGGTTTGCAGTTGTGCCATACTCTTTCCATTTTCGGATGATGGATTGAACAGTGCTCCGTGAGATGTTCAAAGCTTGGGATATTTTTTTATAACCTAACCCTGATTTAAACTTCTCCACAACTTTATCCCTGACGTGTCTGGTGTGTTCCTTGGGCTTCATGATGCTGTTTGTTCACTAATGTTCTCTAACAAACCTCTGAGGCCTTCACAGAACAGCTGTATTTATACTGCGATTAGATTACACACAAGTGGACTCTATTTACTAATTAGGTGACTTCTGAAGGCAATTGGTTGCACTGGATTATATTTAGGGGTATCAGAGTAAAGAATACTTTTGTACGCCGCACTTTTCAGTTTTTTATTTGCAAAAAAATTTGAAAACCATGTATCATTTTCGTTCCACCACAATTATGCGCCACTTTGTGTTGGTTTATCACACAAAATCCCAATAAAATACATTTACGTTTGTGGTTGTAACGTGACAAAATGTGGAAAAGTTCAAGGGGTATGAAAACATTTGCAGGCCACTGTAATCCATATCCTTCGATTCCTTGCATATCCATGGGCATATCCAAAAGTACTTAAATGCCACTGTCATATCTGCCTCCACCCTGGCAGTGCATTTCTGACACTCATAAAAAAGAACTAGCCCCGCACATTTCCTATAAACTTATGAGGACAGCTCGGCACCTCGAGATTCAGGGGCCTATTTTCAGAGATGCCAGCATCTGACATGGCAGGTGGACCAGTCCCTGTCCCAAAATGTCAATGCCCAGCTACAGAAATGGATAGGCATTTCCCCATCCCTTACATTTTTAAAACATGAGAGATGCTTCAAAACTAATAGGATTGAAGCAAATGATAAAAGAACATAAAATATTAAAAAATTCAAAATGAAAAATAAACTTAAAACTACAGTGAATTTCTACTGCTGAACAGATCCAGCACCTGAATATAAAAATGCCCCAAGTAATTTACTTCTATACATAGACCTTGCTGTTTGCTGTCTCCCTCTGTGTTCTATCTGTCAGGATGAAGGATTTGAATGTAGAGTTGATTTTCCAAACTTTGACTGGAATAACAACATATCCAGGAATCGCAGTACTTATTTGTGGTACAGTGGTTATTTGTAGTTGCTGAAGGAATTGTGTTCTGTTTAATGTTTGATTCGCAAATAGACTTACAACTAGACTATTTTCTAGATATTATATGGAAGTTTGTATTTGCCTTCATAATACAAAATTCACAGATATCGTTGGTAATCATAAATAACACCCAATATATTACTTTGTGTATTGAATATTATTACAAATTTAAAAGCATAATTGAGAAAATAAAAACTGAACTGTAAGCACAACTTACGATAGTCAATCATATACAGATTTACTTTCAAATGCTCTTTGCTAATGTAGAAGAACTAACAACATCATATTTATAAACAGTATTCTTTGAAGCAATTGGAATTTCTTTTTCCCTGAGGCCAACTTATTCTAAAAGGTCCAGCATTCATACGAGCATTAAGTTATTTGATAGGACTTTCTTTGCATCTGACTGATCACCGCTCTCTATTACCAAGACATTGATTTGAGGATAACGGATTGCACTTTCTCTCATTCTTTTCCAATTCATCCTTTCATCTGCATTGTTAACGGGGAAACGTTGATCACTGATAAAGACCTCTTTTCTCTCTCTTCTATCTTTCAGCATTTCATCTATGTCGCCGCTTAAGTTTGGGTTATCAGCTCTGAATTTTTGTGCAGCCAACATCATGTCCTCTGCTTTCACTCTAGGCACAGGGACAGTGGGGATGCCAGCTATCATCATGGAAAGAGCAAGGATACACATTTTGGGCGTTTCATTTTGCTTTGTGTTCTCTGCTGTAGCTCCATAAGCAGGCAAGCCTGAGTGTGATGTGACGATCACTTGCTGGATAGAGGAAGACAGACTTTCATCGGGAAACCTTGTCCTTTGCAATTGGTTGGCTTGTTGATAATGTTCAAGCTGCTGGTGTTGAATTACGTGAGGCGGTGATCCCTCATGGTTGAGAATAACATTCTGTGATCTCCTGCTCAATGACATTGTAGGATGGTTGAAATAATTCTGATGATGAAAATAATCTGCATGGTTGTTGAGAACAGTGTTTAACGAATAAGTTTCATAAAAGCCTTGGGGGAAAATTTCTGGATAATAATCTCCCCACTGCTTCCAGTGTTGTCCTGGATATTCCATATTGCCTTGCAGAGGAAAGTGATTCATTAAAGAACTAGTGTCTCAGTGTAGATGTACAAAGGATGCATTGGCTGATGAAACACTATTCTATTCTGTCTTCACAAACTACTGGTTCTCTGGCTTGTTTCATGCACGCCACTGCCTGGAGAGCAACGAAGATCTCAATTGGAAGTCTTTCAAAACCAGTGATTGTTCCGAATTAAAATTAATGCGAATTATTACCTATAAAGAAATAAATTTCACAAGGTAATACATGGTTTAAAAAGATTATACATTTACTGTTATATATTTCATCTCTGCTGAGTACAATTATTGTACTTATCATGTCCAATTTTATTGACTTTACAGTATTGTGTCAAGTGAAGTCAACAGCTGTATTCATTTATCGTTATTATTTGTAATTTCAGATATACATTCTGAAATTCATATCCAGATGATATCCCACAAAATAATGCCAAACCTATAGAATTCTCTGTGCTGGGATTACAGATATCGCCTGACCTGTTGAGTTTTGGGCATTTTTTCTTGTTGTTTTTACATTCTCAGTGCTTAATTTGAGGAGGATGGTTAAAGAGAGAGAGAGAGGGAGAGAGGACTGCACAGCTTCAAGAGCAATCTGGGTTATATCATGAATCGTGTGGTCTGTGTGGAGTTTGTGCATTTTCCCTGGGACCACTTGTTCCAGTTTTCCCTCACCTTCCAAAGGCGTGGAGATTGGTTGCTGGAATTATCTTGCGTGTGAAGGTGCGTGGCAGAATCTGGAGGGAAATTAATAGAATTATGGAGAAAACTTACAGAGAAAATTAGTGCAGGATTGAGGTTGCTGTGAGAACCAGCATAGACATGAGGGAGCATGTTCTCCTTTTGTATCATAAAGTGATGCCACCAAGAAAGAGATTCTTCAGCCCACCATGACCATGCCAACAATCAAGTACCCATCTGTACTAACTACACTTACCAGCACTAGATCGCAAGCCTTCTCTGCTTCTTTTGTACTTGGAACTGGATGGGAAAGTGGGTGATCGATGCTTGGCATGAACTCAGTGGGCCACAGGACCTGTTTCCACACTATGTTTCTAAACAATACTAAAATATCTCAAAAGGAAATATGTGGAAAGTAAACAAAGGGATGTGTGATTCCAAGAAATTAAGGTCAGATCCATTGCAGAAACAGAAACTATATAAAAAGTTGGAAAGGCCCAGTCCAACAGTCAGTGTCTGTGGAGAGAAGAAAAACTGAGTTAATATTACAGTTAAATAACCTTACACCAGAGACATAAGAGACTGCAGATGCTGAAGACTGAAGCATAAGGCAAACTGTTGTAGAAACTCAACAGGTCAAGCAGTATCTGTGGAGGTAAAAGAATGGTCAATGTTTTGGGTGAAGACTCTGATGTAGAGTTCTGAAGCAGGGTCTTGCCTTGAAATGTTGACCATCCCCTTGTTTCCACAAAGAGTTCTTAACCTTACACCAGAACTGCCAGCACTAATGAAAACAAGCTAAAATGCAGTAAGCTAAAATTGTTGAATTTAGTCGAGTCGGGTAGGCTCCAAAGAGACCACATAGAAGAGATCTTGTTCCTCAAGCTTGTTTTGAGTCTCAATGGAACAGTTCAGAATGTCACACAGAGATGTGCAAATATAACTGTAAATGTTAAAGGGTAGGGATTTCACCTTCTATGATAACAATTGAAATTTTGGGTGGCACGGTGGCGCAGCAGTAGAGTTGCTGACTTTCAACGCCAGAGACCTGGGATCATTCCTGACTTAGTGTGCTGTCTGTTCAGAGTTTGCACAATCTCCCTCTGTCCTGGTTTCCTCCCACACTCCAGAGGCGTGCAGGTTTGTAGATTAATTGGTTTCTGTAAATTGTCCCCAGAGTGTAGGATAGAACTAGTGTATGGGGTGATTGTTGGTTGGTGTGGACTCGGTGGCTGAAGGGCCTGTTTACATGCTCTATCTCTAAACTCTAAATAAAGCAAATTTCCTTCGGAAGAAAGATGGAGAGATGGAGAGAGAATTTAATGTGCATCTTGGAGAGCTGTTTGAGTTGGTCCTATAGGGGAAGTGACAATAGCGACTATAATCTTAGGGAATATGAGCGTCAATTGTTTGGAGTGCCAGTTAGTGAATATTTAGGGATGATCATAACTCTATGCATTTCAAGGAAATTAGTTTAGCCTAGTTTATAGGTACTGCATAGAAAAGGCCCTTCAGCCCATCGAGTCCATGCCAATCATTGACCACCTGTTCACACCAGTTCTCAATTATCCAACTTTCTCATCAAATCTCTACACACAAGGGGCAATGTTTACAGGGGCCAATAAACCTACAAAGCCATATATCTTTGGGATGTGCGAGCAAACCCACATGGTCACAGGGAGAATGTGCAAACTCTGCACAGACAGCACCCGTGGACTGCATTGAACCTGGGTCTCTGGCACTGAGATAGAAGCTCTACCAGCTGTGTGATTGTGCCATCGCAATCACAAAAAGGGATAAGGATAGACCAGGAATTAAACTCATTAAGTGTCACAGATCATTCAATATCTAAACAGGCTCTTCAATCCAAAACATCTGTGTCTGCTCTGGGGCATAAATTTACACAAATTACATTGTATTCTCCCAAAATTCACCTCCCCAAATGAGCAAAAGCAAATTTCAATATAACCAGACACATATGGCAGAAGTACATTGGGGGAAGGGAATTACAAGCACGTCTAATTAAACATTGTCATCTGGAAGAGAATAGGTTAATTATGGATGTTAAAACATGCCTTTGAACATGTCAGGTCATGCCTTACTAACTTGATTGAGCTTTTTGAGGGGGTGACAATGATGATCAATGTTGGTAGTGCAGTGGATGTTGTCTACATGGATTTTAGTAAGAAATTTGATAAAGTTCCCATGGTAGGGTGATCCAGAAGATTAAGATGCACAGGAATTAACAGTGACTTGGTCTTATGGATTCCAAACTCGCTAATGGATGGAAGAGAGGGGGTTGTGTTGGAAGGATAATATTCAGGCAGGTGGTCTGTGACCAGTGGAGTTCCACAGGGATCCGTGCTGGGACCACTGCTGTTTGTGAGATATATAAATGACTTGGATGTAAACATAGATGGGTTGGTTAGTAAGTTTGTTGATGATACCAAGGTTGCTATGGTGGTGGACTGTGAGGAAGGCTGTCAAATTATACACTAGGATATTGAAATGGCAGATGGCATTTAATCTGAGGTAGTGTGAGGTGTTGCATTTTGAGAGGAGGTGTAAGAGGAAAAAATACAATTTGTTGCATGACCATTAATAGAATTGATATTCAAAGGGATCTCGGGGTCCAATCTATAACTCCATGAGAGTGTCAACACGACAAGATGTGGTGGTAAAGAAAGCATATGGTGTGCTTGCTTTCATAGGTCGGGGCAATGGGTATGTGTCAGGAAGTAATGATGCAGCTTTTTGGGGCTTTGGTTAGGCTGCATTTGGAGTAATGCATATAGTTCTGGTCACCCCATTACAGGAAGGATGTCAAGGCTTTGGAAAGGGTGCAGAGAAGATTTACCAGAATGATGCCTTCATTGGGGAGTTTTTAGATACAGGATGTGCTTGCCGTGTTTTCTCTGGAATGCCAGAGGTTGCAAAGAGACTTGTTGAAAGTATCTGCTTGTCAGCGAATAAATTACAGCAGTGCTTTGGCAGGATATATTAGAGGGCTCGTCTAGGGAGGCTATTTGGGTTAAACTGAGAAATGGGAAAGGTGTAGCAACACTTATAGGGGTGTATTATAGACCGCCTAATGGGGAGCGAGAATTGGAAGAGCAAATATGTAAGGAGATAACAGATATTAGTAGGAAGCACAAGGTAGTGATTGTGGGAGATTTCAATTTTCCACACATAGACTGGGGAACACATTCTGTAAAAGGGCTGGATGATTTGGAGTTTGTAAAATGTGTGCAGGATAGTTTTTTGCAGCAATACATAGAGGTACATACTAGAGAAGAGGCAGTGCTGGACCTCCTGTTAGGAAATGAGACAGGTCAGGTGGCGGAGGTATGTGTTGGGGAGCACTTCGGGTCCAGTGATCACAATACCATTAGTTTCAATATAATTAAGGAGAAGGTCAGAACTGGACCAATGGTTGAGATTTTTGATTGGAGAAAGGCTAACTTTGAGAAGATGCAAAAGGATTTTAAAGGAGTGAATAAGGAGTTTTATGGGAAGGATGCAGTAGAGAAATGGGAGACATTTAAAGGTGAAATTTTAATAGTACAGAATCTTTATGTCCCTGTTCATTTGAAAGGAAAGAGTAATAATTGGAAAGAGCCATGGTATTCAAGGGAAATTGGACACTTGATTCTGAATTAATTATAGGCAGCATGGAGTAAATGAGGTCCTTGTGGAGTATAAAGAATGTAAAAAGAACCTTAAGAAAGAAATTAGAAAAACTAAATGAAGATATGAGGTTGCTTTGGCAAGTAAGGTGAAAGTAAATCCAAAGGGTTGCTACAGCTATATTAATAGCAAAAGGATAACGAGGGATAAAATTGGTCCATTAGAGAGTCAGAGTGGACTGTGCAGAGCCAAAAGAGATGGGGGAGATATTGAACAATTTATTTTCTTCGGTATTCACAAAGGAGAAGGATATTGAATTATGTGAGGTAAGGGAAACTATTAGAGTAGCTATGGAAACTATGAGGATCAAAGAAGAGGAAGTACTGACACTTTTGAAAAATATAAAAGTGGATAAGTCTCCAGGTCCAGACAGGATATTCCCTAGGACATTGAAGGAAGTTAGTGTAGAAATAGCAGGGTCTACGATAGAAATATTTCAAATGTCATTAGAAACGGGAATAGTGCCGGAGGATTGGCGTACTGCGCATATTGTTCCATTGTTTAAAAAGGGTTCTAAGAGTAAACCTAGCAATTATAGACCTGGTAGTTTGAAGTCAGAGGTGGGTAAATTAATGGAAAGGATACTTAGAGATAATATATATAATCATCTGGATAAACAGGGTCTGATTAGGAACAGTCAACATGAATTTGTGCCTGGAAGGTCATGTTTGACTAATCTCCTTGAATTTTTTGAAGAGGTTACTAGGGAAATTGATGAATGGACTTCAGTAAGGCCTTTGACAAGGTTCCACTTAGAAGGTTGGTTAAGAAGGTTCAATTGTTGGGTATTAATAGTGGAGTAGCAAGATGGATTCAACAGTGGCTGAATGGGAGATACCAGAGAGTAATGGTGGATAACTGTTTGTCAAGTTGGAGGCCGGTGACTAATGGGATGCCTCAGGGATCTGTGTTGGGTCCACTGTTGTTTGTCCTATACATCAATGATCTGGATGATGGGGTGGTAAATTGGATTTGTAAGTATGCAGATGATACTAAGATAACTGGTGTTGTGGATAATGAAGTAGATTTTCAAAGTCTACAGAGAGATTTAGGCCATTTGGAAGAGTGGGCTGAAAGATGGCAGATGGAGTTTAATGCTGATAAGTGTGAGGTGCTACATCTTGGTAGGACAAATCAAAATAGGACGTACATGGTAAATGGTAGCGAATTGAGGAATGCAGTTGAACAGAGGGATCTAGGAATCACTGTGCATAGATCTCTGAAGGTGGAATCTCATGTAGATAGGATGGTAAAGAAAGCTTTTGGTGTGCTGGCATTTATAAGTCAGAGCATTGA
Organism: Okamejei kenojei; assembly: GCA_035221665.1. Classification (NCBI taxonomy): domain Eukaryota; kingdom Metazoa; phylum Chordata; class Chondrichthyes; order Rajiformes; family Rajidae; genus Okamejei; species Okamejei kenojei. Next base: position 3,728,271 of record CM069150.1, on the reverse strand, counting down.
GTATAGAAGTTGGGATGTAATGTTAAAATTGTACAAGGCATTGGTGAGGCCAATTCTGGAGTATGGTGTACAATTTTGGTCGCCAAATTATAGGAAAGATGTCAACAAAATAGAGGGAGTACAGAGGAGATTTACTAGAATGTTGCCTGGGTTTCAGCACCTAAGTTACAGTGAAAGGTTGAATAAGGTAGGCCTTTATTCTTTGGAGCGCAGAAGGTTAAGGGGGTACTTGATAGAGGTCTTTAAAATTATGAGAGGGATAGACAGAGTTGACGTGGATAAGTTTTTTTTCGATTGAGAGTAGGGAAGATTCAAACAAGAGGACATGATTTGAGAATTAAGGGACAGACGTTTAGCGGTAACATGAGGGGGAACTTCTTTACTCAGAGAGTGGTAGCTGTGTGGAATGAGCTTCAAGTGGAAGTGGTGGAGGCAGGTTCGATTTTATCATTTAAAAATAAATAGGATAGGTATATGGACGGGAAATGAATGGAGGGTTATGGTCTGAGTGCAGGTAGATGGGACTATGTGAGAGTAAGTGTTCGGCACGGACTAGAAGGGCCGAGATGGTCTGTTTCCGTGCTGTAATTGTTATATGGTTATTATATGGTTATATAAAGCTATGAGAGGCATCATAGAATCATGGAGTAATACAACTTGGAAAAATGCTCATTGGTCCAACCTGCCCATGCTGACCAATATGTCCCATCTAAACTATACCTCAATAACATTACCGCTCAACCTCCTGCACTCCACAGAATATACTCCAAGCCTCCTCAACCCTTCCCTATAGCTCAGGCAACATCCTCGTAAATCCTTTCTGCACTCTTTCCAGCTATCTATCTATCTCTCTATTATAATATAAAACTGTGATCTTGGATGTTTACTTTTGGGGATGTTTGCTTGCTTGAACTTTTTCTTTGATTCACTTCTCCTCGAAAACCCGATGCGGTAATGGTAAACCTTTTACATATTCCAGTAGAGATTTACCTCATGATTTCCAACATCCCCTCAGCTGAAAAGTTGATTCATTATTTCCCGAGTATTTTACTAACATTTTTCACCAATCGGACATCTTTTTAAAATCTAATGCTAAAGCGAGCTGGATGACGTCACAATGCCTTTGCTCCTTGCTGCAAGCTGCGCAGAATCTTCAGCGCGCAGGGGCACTGTTTTCCATGAGGTGTGATTTACGTGGACCAGCCGCCGTCCCCCCCGAGGTCTCTGGATTGAAGCCGTTGAACACGTGATCAAGTCACGCTGTGCGCTCCACTGGGCTCCTTCAAGTTCTACAACATGGCAGCGGCGATCGGTATCGCAGCATGGCTGTGGACAAGTGCAGTGGAAAAGTGGCCGTGGCGGCCATCACAGGGGATGACCTCCTCTCCGTCTCCCCCGCCCGATCATCTGTCACGCTGGTGAGTGGACTTACCCTCGCGCAAGCCATGATGGGCCTGCCCTCCAATGGTTTTCACCAAGTTTCATTCCGATTGGTGGTAAATTGTAAATGTTAGCGCGGTTTAAAAATCTTAAAAACTGCACGTGCGCAGATAGATCTCCTCTCAGCCAGTTGGTGCCACGCAGATTAGTCTCTTCTCCTGTCACTCCGTGGGACGATCTGCCACTTCCTGTGCCATCACGTCTTTACTGGAGCTGAGGGACGCTGTGGATGACCGGCAGAAGTCTCCAACCGGACAGAATTTTCGGAGGGTGCGGAAAACAGCAGCAGCGGTAGCAGCGGTGGCAGCAGTGGCGCTGGGGGAATGGGTTGCATTGGGGGAATGGGTGAGTGGTGGAATATTGCATTGTGGAACCAGACCTCCCATGTGACAGGGACCCGTCCAATTTCGTTAAAAATTAAAATTGTGTTTAGGCTGCTTTTTTTAACATTATGCCAAGAAGAGGGATAAAAACAGCTGCAGCATGGTCAAGGAACAACACAAAGAGACATCGAGAAGCATCAAAAAGCAGAAGGGAACAAGAGAAGCAACAAGAGAGAGCTCAATGTCTCGCGGATCAACGAAGCAGAACGCAAAAAAAAAGGATGAGAAGACGCAACCAAAAAGAACTGAACATCTCGAGGATCAACGAGAAAGAACGCAAAGCAGAAGGGATAGAAACATAAAAACATAGAAAATAGGTGCAGGAGGAGGCCATTCGGCCCTTCGAGCTTCCATTCCATTCATTGTGATCATGGCTGATCCTATCAATAACCTGTGCCTGCCTTCTCTCCATATCCCTTGACTCCACTAGCCCCTAGAGCTCTGTCTAACTCTCCCTTAAATCCATCCAGTGATTTGGCCTCCACTACCCTCTGTGGCAGGGAATTCCATAAATTCACAACTCTCTGGGTGAAAACGTTTTTTCTCACCTCAGTCTTAAATTAAACGTTTTTTCTCACCTCAGACTTCCCCTTTATTCTAAGACTGTGGCCCCTGGTTCTGGACTCGCCCAACAAATATGAACATTTTTCCTGAATCTATCTTGTCAAGTCCTTTTATAATTTTATATGTTTCTATAAGATCCCCCCTCATGCTTCCAGTGAATACAAGCCTAGTCTTTTCAATCTTTCCTCGCCATTCCAGGGATCAATCTCGTGAAACCCATCACAACCTCAATCACAAGGATGTCCTTCCTCAAATTAGGAGACCAAAACTGTACACAATACTCCAGATGTGGTCCCACCTGAGCCCTATACAAGTGCAGAAGAACCTCTTTACTCCTACACTGAAATCCTCTTGTTATGAAGGCCAACATTCCATTAGCTTTCTTCACTGCCTGCTGTTCCTGCACGCCAAGTTTCAGTGACCGGTGTACAAGGACACTCAGGTCTCACTGTACCTCCCCCTTACCTAACCAAACCCCATTGAGATAATAATCTGCCCCCTTGTTTTTGCCACCAAAGTGGATAATCTCACATTTATCTATATTATACTGCATCTGCCACGCATCTGCTCACTCACTCAACCTGTCCAGGTCACCCTGCAACCTCCTAACATCCTCATCATAGTTCACACTACCACCCAGCTTTGTGTCATCCGCAAACTTGCTAATGTTGCTCTGAATTCCCTCTTCAAAATAATTAATATATATGGTAAACTGTTGCGGCCCCAACATCGCGCCTTGCGGCAATCCACTCGCCACTGCCTGCCATTCTGAAAAGGACCCGTTCACTCCTGCTCTTTGCTTTCGGTCTGCCAACCAATTTTCTATCCATGTCAACACCCTACCCCCAATACCATGTGCTCTAATTTTAGTCACCAGTCTCCCATGCGGGACCTTATCAAAGGCTTTCTGAAAGTCTAGATGCACTCCATCGACTGGCACCCCTTCATCCATTTTACTTGTCACATCCTCAAAAAATTCCAGAAGATTAGTCAAGCATTATTTCCCTTTCATAAATCCAAGTTGACTTGGACTAATCCTTTTACTGCTATCCAAATGCCCCATTATTACCTCTTTAGAAATTGACTCCAGCATCTTTCCCACCACCGGTCAGGCTAACTAGTCTGTAATTCCCCGTTTTCTCTCTTGCTCCTTTCTTGGAAAGTGGGATAACATTAGCTATCCTCCAATCCACAGGACCTGAAACTATTGAACATTGGAAAATGATCACCAATGCATCCACTATTTCTAGAGCCACCTCCCTGAGGACCCTGGGATACAGACAATCAGGCCCAGGGGATTTATCATCCTTCAGTCCCATTAGCCTACCCAATACTATTTCTCACCTAATGAAAATTTCTTTCAGTTCCTCTACCCCTTTAGATCCTCTGTCCTCCAGTACATCCGGGAGATTGTTTGTGTCTTCCTTAGTGAAGACAGATCCGAAGTACCTATTCAACTCTTCTGCCATTTCCTTGTTGCCCATAATAATTTCACCCGTGTCTGCCTTCAAGGGACCCACATTTGTCTTTGCTACTCTTTTCCCCTTAACATATCTAAAGAAGCTTTTACTGTCCTTCTTTACATTCCTGGCCAGCTTCCCCTTGTACTTCATCTTTTCAGCCCATATTGCCCGTTTTGTTTCCTTCTGTTGTCCTCCAAAAGTTTCCCAATCCTCTGGCTTCCGGCTACTCTTTGCTGTGTTATACATCTTTTCTTTTAGTATTATTCTATCCCTAACTTCTCTTGTCAGCCACAGTTGCCTCCTACTCCCCTTAGAATCTTTCTTCCTTTTTGGAATGAAATGATCCTGCGTATTCTGGATCTTATGCCCAGAAATTCCTGCCATTGCTGTTCCACCGTAATTCCTGCTAAGATCTCTTTCCAGTCTACCTTGGCCAGCTCCCCTTTCATGCCTTTATAGTCCCCTTTGTTCAACTGCATCACTGCCACTTTCGATTTAACGTTCTCCCTCTCAAATTGCAGATTAAAACTAATCATATTATGATCACTACCTCCAAGCGGTTCCTTTACCTCAGGTTCTCTTATCATATCTGGTACATTGGACAACACTAAATCCAGAATTGCCTTGTCCCTGGTCAGCTCCATTACAAGCTGCTCTAAGAATCCATCTCAGAGGCATTCTACAAACTCTCTTTCGTGGGGTCCTGAACCAACCTGATTTTCCCTGTCTACCTGCATATTGAAATCCCCCATCACCACAGTGGCATTTACATGCCAGTTTTAACTCCTTCTGCAACCTACACCCTACATCCGGGCTACTATTTGGGGGTCTGTAAATAACACCAATTAGTGTCTTCTTGCCTTTACAATTCCTTAACTCAATCCACAGTGAGGTCTACCTCATCAGGTCCTATGTCTTCTCTCGCAAGGGACTGAATTCCATCCCTCACCAGCAGAGCTACTCCCCCTCCTCTGCCCACCTGACTGTCCTTTCTATAGGATGTATAACCATGAATATTAAGTTCCCAGGCCCGATCCTCCTGCAGCCACATCTCAGTAATCCCCACAATGTCATATCTACCAACCTCTAACTGAGCCTCAAGCTCATCTACTTTACTTCTTATACTTTGCGCATTCATATACAAAACTTTTAATTCCTTTCACATCGATCCCTATTACACTTGGCCATACTCTCCTATCCCTTTGTGAGCTTCCTTTCCCGTTAATTCTGGGGTCATCAACCATCCCTTTACTCTCTTTCCCTTTAACTCCATCCTCGACTATCCCATTTGACACCCCACCCCCCTTATTCAGTTTAAAACCACCTGTGTAGCAGTGGCAAACCTGCTTGCCAGAATGCTGGTCCCCCACCTGTTAAGATGCAATCCGTCCCTTTTGTACAGTTCCCCCTTACTCCAAAACAGACCCCAGTGGTCTAAGAATTTAAATCCCTGCCCCCTGCACCAGTTCCTCAGCCACACATTCAGGTCTCGTATCTCCCTGTTCCTGCTCTTGCTAGCACGAGGAATTGGAAGCAAACCGGAGATAACAACCCTGGTGGTCCTGCTTTTCAGCATTTTTCCGAGCTCTCTAAAGTCACGCTGCAGAATATTCATCCCCTTCTTTCCGACATCGTTTGTGCCGACATGCACTACCACTTCCAGCTGTTCACCTTCGCCCTTGAAAATTTTCTACACTCTGTCCATGACATCCTGGATCCAGGAAGGCAGCACACCATCCTCGAATCCCGTCTGTTGCCGCAGAAACCCCTGTCCGTACCTCTCACAATGGAGTCTCCAACTACAATGGCGTTGCCTGAAGTTGGCCTTTGGTTTTGGCTCAACAGCCCTTTTTGCTTCACAAGCCAGTCTGCCGCTCAGTGTGATAACGTCTTCTGTCCCGATGAAAAGAAGAAGTAAGCATCTCAAGGAACAACAGGAAAGATCGCAAAGAAGGGATGAAGGGACGCAACCAAAAAGAACTGAACATCTCAAGGATCAACAAGAAAGAACGCAAAGTAGAAGGTATGAAGAGATGCCACAAAAGAGGTGAGCACCTCAAGGATCAACGAAGAATGCAAAGAAGAAGGCATGAAGAGATGTGAGATGAAAGAACTAGAAGATTGGCTGAACAGCGGGCCAGAGATACAACAAGATGAAATGCACAACTCGCATGGAGAAACCTTTCTGCAGATGTTGGTGAAATTACCAAGGATTGCCATCCGTGTCGAGCATACCGTTGCTCTGGAGAAACCGCAACTTTTGCTGCATGAAGGGTCAGGTGAACATTGCTCCTCTGCGGGCACTGCCTGGTGAACTCATGAGATTGTATATTATGACACACCACAAGCAAACGAGTTCGGAAAGAATATTAAACAATACAACTGTCTCTTTCAACTGACGTCATTCAGTGCCAAGCAAGTGGTGCCACCCGGATGGAATCCTTCAGTGATCATTCAAGGCCAGATTCATCATTACCTAGGTTCGTTGATGCCTGACCTACACCAGCAAAGTCAATTATTGCAGATCTTTTTTATGGACCCCTAAGACAGCATTGAATTGCGAATGGGTATATTGCAAAATGCTGGTATTCAAAGGGAAATAGTTGCAATGCTTTAAAACTTGATAAGACAAAACAATCCTTACATTGAAACACTTAAAATCGCAAAGGAAACAATTCAAGGTTTACCAGAGACATCAATCGTCATTCATCCAGATCGTCGGCCAGCTTTGGAACATGAAAGGTGGTTTAACACACAAATTGGCAAGGAAGTTGCCATCATAATAACAAAACATAATCACCCTCAGGCAATATCACTGCACATTGTCTTGAAAGAAAGAGGAAGAGGCCTAAAATCATTTCAGAGTTTCTTAGGTTGTATGTTATTTTTCAATGCGTCTCCACATGGAGATGATGGATGGCATCACCAACTCAAAATGAGTAACCACAAGAAAATGCCAGCAATACAATATTATGCCTATAGGATTATGAATCATGATAATGAATTAAACCACCTTTTGAGAAGAGGATGACACTTTCTACAATATGTGGTTGATATGGCAGCTAAGATTGAGACTGGTAGGCTCAATTATATTCGCATGAATCGAACATCGTTGAGATCAACAACTTACCTCTGTCAAATACATGATCAAGTACATCTTGAAGGGAAGTGATCAAGCAGTTTTTGGGGTTAACAAGCATGACGGAATTACACAGTACTTGACTGCCAGATACATTAGTCCGTCCGAAGCAGTGGCATTGAGAAGGTTTAAAGATTTTAAAGTTACAAAAGGCTCACAGATGCATTAAACGATAATGATGATTTGGAGGACATTGGAAAGTGCATCATCCTCTCCTCAACATTTGTTGGTGCACCGAGATACATGATGGAATGATGCCAGCATGCCATGATGGCAATGCTTCATGCTTCATTATGATGACTTGCAATCCAAAGTGGAGTGAGATGCGACAGTGCCTCGTTCACAATCAGCAGTCATGTGATAGACCAGACTTAATTGCAAGAATATTCAATTATTCATCAAATAGCTCACTAGACCACATGGCCTCTTTGGCAACAGCACAGCTTTCATCTCGACTGTGAAATATCAGAAGGAAATCATTTGCCTGTCTGCTGTGGCTTGACACAATAAGTAAGCCATGACCAAAACATTTTGACAGTTTTGTGCAAACTGAAATACCAGACCCGCAAGTAGGTCCTGAGCTGCATGAATTGGTAGTCAAGCACATGATTCATGGACCATTCTGCAACCACACCTCTCCATGTTGGAAGGATGGAAGATGCAGGAAGCCAAAGCCATTTTTCAAGAGCACAAGGAGTGGATATGATTCATATCCTCTGTACATGTACTCTCTCCAGACATGGGAGGATTTCAGGGACATCAAGAAGGACGCCGGCATCGATCTATTACTTCTGATTGGGTGGTACCCTATAATACTCCATGGTTGAAGTTGTTCAAATGTCACATCAACTTTGAGATATGCTCCTCTGTAAAGCCGGTCAAATACATGATCAAGTACATCTTGAAGGGAAGTGATCAAGCAGTTTTTGGGGTTAACAAGCATGACGGAATTACACAGTACTTGACTGCCAGATACACTAGTCCATCAGAAGCAGTGGCATTGAGAAGGTTTAAAGATTTTTAAGTTACAAAATGGATTTAGCTTTAGATTTAGAAGCAAAAATGGATGCTTAACCTTTCTCCTATTACACTAGCAAGGCTACAGCATCATAACAAAAATGTTTTCACCCTTCTTCCATAACACTAACAAGATAACAGCACAAATACATGAATGCTTTTCTCTATGATATAAACATCAGGAGAATGTTCATACACTTGGCTCGTACTCTTTACTCTACAAGATTGTAATGTGCGTCAACATGGTAAAAAAACAAATGCTTGAATCTGCAAAAAAATTGCTTCTTCAGCATAACCATATATGGGCTAACCTTTCCTCTATCGGAAGAACCTGTCAATCCTAACAGGCAATGCTCTGCAAGATAAAGTATTGCTGAATTGCTGATTATTGGGGTATAAATATATCTGATTGAACATTACCTCTATGTGTGTGGAGAGAGAGTGGCTCTATAGTCTGTATTTTACATACTGTAAGAGTTTACTGCCACACCCGCCTGGGCGAAATAAAGGTTTTAATGCTTTATTACTAATTTTTGTGTTGTTATCTGTTTGAAGTAAAAACAAACCTTTACATTGGCATTGTCGAGCAAGATCTTGCTGGAAACTATCTCTGAAGACTGAGTAAGAGGCTACAGTTTGGCCGGAATCTCGAAGGGAATAGAAAGCTCACTATCGGACTCCTTGAGTCTGAACTGCTGAGAGTGCCCGGGACCACTGTGGTCCTTCGTCTGAAGTTGATCTGGTTCCCTGCCAAGATCCTTGACTGATAACGTAAGGTAAGGTAAAACAATTGTCGTGATTGTTGATTGAATAAGTTCAGTCTAAATAGGCTGTCTGAAGTATGAAGCCGATATTGAGCCATGTAATGGGCAGGCTCTGGATAAGATAAATTTGTGGGAGCTTCATTACATGTGGGAGTTTCGGTACATGTGGGAGCTTCGGTACAGTATATGTGTTATTTGGATCCAGGAAAACGTAAAGATTACATAATGAATAGATTTTTAAAAAAGAGAATATGGTTGGCCAACATAATATTGAACAATTGGTATTTAAAAATGGAAACCTAAGCCAAATATCCCCGGGGACCCCTTGTCTGGCATGACGACCTGTTTACAGAGAGAGGGGGGGGGGATGAGGAACAAAGTCGGGGAGAGAAACAAAATTGGAAATAGTGTAGACCACCTCCCCCATGCCCTGACCATCAGTCACTAACAGTAGGAGCTGCCCCACTAAGATCTCGTGAAGAGGAAGGGGCTCCGGTACTCCTACAGGGAAGGGCAATCCCAGAAGAAGGAAGAACTGATACGGAAGATGAGGAAGAAGAAGGGAGAGGGCTTAAGGTTGAAGAGGAAGAGCAGTAATTAATCCAGCAGTGAAAGAGTTAAACAACACAGAGCACCAGAGAAGAGAAACAGCAGATAAATCAAAGAAGACTGAAATGGGGAAAAGCAGGATGTCGAGCTGGTGGCTTTCGAGATACTGTACCTTAACTACCCCACAAGAATGAAGGCTGCTCACTGCCCTAAGAACTTTAACATATTGCAGCCAACAGTCGGCACAGTTTAAAACAAACTTGAAACAAAATACTCTAAACTGTTTGCAAATACAGAGCTCATCTCCCAGATGGAGGGAGAAGGGAAAGTTTGTGAGTAACCGGGCAAATATGAGGTGCGGCAAGACCGTGAATGACAGGGAATCGGACCAATCCCATTTCTGGGCAGTGGATACATTAAACCAGTCATTGCTGGTGTCTCTGCCAAGGCACCGCAGCAATGCTCTCACTTCAACAAAACAAAGACTTTCACAACATAAAAACAGCGCTGGCTCATGCGCCAGCTACTGCACGCCAGCCCTCCCAGTCCAACTGCCCATTATTAAGTGCAATGCCCATACAAGTGGCCACAATGGAGTCTCCCTGGGGAATGCCCTAGCTGACATTACTGCCCACACAGCAGATTATGAATTCTGCACATTTGTCCTCATAGAACCAAAGATTCTAGTAGACAGAATGGCTCTGTCATGTAAAGGGAATGTAAAGTTAATTAATGTAAAGGTCTGTCACGTACAAAGATCTTTGGGGAGGAGTGGGCTGCGCCGTTGACCCTTTGATGAGGCTTTGGCTCACCGCTCTTGGACAAATTTGTGTACCTCATGTTTTTCTGCTTGTTTTCTGCCCAGCAGCAACAGAAAGAGAGAGAGTCATGTCACGTGGGATATAAGGAATGTGTAAATATGTGTTTTGGGTTGAGACAGATCTTCAGTATCTGTTGTATTTATGAACAAAGTATGAACATTTTGGGGTGTATCAATGTTTTAAGAGTTTTGCATGATTTCCTTGAGGAGCGTATAACTGTGTTTTACTCTTGAGTGAGAATATTATTGCTTTAAAGTGTGTGAATATCTGAGATACAATTGTGGAAATTGTTTGTGGTGTGTGTGGTGTGGAAAGCATGTGGTGTGGAAATTTGTGAGTGAATGTCACAGAAAAGAGGGTGTAGAGTGAGTGAATTTAAAGACTGTTACTTGTTTGTGGAACCGGTTCTGGGTGAATGTTGAATTAATCCTAGAATTAAGATGAAATAGGATGTAATTGAATGAGCTTGCTCATTTACATGATAAATCTGTGCAGCTCCTCATGTGTTTTAAAAGGTAGTGTCTCTTTAAGAAGTTGCAGTTGTGTGGGCGTGGAGCAGCACACAGTTGTTTTCTTTTCCTTTGCTCTTTGGAAATGCATTGGCTATCTATGTGGAAATGAACTGCTTATTCTCTGTCTTCTCAACTTTTATTAAACAGCGGTTGTGGCTCAGCAAAGTGTTCATTTTCCTCGCCGCATAGCCTGGCATTAGGATTGATGACCTTGTCGATATTTTAAGTTTGATTTCTTCCTATTTCTTACCTTTTGAATTAAATTCAAGAGAGATCTGAATTGCGCACTGGCCATGTGGAATTCAGATTGAGGCGTTGGATGAGAATTGGAAATGCCAGAAACAAATCTGTTAATTTGAAATTGTGAATATGGGGGGATAGATTGAAAGTATTGGGAATAGTTTTTAAATTGTTTTTTCTTTATAATGACCTATTTTTAAAGGGTCTGTCTTGTAAGTAGTTAGAGTTTAAGTAAAGCCTTGACTGAGACTGGACAGGACCTTAGTGATTAATTAATTACTTGAGCACAGCAATTGACCCGAACCTTGTCAGTCTTACAGAAACCACCGAACCAGAGAAACGCAGAAACCACTATCAGCTGACCATAACGGCGAATCCTGACAACCAGGAGAATACGAACTGATAAGAAATTGGGATTGGAAGAAATTGGGAGAACGATGGAAGGAGCCCTTCCAAGTACTACTGACTACACCTACAGTGAAGGTCAAATATAATCCTCTTTGGATACACCTAACCGATTGCGAAAGAATTGGAAACTGGAAAAAATAAGTATGAACTTGGATGTCCTCCTGCAAGACTGGAGGTAAAAGGAAGCCATACAAACTTTTTTTTAAAAGGCCGATATTTACAGTATCTTGTTAAAACCAGCCATGAACATAAGCGAACGCATTGCATTGAATTATATTCGTGCCTCCCTAATCCCGAATACCAGGAACGAGTCTCCTCTGGTTGAATAAACTTGAACAATTAACAGTGATCCCATTTGTTCTTTGAGGTCCCTGTTCCACCTCTCTTAAAACCAAAGGGATCGATTTGAGATGCGAGGCACCTCTGAATCATACCTAATCGTAGCTACTAGACCTCCAGCAACAACGAAAGAAATAAGAAAAAAGTTTAAATGGCTGAAGGACAAACAGACAATTCATGTTTTAAAGTTGCCAATGACGCAGAAGGAAAGATCACATGGGTCAGAAATGAATGGGACACTATAAAAAGCAACAGCTGCCTACTATGGCTCTGGTCCAAGTACGCTACAAACTATGGGCAAAGCATAAGAATCATGTGGATGAGTGTATTCAGCCCCTGAACATAAACTGACTATAAAAATGGGTGCTGCCTTGCCATGTTTAAAACAATAGACAATAGACATTAGGTGCAGGAGTAGGACATTCGGTCCTTCGAGCCAGCACCGCCATTCATGGCTGATCATCCCCAATGAGTACCCCGTTCCTGCCTTCTCCCCATATCCCCTGACTGCTATCCTTAAGAACCCTATCTAGCACTCTCTTGAAAGTATCCAGAAAACCGCCCTGTGAGACAGAGAATTCCACAGACTCACTCTCTGTGTGAATTCCACAGACTTCACTCTCTGTGTGAAAAAGTGTTTCCTCATCTCCATTCTAATGGCTTCCCCCTTATTCTTAAACTTTTGCCTCTGGTTCTGGACTCCCCCAACATCAGGAACATGTTTCCTGCCTCTAGCGTGTCCAAACCCTTAACAATCTTATATGTTTCAATAATATCTCCTCTCATCCTACTAAACTCCAAACTAAGAAGCCCAGTTGCTCCATTCTCTCAGCATATGGAAATCCCGCCATCCCAGGAATTAACCTTGTAAACCTACTCCCTCAATAGCAAGAATTTCTTTCCTCAAATTAGGGAGCCAAAACTGCACACAATACTCCAGGTGTGGTTTCACTAAGGTCCTGTACAACTGCCGAAGGACCTCTTTGCTCCTATACTCAACTCCTCTTGTTATAAAGGCTAAAATGCCATTCGCTTTCTTCACTGCCTGCTGTACCTGCATGCTTACTTTCATAGACTGATGAACAAGGACCCCCAGATCCCATTGTACTTCCCCTTTTCCCAACTTGACGCCATTTAGATAGTAATCTGCCTTTCTGTTTTTGATACCAAAGTGAATAACCTCACATTTATCCACATTAAACTTCATCTGCCATGCATCTGCCCACTCCCCCAACCTGTCCAAGTCACCCTGCATTCTCATAGCATCCTCCTCACAGTTCACACTGCCACCCAGCTTCGTGTCATCTGCAAATTTGCTAATGTTACTTTGAATCCCTTCATCCAAATCATTGATGTATATTGTTAATAGCTGCGGTCCCAGCACCGAGCTTAGCGGTACCCCACAAATCACTGCCTGCCATTCTGAAAGGGACCCATTAATCCCCACTCTATGTTTCCTATCTGCCAACCAATTTTCTATCCATGTCAGCACTCTACCCCCAATACCATGTGCCCTAAATTTGACCACTAATCTCCTATGTGGGACCTTATCAAATGCTTTCTGAACGTCCAGTTACACTACATCCACTGCCTCTCCATTGTCCATATTCCTAGTTACATCCTAAAAAAATTCCAGAAGATTAGTAGAGCATGATTTCCCCTTCGTAAATCCATCCTGACTTGGACCGATCCTTTTACAGCATCCAAATGTGCCACTATTTCATCTTTTATAATTGACTCCAGCATCTCCCCCACCACCGATGTCAGGCTAACTGGTCTATAATTCCCTGTTTTCTCTCTCCCGCCTTTCTTAAATAGTGGTATAACATTAGCTACCCTCCAATCCACAGGATTGGAGGGTAGCTGATCCTGAGTCGATAGAACATTGGAAAATGATCACCAATGCATCCACGATTTCTAGAGCCACTTCCTTAAGTACCCTGGGATGCAGACCATCAGGCCCTGGGGACTTATCAGCCTTCAGTCACATCAGTCTACCCAACACCATTTCCTGCCTAATGCGGATTTCCTTCAGTTCCTCCGTCACCCCAGATCCTCTGGCCACTACTATATCAGGAAGAATGTTTGTGTCCTCCTTAGTGAAGATGGATCCAAAGTACCTGTTCAACTCATCTGCCATTTCCTTGTTCCCCATAATAAATTCACCTTTTTCAGTCTTCAAGGGTCCAACTTTGGTCTTAACTATTTTTTTCCTCTTCACATTCCTAAAGAAGCTTTTACTATCCTCCTTTATATTCTTGGCTAGCTTACCTCCGTACCTCATCTTTTCTCCCCGTATTGTCTTTTTAGTTATCTTCTGCTGCTCTGATACCCAATCCTCGCTCATCTTTGCTACGTTGTACTTCTTCTCTTTTATGTTTATTTTATACTGTTCCTAACATCCCTTGTCAACCACAGTCGCCCCTTACTCCCCTTGGAATCTTTCTTCTACCTAGGAATAAACTGATCTTGAACCTTCTGTATTATTCCTAGTAATGCCTGCCATTGTTGTTCCACTGTCATCCCTGCTAGGGTATCTTTCCAGTCAACTTTGGCCAGCTCCTCCCTCATACAATATTGATGGCCCAGAGGCTGAAGAATGGATAGCTGTGGTCTTTATGATTAACATGATTGTCTTTAATGCAACAAGCACTATTAGTGAAAATGCAAAGTTTGTGTAATACTCCTATTCTGCCAATCCCGAAAGTGGGAAGGCGTAATTAATGGTTTAGTAGCTCTAAGACCTGATCTATTAAAAATAGTCCTTTAGTAACTGATACCAAAACCTTTACGTAATTGACCTATGTTCAGCCCTTTTCTCCATACCCCTGCATAAAGACTGGTAACCTAAGGATAGTTTCAAACCAAATTAAATCAGACCAGGCACGTGCCGTGAGTAATTACTCAGGGTAGGCGGTCAGTCTGCTTTAAAAAAAAAGTAAACTGCGCATGCGCAGATTGTTCGCTCCATAAAAATAAAAAATAAAAATAAAAACAGTGACAATTTAATTTGCCCAAGGGATTCTAGTCTCCTTTATTCTGAATTACTGAATTGGTCGTGGGGAGGGGGGGGGGGGCGGTGAAGGGTGATGGCAGGTGGAGAGATGGTGGGAAAAACAGGAGTACAGGGAATAGTTGAATCAGTTGTCATCTAACTGAATGACAACACTCATTCAAGGGACCAATTGGGGGAGAGTTCCTTTCACATCATGCGGCGAGTCTGTGCCAGGGGTAAAGTTGTGGGGAGGGCAGGAGTGCTGAGAAGGAGGGGGACGAGGATACTGCCCGGACCTCACTCACTCACCGCTGCCGCAGCACTCCGGGCGCGAAGCCACCGCACTGTAGCCGGGGATAGAAGCAGCTCGGGGAGCTGCGAGCGGCCGCCGGGATCCGACAGCAGAACTGGCCCCCACTTCAGCGCCTTCTGCCGGCCCGCTCACCTTTGGCAGTGCTCTCCGTCGTAACACCTCTCACGTCTCACCAACTGCTCGCCGACTTCGCTCATTTCAGCAGCTTCCTGCAAAACCTTAAATTCCCACAGCCGAGTAACCTCAATCGTGCTGTCGGAATTTAAATGACATGAGTGAGGCCAGCGAGCGGCAGGAGAGAGGTTTTCAGACAGAGAGCTGCCAGATTGAGCGGGGATCGGCAGAAGGAGCTAATGTGGCGGCTGGTTCCGCTGTCCGGCCCGGCGGCCGCTCAGCCACCCGAGCTACTTCTACCCCCGCCCCGCCTCAATGCGGTGGCATTGCACGCCTCCGTGCAAGGAGCGTCGCAAGTGGCATTATCCTGATCCCCTCCTTCATAACATTCATGCCCTCCCCACAACTTTACCCCGGGCCAGACTCCCCAAACGCTGTGAAAGGAGCTCTCCCCCACCCACACACCCCGGGAAATACGGTATTTAAAAACCTCACCAAGAAATGTACTTACCACATCATTGTACACGAGCTCCATTCTTCCCTCCCTGTTTCCTAAGATACACTTAAAATAATGCCAATCCATATTTGAAAACGCCGCCAAGAAACTAGCGCTGCGCATGCGCAGTGCTGCAAAGGCAGAATTTCTGCTGCCTTCAGCCCCGCTTGAAAGTGACGGCTTCAGGCAGCGCTGACGGCACGTGGGCTGCACAGACCTTCCCGTGTTACAAGCGCTGCGGATGAAAGGCAAGGAGAATTATGCCTACCTAAGAGATCGGTCTCTTACACGAGCATAATTCTCCCATGCCTTTACTATTTATAT
Source organism: Okamejei kenojei (assembly GCA_035221665.1). NCBI lineage: Eukaryota > Metazoa > Chordata > Chondrichthyes > Rajiformes > Rajidae > Okamejei > Okamejei kenojei. The sequence goes on along the minus strand of CM069150.1, from coordinate 3,712,390 downwards.
TTAGTAATTACTATGTTATAATTTTAGTCAGGGTAGGCAGTGCCTACCTTGCCTACCCTGACGGCACGTGCCTGAATCAGACATTCATATGTCGCCATTTCTGCAACTGATTAATGAGAGAGAATATTAAAAAACGTTCTTAATATTCTTACTCATCAAGATCAACAAAGAGGCACCTTTATTTTAATAAGACTTCTGTGCCTAGATTCCTGATGAATCCTCTAATATCACTGACCCTTGCTACCCACATTTCCCAAGAAATTGAGAAAATCCATAAGGTTGACAGCAACATAGAAACATAGAAACATAGAAAATAGGTGCAGGAGGAGGCCATTTGGCCCTTCGAACCAGCACCACCATTCATTGTGATCATGCATATGTACAATTAAGGAAATGGGAGCTACTGTCCATTCAGTTGGTTAGGTGGACTCTGGGGTACTGTGTTACATTATGGCTCTATCTTTTTATTAATCATCGCTCTGATTTTTATTGTTAACTGCTTGTGACCATTATGTACCTACCGAGGATTGTGAATGTTATCATCAATTATAAAAAAGAAGGAATGGGAAAGTTTAAAGATTTTAAAGTTACAAAATGGATTCAGCTGTAGATTTAGAAGCAAAAATGGATGCTTAACCTTTCTTCTATTACACTAACAAGGCTAACAGGAATGCTTTCACCTTTCTGCTATTACACTAGCAAGGCTACAGCATCATAACAAAAATGCTTTTGCCCTTTTTCCATAACACTAGCGTCATAACAGCACAAATACATGAATGCTTTCCTCTATCATATAAACATCAGGAGAATGGTCAGACGCTTGGCTCGTACTCTTTACTCTACAAGATTGTAACGTTTATCAACAAGGTAAAAACACGAATGCTTGAATCTGCAAAAAAATAGCTTATTCGGCATAACCATATTTGGGCTATCCTTTCCTTTATCTGAAGAACCTGTCAATCCTAACAGACAAGAGCCTGTACAATGCTCTGTAAGATAATGTATTGCTGAATTGCTGATTATTGGGGTACAAATATATCTGATTGTACAGTACCTCTGTGTGTGGGGATAGAGTGGCCCTATAGTCTGCATTTTACATACTGCAAGGGTTTATTGCCACACCCGCATGGACGAAATAAAGATTTTAATGCTTTATTACTAATTTTTGTGTTGTTATGTGTTTGAAGAAAAAACAAACCTTTGCAGCATCAATCCTTGGATTTCCGACTCATGAGAGATACCCCGTTGTCTTTTTACTCGAGGTACATCTCCCACAAGAACAACGAGTCGTTATCAGAGTCGATGCTGCTCAGCGAGTGAGGAATGATGATATGGCGAGAACAACATTAACTGAATTCTTGGCATTGTGTTCTCGAGCCATTTGCAAGAACACTCTACTATGCTGATGTTCCCCGATTTTACACACGGAACAATAGGAGATGGCAAAGAAGGAAGGCTGGCAAGAGAGTTGAAGATTTTCCAGGTATTTTTGAAGCCAATGTTCTGGGATGAGTGTATACCGTGGCTCCAAGACGTGGAGACCTCTACTACTTGAGACTGCTTCTCCATCACGTAAAAGGGCCAGTATCTTTCAAAGACACATGATGGAGAAATTTATCCTTGAAAGACGTCTGCAGAGAAAGAGGTTTGTTGCAGACCGATCACCATTGGCAACAAACAATGGAAGATGCTGAGAAGACGCCCCAGTGCAATGAGACATCGAGCAGCAGTGAGCAGCAGAACGCAACAAGAGATGTAACAAGAAAGAACTGAACTGAATAAATCTCATCTTTAACATTTAAATTGTTGTTATATATTTAGTTAATCACATTTTAAGCTTTAATAAAGCTCTTTTCCACTTGCCGTGTCCGTCTGCTGCCCCTGCGCAGTAAGGCCTGCATGTTCAACGTCACAATGGGAACCCAATGGGAGGGAATGGCTGCGCTGCCGGAGAGTCGCTAAGAGTGGATGGGGGGTTGAGGGGGGATGGAGAGTGCGTGGGGAGGGGAGGGCACGGGGCGTATTGGGGGGGTATGGGGAGGGGGGGTACCATGTGCATCACAATGGGAACCCGTCAGCCACGTCTGCGCAATTGGTGGCTATGGCTCAGTGGTGGAATATTGAGTTGGGGGATCAGGCCTTCCATGTGAGAAAGGGACCCAATGGGTCCCACTTAGTCTGTCCGTCTGTCTGTCTGCCTGTCTGCCTGCCTGCCTGTCTGTCTGTCCTTTGTTTGTTCCTTTGCACATCAATTTTCTCAAAAACGGTAGAGGATAGCGCAACCATTTTGACCCACCTAACTCACCATTATCCTGTGATGCAAATGAAACGAGTTACGTTCAAATTGATCGTGTATTTTATGTTATGGACATTTAAAAGTAAAAAAAAACATAATACAGAGCCCCAAATGCTACCCCAACCCAATCGCCCCACATGTCCCGCCCCCATTTGCCATCTTTACTTAACAGGCGTCCCAAAGGACATGCCACAGGAATTGGGTCCTTGCAGGAATTTCTTTTTTTCCGTTATGACGGTAACACGAGGGCTCTGCGTGGGAAATTTGTTTCTATTTTAATTTCTAGTCCCACTGGGCCCTGGGCTGGGGGTGCGGGTACCGGGGAAGTCTCTCAGCTCCAGCAGGCTCGCTGCCTCCCCTCCCCCCCTCCTCTCCCTCTACAGCTACGCAACGCTCACTGCCCCTCATCCCTCACATTCCCCCGTCCCCTCACACCACCCTCTCGCCCCTCCTACAAACCCCGCACACACATACACCCCACCTCCCCTCCTCCCCTCCCACCCCACACCCATCCGCCACACACCCCCCTGCCCTCCCCCCCCCATACACATGAAGAGGAGGGGGAGGGATGCTGGGGATGAGGGGAAATGAGCCTTGCCTGCACAGTTAGGGGCTATGGGTAAGTGGTGGAATATTGCGTTGTGTCGGGTCCCACTTAGTCTTGTGTTTCTTATAACAGCATGATCAAAACTGAACACAATTCTCTAAATGTGGTCTCACCTATGCCTTGCAACAGTAACATAACATACCAACGCCTATACTCGATACCCTAACTGATGAAGCGCAATGTGCCAAAAGCCTTCTTGACCCCCCTATCTACCTACGATGCCACTTTCAAGGAACTTTGTGCCTGCACTCCTAGTACTCTACAACACACCTCCGAGCCCTGCCATTCACTGCGAAGGCTATGTCCTGGTTTGACTTCCCAAAGTGCAACACCTCACACTTATCTGCATTAAACTCCATTAATCATTCCTCAGCCCACTTGCCCAACTGATCAAGATCCTCTGATATTTTTGATAACCATCTTCGCTATCTCCAATACCACTCACTTTAGTGTCATCTGCAAACTTACTAATCATGCCTTCCATGTTCTCATCCAAATCATTAATACAAATGACAAACAACAATGAGACCAGCACCAATTTCTGAGGCACACAATCACAGGCATCTAGTTCGAAAAATAACCCTCCACCATCATCCTCTGCTTCCTTCCATGAAGCCAATTCTCTATCCAGATGGCTAGCTCCCTCTGGATCACATGCGTTCTAACCGTCCAGAACAGCTTACCATACAGAATCTTACATTTTATTACTTTGAAATACATTTTGTTACTTAAAAAAAAATTAAATCATATGCCACCAACAAAATCATGCTGTCTATCCCTGATCAATCTCTGCCTTTCCAAGTGTAGATTAAGCATTTTTTCCAATATCTTTCTAACACCGACATTAGACTCACTGGCCTGTAATTACCAGCCTGATTCCTGCTGCCTTTCATGAATAAAGATAACACATTTCTTGTCCAGTCATCTGGAATGCCACTTGTGGCCAGAGAAGAATTAAATATTTATTTGAGCTCCTCCCTGGGTGAATCCCAATGAGACGTGTGAATGGTGGGGCACAGGGGAGTATTGTAGAGCAGAGGGATCTAGAGTACAGGTTCAAGTTCAAGTTCAAGTTCACATTTATTGCCTCATGCACCGATGATGGTACACTGAAATTTGAGTTACCATGCAGCCACAGAATCAAAAAGAGCACAATGCACAATAGAATACAGCATGAACATCCGCCACAGTGGAATCAATATTCTTCACTGAGGTGGAAGGCAATAACGTTCAGTCAGTCCTCCTCCTTTGTTCATCCGTGGTCGGGGCCATGTACCCTCCGCAGTTGCCGCTACGGACGGCCCAATGTACAGGCCCCCTCATCGGATGCTCGAAAATACGACGTCGGGACGGCCGAACACTCCGTGGCTTGAAGGTCCCGAATCGGCCACTTCCTACCAGAGACCGCGGCTTCACGATGATATAGGCCGCAAGCCGGCGGTCGGAACTCTTCTCCGGCAATCCTCGGCGAGGGATCGCAGAGTCCGCGATTGAACGTCCACGACACGCCCGCGGCTAGATGTTCCGCAGACCGCGGCTTCAGGATGTTATAGTCCGAGGGCCAGTGATCTAGGCACTTCTTCTGGTGATCCCCGGCAAGGGATCACCTGGCTCCACGATGGAAAGTCCGCGCTGCGCCCGTTGATGAAGCTCTGGGCCCGACTCCGCGAGAGGCCGCACCAATCCAAGCTGTTAGGCCGCGAGGCAAGACAAAAATGCGACCAGGAGAAAAGTCGCATTCCACCGAGGTAAGTGACTGTAAAACATTTTCCCCCTATTCCCCGCCACATCCTCCCCACCCCCACGCTAAAACACACTTTTAAACATACTAAAAAAAGTCGAAACACGAACAGCTGCTGGCGAGGCTGCCAGCTCATGGCACCACCTTAAAGGTGCATGGTTCCTTGAAGATTGAGTCGCAGCTAGACAGGATGGTTAAAAATACCTTTGGCACATAAGCCTTCATCAGTCAGAGTATAGAGTACAGAAGTTGGGAGGTCATGTTACAGTTGTATAAGACGTTGGTAAGGCCACATTTAGAATAATGTGTTCAGTTCTGGGGCACTATGTTATAGGAAAGATATTGACAAGCTGGAAAGGACAGAGAAGATTTACAAGGATGTTGCCAGGACTAGAGGGTCTGAGCTGTAGGGAGAGGTTGAGGAGGCTGGGACTCTATTCCTTGGAGTGCAGGAGGATGAGACGTGATCTTTTAGAGGTGTACAAAATCATGAGAGGAATAGATCGGGTAGATGCACAGTCTCTTGCCCAGAATAGGTGAATCGTGGACCAGAGGACATAGGTTTAAGGTGAAGGGGAAAGATTTAATAGGAGGGGTTCACCCAAAGGGTGGTGGATGTATGGAACAAGCTGCCAGAGGAGGTAGTTGAGGCAGGGACTATCCCATCGTTTACGAAACAGTTAGACAGGACAGGTTTGGAGGGATATGGACCAAACACAGGCAGGTGGGATAAGTCGGTTTGGGCAAGTTGGGCCAGGGCCTGTTTCCACACTGCATCATTCAATGACTCTATGACTCATGTCAATGATGGAGGTGGACTCCATGGGCAAAGGGTCTGTGGTGTGTGTGGGGGGGGGGGGGGTGGTGTGGGTGTGGCGGGATGGGGGGGAAAGGGGGGGAAAGAGGGAGGGGTAAAGGGAGGGTGTGGGTGTGAGGGGGGGAGGATGGTGTGGGGAGGAGGGGGGGGGGGAATGGGGGGGAAGGGGGGAAGGGTGGAGGGGGAAGGGGGAAAGGGGGGAAGTGGGGAGGAGGGGGAGGGCAAAGGGTGGAGGGGGGGTGTGGGTGGAGGGGCGGTGGGGGGAGGGGGAGGTGTGGGGGAGGTGGTGGTGTGGGGGGTATGGGTGGTGTGGGGGAGGGGTGATGTGGGGGGAGGGGGGTGGTGTGGGGGGGAAGGGGTGGTGCGGAGGGTGGAGGTGGTGTGGGGGGTGGGGGGAATGGGGAGGAATGGGGAGGGGTAAAGGGAGGGTGTGGGTGTGAGCGGGAGGGCAGCTTACCTGACTCCACACAGCGGCTTACCTGACTCCACACAGCGGCTTTCCTGAATCCAGACAGCAGCTTTCCCAACTCCAGTCTTGCGGAGTCAATCAGCACGGCTTATTTACTCAGCCCCGCCTCCGGGGATTTATTCTCCAGTGGGTGCCGGAAGCGGCATTACCTTCATGGTGCGTGACAGGCGAGAAGACCAATCTGCTGATCTCATGATTTTGTTAACGTTCATAACTTTTTTCCTATTTCACCAATCGGAACAAAACTTGGTGGCTTGGAGCAGAGGAGAACGGTGAGTAAGGTGGTGTAAAAATCCTAGCGATATACGGTAGTGTTTTTCGCAAATGTAATTACAACGCACACCGGAAGTGGTCAAGATGAGAGTTTTAGTGATCTATAAATAGATGCACATCTATCTATCTAGAGATAAATAGGTGTGCGCCTTTGGGAGAATACACATTACAATGCTGTTCTCAAGAGATTTATTTGCTTGCAACAAGTTCAAAGATACAGAATCTAAAACAGGAAGTAAAGCTGAGGTTACTCAACATGTGTTTGACCCCAGTCAATCAGATCATGTTTCACCGCAGGCTATGTTTAACCAATTTACCATGGCTGTAGATGCAGAGATGTTCTATATATGATTCCATGTCCTACATTGTGTAGATATCTATATCTATAACATCTTTTTTTACAAGTTTAATTTTAATTCAGGTGGTCATACTGTTATATGTTCCTCTCCATACCAATATTTTTCCAATCATTTGTGCATTCAAATAGAAATAATGTAAAATAGAAATGTCACCAGGTCCAAACGAGGCAATGCCAGCTCTCAGACCAATCCCATCAACTCCAGTTATCTCCCCATAACCTGGTCTGTCTTTCTTTCCTATGGCCCAGGGATCATTTATCAATCAGTATATCTTACATGTTTGAGCAACTCAGCATATCTAGATGAAATCCATGTAAACACAGAGAGAAGATGCAAACTCCACAAACATCTTCGTAGGTCAGCATTGCCCACTTTACTCCACCTCTCTGCTACACCTCATTCCACTACTCTTCCCATTAGTTTCCCCAGACATTTTAGACCTCAGCTCTCTCAGAACAGTTTGCCCAGTTTGAACAATGGCAATGACTATGATTGATCATTGAATTGCAGCATTACCAAGTCTAGATTCAGATAATCAAGAAGAAATTGGGGCAGAAGCGGACCTCATCATTCATGCCAGTCTTGCCATTCATTAAGATCATGAATATGTTGTTGGTCACAACCATCAGATCTTGCTTGTGCTACATAATTCTTCACTCCCTTCTCCGAATGTGTCCTTCAGTACTTTAAATAACTCTAGCTCCATGGATCCACGGAGACAATTCTAAAAATGCATAACCATCTGGGGGAAGAAATGTCTCCTCATCCCCAACCTCAATGGATGTTCCCTTATCCTGCAGCTATCTCCCTTTTTTTAGATTTGCAGCTGATACAAATATTGGTGGTTAGTTGATAGGAAGGACAAAGCAATCACAGATGGAACTTAATCCTGCAAAATGCGAGATGATACATTTGAGAGGACAAAATTGACTGGGTTGTTTTGAAATATTGAAGATTGGAGGGAACTCTGTAGAAGTCTTAGGATCCTTGAAGGCCGCAGATAAACTGGTAAAGAAAACGTACAATGCGCTTTCTGTCATTAAACAAGGGGAGGAGACTGTATAAAGCCACAGCTAACCTACTGGGTAAATTTGTCGTCACCACACTTTGAGGAAGTTATGGTTACATATTGCCCTAGGTGGAATATTTCAGTTATGAGGAGATACTGGATAAGCTGCAATTGTTTCCCTTGCAGGGGAGGAGACTGGGGTGTGGGATTTGACGAGGTAAATAAAATTATAGTAGATGCAATGTAACTCAGATAAGAGTGAGATGCTTCACCAGTTATGTTAAACCAGAGAAGGACTTACATAGTAAGTGGTCAGATCCTGGGGGTTTTGCAGAACAGAGGGACCAAGGCACTTAGGTATAGAGTTCCCTGAAAGTGCAGATACAGATAGTCAGGATGGGGAATAAGGTGTTTGGCACTCTTCCTGAATCAGTAAGGGCATTGAAAACAGGAGTTGGGATATGTTGCAACTGTACAAGTCATTGGTGATACTGCACTTGGAGTATTGAGTGTGATTCTGGTCGCTTATCTATAGTGAGGATGTCATTAAGCTAGGGAGTGTACAGAAAATATTCAGAATATTCAGAATATTCAAGAGTGCCTAAGTTATAAGCAGTTGGATAGGCTGGGACCTTTTTTCCTGGAGCTTAGGAGGGATGATCTTAGAGAGAAGTTTATGATAGGATAGATAAAGTGGATGCTCATAGTCTGTTTTCCAGTCCAAAATTAGAGGGCATAGATTTAAGAGGGGGTACATTTTGTAGTGATCCGAGCTACAATTTTATCATAAAGAGGGTGTTGGGTATATGAAACAAGCTGCCAGAAAAAAGTTGTAGAAATAGTACAATTAGTTTAGTTTATTTTCAAATGTACAGAGTTCCAGTGAAAGCATTTTTGGTGCATGCTATCCAGTCAGCGGAAATAGTGGTCCCATAGCAGAAGTGTCCACATTGCGGGGCTGGAAACTGGAAATATTCTGAGCTAATTCTGCCATCACCATCATCTATTGCAACGAGTGATGGCTCCGACTGATTGTCGCCAGAAGCTTGCGTCCTTTTCAGGACGGATGATGACAGCAAGGTCAACATTTGTAACAAGATGGACTCGAAAGGAGAAGGAGCGGAAATACTATTGAGGATTACAATCAAACTGTTCACAGTGTACAGATACAGGATAAAGGGAATAAGGTTTAGTGAAATGTAAGGTCAAGTAAAGTCCAATTAAAAATAGGAATCATAATGTTTTGACAGACATTTAGATAGGTACATTGATTTTAAAAGCTTTAGAGGGAAATGAGCAAAATGCATGCAAATGGGACTAGCTCAGTAGATATTTGGGTCAGCATGGATGAATTGGGGCAAAAGATCTATTTACAGGTTGTATCACTTTTTGACTGTGTTTAATTAGGTTATCTTCAAAATGATCTGATATTGATGCTGGTGAGGAAAACATATGAGATACTTAATGATCAGCTGCAGCATTGAATAAAAGAGTAGGGAGGATAGACACAAAAAGCTGGAGAAACCCAATGGGTAAGACAGCATCTCTGGAGAAAAGGAACAGGTGATGTTTTGGATCGAGACCCTTTTTCAGTCTGAGAGTCGGGGGAAAGGGGAACAAGAGATATATAAGGTGATATAGAGAGATATAGAACAAATGAATGAAGGATATGCAAAAGAGTAATGATGATAAAGGAAACAAGCCACTGTTAGCTGTGGGCTAGGTGAAAACTTGTTACAGACAATGAGACTCAACAAGGTGACTTTGAACCTTGTACAACGACTTGGGTGGGGAAGGAACAGAGAGAGAGGGGATGCAATAGTTACGTGAAGTTATAGAAATCAAATTCATACCTCTGGATTGTAAACTGCCCAAGCGAAATAGGAGGTGCTGTTTCCCAATTTGCATTTGGCCTCACTCTGACAATGGAGGAGGCCCTGGACAGAAAGGTTAGTGTGGGAATGGGAAGAATTAAAGTGTTTAGCAACCGTGAGATCAAGTACGCCCAGGCGGCCTGAGCGAAGCTGTTCAGCGAAATGATCGCCCAGTGAAATTTTGGTCTTGCCGATGTATAACACCTTGAACAACAGATACAATAGATGAGGTAGGAGGAGGTGCAAGTGAACCTCTGCCTAACCTAAAAGGACTGTTGGGTTTTCTGAACAGAGTCAAGGGAGGAGGTATAGGGACAGGTGTTGCATCTTCTGCAGTTGCTGGGGAAGGTACCTGGGGAGGCGGTGGTTTGGGTGGGAAGGGATGAGTTAACCAGGAAGTTGCAGAGGGAACAATCTCTGCAGAAGGCAGAGATGGGAAGATGTGACTTGTGGAGGGATTGAAGTGTGGGAAGAAGTGTAGCCTAGATAGTTGTGCGAATCAGTAGGTTTATAATAGACGTCACACGGTAATCTTTCTCCTGTGATAGAGGCGGTGACATCAAGAAAGGGGAAGAAGGTGTCAGAGATGGTCCAAGTGAATTTGAGTGAAGGATGGAAATTTTTGGTAAAGTTAATGAAGTCCATGAGTTCTGCTTGGGTGCAGGAGATAGCACCGATGCAGTCGTCAATCTAACGGAGATGAAGTTTGTGGATAGGGCCTATGTATACCTGGAATAGGGATTGTTCGACGTACCTTGCAAAGAAGCAGGCATAGCTGGGGCCCATGAGGGTGCCCATAGCTATGCCATGGATTTGGGGGAAGTGGGAGGAGTCAAAGGAGAAGTTAAGGGTGAGGACCAGCACCACGAGGTGGAGTAGAGTGTTAGTTGAGGCAAGTTGGCTGCTTCTGCAGTCGAGGAAGAAATGGAGGGCTTTAAGGCCTTCCTGGTGGGGGATGGAGGTGTTGAGTACACTGAATGTCCATAGTAAAGATTGAAAATGTTTGTAGGTGGCAGGAGTCCGAGTTATATCTTGTGTGGGCCTGGAAAGCGGAAGTCATTAAAGAGATGAAGGGCGTGTGAGCTATCTATGACATAGGTCAGGAGGGATTGGACCAGGGGGATAGGTTGGAGTCGAGATACGAAGAAATTATTTCATTGGGGCAGGAGCAGGCAGTAACAATGGGTCTGCCAGGGCAGTTGTGTTTATGGATTTTGGGGAGAAGCTAAAACCGGGTGGTGCAGGGCTGGGAAACGATAAGGTTGGATGCTGTGGATGGCAGACAGCCGGAAGTGATAAAAATCAGAGATAGTCGGCAACATTATGGCCTGGTGCTCATCTGTGGGGTCATGGTCCAAGGGTAAATAGGAGGAGGCCTTCGTACAACTTTATAACACATTGGCTAGGCCACAGCTGGAGTATATAGTTTTAGTCACTGTGCTATAGGTAGGTGGTGAATACATTGGAGAGGATGCAGGAGAAATGTATAGGGTATTGCAATGGATGGAGTGCTTCATTTATGAGGAGGCATTGGGTAGACTGAGTTTAATTTCCTTGAAGCGCAGGCACTCACGACTTATGCTAGGATTACATTCCGTGAACCCCTAGGTAGGTCAGATTTTACATAAGTTGGAATCATCATCCCCACCCCCTGGCCAAAATAACTCACTGAGAGTATTAACTATCTCAGCGGCATCTGGCTGCATCCGGAGCACTTTCTGTGACGTACGGTTTCCCGGATAAGCACCACCACCATTGCCAAGCTGAGTTCCGTCTCATAGTTGGGGCACTTTCTGTAGAACATAACCTTCTGGGTGAGCCACAACCGCCATTACCGGCTCGTTTCTGATCTAAACGTGAGTGATCATACAGTAATGTGGAAATTACAATCCGGTTTGTTTGCACTAGGGACAGACTACAGAAATGTTTTCACGAGTTTACATAAGTCACTATTGTGTAAGTCGGGAGTGTCTGTACAAGAAGTGGAAAGGATCCAATTGACATGTACAAAATTATTAGATACGTAGATAGGATAGATGGAAATAGACTTCATCCCATAGAAGAGGCATCTAAAATCAGAGGCTAAAGTTGAGATGAGATGAGCAAAGTTGAGATTTGAGAAATAATTACTTTTCACCAAGATGTTGGTTGAAATCTGGAGTACGAACAAAACTTGTATTTTCTAATCTTAATCCTTTAACAAGCAGCAAAATCATCAGGAATACAATGCTAACAAAGGAGATCCAGCTGAAAAGAATGAAAGGTGATGTTATTAGCCTCCACTCAGAGAAGTCATCATGTGAAAGTATTTACCTTGACTTCAGTTGCTCTTCAGCTTTACTTCTCAACTACAAAATAATTCCCTTTATTACCCATGTGTGAGTCAACAGCAATCACGCTGGTGACATGATAATAGCCAGTCAATTCTGCATTGTGATCTGCTAATCTTCTGCAGCTTACTTGTCAAAACATATCATTTATTGTCCTGAATATGAAATCAATTCATAAAAGCCTTACACACCTGGAAATATACATTGTTACCTTGCCTGTTAAGAATAGGTTTTACAGCAGTAAATGGTTCATGTGGTTTTACAGCTGTATTACTCAAACTATACCTATCTCCACATGGTGTGGAGAAATGTGTAGAAATGTAAATTGTTACAATGGTGGGATATCACTGTGAAATCTTTAGTTTAGAGATACAGCATGGAAACAGGCCCTTTGGCTCAGCGAGTTGCATGTTTTATCCCACTTTTAACATCCAACACGCGAGAAGACAATCCAATTTACATACGAAAAACAACCAAAAAACCTGCACGTCTTTGGAACGTGGGGGGAAACTGGAGCTCCCAGAGAAAACCCATGCAGACAGACCCGTGATCAGGATCGAACCCAAGTGCCTAGCACTGCGAGGCAGCACCCCTACCACTGCGCCACTGTGCCACCTGAATGGAAAGTGGAATGTAACCTGAACGGATATGTTCCCATCATTGTTTGGTTGATAATATAAAAAAGATGATCAAATAAACGGAATCATGGTCCTTATTAATTGGGACATTGAATGTAAGAGCATTGTTCATGGTACAAATTTATAAGACCTTAGTTAGGCCACAGCTGGAATATTGTGCACTGAAGGAGCAGATGCTTGTTTAAGATGCATGGGGTTAATAGTAATATGTCTAAGTATTCAAAATTAGCTTATAGAAGAAAGTGGGTTGCAATGGAAGGACAATATTCAGATTGGAGGCTTGGGGTCTGTGACCAGTGGAGTTTTGCAGGTACCTGTACTGGGACCACTGCTGTTTGTGATATATAGAGCATACAACATAGAATATTACAGCACAGGAATGGACCCTTCGGTCCACAATATTTGTGCCAAACATGATGTCGTTAAACTGATCTCATCGGCCTGAAAATAATCCATATTCCTATTCACTGCACTTTCATGTGCCTATCCAAAAGCCTCTTAAATGCTACTATTGCATCTGCCTCCACCACCACCCATGGTAGTGCATTCCAGGCCCCTAGCACTCTCCATGTAAAAACACTGCCCCACATATCTTCATTAAACTTTCCACTTCACATCTTATAGCTATGCCCTCTAGTGTTGGATGTTTCCACCCTGGGAAAAACTGTATTGTCTGCCCTATCTTTGTCTCTCATAACTTTATATACAGTATTCCCATGTTACAATGGACCGTGGGGGGGAGGGAGAAGAGTGGGGTTGGGGGGGGAAGGTGGGGGGGTTCCATTATTGTTGCTTGCCCACTGTAAGCAAGTAAGGTATTATTGAAATGAAGAAATGCATATGATGGTTAATACACAAAAGAAACACAAAGTGCTGGAGTAACTCAACAGGTTAGGCAATGTCTGTGGAGAAAGGGATAGGTGACGTTGGCAACCTTCTTACCGCCCCCTTCCCCAAGGTCCAAGGTAGAGTATGTCGACAAGTCCGGGGGAGAAGGAGAAGAAGAGGGAGGCGGCAGGGAGGGGGGGAGGCAGGGGAGAGGCCAGGTGGATTATGTCATGGGAAAAAGAATAGAAGGCGACGGGGGAACGGGGGGGGGGGGGGGGGGGGTGGGGGCGGACAAAGTGACAGGAGGAGGAGGAGGAGGAGGAGGAGGTGGCAGTGGAACGGGGGTGGGGGTGGGAATGAGCGAGCGGACAAAGCAACGAGAAAGGGAGGGGGTGATGCAGTAGTGACCAAGCATGTCCTGTCGGTGACAATGGCCCAAATAAGGCGTTGTCCCAAAGCGCCAGAATGTGACCCATAACAACAGCTGTGTCACCAGACTGCACTGTGGTGCATCTTGTGAGTTGTAGGGTAGCATCAGAAGCCAAGGCTAGGGAGGCCATGTGTGCTGGGATAGTGTCGCACATGGCCGGCCGCAATAACCATAATCTGTTATAAAGGGGTCCATTAAAACAAGGGTTTAAACTAGTTTAGTTTAGTTTAGATACAGGCCCTTAGGCCGACCAGCGGAAACAGGCCCTTTGGCCGACCAGCATTTCCTGCATATTAATACTATCCTACACACACTAATGACCTTTTTTTTACATTTACCAAGCCAATTTACCTACATGCCTGTACGTTTACTGTACTTCAATGTGTAAGAAAGAACTGCAGATGCTGGTTTAAATTAAAGGTAGACACAAAATGCTGGAGTAACTCAGACTGATCAGTCTGAAGAAGGGTCTCGACCCGAAATGTCACCCATTCCTTCTCTCCAGAGATGCTGCCTGTCCCGCTGAGTTACTCCAGCATTTTGTGTCTACTGTACTTCTATCATGTATTGTCTTTCCGCTGACTGGTTAGCACGTACCTCAGTACACGTGACAAGAAACTAAACTAAACTAAACTAACCTAAACTAAACTAAACTAAGATCAAGGCCCCTCTCAACCTCTGGCATTCCGGAGAAAATAATCACCTTTATCCAACCCTGGAGCTGAAACCCTCTAATCCAGATAGCATCCTGGTTAACTTCCTCTGGACTGTTTCCAAAGCCCTCACATCTTTCCTGTAATAAGCAACCAGAACTACACGCAATACTCCAAATGCGGCCTAACCAAAGTTCTATAGAGCTGCATCATGACATAGAAACATAGAAACATAGAAATTTGGTGCAGGAGCAGGCCATTCGGCCCTTCGAGCCTGCACCGCCATTCAATATGATCATGGCTGATCATCCAACTCAGTATCCTGTATCTGCCTTATCTCCATACCCCCTGATCCCTTCAGCCACAAGGGCCACATCCAACTCCCTCTTAAATATGGCCAACGAACTGGCCTCAACTACCTTCTGTGGCAGAGAATTCCACAGATTCACCACTCTCTGTGTGAAAAACGATTTTCTCATCTCGGTCCTAAAAGACTTCCCCCTTATACCTTAAACTGTGACCCCTTGTCCTGGACTTCCCCAACATCGGGAACGATCTTCCTGCATCTAGCCTGTCCAACCCCTTAAGAATTTTGTAAGTCTCTATGAGATCACCCCTCAATCTTCTAAATTCCAGAGAGTACAAGCCGAGTCTATCCAGTCTTTCTTCATATGGAAGTCGTGCCATCCCAGGAATCAGTCTGGTGAACCTTCTCTGTACTCCCTCTATGGCAAGAATGTCTTTCCTCAGATTTGGAGACCAAAACTGTAAGCAATACTCCAGGTGTGGCCTCACCAAGACCCTGTACAACTGCAGTAGAACCTCCCTGCTCTTGTACTCAAATCCTTTTGCTATGAATGCCAACATACCATTCGCTTTCTTCACAGCCTGCTGCACCTGCATGCC
This sequence comes from Okamejei kenojei, assembly GCA_035221665.1. NCBI lineage: Eukaryota > Metazoa > Chordata > Chondrichthyes > Rajiformes > Rajidae > Okamejei > Okamejei kenojei. The sequence goes on along the minus strand of CM069150.1, from coordinate 3,697,160 downwards.
TACTTTCAATGACTGGTGTACCATGACACCCAGGTCTCGCTGCATCTTCCCTTTTCCTAATCGGTCACCATTCAAATAATAGTCTACCTTCCTGGTTTTTTGCCACCAAAGTGGATAACCTCACATTTATCCACATTATACTGCATCTGCCATACATTTGCCCACTCACCCAGTCTATCCAAGTCATCTTGCAGCCTCCTAGCATCCTCCTCACAGCTAACACTGCCCCCCAGCTTTGTGTCATCCGCAAACTTCGAGATGTTGCATTTAATTCCCTCGTCCAAATCATTAATGTATATTGTAAATAGCTGGCGGTCCCAGCACTGAGCCTTGCGGCACCCCACTAGTCACTGTCTGCCATCCTGAAAAGGACCCGTTCACTCCTACTCTTTGTTTCCTGTCTGCCAGCCAGTTCTCTATCCACATCAATACTGAACCACCAATACCATGTGCTTTAAGTTTGTATACCAATCTCTTGTGTGGGACCTTGTTGAAAGCCTTCTGAAAGTCCAGATACAAACACATCCACTGCTTCTCCCTTATCCACTCTACTAGTTACATCCTCAAAAAATTCAATAAGATTTGTCAGACATGATTTACCCTTCGTAAATCCATGCTGACTTTGTCCAATGATTTCACCACTTTCCAAATGCGCTGCTATCCCATCTTTAATAATTGACTCTAGCCGTTTCCCCACTACCGATGTTAGACTAACTGGTCTGTAATTCCCTGTTTTCTCTCTCCCTCCCTTTTTAAAAAGTGGGGTTACATTAGCTACCCTCCAATTCTCAGGAACTACTCCAGAATCTAAAGAGTTTTGAAAAATTATCACTAAGGCATCTGCTATTGTCCTCCATGAACAAGCCAGTTCTGAATCCATACAACAAAGACATCGTGAATCCCATAAATCGTAATCCCGTAAATCGTAATCTTTTATTTCGTTTTTTAGCTTAGACATACAGCGTGGAAACAGGCCCTTCGGCCCACTGAGTCTGCACGGGCCAGCAAACCTGCACATGAACACTATCCTTCACACTCGAGGGACAATTTACACATGCTCCAAGCCAATTAACCTACATACCTGTCTGTCTTTTGAGTGTGGGAGGAAACCGAAGTTCTCGGAGAAAACCCACGCGGTCATGGGGAGAATGTACAAACTCCGTACAGATGAGCACCCATAGTCTGGATGGAACCCGGGTCTCTGGCACTGTAAGCGCTGTAAGGCAGCGACTCTACCGCTGCGCCACTGCGGCCACCAATTATATTTTCTTGATCAGTCTACCAGGATAGTAAAAAGCCTTATCAAAAGACTATTACTAAAATTCAGGCACATAACATCCACCTTCACTTTGTCCTTTGTCACCTCCTCACTGACACATGACTCATCGTGTACAAAACCATGCTGCTTTCCCCTAATCAGCTCATTCTCTTCCAAATGGGAATTAATCCTATCTTGACAAATTCTCTCCAATAGTTTCCCTGCCACTGACGCGAGACTCAACTGCCTATAGTTCCTTTATTTCCCTTCTTAAACAAAGTAACCACATTGGCTACCGTCCAGTCCTCTCAGATCTCACCTATGGCTGTAGAAGCAACAAAGATTCTCATCAAGGTCCCCACAATCTCCTCTCTTGCCTCCCTCCATAACCTGGGATAGATCCCATCAGGCCCTGGGGATCAATTCATTTAAATGGTCTTCAAGACCCTTTGTACCTTTTCTCTCTCAATCTCAAACTACTCTAACATGTTTGTACTCTCCGCCCTGATTTCACTGTCCCCAGTCCTTCTCTGTAAATGCAGATAAAGTACTCATACAGGGCCTCACCCTCCAAGCATAAGATTTTGCAGTTTGATTTTGGAGTCATGTCCTCTGACTCCAAGCATTGAATTACCATGGTGGGTTAAAAATGTCCCACAAGCTGCTAAAAACATTCTGATTTAAACAGCCTGAAATTGTTTATAAATAGATGCTGTGCTTCGGATGGGGGGGGGGGGGGGGGGGGGGGTAACAGATTCATCCTCCAGTTGTGGAGGTAGATGGAAAGTCCAAGAAGAAACGTTTCTTCAAACTTATGGTATTAACTATTTAGAGTTATTGGGTGCTTTCTATGGTCTAAAAGCATATTGCTGTTCAAAAAAGGGTCTACATGTATTAATACAGTTAGACAATAAAACGGCTGTTGCATATATTAATCACATGGGGGAGTCAGATCAGTATCATGTGATTGTCTGGTCAATGAAATATGGCAATGGTGTGTTGATCGCCAAATTTGGATTTTCAGCAAACTACATTCCAGGTAAAGACAATGTGGGTGGCAGATAAAAGATCAAGGATATTTAAAGATAACACAGAATGGATGCTTAATCCAGCAATATTTTAAGAATATTGTAACTCAATTTGGTTTACCAGAAATTGATTTGTTTGCATCAAGGCTTAATCATCAATTGCATAAATATGTGTCTTGGAAACACGATCCAGCTGCAGTAGCAGTAGATGCTTTTTCATTGAACTGGGGGAATATGTTCCTTTATGCTTTTCCACCTTTTGCTTTGGTTCAGCAATGTCTGAAGGGTAAATAGAACAAGATTCTGCACAGGATTGTTGGTAGTTCCAAATTGGCCAACACAACCTTGGTTCCCATTAATGCTGAATATGATTAAAGAACCATATATGTCAATTCCTAACTGTAGTGATATTTTGATTAATCCAGTAACCAAATAAATTTTATCCATTATATGCATATATGAATTTATTAATCTGTAGGTTTTGACCAGACCACTACAGGAGCTGGGATTGTCGGACAAAAACTATGGAAGTTATAGTCGCATCATGGCGAGATAACACACAAAAAACAATATATGACACATATTAAGAAATGGGAAGAATTTTGCACACAGTCAAATATTTCTTATGATACTGTGAATATTGCATGTTTGATATTGTGATACTGTGATATTGCATGAAAAATGTATTGGAGTTCCTTGCTAAATTGCATTTTGAGCAACATTTAAGTTACAGTGCCATTAACACTGCACGCAGTGCGTTATCATCTTATTTAGGACTTATGTCTGACCAGAAATCAAATTGGATCACATCCACTAATATCTAGATTCATGAAAGGAATCTTTAACATTAATCCACACAAACCTAGATACACAGAGATTTGGGATGAGAGCATTGTACTTACCTTACTTAGACAGTGGACTCCAATTGAAGGATTGTCATGGGAGATTAACATTCAAATTAATAATGTTAATATCATTGGTTTCAGCTCAAAGAGTGCAAACTTTACAAATGTTGCGTTTAGACTGTATGCATGTGACTACAGATAACATTGTGTTCTATGTTTACGATCTGATCAAACAAAGCAGATCAGGAAGAACTGGAGCAAAGGTAATCTTTCAAGCTTATCCTATTGATCCTACTTTATGTGTGGTTAGACATTTGAACCAATATATAAAAGTTACCAAAACTCTTCGAGGAAATGAAATAACGTTAATGATTACGCATAAAAAACCCACACACTAAAGCTTCAGTTCAAACTATCTCAAAAGTGGTTGAAACAGGTGTTACTGATAGCAGGAGTAGACACTGATGTGTTCAAAATCTCACTCCACCAGGGCTGCAGCTACGTCCGCGGCGAAGGTGCGGGACGTACCGCTCGAGCATATTTTTTAAAAATCGCAGGGTGGAGTAAAGACTTTCAAAACTTTTAAACTTTTTCAAAATTCTACAATAAACCTGTTCACACTATGACAAGTTTTGGCCACGCGGTGTTGGGATCACTATAGTCACCTGCTTTGTTTACTATTGATTGCTATAATCAGTTATGTAGTCACTTATATCTTTTATCACTTGTAATGATCCCTCGGATATAAGGAGGGTTATTGTGATGTTCTTTAAACCATTAAAAATTAATTATGGAAATAACTAAAATTAGTCTGGTTTCTCATGTATGTATTTACTTAGCCGGACTGTCGTACTGATTAATTCTACGACATAAAAAACACAGAAAGCTTTAAAATCTTCACGTAGTCACTCACGTGACTCCGAAGTAAAATAGTAAGATTAAACGAGAACTTACCAGTTCGAAGTTTGATCGTTATTTTATGAGGAGTTACGATGAGGGATTACGTGCCCTCCACTCCCACCCTCATAAAATAAATGATCATCTGGTTAGTTCTAAGTCTATTATGAGCCTTACTATGTTACTTCGGCTATTTGGTGTTCTGTGTTTTTCATGCCGCTGCTTTGAAGTATGCCGTTTGCCAGCGCCAGGCGGGCTCTTCACGTAATCCCTCATCGTAACTCCTCATAAAAATAACGATCAAACTTCGAACTGGTAAGTTCTCGTTTAATCTTACTATTCTATTCTATTCTATTCTATTCTACCTTCTTCTGGGTTACTCTCGTTTTGTAACATTATATATAAAAAGCCTTAGGATTTTCCTTAATCTGACTCACCAATGCTATTCCATGGCCCCTTTTGTTCCTTCCAATTGCTCGCTTGAGTTCTTTCCTACTCGCTTCATATTCCTCATAATATGATGCCACCTTCTTAAACGTGATAGACACTTCTTTTTCCTTCCTCAGTCATCCACTGTAACTTGTCTCCTCCTCTCTGGGGCATGCTGATCCTGCACCTTGATCAGCCGGCCTTTTAAATGAAATTTCTATTCTTTCTATTGACAACAACACCAATTTTCAGTTACGGAGAGAGGCAAGGATTGTTTTCCTTGGTGAGGAGGAGGCTGAAGAAATGCTTCATAGAAATATACTAAATTAGTGATCTGCTAGAGAGTGTAATATCTAAAGCTAGAGGGGTATGTGTTCACGTGAGGAATAAATGGTTTCAAGGACTTAAAAGAATGAACTTTGTTCACCTCAAGGATGGTTTCAATCTGAAATTCACTACCTGAGAAGGTGGTGGGGAGAGAGACTCTCACAGCATTACAAAGTATCTAGACAAGTATTTGCCAGATTGCTGTGGGCCCTAATGAGAGTAAATGGGATTAGTTTAGAAGGGCATGTGATTTTTGCATGGACTTGATTGGCTGAAGGACCTATTTCTATGCTCTGTGGCTCAAGGGGTCACAGTTTAAGGATAAGGGGGAAGTCTTGTCGGACCGAGATGAGAAAAACATTGGAATCTCTGGAATTCTCTGCCACAGAAGGTAGTTGAGGCCAGTTCATTGGCTATATTTAAGAGGGAGTTAGATGTGGCCCTTGTGGCTAAGGGGATCAGGGGGTATGGAGAGAATGCAGGTACAGGATACCAAGTTGGATGATCAGCCATGATCATATTGAATGGCGATGCAGGCTCGAAGGGCCGAATGGCCTACTCCTGCACCTATTTTCTATGTTTCTATGTTTCTGTGTTTCTGTGTTTCTATGTTTCTGTGTTTCTATGTTTCTGTGTTTCTGTGTTTCTGTGTTTCTGTGTACAACAATTGTAGTAAAAGATCTGAGTACAGGAAAAGACAAAGTAAGAATACTCTCACATAGGCTTTCATTAGAGTCAGAGTGGAAACAAGCCCTTCGGCCCAAATCATCCATACCAACCAAGTTGCTTGCTTGAGTAAGATGTAGTCTCATTTACCTAGGTTTGACTCGTATTCCTCTAACCCTTTCTATCCATGCACCTGTATACATGTCTTTGAAACAATGTACTTGTACCCACTTCTATCTTCTCCCATGGCAGCTTGTTTCATAAACCCATCACCATCTGCATTATAAAGTTGCCTCTCAGCTCCCCGTTAAATCTGTCCTAGTACGTGGCCAGGGACTCCATCCAGACCAGGTGCTTTCTGCATCGTTACTCTCAAGAAGGTTGATCTTATGTCTACCACAGCAACTGTTGGTACAGGCACAACTGGAACTGGCAGAGTGGCATTCCCTCACCAACCTTCTCTTCTGTGTGCACGTACAATATTTTGAGTTCGTCGGGGAATGACCCATTGTGCTAGTGATTCTGCCCGCCTTCGCTTTGTAGCCCACTAAAGCATGCAAGCTACAGCATCCATGGTATTGCTTTGAGACTACATCTTGGTCCATAATTTCCTCTTGGCATCCTTAATGGCTCTGAGAAGGCCATAAATAGATTTCTTGTAAACTTGAATGCTGCTGACTTGCACTTCACCAGGTAGTGGAGCTCCTGTTAGAGTCACAGAGTCATTGAGTCATACAACGTGTAAACAGGTCCTTTGGCCCAACTTGCCCATGTCAAACAATAGGCCCCCCATCTACACTAGTCTTCTCAATGTTTGGCCCATATCCCTCTAAACCTATCCTATCCATGTACCTGTCCAAATGTTGCAATAGTACCTGACTCAACCACCTCCACCAGTCGTTCCACACAACCACCATCCTTTGTGTATTCACTGCAACCGCAACGTTCTAATCCATTGCGTTCCAGAAAATCCCACTCGCAAGCTGTTTAAAATGCCTATTAATTTACAGGCATTAAACGGAAAATTCCTTCAATTTGGCCTATAAATTAATGACAAGTAGCACAGCCAAGTAGTCAGATTTACCAAAGTGTGGTTTGTAAATTTAAAAATCATGTTATATTGTGAATTCTTGTGTGAATGTTATTTGGACACTTAGGCTTTAAAAAAAATGTTAATATTTTCTTAAGAAATGGATAAATGTTTAGACCTAGTAATTGAATTTTGTAATTAGCTACAATTGGGTAACTAACTAGTTATATGCTTTAATTTCAGGGCATCCAAGTAAGATTGTTTTATATTAGTTTCAGAATGCTTCTACCTATAATAAATGAAAATTTCTTTCAGTTCTGTGCTTTTGACTGTCCTCGATCACAATTTTTGTGTTGTCAATGTAAAGGCAATGGGGAACAAGATGCTAATTTCCGAGTATAAAAATGGCCATAACTTTTTTAATACTAAAGATATTAAAGTGAATTAGGTGTCAAATTAAACTTCTCAAAATTTTGTAACATTGCTAAACAATGGCCCCAAACCAAACTCTGAGTCACAGGCCTCCAGTACCAGAAGCAATCTTCCACCACTGCTTCCTTCCATGAAGCCAATTCTCTATCCAGTCGGCTAGCTCTACTTGGATCCCATGCAACACGTATTGTCTTCATTGATACACAGCCCTCTGCACGCTTGCTGATGAAGTCTATGGCAAACAGTGGCATATTGTTTAGGTTGCAGTCCTTGAAAATGGCCAGTACACACTACTCAAACTGTCATGAAGGGTGTTATCTGTTTTTTTCAAACCAGCACTGCACGACTTTTTGTACTGGATACTTCCTCTACCGTATCTGCTCGTAAGAAGGGAATGGAGGCACATCCAAGTAGTCAGATTTACCAAAGTGCGGTTTGTAAATGGAGCAATCTGCTTTTCTGATGGTTGTGTAGCAGTAACTATCTGATACTATGTTATTTACACAATCACCCACACGGAGAGGTCCAGAGATGACCTGCCTGACAGCGATAGTGGAGAGATCAGTGCATCTGTTGATGATGGTCCCGACCGACGGATGAGGATGGACACATGGAAATGAGCACCTCGCTGCTGAGGGAAGGAACAAAAGAGGACTCGGTGTGGGGGGACGGCCGTGAGGGAGGGGGAAGAGCAACAGGGACGCCATGAGGAACAATGGACAATGGTGGACTGGCATGGGGGGCGGCATGTCTGAGAGCGGGCGGGGGGGGGGAAAGAACAAAGGGGGAATTGACTGGGGGGGAGGGGGGCTTTGGAACTTTGTAAGCGCCCTTTATTTTTTGGTTTTTTGCAACTATTTGCATATCATAGCAAAGTATGCATGCAAAGAATTTGACAGTGAATTGTCAATAAAGTATTCAATTCAATTCAATTCACTCACAATAGTAAAATTAAATGAGAACTTACCAGTTTGAAGTTTGATCTTGATTTTATGAGGAGTTACGTTGGTGATTACGTGAAGAAGGCCCGCCAGGCCGCATGCACACCAAACTTCAAAGCAGCGGTAGGAAATCACAAATAAACAACACCAAAGTACATAGTAAGATCAGTGACTCGAGAACTACCATATGATCCTTTATGAGAGCGGGTTGGGTGTGGCGGGCACGTAATCACCAACGTAACGCCTCATAAAATCAAGATCAAACATCAAACTGGTAATTTCTCGTTTAATCTTACTATTTTACTTCGGAGTCACGTGAGTGATTCCGTGAAGAGTTCAAAGCTTTGTGATTTCATGCGCAGATTACAAATCTCGGCATCCCACTGCATTGATAAACTCGAAAGAGAAATAATGCATTAGTGTACATTGCATTCAATGTAGAAATAGGGTTTTATTTAACAATGTAAACATGTGACAATATGTTTTGGCACAAACATCGTGAGATAAAGTTCCTCTGCACTGAAGAAGGGTCTCTTTTTTTTTTGTTCTTTCGCTTTTTTTTTTGTCTTCTCGACCTGAAACTATTCCTTTTCTCCAGAGATGCTGTCTGACCAGCTGAATTACTCCAGCTTTTTGTGTCTATCTTTGGTTTATACCAGCATCTGCAGAACTTCCTACATACTGCAATGTTCTATGCTTACATCTATGTTTGAGGGCCCTACACGGGGAGGGCAAAATTTGATCTAGTCTTAGGACATTGGGAAGGACAAATGATTGAAGTGTCGATGGGCGAATGTTTTGGGACAATCGACCACTTTTCTATTAGTTCTAAAATAGCTATTGATAAAGACAGGGCAGGTGCAGAAATTAAAATTCTGAATTGTGGCAAGGCCAACTTTAATGGTAGGTACTTGCTTAAGTTGATTGGAGTAGGTTGTGGGCATAGGAGCATCTAGTAAGCGGGATGCTTTTAAAAATGAGATGACAAGAGATTTGGTCATAGTTGTTCTGTTGGAGTGAGGGCAAGGCAGGTGGGAGTAAGGAAGCTTGGATGAAAGCAAATTGAAAGCTCTCGGTCAGGAAATGTTAATCTGTGCCCCCATAGACTTCTACTCCAATACCCCCCCCCCCCCACCCCACCACAGTGGGGAACAAAGGATGGGGTTCCTTGTCCTTACCTTCCACACCACCATAAAACTGCAACATAAATCGCCAACTATTATACTCAACACCCTGACTAATTAAGGCAAACAATGTACCAAGTATCTTCTCTACCACTCTATGTGCCTGTGATGTCCACTTCAAAGGGAAACTGTGTAACTGTACTCCAAGATCCCTATGCTTACAACACTTCCAGGGCCATTATGAGTTCTGCTCGGGTTGCAGGGCTGCCCCAATGCAGTCTTTGATGTAGTGGAGAAAGAGTATGTTTGGAACAATTAACTGTTTCAGCTTCATAGAGTCATAGAGTCATACAGCATGGAACACAGGCCCTTCAGCCCAACTTGCCCACACCCGGCCAACATGTCCCAGCTACACTAGTCCCACCTGCCCGTGTTTCACCTGTATCTCTCTAAACCTGTTCATCCATGTACTGCCTGGCAACGGACAAAAAAAAAAGCAGGCTGCACCTTTACTTGGAGAAAGTGAGGAGTCAAAGGGAGAGTTGTTGGGGTGGAGGACAAGTTCTGCCAGGTGTGGGGAAAATGTTACTAGAGAGAAATCGTTTGGCCCTCTGTTCAAGAAAGAACCAGAGGACATGGGAGACCTTCATGGTGGGAGATGGAGGTGTAAAGGGTCTGGATGTCCATGGTAAGCCGAGGCAATGGGACCTATAAATTGAAAGTTGTTGAAGAGTTGAAAAGTGTGTGTTGTGTCTCGGATGTAGGTTTAAGGGTTATGGATAAGGAACGTAATGGTAATCTGATGAAACTTTACATCAAACTTCATCAAAACAAGACCTTTGCATGGCCACAGAGACATTTCTGAGTAAAATCAAACAATGACTATTTAAAATCATAATTTACAAAGTTGCTTCTGCTGCTGAAGAAAGTATGCCAGGAATTATGGTTGTTTGATTGAAAGTCTCGTGTTTTTTTATAGAGAGATTTGGAGGGGCGGCAGCACACTCAGCTCTCAACGTTTGGAAGATATTCAACACCCTTGTCTACACCATGGACGACATCTTGGCAACTTTGGGCCAGTTTGTCCATCATCAATTTTGAAGCAATTTCTTCAGATGAGGATCGCACATTAGGAATATAGAACAATCTCAGTTCATTGTTTACCATTATTTTCTAAACACATTGCGTAACAATTACCTTTGTAGTGGTCTATACACATCTAAAAACAATGATCTCAGATCATTTTCCAAACTTCCAATCATGATGTCTGTAACTGACTGAGACTAAACAAATGAAATGATGTTTTCATGCAAAAATGTTCGCAAATGTCATAAAAAAAATAAAAATAGGGACGATCCTGCATCATTCTGATGACTCTTAAAGTGGGTGATATTGTAGAGATGACACTAAATTCGGCAGCTCTGTAGGTAGTGAAGATGGTTACCAAATGTTACAGCATGATCTTCGTCAGTTGGGTAAGTGGGATGGGGAATCATTGATGGAGTTTAATGCAGTAAATGTGAGAGTGTTAACATTTTGGGAAGTCTAACAAGGGTTAGGGCCTTCACAGTCAATGGCAGGGCTCTGGGAGTGTTGCAGAGCAGAGGGATTTAGAAGTGCAGGTACATAGATCCGTGAAAGCACTTGTCATAGGTAGATAGGTGGTCAAGGAGGCTTTCATCACATTGGCCTTCATCAGTTAGGGTTTTGAGTATGGAAGTTGGGATGTTGTGGAAATGTACAAGGTGCTGGTGAGGCCACAGTGGAGTATTGAGAATAGACACAAAAAGCTGGAGTAAACCTCAGTGGACAGGGCAGCTCTCTAGAGAGAAGGAATGGGTGACGTTTTGGGTCGAGACCCTACTTCAGGGTCTGGAGTGCAGAGAAGATTTACAACAATGTTGGCAGGACTTGTGTGCCTGAACTAATGGGTAATATTTGGCCTGTCTACGACGGCATTCCTTGTGGGAAGCGTCGGTGGGGGAGGGGGTGATCTTTTCAGGGTGTATTAGATCATTGAGGCGAATTAATAGTAAGATAAATGAGAACTTACCAGTTTGAAGTTTGATCTTGATTTTATGAGGAGTGACGCCTTGGTGATTACGTGAGAACCCCGTCCAGGCCACATGCGTGACAATCTTCAAGCAGCAGTATGAAATCGCAAATACAATCACCGAAGTGACTTAGTAAGATGAGTGATCGAAGAACTACAGATAATCTTTATGAGAGCGGTTGGGGCGTGGCGGGTGCATGTAATCACCAACGATGCTGCTGCACCCGCTGAGTTTCTCCAGCCTTCTGGTGTACCTTGATTCTCCAGCATCTGCAGTTCCTTCCTTAACACATTCAACTTCAAAAGGTAGGTTCTCGTTTAATCTTATATATTTTGACTTCGAAAGTCACGTGGGAATGATTCGGTGACGAGTTCGAAGCTTTGAGACGCTGATCAAATCTCGGGCGGTTCACTGCATCGATTGACTCAGGATGATGGAATAATTTTACTTACGGAGTCAAGTGAGTGACTCCTGTGAAGAAGCCCCGCTGGGCCATGATCGGCATTACGTTGACGCTGGTCGGTAGGCAACAGCTGCAGTGCGCAGCTCCACCAGCGGTAAGGAAACAGGCCCGCAGGTAAGTAGATTGAATTCTTTTACTGGGCGTGTTCAAACCCATGGTGCTGGCTGTGCAGAGCCAGCAGGAGTTGAAAAGGAAAGAGGAAATATTGGAGGAAAAAACGGGAGGTTAAAATGCGTCCCGGGTTAGGCACAGCGAATCGGGACGGCCAGATTAGTGCGGAGGCGGTCTCCCGATCACCACAGGTCGGCCGTAAAAAAATAACCTTGAGGGAGCAACCTTTCAGCCTCCCCAACGCCTCTCACCTCATCACTTTCTTTTAGAAGAAGGCCTTAACCTCGATGCCTAGAATCCATTCAGTGGCGGAAGGCAAACCTCTCTACCTCCGCCTCTCGCCTCACGCCGCATGACCGCGCCCGCTCCGGTTTTTACTACTGGGTTTAATGGTTTTAAATGGTTTTTTTATTGATTTTTCATTAGGAAGGCCTTAGCATATTTAGACTATGAATAGCCTTTCGTGTATTGAAGTAGATAAATTAAATGCAGAAATACTCCAAATTATTTTTTCGACGCAGGGCCTAAAAAACCCAAAGTATTCCCAGGGCAGGCCTTGAGGGGTTTCGCATGTACAAGTATATGGTGTTTTACCACTGTGGGAGAGGAACTCTCAGATTGGGGGGATGGGAGGTAAGTTTCCTTGAGCGTGGTCTCAGGGGAGAACCAGTTCTTTCGTGCTCGAGATGATTTAGGTAAAACTGACCTCATAAGGAAGTAGGTGGTATTGGTCGTGTACCCACGCACAGCAACAAGTGTAGATTTTCAATAATCAGGTGTAGATTTATTGGGTGACAAAGTACGTACCTGGAAGGATGCGGTGAGGCATGGAAGGTAACCCATGGTGGCAACAACAATTGGTTTCTCACAGCTGCACGGGAGGCTGTTATGGTTTGAACAGCAGATTTAATATGGAGAAAAAACACTTGTGCTTTACTAGGGTGCCAATGGTGATCCGATAAGGCCCATGTCTTCAATAGTTGGAGGCACAGAGAATACGATATCAAAGATTTTCAAGTTTGCGGGTGGATCCCGCTTATGGGAAGCAAGTGAAAGATTGTGCAATGACCAAAATTTAAAAGGATATGTGGCATTGTGTTTTTTATTAGCTCATATGCTAGAGCTCAATGGTATGAGGAGAGAAATTTGCCATTCTCGGACCATATTTTTGCACTTTAGATGCAGAGTCAATAAAGTTCAAGTTTCTGTTGAAAATCTGGTTATTACGGATGTTGAAGATGCCTAAACGCAGAGAATCAAAGTGCAGTTGATATAAAGAGGCCAAAGTATCGTCTCAATAAAAAACTTTTGCATTAAATTGGTTGGTCCAATGTGATGGGGATTTGATATATGGATCAATCTCAGGGACGGAGTAAGTGAGGAAACTATTTTACCCCCAGACAGCATTGTGTTAACCCTTATTTGTTGGGGAGAAAGAGGCCATCACAAGATGTGGGAGAGGTACAACTACTTATTATCTCTATCACAGAGGAGAGCTTTTGTTGAACCTCGATTGGTGGTAGATTAAGGTGTCGTTATGATAAATGATATTGCATAACAGCTGAACGGTTTATATTTGATTTCTGTGTAAGGATATACTATAAAATTGTAGGAGTTGATCTCATCCTGTTACAGAATTAACAATCCTAAGTTTATGTATTTTCAGCACCTGGAACCTCAAATAAAGGAAAGTGTAGGAAAATATTTAGTGGCAAGTGAATGGGGAATAAACGGAGTAAAAGCATCCACACTAGCAATTTTGTGACTCAAACTATTTCCCCAGGTCGAAGAAGATGGGTGGGCTTTGAAGAGTCGTTCTAGATATCAAACTATAATACATTTGTCCAGTATAATACATATCGCAAATTGGACACCTTCAAACACTGCATGGTAGTTATTGGATCAACATTGCGGTGTGTTGAAGAGTGGTTATAGCTTTCTTTAGAGTGTGTTTGAACGGATTGGTGTTGCATTTGTATTGAGTTCGCTCATATTTATCTTTGTATCGATGGGCGATGCAGGTAGTGTGGTGATAAATTTAATTTTTAGGAATTGGGTCAGCTATTGGAGTATTTGTAAGGTATGAATCGATGAACTAGGTTTGTTTAAGTGCAGGTCTTCTAGGGTGTTGTTCACACTCAAATTGAGTGTACCTTGGGTTCTCATTGGTGAAACCAGGCACTTCTGCACTGATAGGGACAACATGGTCATGTGGGCGTTTCCTTGATGGACGCAATTTTTATATGGCAATGATGATTCAGGAAGTCAGCGAAAAAATTAGTTTTCACCGTAATTACAAGCTCTGTTGAAGTAGACATTGTGGGGTCCAGATGCTCCGCACATCCAGAGAGACAAAATCGAAGCTTTGAGCATCCAACAATTTAATTATTACGCTGTTTGTGATGTGATTGCTGTACTCCATTGTTTTCGGATAAGATTTACCAACAAACAGAAAGTGTCCATTATTACAAAATGTGTATAGTTTGCTTGATTGACAGAGCCTTATCCCATTCACATCCGAGAAGGTGTCGGTTAGGGGTGAATTAGTAACACTATTTTGCGAGAGTTGGTCCACTGGCATTAAGATGTTAAAAAGCTAAAAAAGGGCCTCAAAAAACACAAGCACTGGAAGTGTTGTGACAGGCCATTTTTTGACAGGCACTTTGCAATTGTTCAAGGAAGCTTTATTCAGAAGTTTACAGTGAGGGGATTGAGGAAAGTTTCCACTCAAGCTGATTAAACAATCAATATTTAGCTCGCAGTCAGCCAGGCAAGTATTGCGAACTAAGGAAAGTATTCTCGTGATTGGTGGATAGCTATGCTCGGTTTGTTTGGGTCTTCTAGGGTAAGTGTAATATCTGTTGCTTACTAAGGTTAATATTAATATGTCCCTTGTCAGGGGGCTAAGACAATAACAACGAGGTGGGTGGCAGATGGATTGTCCAAGAAGACGTATTTGTCTCCAAAACATTTGGTAGTAATTATTGATGTGGTTAGAGGTTTTTATGGAATTAAAAAGCTTAGTGTTCTACTATGAAAGATATATTGCATGCCCAATTAAAAGTAGACAATACACAAATAGCTGTGGCATATATCGCAATAACATGGGTCATGTAAAAAGATACCATTATCATTTGATCATTTGATTAAACCTGATGTGGAATTGATGTATCTTTAAGAATTTTGGCTTTCAGCTATCTATCTTCGAGGGAGGAGACAATATTGTGGCGACCAGGCCCGTATGAAGCTTTTCAAAAAAGGGGGGTAGGGATCAGACAGGTTTCAAGGAATGGTTCTGTGAAAATAATCTGCACACAGCGCACATCACAAGCGGGGGAACATCCTCACGTCGGGTTCCAGGGCCGTAAGGCCCTGAAAGCTTGGGGTTTTAATGCTCTCTGCTGCATGCTGGCTTATTTTGGAGCTTTTTGCACCAAATGTAATGGACCAATTTTTCAGAAAATAATTTTGGATGTCAAGATTAATGAATGGGTGGAATGGGGTGATTGGGATCATTTGTTGTATACTTTTTTTTTAATTAAGAAGTGTTTTGTCCTTGTATTAATAATCAATTGTAATGTTCTAAAATGTATAGGGAAGCATGCAAAACTGGCAAATTAAAATACTGTTAAGTTTTTTCAGTAAGAAAACCTTTTTTTTAGAAAATGTTTTTTGTGTTGATTTGATTGACGTGTTACTGTTAGGCGGTGTTAATATGTGCAGTTGCACCTGTAATGTGGTCATCCTGACCTAACTACTTCCATCATATCAAACCTCAACATGAAAATAGTTCAAGTTTTCTGAGAATGCAAATGTGCAATCTACTCACCATTTGTCCAAGTTCATGGGCAAATTCAAGGGAATGTGCTTAGTAAGGCGACTGCAGACGACATGTCATTGTCAAGGTAGTCCTGGCGTTGTGATGCAGGTGACGACACCCGTGCACCACTGGCATATAATGCAATTTAGCCATAAATCATGTTTTCCAGTTCCATTTTCCTAAGAATGTTAACTGCGCAAAACTTGTCACGGCCTTGTCAAAGTTATCGGCACAAATCATAGTGAATGTGGATTAAGGCCAATTGCAGGCAGCCTGTCATTGCTCATGGAAGTCATGGTCTTTCCTTCTTGGGATGTGAAAACGAGTTTGTCCTCGTTGGTTGGATCAAAGTAAGTTGCGAGTGAGATCGCGCCCACTGCATGAATGGACGAATGAGGCGAGCATTTCTCGGCTGCTCTGGCTCATGACCAAGGGCCCCGGGCTAACTCCGGATTAAAATAAGAGGGGGACAGGCGGATCGGCCAGGAGACATATGTGGAGAGATCGGCTGCCGACAAGGCCAGGAATTGAAGAGCCAAATGGCGAGGGGGTGCAATGTGGAGCCCAATGGTTTGGGCACCCTGCCCACGAGGGAAGGCAGGGTGCGCGGGGCCAGCAGCAGCATGATGACGTATCCTGGCCTCGGCAGCCCCGCAGAGCGGGCCAGTGGGGCTCCCGCTGACCTTGTGCATCGCTCCAGTCCAAGAGGCAGATCAGGCCCGAATTCGCTGGTCATGTACGGCGAACGGTGTGAGTGTGTGCAGGAGCGGCGGCCACAGCAGCGCCCGCCGTTTCAAGGGCGGGGCAGCTGGTCCGTTGGCTGTGCCGGCTTAGTTGGCCGGGTAGCGCGGCGCAAGCAGAGGGGCTGGCAATGGGGAGCAGCAACGTCGGAAGGGGGAGAATTGCAGAGGGTACAGAGGCCGCAGCACCCAGGGTGCACATGTTAACCACACAGCAGCACACCAGGGTTGCACAAGTAACCACACGAGCAGCACTCCAGGGTTCACAAGTACACGCCAACATCAAGCCGGGAGAAACAGCAGGCCTCGCCAGCAATACCCCAGGAGTGCACAAGTAACTACACCAGCAGCACCAAGGGTGCAAAGTAACCACTCCAGCAGCGCCCAGGAAGCAACAGTCGCACGCCAGCAGCATCCCTGGGTGCACAAGTAACCATGCCAGCAGCGCCAAGAGAAGCTGCAGCAAGGTCCTCACCAAGGAGCGCTCAAGCGGCAGGTTGGTGAAGGCGGATTATGGCGTTGCATTCTGACACTCAGCTGCCGCTTCTTTCGAGATGCTCGGGCGTGGTCATTTCCTTCCGAGCACTGCGGGACTCGAGCCTGAGGTGATCGAACAACCTGGCCAGGGAGGAAGTTTTGCCGCCGACACTGCCTTCGAAAAGCCTTGTCCTCAGGTTTAGCAGCGTGAAAGGCCCTGTCCCACTTGGTGGAACATTTTCGGCGACAGCTGAAAAAAAGGTTGTCGGTCGTGGTCGGGTCGTGACGAGGCCAGATGCGTGGTGACATATATAGTGATGGGTGGTGGACTCATGTCACTCTAGATGTTGGAATGTTCAAAATCAGGGGCGATATCTGGGTGTCTCATCATGTCGTGCACCCTGTCATACACTGATGTATGCTGCCTGCGGCGACGACCGGTTAGGGTTAGGGTGGGGTTAAGGGAACATTAAGGGCTGTAAAATAGTCTTTGTTCAATGCATGGGTTTAAACATTAATATATTAAAATTAATCATTAAAATCGATTGTGCATAAAATGAAAAGATGTCTGTCCAGATTGATTTACAGTGCTATGGTCCGTTTCCAGATCACTGACCATCTCTAATTTTCACAGTTAATGGATTCAGCGTGTGTAGACTGAATCCCCCCTCCTTCCACCCCCCATTCCCTTATTCTATTTATTTATTTTTGTTGGGGAGGGGGGTGGTGAACAGTGTGGGATGGATAGATTGGTGGGGGGGGGGGGGGGGGGGTTGAGAATGCAATCGGTGAAGATGGATGGATTGGGCCGGGGGAATTAATGTGTGTTGGTTGAAGTCGGTTAAAGTTTGAGGGGACAGAGCGCGGGAGATGTCAGTGGGGGAATTAGGGATGGAAGGGAAAAAAAAAACGTTACAGGATGAATGGAGGGATCAGTACAGGATGAATGGGCGGTGGGTCAGTACAGATCGGACGGAGGTCCTTCTCTCGTCTGTTCTGTGCAGGATGGAATTGGGTGTCGAGTGTAGGATGATGTGGAGGTGCAGGAAATCAAATGCGCGGTGGATAGGGAGATCAGGATGATAGATGGTGGGTGGTGGTAGATGGGGCGGGGAGCACAGGGGATGTCAGCGAGGACTGAATAGAGGGGGGGAGTGGGGATCAGTGTGGGGTGGAGAGTAGTAGGTCCCAGGATAAGGGGGGGGTGGCAGGGGGTGTACTAGAGAGAGAGAGAGCAGGGAAGGGGCAGAGGAAGTGATGAGAAAGGAAATAAGTAGTTTCTTTCAGCGCTCCTCGGGACAGGGACGGCATCATCGCCCGCAGCCTTGGCTGTCCCCTGTCCTCTTGCCAAGTGCACTCGGGACTCCTCGCCACATCGCCAGCAACAGGAAGGTGCGGGCCTGGAGCGGTGCACGGTTACTTAGACGGCGGACGGGCTTCCCCTTCTTTCCTCAGCTCCCTCCTCCCAGCCTTGGGTGGGGAGGAGGGGTGGTTTTGAAACGGTTGTCGCGTTGGGGAGAGTGGCAAGCAGTGGCCGCTGTGAGGCCTTGGCAGTGGTGCGTGATATTCAAGAACCTCGCTTTAATGGACGTTCTCCCATAGCTGAGAAAATGCGTGTCCTCATCTCCGTCACCCGTATTCTGAAATTGTTTGGAGGTACAGGGCCCCCTTGGGCCCACCGGGTCCAGGCCGTCGACAATCGTCCATACGTAATTCCATGTTATTTTACTTTCGCTCCCATCTACCCAGTGCGGACAATTGAAAGAAGCCAATTAACCTACAACAATGCGGTGTTCCTACCTCAGGAGAGGAAAACCCATGCGGTACTGGGAGAAAGATGAAAACTCCACATAGTCGCACTGAAGTCAGGGATCAAACCGGCTCTTTGGCGGCTGTGAGGCTGAGCTCTATCCTAACCGTATCTCCTGTAAGATACTTGACAAAAGTTCCCACAGGTTGGTAGATCCTAAAAGTTTAGAACAATGGAGTTCGAAGGAAAGTGAACAAATTAGATCTAAATCTGTTCATGCTGAAGGCACCAGGAGGTGGAAGAGTAGGCTGTTCTTGATTGTATCTAAGGTATGAGAACTTTTTGCAGATGACTGGATCAGCCTGCCCCGGTATCCATATGTTTTCTCCACTGTACCTCAGTACACATGACAATGATCTAAACTATCTAATCTCCAGGCTGCTGTTCCTTTGTGGGGGCGAGAAGGAGATATTACTCACCTTGGTCTGAGGAAGTGCGACACAACTGGTGCCGTATCTATAGTTAAACCCTATCAAGGGCAAATCTGATGAACACACCACCCTGAAAACCCTGCATGATGATAGTCGGTTGGTGTTACTGAAGCTACATTTCTACAGTGTGGGTGAAGATTCATGGTCAATGGCAGATATGGTCAAACTGTGCAAAAACCAAAATGTAGTCCAGGAGTTGCAACCCTCCCTTCTGATGGGGTTTGGTGCTGTGTGAAGCAAGATATAATGCAGTGTGGGACTCCCCTTGGGATTATGTTTCCGCCGTCACTTTAGCCCTGTGCTTGCTAGGAATTCAACCTACATGTGATCCATTTCCTTTAGTTCTGGTGAGCCATGCGAGAGCCATTGTCCAATGCATGTTTGGAGGCAGCCAGATTAACCGATGTTTTGGGCCAAGGATGTGTTTTTCACAAACATCAGATTTCGAGACGCGCGGCGCGCTGCGCGTTTCAGTTTCAGTTCTTGTTTTTCTTTAAAGTTTCATTTTAGGGTTGTTAGAGGTATCACAGTACAGTCGTTGGATAAGGCTTTACTCAGGCCCACCGAGTGCATCTAGGTCACCGCAACTCAGCGCGATCATACCTTAATCCAGGTCTAATCATACATTACAAGGGACAATTTTACAGAAGCAAAATAATCTACAAGAAACCCTCGCCTCATCTCTGACTCTGAACATATGTGGGAAGGAGGGACATGACCAAGAAGGTGAAAAATTTGAGTCATAACGGGAAAAGGGGTTCTGGTCCAGCATCTAAGTGATGGTTTGATGCTTTGGATGAAAACCCCTAGCAGGGGTTGACCAGAGGAAGATCAATGGCAGGAAGAAGTAAATGGCAGAAATTCTGGGATATGATCGGGAAGATGCTGGAATCTTTTCATTACAACAAGGAGAAAAATTGGTTGGGCGGAGAAAGCCACGGCAATCTGAGGTGACAAGGGGTATGTGAAGGTCAGTATAAAACTGTTAATCCTCAGGAAGCATTCTGGGAGTAGTTCCTGAGGATTGGCTAGTGTATTGGTAGCCAACGAATGTAACCCTCTTTTTAAGCAGGAGGGAGAAGTGAGAAAACGGGGATTTACAGACCAAGTTTGTCTAACATCTTGATGGTGTGGGGAACATTGTGTAGTGTCAGGTTTTTATTAAGAAGATGGAGATGATAGCAAGGCATATGGGGTAAAGTGGTGAAATCATTGGACAAGTCAGCATGGATGTAGAAGAGGTAAATCATGTCTGACGAATCTTGTGGAGAATTTTTCGAGTGATGCTTGCTAACTAGTAGTCGTGGAATAGGGAGAAGAACAGTGGATGTGGTATATCTGACTTCCAGAAGGCTTTCGACAAGGTCCACGATAGAGATTAGTATACCAAACTTAAAGGCATACGGTTTTTTAGGGGGGTTTTTCAGTATTGATGTGGGATGAGGTGAACTGGCATGGGCAGCAAACCTGGAAGCAAAGAAGTAGGGAGCGGGGTTTAAACGGGTCCTTTTCACAATGGCAGGCAGTGATATGTGGGGTACCGAGGCTCAGTGTGGGACCCAGCTATTTTACAATTGATATTAATGAATCTGGCATGATGGGTACTTGAGTCAGAATATTCTTCCTCAAGTTTGCGGATGAACTAACTGGGGGGGCACGTGTGGAGCTGTGAGTGAGGTTGTAGGCGAAACTGCCAACGGTGACTTGGATGGCTGGTGTGAGTTGGGCAAATGTTATTGGCTTGTTGCAGGATAAGACGATGGATAAATTGCTGAGGTTATCCCACCTTTCGTAGGCAAAAACAGGAAAGCAGACTATTATTTAAATTGGTGGCGATTAGGAAAAGGGGAGATGCAGCGAGCCTGGGTTGTCATGGTTACCCAGTACAATTGAAAAGTAGGCATTTGCAGGTGCAGCATGGGCAGATGAATAAAGTGAATGGTATGTTAGCGTCTCATGGCAAAGGATTTGAGTACAGACAGAAGGGAGGTTCTACTTCAGTTTGTTACAGGGTCTTGGGTGAGACCAAACCGGGAGTTTTTGCGTATTCAGTTTTGGTATCAACTCTGGAGGAAAGGTCATCTTTCCCTAGCGGTGAGTGCAGGAGTTTCCCATGGTGTGGTGGGGGTTATGCTTCTGGTCTGTTCTGATGACTTCAGTCAGAA